>OZ012740.1:597535928-598135928 GCA_963859935.3 Lathyrus sativus | reverse complement strand
CCGGCCAAGCTATAACCTTTGAAGACCTTTGTGATCTTGAACTTCCATAATTTTGTGGTGAATATGTAGATATTTTATGAATTATGTAGTATTGCATTGTTCATCATTGGAGTGAATTTTTGTCCCACGCTTGCACGTGTTTTTGCTTCAATCCTTTTTCGAAGTGGAGTGTTAGAATGACTTGTCATGAGATTTAGTTGTTGCTTGAAGCATTGTTTAAAATTTGTTCTTAGAATTTAGTTCTTAAACATTATCTATTGTGGAATTATGTAATATTTTGTGACCATGTTGCACATATTGTGTATTTGAGCCATATAGTTTCACTTGAGTTGAGTTGGTCTTGAGCAAATCCTCATTTTGTTTTGAGAGGCATACTTTGCTTGAGGGCACGCAAATAGGTAGTTGGGGAGAGTTGTTAGATCCAATTTAGATTAGATATTTGGTTTCTTTTTGGTAGTATTTTCACTCAATTTTATCTATTAATGTTTGATTTCGTAGTTGAATTGGTTTAGTTTGATTTTATGCGATCCAAGCGAAGAATGTTTGTAATATTGCTGTTAGTGTGCAGGATTGACACTATTAAGTGCACTTGGGATCAAGGCAAAGCAGTTGGGAGATGTTGCAAATCAAGACATTCGCCTGGCGAGCCACAGCGAGTGCCAGCGAATATTCGCCAGGCGAGTGCAGGCGAACTGGGGCGAATAAATCAGATTTAACTCCCAGACCCAAAGGATAGGAAGTTCGCCAGGCGAAGGTTCCAGCGAAGCTTCGCTACCATTCGCCTGGCGAAGGTGCTGGCGAAGAAGTGGTAGCTTTCCTCATGCAGATTCCAGTAGCAAAACCTCCCAAAGTTCGCCTGGCGAGTGAAGCCAGCGAATGTTCGCCCGGCGAGTGTTTATTCGCCTGGCGAATGCACGATTCCTAAGGGCGGTTTGCTGATCAAAGTCACTTTGAAGTGCCATGTTAAGTTGGTTCGCCGGGCGAATGAATGCCTTCGCCAGGCGAATGTGCGCAGACAGCACATCATTTTTACTTTATTTGTTGCTCTATTTAGCCCATACTTGGGACTTGAAAGAAAGGATCTTGCCAAATCAAAAGGAAGACATTATTGGATAGCTCTAGAACCCTAAATACTTGAGTTCTTCTTCATCTTTACTATTTTGGTAATCAAGAGAAGTGGAAGCACATCCTTCATTGTTTCTTCAAAGTGGATGTTCTTCATCTTCTCCTTTCTTCTTGTTAAAGCTACCATGAAAATGTGTAGCTAAACTCATCTTTTGTCAAGGTTAGATGTAGGTGATTATTAAACTTTGTATGTGTATGGATGATCCTCATTTGTAAACTCTTGGATGATTAATATATGGTGAAAACTTTGTTTCATTTACAATCTTTTGTGTTGGTTGATGATTGAGAAATATTTTCCAACTCTAGACCTAGGTTTTCATCCTTCTCTTTTCTTGAGCTAGAGATAGTCTTGAAATGTTTTGTTCACTTATAATGTTGAACTTTAAAGTTGTCATTTGATAGATTGTGTGAGAGATCAACAATGGATCAAAATGGTAAATCTCACAATATGAGTTAGAGATAATCATATTGAGAGGATGTTGTGGATGTATTGATCATTAAAAGGAGTTTGTTAAATGTTGATTGGAAATATGCATGCAAAGTGATTACCGAACCCTAACTTTGGCAATATTTATTAAAACCGTTCAAATCATTATTTTACCGCATTTATTACTCACATGCAAAAGTTACCATTGTTTTAAAACCAAACACTTTGTTACTACAAAGTTACGAATTTAACAACTGTAGAAAGGCTGCAAAATTTCATATTCCCTGTGGAGACGATAACAAAAACCCGACACTTAACCACTGTTTTAACACTTCTGATGCTTGGTTATGACCTCTTCCCTTGACTTTTTAATGTGTGTCCACAGATGATTAAACAGAAGATATGGCAAATCTACCTTGGTGCTCTGACTCAGACAATACATGAAGTATAGCTGATCAGTGTTAACATAATCTGGAGAATTTGAAGATTTCTTGTGATGAATGCAGCTCATGAAAATCTTAGCCCAAATCCTGTAAACTGGCTTCAAATCCTTAACCCTGTTAGAAGCTACTCCAGATGAACAAACTTCTCTATACACATCAGTCATATCCACACGCCCAGATAGTAGATTAGTGACTTCATCAGTCTCCTCATATCCTATGAGTTTCCTTATCAAATCTTCAGTAGTAATAATTTCTTTACCCAGAACAAATGAAACTATGAACTTAGGGCAACAAGAAGCATGTATCCAAAATTTCTTTACCAGACAAGGGTAAACTGGTCCCATTAGCCTGTCAAAAAACTTAGTCCAACACTGTGCATCAACAATGGGACGAAGATCATACCCATTTTCAGCAAACGATTCAAAGTTAACAATGGATTCACACAAAACTTCCAACTTGCCAACAGGTGTGAGTAAAGTTCTGATAGGTTCCTTAAATGCAACAGCACCCATGTTTGAGGAAGAAACAATAGCCATTGACGATTGGAACTGAGCAGACGTTGAAGATGAAGTAGCCATGGAAGTTCTTGAAGATTTAGGGTTTCTGAGATGTTTGGGTTTGAGAGAGAGAGATGGAAGCAATGAATCAAGAAGAAATGCATACAAGGTGTTCGTGATAGTGAAAAGTGTGAAGTGTGTAAAGTTGTGGCATTTATAGAAGAAATTAGGGCACATAAGAGTCACACGATCAACACGCTTGCACTTAGCATTTAATGAAAAGAATATAATCATTTCAAACAATTAATGATTCTGACAATTGGGGGGAAAACGAGAAACCAAATATTCAAACAGTACCTCAAACGTCTCTTTAGTATTGTGCACTCCATCTTTTCAGATTCTGAGTTACACGTGTTTGCTTGCATGTGCTTCTGAAAACTCTTTGAGAAATGAAACGTTAGCCAACATTCAGATCCTCTGAGATTTGTTAGTTCAGATACACACAGAAATAATAATTCAAGAAATTAAATAAATGACAGATGAAATACTTCAGAGTTTAAACATTTTGCATATGAGAAATTTGCTTCTGATAAATATTATTCTAGACAGAATTCCATACCAATATTTTTCAGAATAAACTTAAACCTATCTTCAGCAAGGGGTTTTGTGAAAATATCAACCCATTGATGATCTGTATCAACAAAGTCTAAGTTTATAATACCCTTATGAACATATATAGTCTCTAATGAAGTGATGTTTAATTTCTATATGCTTAGCTTTAGAGTGTAAAATTGGATTTTTAGATAAGCATATAGCAGAATTATTATCACAGAATATAGAAATATCACTCTCAAAGATCTGATAGTCTTCTAGCTGACTTTTCATCCAGAGCATCTATGTGCTACATCCAGCAGCAACAATATATTCTGCTTTTGTAGTTGATAGAGCAATTGTAGGTTGTTTCTTGCTGTACCAGGAGATTAAATTTCTTCCCAGAAATTGGCAACTTCCAGAAGTACTTTTTCTTTCAACTCTGTGTCCAGGGTAATTAGCATCACAGAATCCAACTAGTTTAAATTCATCAGATTTTCTGTAACACAAACCCACATTAGTAGTACCTTTCAGATACCTTAGAATCCTCTTAACAACTGTTAAGTATGATTCTCTAGGATCTGATTGGAATCTAGCACACAAGCATACACTGAATAAAATGTCAGGTCTAGAAACAGTTAAGTATAGAAGAGATTCAATCATACCTCTGTAGAGTTTCTGATCTACTTTCTTACTTACCTCTTCCTTACCAAGAGTTCTTGTTGGATGCATTGGAGTCTTTGCTAACTTACTATCAGTCATGTTGAACTTCTTCAGAAGCTCTTTTACATATTTAGTCTGATGAATGTAAGTGCAATCTGGAGTTTGGTTGACTTGAATTCCCAGAAAGAATCTCATTTCTCCCATCATGCTCATCTCAAATTCAGCCTGCATACATTGAGCAAACTCCTTTCCAAGCGTAATATTTGTAGATCCAAATATAATATCATCTACATATATTTGACAAATTAATAGATCTTTCTTAAATGTTTTACAAAAGAGAGTTGTGTCCACTTTGCCTCTGATAAAAAATTTCTCCAGAAGAAAATTACTTAATCTCTCATACCAAGCTCTGGGAGCTTGTTTTAAACCATAAAGAGATTTCTTAAGTTTAAAAACATGTTCTGGAAATTTATCACTTTCAAAACCAGGAGGTTGATGAACATAGACTTCCTCTTCTATAATCCCATTTAAGAAGGCACTCTTAACATTCATCTGATATAGAGTGATGTTATCTTATGCAACAAAATAAATGAGTAAACAAATAGACTCTAACCTGGCCACAGGAGCATAAGTCTCTGTGTAATCAATTCCTTATTGCTGGCTTTAAACTTGAGCAACAAGCCTTTCTTTGTTTCTTTCAACTTCTCCTTTTTCATTCAACTTGTTTCTGAAGACCCATTTAGTTCCAATAATTTTGAATCCTTTTGGTCTTGGAACCAAATCTCAAACGTCATTTCTTGTGAATTGATTGAGCTCTTCTTGCATGGCAATTATCCAGTCATTATCTTGCAGAGCTTCATCCACAGAAGTTGGTTCAATAATTGACACCAACCCAAATAATGACGCTTCAGATGATCTGAGGTAGGATCTCGTTCTTATAGGGTCATCCTTCTTTCCAATGATCACATCCTCTGGGTGAGAGGCCTTGATTCTGGGAGATGATCCTCTAACATTAAGTTCTTCAGAAATATTCAAGTTATTCATTTGAGTAGCTAAAGGAGTTACATCTGGCGTTGCTTCTGGCTCTTTCACTTGAACCTTTTCTGCCTCTGAGACTTCAGAGTCTGTGAGAATGACTTCTCTATCTGCAGAATTATCAACCTGCTTTGGCTTTTGATTGCCAAGCTTATCATCAAATCTAACATGTATAGATTCCTCCACAATCTGTGTCTTAGTGTTGTATACTCTGTAGCCTTTAGAGCGTTCAGAATAGCCAAGCATGAAACACTTATGTGCTTTAGAATCAAACTTGTTTAGATTCTCTTTAGTGTTCAACATATAACATATACATCCAAAAGGATGGAAATAAGAAATGTTGGGCTTTCTATTCGTCCATAATTCATAGGGAGTCTTCTCCATAAGAGGTCTTACAGACATTCTATTATGAATATAACAAGCTGTGTTTATTGCTTCTGCCCAAAAATGCTTTGCCAGATTAGTCTCGTTGATCATGGTTCTGGCCATTTCTTGCAATGTTCTATTTTTCCTCTCTACAACTCCATTCTGTTGTGGAGTTCTAGGACAGGAAAAATCATGAGCAATGCCATTTTCATTAAAATATTTTTCAAAATATTTGTTTTCAAATTCGCTTCCATGATCACTTCTGACTTTAACAATTTTAAAATCTTTTTCATTCTGGACTTGTTTGCAGAAGTCAAAGAACATAGAATGTGACTCATCCTTGTGTTTTAGGAATTTCACCCATGTCCATCTGCTATAGTCATCAACAATGGCTAATCCATACTTCTTGCCTCTGATGGATGCAATTTTTACTGGTCCAAACAGATCAATGTGAAGTAACTCTAATGGTCTTGAGGTTGAAACAACATTTTTAGTTTTAAAAGAAGATTTTGAAAATTTTCCTTTTTGACTTGCTTCACAAAGAGCATATGAGTTGAAATTCAACTTAGGAAGTCCTCTGACCAGATTGAGTTTATTAATCTGAGATATACGTCTCATATTAATATGCCCCAATCTTCTGTGCCAGACCCATTGCTCATCATTGACAGACATAAGGCATTTTACATTTTGAACCTTAAGTTCTGAAAGATTAATTTTATAAATGTTGTTTTTCCTTTTTCCATTAAATAGAATTGAGCCATCCTTCTGACTAACAGCCTTGCAACATTTTTGATTAAAGATTATGTCATAACCATTGTCACTTAATTGACTTATGGACAATAGATTATGTTTTAATCCTTCTACAAGTAAAACATTAGATATAGAGGGAAGGTTACCATTGCCAATAGTACCAGAGCCAATTATCTTGCCCTTTTGATTCCCTCCAAACTTGACGTCTCCTCCAGATTTAAGCTCCAGGCTTTGGAACATAAACCTTTCTCCCGTCATGTGACGTGAGTAGCCAGAGTCCAGGTACCATGATTGGCGTCTTGACTTTGCTGCTAAATACATCTGCAACAGGTATTATCTTATCCTTAGGTACCCAGATCGTTTTGGGTCCTTTTGGGTTAGTTGCCTTAAAAGTTTGTCTGAACTTCTGTCTTTTTACAACAGGTTTGTTCTGACTAACTTTCGGTTTAAACACAGGAACATTCTGATCAGAACGTGTGTGTTTAATATCATTCAGATGACCAGACTTAAAATGAGAATATAAGGGAGTCTTCTTAATGATAAGTTTATCAACAGGTATTGGATTTAAATCCTTTCCAAAGGAAGATTCATATCCAATTCCTTTCCTGTTGTTTCTGCTAACTCCATAGATCATTGAAGCCATCTTGCTTCTATCTATGCTTTTAGCCAGAAACTTCTGAAAACTATAGTCATATTCTTCTAAAATATTTTTACATTTTGACTTAGTTTCAGATTCAGAGTCTTGTTGAGCTTTTTCAAAATTGTTTTTCATTTTCAAATTGTTTTCTTTGAGCTCAACAACTTTTGACTTTAACAGACTATTCTCAGATTCAAGATTGCATTTAAGCTTCTTGCACTTGAGCTTAATCTGGTTATATTTTTTCAGAACTTCTGATAAAACCTCAATAAGTTCTTCCCTAGAGAGATCAGAAAGTACCTCTTCTGAGTTAGATTCAGAATCAGATTCAGATCCAGATGTTCCTTCATCCTGATCTTTCACGCCTGCCATCAGTGCCGTGTTGGCACATTCTTCTTCTGACTCTGATGAAGATTCAGATGCATCTGAATCATCCCATGTAGCCATCAAAACTTTCTTTTTATTCTCAGGCTTCCTTCTTGGCTTCTCCTTCTGAAGCTTTGGGCATTCACTCTTGTAGTGCCCAGGTTCTTTGCATTCATAGCAGAAAACCTCCTTCTTTGCAGATCTTCTGTGTCTAGAAGACTCTTTGCGTTGATCTGGCTTCTTGAATTTCTTGAACTTCCTCTGTTTATGCTTCCAGAGTTTGTTGATCCTTCTGGATAGCAGGGATAGTTCATCTTCTTCTTCAGAAGAAGACTCTTCGGAACTTTCTTCTAACACCTGCAACGCTTTAACAGATTTGTTAGACTTTAAAGCAACTGACTTACCTTTCTTTTAAGGCACTTCTTCTTCAAGTTCAATCTCATGGCTCCTCAGAGAGCTGATCAGTTCCTCCAATGTGATCTTGTTCAGATCCTTAGCTAGCTTTAGAGCAGTGACCATTGGTATCCATCTGATGGGCAAACTTCTGATAATCTTCTTAACATGATCAGCAGTGGAGTAGCCTTTGTCCATTACTTTTAATCCAGCTGTGAGGATCTGGAATCTAGAAAACATAGCTTCTATAGATTCAGATTCTTCCATTTTAAAGGCTTCATATTTCTGGATCAGCGCCAGAGCCTTGGTCTCTTTAACTTGTGAGTTCCCTTCATGAGTCATCTTCAAAGACTCAAATAAATCAAATGTTGTTTCTCTGTTGGTAATCTTCTCATACTCAGTATGAGATATAACATTTAATAAGATTATTCTTGCTTTGTGATGATTTCTGAACTCCTTCTTCTGAGCTTCAGTCCTAGATTTTCTATCAATTTTCTTTCCATCCCCATCAGTGGGGTGAACATAACCATCAATGACTAAGTCCCAAAGATCAACATTATATCCAAGGAAGAAACTCTCTATTCTGTCCTTCCAATAGTCAAACTTCTCCCCATCAAACATAGGAGGTTTTGTGCTGATTCTATCCCTTTCTTCATATCTGTTGCTGTTGGATGTTGAAGCTTCAGCCATAATATCAACCAAAAAAAATATATCAAGAGTTTTCTCTACTGGATCTTTTCTGTTCACGGTGAAGTGATAGCACACACAGAACCAGAGCTCTGATGCCAACTGAAGGTGAGAAAATACTTAGAAGGGGGGTTGAATAAGGGTTTTCAAATAATTATGGCAATAAAAACACAATGATTTTTATCCTGGTTCGTTGAACTCAACTAATCCAGTCCACCCTATCAAGCGTGATTTGCCTTTCTCCACAAGGACTTAATCCAATATAATCAAACTGATTACAATATCAACCACTAAGAATAACTGTCTTAGTCTTCTCAAGAACTACTGACCACAACTTGGTCTTCTTAAGAAACCTTTACAATCAAATGTAAACTAAACAAGTGTTTAAAATGCTTCTAAGAAAGCTATATCACAATTGTGATTTATACACTTAAGATTAAGAACGTATGAAACTATTCAACAAAGAAATATAATTTGTATGAGAGCTTTGAGAAAGTTTTCAATGAATTTGTCAAAATACGTCAACTATAGAAAGTTGTTGAAGGCTTGCTTTTATAGACAAAGAAGTCCAAAACGTTGCAAGCTTGAAGACCATGTACTGCAAAGTAGTTGTAGCCTTTTGTCTTCACATGACTTGACCTTTCCTAGAAGTAGAACGTTCAGAGAAATCCTTTTTGCCTGAGTTCTTGTGTCTAGCATAAAAGAGGAAAGAGACGTTTGGAATAAGCCAACAGATATAACTTTGAATAATCTTCTTCAACAAGCTTCTATTTCATAGCAATCAACATCAGAGCCTTGAGTGATCAGAGTCTTGATGTCATCAGTGTTTGCTGTATCAGAGTGTTGCAGCAAGTGTGCTTCAGCGTGAATAACAATTAGAGCAGAGTTTGGAGATCAGATCCTCAGTACTTGCAGATGTGAAAAGAACCTAATAATCTAAGGGTAAAATTTGAGGTGTGACAGTCGTATTCTTCATCTAGTGGCGAGGAAACTATGACAAGTGATACTCAAAACAGAAATAAAAGATCACAAAGAAGTTCCACAATGCTTACCAAAATAACAAAACTCCACAAACCTGGTAACAAATTTCCTATCGCGTTTGATTTGTATTACAGAGTAGTTGAGGGTGACTATTCTTCGCTTTTTAAGAGTTATGTTGCGTTCCTTGGACGTAGAAAATTTAGTATATTTATAGATGATTGGAAACAAGCGCCAGAGGCTGTCAAAGAAAACATATGAGCTGAAATTAAGATATTAATTTTAATTTTCATCTATTCGATATAACTTTCTATAATTTCTAATACATTCTTATTAATTTAAATGTAGTTGACTTTTGAGTTTACGGATGATGATAAGAACTTAAAAAGGTGGGTAAGTCATGATGGTACATGTTGGAGGAGCTTTAAGTCATGGCTCACGCGTGACTACATCAGGGAGTCTAATATTGGTCTTGAGCATCCATGGGTGAGATATAGTTATCTCTCGAAGAAGGTTTGGAAAAAATTTGTGAAGAGCCGTCATTCTGAGAAATTCCTGATTAGTACTAGTATTATTTATATTGGTAATTTTATGCTAATGGTTTATAGATACTAATCATATTTTCACTATGTTTATAACAGGCTAAAAGTCAAGCAGAAATACAAAATAAATCAAAAAAATTTACCCTCATAGATTGTCCCGTGGTGGTTACAGGAAAATGGAGAAAACAACGATGGATGAAAAAAAACAATAAAATGGGAGATGAATACTCCATTAGTCGTGGTCGCAACCCATCTCCACCATCAAGGCATGAGAAGTGGAAGAGGGCTCGACTAACACCAAATGGAGAATACACCTCAGATGCGTCAAGAGCAGTTGTTGAGAAAATTGTAAGTGTGATTTGTTGTGCGTATGTTATGTGTTATTTAAATGTTGTGATAATTACAACATTATCATGCATGTTATGTAGGATCTATTGGTTGATGAGGCCCATGGAGGGTCATTTGTTCCAGAATAATGATATGATATATTAATAGAAGCTATCAGAACAGATAAGCATGGTGGGCGCGTATGTGGTGTTGGAGAAGGCGTTGGCCTAAGATTATTCTTTGGTCCAACCAAAAAATGCGCTCAAAACACCGAATTACAAGCGAAAAAAGAAAAGATTGCAGCTGTTGAGGAGGAGTTAAAAGAATAGATGAAGATTTTAGAAGCGAAGCAGGGAAATCGGAGGAAATACATGAAAAAGTTATAAAAGTTATATGCGATATGTGTTTTATCTGAAATGCTAGTGTTTTATCTAAAATGTAAGATATATTGTGTTTTATCTGAAAAGTTAGAAAAGATAGAAATGTGTTTATTATGTATTGTTTTCAAAACGAATATTATGTTGCAGAGAATAAGTTGATCCTTCTAACAACGTACGAATGGAAATGATGATAATGCTGATGATCAAGTTCCCCAAACAAATGTTGTATGTGGTGCTAGCACAAAAGGAAATAATTGTTCAGCCGTCCCCGCTCAAGAGGTCAATGAGATATTGGATCCTTTCGCACATGAAATCACCAAGTTATACATGTTGATTGCGAAAAGCGATGACCCGATTTCTCTTCAACTAGATCATTGTCCAATGGTAGAGCTTTTCTATTTTACTCCTAGTGACATACGAGATTTTTTTTCTTGAAAATAATTGGCTGGATGTAGGGATATTGCAAGTTTGGTGCACGTAAGTATATAATTGAATATGCATGTCATTATATATAGTACATAATCGTTTTTGTATTTCCTCACTTATTTTTTGAATTCTGTTTAACCACTTAGGTACATTCGTCGTGTTTGTGTAAAGTTAAATAAATCAAATATTTATGGCATCTTAGATCCGTATAGTATTTGATGGTCAAATACTGATTCAAAAGAGATTGACTCTTACATTTCAGAACGATTGAGTAAAGGGGGAAAAGAATGTTAGTTAGCATCATTTCTCAAATCGTAAGTAATTTTGAAATTGTGGTTTATCTGTTATAGTTAGTTTTGTTTTAGAAAATACTATCTATCTATCTATCTATCTATATATATATATATATATATATATATATATATATATATATATATATATATATATATATATATATATATATATATATATATATATATATATATATATATATATATATATATATATATATATATATATATATATATATATATATATATATATATATATATATATATATATATATATATATATATATATATATATATATATATATATATATATATATATATATACACATACATACACTCGTATTTATTCAATGATCATTGACAATTGATCATCATATTGCTAAGGATGAATACAGTAACGATATTGTGTTCCTTACATAAACCACTCGAACCTAAAATGAAGCAAATTATTAATAGGTAAGTTTATGTATATATGAAATTTTTTAGTAATATTTTCTTTGACTTTGTAATTGGTTTAACTCGTAATATGTTTAAATCATTTTTAATGTACAGTGTTGTGCAACGACACTATATCTTGAACAATAGTAGAAAAAAACCAACATTTATCTTGCATAATATAAGTGGTCATATTACTTGTGACATTCATTCATATATATTGTTACATGCATGTGTGATTATAGACATCGTAAACGTTGGACGTAAAACTTCAATGTGCTTAAGGGTTCACAAACATGAGTTTAATATATATATATATATATATATATATATATATATATATATATATATATATATATATATATATATATATATATATATATATATATATATATATATATATATATATATATATATATATATATATATATATATATATATATATATATATATATATATATATATATATATATATATATATATATATTTTGGGTTTGAGTATATAAATAACATTTTTTGGGATTGATGAAGTAAATAGGTTTTTTTGTTACATGATACAATTGTTGTTTCTTTTCTGATACGACTCACAAAAATATAGATTAAAAAATTGAAAAAGTTCAAAAAACAGAAATATATTATTTTAAAAACTGATAATTTAACCACGGTTGTTAAATATAATCGTGGTTGCATAGTGAACGTTGTCCAAAATAATATATATATATATATATATATATATATATATATATATATATATATATATATATATATATATATATATATATATATATATATACCAAAAATTTGCGCCTGAGAATCGAAACTGAGACTTTAATATATTACAACGGTTAGTTAAATCAACCATGATAATATGTTGCGCGCTTTCAGGTTTTCAATTACGGTCATACGACCATGATTGTAAGTAGCATATATACAACCACACGTTACATAATAATGGCCGGTTACGCGTAATGGTATCCTTTTTCAAACATTGTTGTATATGTTTCACGTAGTAGTAGTTACAACAACAAAAAACACGACTTTTCTACTAGTTGAATGAACATCTGATCTTACTGTAACCGATTACCACTCCGTATTAACCGATTATCGCATTTAAATTTCTTGAATAATTTTCTATGTATTCAACTAATTAAAATTCATTATTAAATTGAACATCAGCATCATGTGTGAAAGTTGAAACCTTAAATCTCCATCATAGTGTATGCGAGCCTATTTTGGTGAATCAATTATGATAATGAATTCAAACTATTTTCTGTTCAAATTGTCTAATCATTGCAATTTTGAAGAAGCTACGAATTATAGCATTTGCGTGTGTTTTGAAAAATAAATAAATTCAAATAAGGTATACCGGACTTGACTTTATGAACCACATATGTGATTTTTAAAATAATTTGATTCACTTATTTATCTCTTCTTTCATATGTCAATATCAAAGTTTCATCAAACAAAATATGCACATTAGATTACATTATAGAGTGTAAGTGATTCAAATTTCTTGAGTAAAGAAAAGTAACTAGACCAAAATAAAAACGCAATTCAACTTTGACATTTTTTTGATATGATCACAGAAATGCATACTATTGATTGAATCTCAGGGAGAGAGACAGCAAATTTTATTTTTTTTAATTAACAACGTTTTTTTACGTTATTTGGTCAAAGAGATATACAACCCAATTGCTTGAAAATTGCAAGAACTTTAAACTATGTGAAGAAATATTAGTTTTTTAATCCTCATTACCAAACAAAAGAAATGTCAAATTAATCACTTTGAAATGTAATCATACATTAAACCTTTTGGCCGAAGAAAAGTAAACTAAAAATTTATTCTCAAGAGAAAAGTACATGGTTTGTATTCTATATCGTTCAAAGATTCCACAAGAGAAACTTTACATTTGGTCCATATCTTTAGTAGTCCAATCAACTCTTTTTCCATAAAGGATTCCATGTGGAAAAAAAAAATAATTTGTAGGTGAATCCCTTCTCTACCGCACTAAAAATTTGCTTCACCATATCAAGAGTTTACTTTGTCTTTTATTTAACAATCCTGGTCCCATAATGGAATAGCGGCGCCATACGTGGTTATCGACTTTTCTAATTCCTGCAAATTTTCACAATCAAGATCTATCTGATTTGATTTAAGTCACGATTGTAATAACACTCACACTAAGATGAAGAAAGTAACTATCGATCATGCTTCTCATAGCACTTCAGATCCTTCCAAAATCATATCACCTTCGAACTTCATCGTTGATTCAGTCGGCCAAACGCATTCTGGCGAAAGAGAGCCTTCATCACAGAGTCTTATTCAAATAAAAAAAAGTGACATAAGGGTAGATCAATATTAGGGTTTCGAGACCACAAAAAGATGGATAAAACTTCTAATGCACCACTTCCACTAGTCGTAACCGCTTCCATAGTCAATCATTCAGTGTCAAGGATCCTCATTAATGATGGAAATTTGTCTGACCTAATGTCTCTCAGAATCTTTAGAAAGTTAAGGTTACACATGGAAGAACTAAGGTCATGCAAAGGCACAAGACTCCAAACATTCAATGACTCCTCAACTCAACCACGTGAAATATTAGATCTATCGGTGTCCTACAGTGAAGGGGGAAACTAGGTAACTATGAAAGTGTTTTTGTTTGTGGTCCTTTGTGAAAATATCTATAATGACACTCTTAGAAGATCATCATAGTATTTTTGGACGTTGTAGCTTCTCTGGTCCATTTGAATCTGAATTACTATAATGATTTAGATCAACCAGTTCTTGTTAAAGCTTATATGCATGGAGCTCGCCTTATTCATGAAGCAATATTGAAGAACTCCCTAGAATTCGCTGTCATCCTTGGGAAAAAGGGGAAAAAAGATGACGAAATGACCAACATAGTCGATCTCGACGTGCGGGAGAACGAAACACTATAAGGCAACAAGCTAAGCATATCGACTAAAGGTAAGATGAAAACCTTGATGCTGATTCTAGAGAAGAGTTTGAAGTCGTCTAGCTTGACAATAACCTAGAAAACCTTGATGCTGATTCTAGAGAAGAGTTTGAAGTCGTCTAGTTTGAAGAGTTTGGAGTGCCTCTTATATATCTTTTTCACTATTCCATTGCATATATCTTTTTGTCTTCTCCTTTCTGTATTGCTTTGCTGCTCTATCTTTGTTTTCTTAATTATTTTTAAAATGAATATTTTAACATTAAAGGTCATGAACCAATTATAAATATTTTTTAAACATCACAAATCACAATTCACCCCTCTCTTATATTTGGAGTTACGTGGTCAACAATATATAATATATTTTTCATTATATAAATGAAGTACTTGTAAGTCTTTAAGAAATTGATTATAAGAGTACTAGGGGTACTCTAATCCGATTATAAAATAGGGACTGACCAAGACCAGAACAAAGGAGAAATTAAAACCAAATGAAACTTATGCTAAATAGTGTAAAAGAAGATTACAAAATTCAAAAAAGTTACATTTGAGACTATTAATTTCTCCAATAAAGAACCATCTTCAAACTAAAATTTTGATGTTTCGCAGCATATCCAAAACAGCCCAAGAAACGTTATTAAATACAATATCATTCCTCGTCCTCCAGAGAGTCTAACACACTGCCATCCATATACAACCTACCTTACAAATCTTCACCTTCTTCTTGGAAGAAAACTTAGCCCAACAGATAAAATTGTTCCACATATTTTCAGGTTGAACCAATTCCATCCATAACCGTCTATAGGATCCAGAATCCAAATTTCCATATCCAACTTATCCCTGCTAGGAGAACTGTCAATCAAGAGCGACCTTAAAGACTGAACTCTGATATGCACTTCTGCATTTGAAAATTTGGGAATTCCCAAAATCCCCAAGACCACCTGTTTTGGATCCAACTGCCCATTCCTGCCACCATCTTCATCTTGACCTTGCTTAAACAATATAAATTAGGAAAAGCTACTCTCAAGCTCACATTACTAATCCAAACAACATGCCAAAATGGAGAACAATGCCAAGTGCTTAGCATGAATCCACAATTCTCTGTAAAAAATTCCTTTTTCGTTCTCTTTTCTAACAATAGTATATCTTTCCACCACGACGAACCAGATGCACACCTACGAGAATAATTGGAATTTAAAATCTGCAGATTTAAGTAACCATGCCTAGCCTTCAAGACATTAATCCACAAGGAGTCCTTGCCCTCAATAACCCTCCATCTCCACTTCAGTAACAAAGAGTTGTTAAATTCCTCAATTCTCTTGAAGCCTAGCCCCCCTTTTTCTATAGGCAAACACAATTTCTCCCACCCAACCCAATGCACCTTCCTTCTTCCTTCTGCCCCGCCCCAGAGAAACTTTTTCTGAATCCTCAAAATTTCTCTGCAAATCGAAACCAGAGCTTTATAAAAGTAGAGAAGAAAAATGGACAGGCTCCACCACACTGATCTCAATAAAGTAATTCGGCCTCCAAGATTCAACATTTTTCCTTTCCAATTTGCAAGGTGAAATTTTAACTCACTCGTCAAAATACTCCATGACTTTTATTAGAATATTAATGATAATTCATATTTATTTAGTTGTACTATTTTCTTAGCCCATAAGTTTGTTAGAGGGTATTTTAGTATTTATCCTATTCTAGTAACCCTAGTTTTAGCTTATAAATAGGGTGACAATCATTGTAACCTAATGTCATGTTTTGTAGCCGTCATTCTCTTATTAGTAATATTTCCTATTTCATCATTTATTCTATCTTTGCACCAACAATTGGTATCTAGAGCCCCGGTTCAGATTCATTGGGAAACACGGGAAACACGAGTGAACGTGAGGTCTTGTGTGTTTGATTTTGTTTCTCAGATTCTTGTTGAATCCTGAACAAAATCTGATCAGAAATTTTTAATTCTGTGGGTTGGGAAACACTGTGTGAGAAAACTCTGAGTGTATTGTGCAAAGTAGAAGATGAACGGAAACGGCAACATGAACACCAAACTTCCAGTATTTGATGGTAAAAACTGGAATCGTTGGATGATCCAAATGCGTGTACTGTTTGGTGCTCAAGATGTTCTGGATCTTGTCACTGATGGTTATGTTCCAGTAGCAGCAGATGCAACTGATGAACAGAAAAACGCGCAGAAGGAAGTAAGGAAGAAGGATCAGAAAGCATTGTTCTTCATTCATCAATGTGTGGATGTAAACGTGTTTGAGAAGATTGCAGACTCTACAACAGCAAAGGCTGCATGGGACACTCTGGTGAGATGTTATGGTGGTGACGCATCAGTGAAGAAGGTGAAGCTTCAGTCCTTGAGAAAGCAATATGAGAATCTCAACATGAAGAATAATGAGAAAGTTTCTGAATACATCTCCAGAGTGATTCTGATCACTAATGAGATGAAGGCGTGTGGAGAAACTCTTTCTGAAGAAACAATCATGGAGAAGGTATTGAGATCCCTTACTCCTCAATTTGATTACATTGTGGTAGCAATAGAACATTCCAAAGATCTGAGCACCATGAGAATTGAAGAGCTGCAGAGCAGTCTAGAAGCGCAAGAGTTGCGTTTGACTGAGAGAACTTCTGAAAGGGAAGTAGAGCAGCAAGCTCTGAAAGCAACTTCTGATAGGAGGTATCAGAAGCAGTCAGAAGTCAAGAGAAGATCTGATGGTGGTCAGAAGTCAGAAAGCTCAACCTCTGATAGACAAAAGAATGCTCAGAGGGGAAAAGAGAAGTATGACAAAAGAAAAATACAATGTTACTGTTGTAAGAAGTTTGGTCACTTTGCTAGAGATTGTTGGTCAAACAAGGAGAAGAAATCAGAAGAAGCAAATATAGCCAGAAGTTCTGATGACGAATCTGTGCTATTGATGGCCTCTGAATCTGATGATCTGACAGACTGGTGGTATATGGACACTGGCTGTTCAAATCATCTTACTGGAAACAAGAAATGGCTGGTTGACTTTGACTCTGAAAAGAGAACAAAGATCAGATGTGCTGATGACAAATATCTTAATGCAGAAGGTATGGGAAATGTCAGAGTGACTCTGAACAATGGGAAAATAGCATTGATTCAGAATGTGTGGTATGTACCTGGCATCAGAAGCAATCTGATGAGTGTGGGGCAATTAATTGAGAAAGGTTTCTCAGTTACCATGAAGGACAATCTTCTGAAGCTGTATGACTGTAATCAGAAGTTGATTATGGAGTCAGAACAGGGAAGGAATAGAACATTCAAGGTGAATGTCAGAACTGCAGACTCAGAGTGTCTTAGTGCAACAAGTACTGAGAAGGAGAGTGAGCTGTGGCACAGAAGATTTGGTCATTTGAATTTCAGAAGCTTACAACATCTGAATTCAAAGAAATTGGTACATGGAATTCCTGCAATTAAGAAGCCTGAAAAGTCATGCAAAGTTTGCATGGAAGGAAAACAACCAAGATTGCCATTTGCATCAGAAGTTGCTCCAAGAGCAAAACATGCCTTGGGAGTTGTACACTCTGATGTGTGTGGTCCATTTCCAGTAGCATCAATTGGAGGGAATAAATACTTTGTGTTGTTTGTTGATGAATTCACAAGAATGACATGGGTATCCCTTATTAAGTTCAAACACGAGGTGTTTGATGAATTCAAGAAGTTCAGAATGAAGGCTGAGAATCAGAGTGGTCAGAAGTTGAAGATTCTTAGAACTGATGGTGGAGGTGAGTATAACTCCAAAGAGTTCCAGAAGTTCTGTGAGGAGAATGGAATTGAGCATGAGGTTACTGCTCCTTATACCCCTCAACACAATGGTCTTGCTGAAAGAAGAAACCGTACTTTGCTTGATATGGTGAGAAGCATGCTAAAGGAGAAGAAGCTTCCTCAGAAGCTCTGGGGAGAAGTTGTTGCCACTGCAACGTATGTACTCAACAGATGTCCTACGAAGAAGTTGAAGGAAATAGTTCCTATGCAGAAGTGGACTGGAGACAAGCAAAGTGTTAGTCATCTGAAGGTATTTGGTTCTGTTTGCTATAAACATGTTCCAGAAGCCAGAAGACAGAAGCTGGATGATAGAAGCAAAGTGATGATTCTGATAGGGTACCACAGTACAGGTGCATACAAGCTCTATTGTCCAGAAACCAATAAAATTGAATTCAGCAGAGATGTGATTGTGAAGGAATCAGAAGTTTGGAATTGGGATAAGTCTCAATCTGATTCTGATGTTAGAACCTCTGAAGAAAGGCCAGAGTTAAGAATTTCTGAAGTTGAAGTAAACCCTGATATTGACTCTGACTCTGATACTGATTCAAACTCTGAAGAAGACTCAGAAGATGAAGGTGACCCAGATGACCCAGACTCTGATGATTCAGACTCTGATGGCAATCCAGATCTTGGTGGCAATTCAGACTCTGGAAATATGCCAGACTCTGAAGATGGTCAAAGCTCTGGAGGTCAATCATCTGAAGTTAGAAACTCTGAAGCTCAAGACTCTGAACAAGTTCAGAGACCACAAAGAATCAGAAGCGTTCCCAGAAGATTTGCAGAATTTGACATGCTGCAAGACACTGAAGTAGACTCTGAAGGAGAAGTTATTCAGTGTGCCATGTTAGTAGACTCTGAACCTATAAGTACAGAGGAGGCTCTTAAGCAGAAGCTCTGGCTGAAGGCCATAAAAGAAGAACTTGATGCTATAGAGAGAAACAAGACTTGGAAGCTGACAGAACTTCCAAAAGACAAGAAAGCCATCAGCGTCAGATGGGTTTTCAAGCAGAAGTTAAAGCCAGATGGCTCAATTGGCAAACATAAAGCAAGGTTGGTAGCCAGAGGATTTCTACAGAAACCTGGGCTGGATTATTCTGAAGTGTTTGCACCTGTAGCAAGACATGAAACAATCAGAATGGTGATTGCAATAGCTGCTAACAGGAATTGGCCTCTGATGCATTTAGATGTAAAATCTGCATTTCTGAATGGTCCATTAGAAGAAGAAGTTTACGTGTCACAACCTCCTGGATTTGTGAAAAAGAATCAGGAAGGGATGGTGTACAGATTATACAAAGCTCTATATGGACTGAAACAAGCGCCCAGAGCTTGGAATCAGAAGATTAATTCTTTTTTCAAGAAGCAAGGCTTTCAGAAATGTGAGATGGAGTACGGTGTCTATGTTCAGCATACTCTTGAAGGCAATATGACTCTGGTATGTTTATATGTTGATGATATACTGCTGACTGGAAGTTCTGAACAGGAGATAGCCAAGTTCAAGAAGGTTCTAATGAATGAATTTGAAATGACTGATCTAGGCAAAATGACATACTTTCTAGGGATGGAGTTCAGATATTCTGAGAAAGGTATCATTTTGCATCAGCTCAATTATGAATTAGAACTTCTGAAGAGATTTGATCTGAAGAATTGTAAGATGGCTGTCACACCTTCTGATACAAATCAGAAACTGGATTCAGACTCTGAAGGAAAGGATGTGGATGCTACAACCTTCAAACAGTTGGTTGGTTCTCTGAGGTATCTGTGCAATACCAGACCTGATATTTGCTACTCAGTTGGGATGGTTAGTAGGTTCATGAGTAAACCTAAGTGGTCCCATTACCAAGCTGCTGTCAGGATTCTGAGGTATATCAAAGGAACTCTGAAGTATGGAGTGTTATTTCCCTCTGGAGGAAATAATGAGTCAGAACTTCTGAGTTATTCAGACTCTGATTGGTGTGGAGACAGAGTTGACAGAAGAAGTACATCTGGGTACTTGTTCAAATTTCTGGGAGGTCCAATTTCTTGGTGTTCCAAGAAGCAACCTGTTGTGGCGTTGTCAACCTGTGAAGCTGAATACATTGCAGGTGCTGTTACTGCATGCCAAGCTGTGTGGATTCTGAATCTGTTGCAGGATCTGAAGATTAAGGTAGACAAACCTCTGAAGTTGATGATTGACAACAAGTCTGCAATCAACCTTGCCAGAAACCCAGTGCTGCATGGGAGAAGCAAGCATATTGAGACCAAGTATCATTTTCTGAGACATCAAGTTCAGAGTGGAGTGTTAGAAGTTGTACATTGCAGCACTCAGAAGCAGTTGGCAGATGTTCTGACGAAAGCTATCAAGACTGATCAATTTCTCAGATTAAGGGATGGAATTGGTGTTACAAGTTTTGATGGAATATGAATTAAGGGATGGTATTAGAATATTAATGATAATTCATATTTATTTAGTTGTACTATTTTCTTAGCCCATAAGTTTGTTAGAGGGTATTTTAGTATTTATCCTATTCCAGTAACCCTAGTTTTAGCTTATAAATAGGGTGACAATCATTGTAACCTAATGTCATGTTTTGTAGCCGTCATTCTCTTATTAGTAATATTTCCTATTTCATCATTTATTCTATCTTTGCACCAACAACTTTATCCTCCTTGGGTTAATTCTGATCGGTATGCTAAGGAAAGTGAATTCTTTCGCTTCAATCTTACAAGATAAGAAGTTAGCAGCCGCAAGCAAAAAATGATTGTTGATATTTATACCAATCAATTTGCTTTTAATGAAATTCACTCCAAGTTCTGAAACAATTTTGAACGCACTAAGAAACGCCTTAAGGGACCACACATGTTTCCAACCGCCATCTCCAATTAAGAGAGCATCATTGGTAAACTATAGAGTGTCTACCACACAATGGTATTTAACTATAAAACCTGAGAATTCGTCAATGAGGTGAGCCTTCTTAACCAAACCCGTCATCCCTTCTGTAACAAGAACAAATAAAAACAGGGAAAGCGGATCGCCTTGTCTAAGACCTCTGCCCATTCTAAACTCGCTTGTCGGACTTCCGTTGACAAGCACAGACATATAACTCATGAAAATGGTAGCTTCTATCCATCTAAGCCAAAGTATACTAAACCCCATCCTTCTCATCATGTATTTGAGAAACTCCCAATTAACTTTGTTATACACCTTTTCGAAATCCACCTTAAATAGTAAGCACTCCTTCTTCTCCTTTGTTACGAAATCTACAATCTTGTTCGCCACCACCACGCCATCCAACAACTATCTTCCTAGGACGAAAGAGCTCTGGAAAGGATAGATAATCGACCCTAGAACTTTCTTAATTTTGGCAGCTAAGAGTTTGGATAGAGCTTTGTAAAGACAACCAACTAAAAAAATAGGCCTATAATCATCGAGATCCAAAGGATTTCCATTCTTCGAAATCAGAGTTAAAAAAGATGAAGATATAGATTTAGACAGCACTACGTAGTCATGAAAATCATGGAAAAAGAGGGAAAAATCATTCTTGATAAAGTTCCAACATTTCCTGACGAAGAAAAAGTTGTATTCGTCGGGACCCAGACTCTTCAACCCCCTCGCAACCCCATACTACCTTCCTTAATTTTGGTATCCGAAATCGTGTTTAAATTAAGGCCATCTAAAATGGGTCGAAACACATCTTCTTCGACAAATTTATCAGTAAAATGTCTTTTTACTTACTCCTTAACTTCGTTCATGGAATCTACCAAACCATAAGTTGTGTTATTGGATCTGATAAAGTTGATACGCCTCCTTTCCTTCATAGCACCACGGAAGAACCTGCTATTAGTATCTCCATCAGTGTCCCACTTCAATCTTGACTTCTACAAGAGAATGTTTTCTTTGATTCTAAGATTTTTCCAACAAAGAGAAGTTGCAACCCTTCTACTATCTACCACCTCTGCTACTTCGCTATCATTGCAATTCATAAGCAAATCAACCGCTTCATTAATCCTACTCTACCCTTCTTCTACTTGTAAATAGATCCTTCCAAACACTTCCGTATTCCAATGACGTAGGCTAACTTTGAGAAACCTCAACTTCTCCTTGAGAACATAATCACTTCTGCCTTCCATCCACAAATTCCTCCACGCTTTCTCAATGAAAGGTAAGAAATCCTTGTTTCCAAACCAAGAATTGTTAACACTGAAAGGCTTCGGGCCCTAATCAAAGTTATTACCAATAATCCAGATTGGACAGTGATCAAAAATATCTCTTTTACCTATCATCTGACCAACCAGGCCTCACCTACTAGCCAAAAAATCAGACACAAGAAATCGATCGATCCTGCTCATCGATTTTCCATCGCTTCTGAACCAACTAAATGTATTTCCTTTGCATGGTAACTCGATCAGATTAATATTCGGTTTAATGTCTTCCCTTATACTTTGAAAATAGTTTCTCTTATGTGATGCTTTCATCTTCAAAAATAATATTCTAAGTCATGCAAACAACTAAAGGAGATGTTCATTTCCAGATTCATAAAAAACCGTATAAGCTTAAAAAAGTTGACATGCCTAGCTGCCCATTTAAAAAATTTAAATCCTATTGAATCGTTGCTTGCAATGGTGGCATGCCAAACCTATGATTTTTTTACTTCATTGGTATAAACGACTTTTAATATACACACAAACTTACAATGAGAGTAAGAGGATATGTTGTGGCCTAAAGATTTGAGGGTATCTTGATAACATGAAATTGTCAACAAAATTTATTAAAATGGAGAAATTTTAGAAAATTGACATTCTTTTTAAGTAAAATTGATATTTAAAAAAAATTAATTGACATTTTGATTTCTATCCCTAAATATAGTGGATATGGATACTAAGACAATAAAAAATTAATTAAATTGACACTTGAACTTATCTTCATAGTTTTTATCGATAATGGTAGTGCGTGAGATATTTTTAGTGAGGAGAGAATGAGAGAGAATATGAAAATATGGATTGATATTATTGAATAATTGTGTTACATAACTGAATTATAAAGTATCTATTTATATACACCGAAGTGACTTGACAACTAAGTAACAGATATAACAAACTAAGTAAAAAACCATAAACCCTACATAACTTTGGGCTTGAGTCACACAACTTGGATTATATTATATCTCAACATACCCTCCTTTAATCCAAGTTGTCAAACATATGCTAATCATAGTCGATCCTAACTATTCCTAATTTCTTTCTCAATTTCAAGAACATGTCGATCTTTAATCCTTTGGTGAAAATATCGGCTAACTGTGTTTCACTTGAGCAATCTCTTAGTTCAAGTTCACCTCGATTTACCTTCTTCCTTAAGAAGTAAAATTTAGCTTTGATGTGCTTACTCCTTCCATGCAAAACTGGATTGTTCACAAGATTTATGGCTGACTTGTTGCCGATATGCAATACCATGCAAAATTGGATTCTTCACTTCGACTTCCATTTCTTCAAGCACAAATCTGATCTAAATTGCTCGAAACACAACATAGGATCCCGCTATATATTCAGCCTCACAAGATGACAATGCCACCACAATTTTCTTTCTCGAGCACCATGAGATTGGGGCATCAAATACTTGAAAGAAATAACCAGTTGTGCTTCTTCGATCTTCCATAGCTTCTTTGCTTTCAAAGTCTCGTCGAAATAGAATTCCATAGTTCATTGATCCTTTTAAGTATCTCATTATTCTTCTTGAAGACCTCATGTGTAACACCCTTGGTTCACTCATGTATATGCTCACTAATTGGACTGAGAAATATATATTAGGTCGACTGTTGCACACATATCTCAAAGATCCGACTATTTGTTTGAACAGAGTTGCATCAACTTTGCCTTTTTCTCCATGCTTCTCCAACTTTAAATTTGGTTCGACAGGTGAAGATGCAGGAGTCAAATCATCCATCTTGAATTTCTTGAGTATCTTTTTGACATACTTTCTTTGATGTAGCACCATTTCTTGCTTTGAAATTTGAATTTACATGCCTTAGAAATACGACAAATTTCTCATATCTCACATTTCAAAGTCCTTTTTCATCAACTCTTTGAACTTCGACAACTTCTCCAAGCTATTTCCAGTTACTAACAAGTTATCAACATATAAGCAGATGATTGTTATATCTTGTGCCACAACCTAAACATAGACACCATACTCAAATTTTCATTTGATAAATCCCAATTCGACCAAGTATGAGTCAATCTTCTTGTTCTATGCTCTAGGTGTCTGCTTGAGATCATAGAGCGCTATGTGTAACTTGTATAATTTCCTTGCTTCCTCCTAAATCACAAACCCAGGAGATTGTGTGACATATACCTCTTCATCTATAGAACCACTCAAATATGTTAATTTCACATCTAAGTGAAATATCGACCAACCTTGATTGCATGCCAAGGTGACTATTAGTGAAATTATAGTATCTAAAGAATTTTTTATTGCCATGTTGGTACCTGTTTTTAATAAAAAAATAATTAGCAGTGTTAAATAACATATTTTCATTGAATACATGAGAATTTTTTGCAACTAAGAAAACTAATTGAATTATACCATGGCCATGGAGGCATGAGTTAGCAAACTTGGCAGCTGCATATGCCTACATGATCAATAATGTTTGGTTAGTCCCTATACCATGTCATAATTGATAACAATTGATGATGCTTGGATTAGAACTGTAGAAATATTAAGAGAAATTATTAACCTTTGATAGTGATGCATAACCAACCGCGACTTTTTCCTGTAGCATGAATAAATTTTATAATATTATGATGAATTAGTATAACCACTGCTAGAAATATACAGTTTACCTGCGGAAAGAGTTTCACAGCAATACCTGCGATTTTATATTGTGAAACATTATTTCCTGCGAAAAACGTGGTAGCAACAAATTTCGCAGGAATTCCTGAGATTTTAGCTGCGATTTTAGATTTAAACATAAAAATAAATTTCCTGCGGATTTACTGTGATTTCCTTCGCAGGAAATAGTTATCTATTGAAACCACAAAATTCTCTGCAAATATCGCAGGAATTGTTGCGAGATTTCCTGCAGAATTTGCTGTAATTGCAACTTTTGCTGCGAATTGTTTAATTTATTTTTAATTTTTATTATATTTTTACGATTAATAAATAAAATTATAAAACACATGTTGATTCCAAGAATATGTTGTTGAGACATTTTTTAATTTTATATTAAATTTTTGTTTTTCTTAAAAAAGTTTTATAATATTAATTGAGTTTTTTTAATTAATTTTAAAAGAAAATTTATTTATTTAATACTATTTTATTGTTGTAAAAATTAGAAAAATAAAAAATATAAGTTTATGATGCAATTGATGTGTAATCCTTCAACTTATAGTTTTTTTTAAATTTTAAATTTAAAAAGACAATAAAATAATCCTTTTATTCAATTGATAACATATATTTTTATATTATATATAATCCTTTTATTCATTTTGTGTATTAAAATATTTTGATGAAATAAATAGATTATTATACTAGAGATCAATTTATTAATTCGCAATTCAATTTTATAATTTAAAAGATGATATAATAAAATAAAAATATTGATTTATTATCCTAAAACTTTGGAGTAAAAGAAAAAAAAAATTTTAAACAAATTGTCTTTTCCATTTTACTAAACTACCCCTAGAAAATGGCAATAACTTCGCTTGACTTGTCTGTTCCATTTTTTCCCCTCAGAATTATATTTGGGATTTCTATGAGCTGTAGGAACGTGGAAACATAGCTACTCTTTAAAGAAGCGCCACGTAGTAAACTCGAGACTTATCAAGTTACCACAAAACGGGAACCAAATTTTGTCGTTCTATCGCCACTTGATTAAATTCTCAATCAAAGGTAATAAACGAAAATACTTTTTGCTTTTCTTCACCGTTTTTTCATTTCGATGCGTTTTGTTTTCAATTATGTATGCTTTTGTTTTAACATCTTGATATTCTATGCATACAATTAGGCTCCTTGGTTGGTTTTGGCTCTGTTACTGGAAACTGGGTGTCGCTACTGCGAAAATCGAGGCCGGCTATGACAGAAGAGTCACTACCGTGTGTTATTTATCCCAAGAGAGGGAAAGGAAACGCTTAGAGAAAACCTAACAAAAAGAGGGATAAGATCGGTCATCGCAACCAAATCTCGGGTTCGGGAGTCGGTTACGCAAGGGGAAGGTATTAGCACCCCTCACGTCCGTCGTATTCGACGGGATCCACGCTTGTTGTCTATCTAAAAGGGTGATTGAAAACTATCTAACTAAAGGCTTGAGGACAAAAGAAAAAGAAGTGACTCGACAAAGCAACGACGCTTTGTGCCTACGTATCTCATCTAAAATGAGAAGTCAAAGTCAACGTAGTTCGGCTAACTACGTGTGAAATGGGGAAAGGTTGCTCGCCAAGACATCGCATCTTGTGCCTACGTATCCTCGTCTGGTACGAGAAATCAGAGCAAACGTAGTTCGGGTTAAAAGGACCACAGGCTAGTTCAAAATTTTTTTAGACGAGTAGGGTTAACAATCAGTTCTAGCAGTTTGGTGTATGCAGCTCGACCATTGGAGACTTAAGCGTTACCGTTTGAGATAGAACTAAGAGTTAACAACACTCTTGTTATGAAAATGGTTTTCCAAAGTTAAAGGCCCCAAAGGGAAAAAAAGGAGTTTGAATGATTTTGTTTTGTGTTTTTTAGAGGAGAAGTGTTTTTGAATTGGTTTTTAATTCATATCGCACTAGAGACTATGACTTAGGAGTGAATGCGTCGCATATCACCCAAAGGGTGCTATACTAAAAAATCAAGCCATTGAAAGGAAACCCTTCAACAACAATTTCCCAAGTAGCTTAAGGCTCATAACGTACAATATTCATTAACCTTTATTAGGTGTTTTGGATTGTTTAGGAGATGAGAAGAGAAAGGCACAAACTAAAGGGGGACTAAACTCAAACCTAAAGTTGCCACACAATGGTGATCCTAAGATTGAGATAAGGGAATACTACCTAATGTTATCATACATGGTTAGGATCCTAATGTCTATCATAACCCCTCTTGAACAAGAGAGATTAGAGGCCCTAAGGGAAAAGAGACAAAAGAGGAAACAAGAACAACATAAACATGTAAGAATGTAAACATGGAATGAGGGAGGAGATTGGTGTGGGGCAGTAGCTCCACAAGCTCATCTCAACCTCAAACAAAAATATGAAATATGCAAGAGAATAAAGGACAAGAAAATGCACAAAAGGAAACACACAAGTGCACTAAAACGGGATGAAATGGCCTAAACCAAGCAACATCAACCATAAGGCACAAAACTAAACACAAATGAAAGGTAAACAAAACCTAAAACAAAGTGAGTATGGGAGATCATATGAGGACAGCAAGGAACTCATAATAGACACTCAACCATGAGCATCACAAGCAAAGTACAAAGAATCACAAAGAAATCACCAAGAAATGTCCTCAAGGATTCCATCATTTTAGGCATGCTTCAAGTACCTCCAAAGGAGGGACCAAGCCACCTTAAATGACACTCCTAGGTCATCGAAAATCAAGGGACATAAACTAAAAGCTCTCAAAAACCAAAGCAAAGTAAAGCACAAAGAAGTGCAAGCCAATTCCCAAAGGAAAGCACACATGTTTCACAAAGAAACCCTAATTGAAAGCTCAAAAGTAAGCAACCAAAAGAACAAGCTAAACACAATATAATGACCTAAAAATGAACAAGCATCATCCTCAAAATGTTAGCAACATGAATCAAAAGGCATTGAAGGTTAAAAGGATCCAAAAATGTCACATTCAAAACAAACTAGGTCAATGTGTTTGTATGAACCTTCCTTTTGATAGCTTGATTTGCAAGCTACCCTAAAAATAGGAAAGTGATTCAAAAATTATCAAATAAAATACAAGAAGCTCATAAATGTGTTGGCAATCAGAGGCCAAAAGATCTCAATCAAAGTCACTTTACAACATCACCATAGAAATTGATTCACAAGGGTGCACCATTGGGAAGAAGGATTGTTTAGGGTCAAATGAAAGGCAACAAAAGTCAACTCAAAAGTCAACCAACAGGGGCAAAATGGTCCCAAAAAATTCATCAACTCATCCTTGACATGAGGATTGAATCTTACTCATTGGATCAAAAGGAAATGAAAGAAACAAATTCAAGAACAAAACATGTTAAAAATTAGGTCAAGTAAAGACACTTCCAAAGACAAATTCCTTTTTTAAATTAAAAATAACTCATAAAATAAAATAAAAATATCCTAAATTCAGAGGACATCTCAAGGAATCCAAAATATATTTTTATGGAATTTTATGGTCATTGGAAGTAATTTTCATGATTTAATTTCTAAACAGATGCAAAATAAAAATAAAAAGAAAATACAGAGAAAAATAAATAAAAAGTTGGTGCCAATAGCAACCCATCCCAGTTCAAAGCGCGTATGGGCTTCAAAGGGTGGTGCAAACAGCAGGCCCAACCTCATCAGAAAAAAAAAGGAAATAAAAACGTGTGACTTGAGTGCAGCGTGGTCAACAGAGGCTTATGGTAGAAATCACTAAAAGCCATCTAATCCAATGGTATGCACATCCAAGGCTTCACATCCAAACACGTGGATCAGCCAAAATAAATTAAATAAAAACTGAATTAAATGTGCTTGTGTGTGGCTGGACCACTTAAGTGAAAAATAAAAGGATCCAACGCGCCAGAGCCAGCCACCTCATCATCTCTAACCTTTTGAAAGGGGAAAACAGAGGGAAATACTAGGTGGTGGCCGGAGCCACCTCCGGTCATCTTCAACCTCGCGTCCGGCCACCGTGGGCACGCAGGCATGGCAAAACGTCACCAAAAACAACAAATTTTATATCAAAAATCATCTACTCATCACGAGGAACATGAATCAAACATTATTTTTCCATAAAAACGCCTAAATAAAGAAAAACGAAAAGAACAAGAAAACGAGCTCAAATAAAAAACTTCATGAACAACCACCAAAACAACCCAGAAATGATCTATGATGTTCAAAGATTACAAAGACACAAAAATGGCGTATTAAAGATGCATAAAAAGTGATATATTTTGAAAAGTAAGAAACCTAAGTGTGAGCTTCCACAAGGCTCAGTTCTTAAGCAAAGCTTGAAAGAAACTATCCAGAAACGTTCTGTGAAACTCAAGGAAGCTTTAGGATGCTTAAAGTTGATTGAAACTCACTGAAATGCAAAAAAAAAGTTTTGACTTGTTCACCACTTTTTCTCAAGCTGTTCTCACTCTATATCTCACCAATGTCAGCTCTGAGGGTATGGAAATGATCCTGGGAATATATATGTTGGATTCAGATCAAGAGAAAGCCCAACGGAAAGCTCCTTAAGCCCAGTTGGATTTCAAAATTTCACTTTATGGAAATGTGAATAGTGCACGAAATTGTACTTGCCAAGCTGTAAAAATGGCATAGTTGACTTGCATAAGGTGTAGGCTGATCCAAAGGGTGAGAATGGCCCCTTGATTTGGTCTCATGGCATGCTTTTGATGTGTTGCTTATTCTTGAAGAAATCTTGAAAATGGCCACCAAGATGCACTCAAACCTATAATCCAAGGATGGCATTGTATTTTAAATATGTTTGGCACTCAAAAAATGCACAAAGTTGATACAAAAATGATTCCAAATGAATTAAATATGATTTTCCCCTTTTAAGGCCTTTTTCATGGAAATTTCATTAGGGGTTCTTCAATTCAAGCCAAAGAAATGGTACCTTGATGTTTGATTGATAAAATGACCCCATTTGGAGCAAGTTTGATGTTGGAAAGATTTCCATTTGAAGTGTGCAAAATGGTGAAAATGACCTATAATGAAAATGACCTGTAATCCTGCTTTCCCAAAATGCCCCTGCCTTGCAAGCCTCATAACTTGAGTTCTACAAATCAGATGAAGGACTTGTAGTACTCTTTGGAAAGCCAAGATCATTAGGAACAACTTTCATGTTCATCAAAAGTTGATAAGAAACATCCTTCTAGTTCAAAATTGGCTTGGACGTTGGTTGACTTTTGTTAACCAAAATCACATTCATCTGAGGACCTGTAACTTGTCTGTTTCATAACTTGAGCTCTACAAATCCAATCAAGGACTTCTAGTACTCAAACGAAAGCTAAGAATATGATCTACAAGTTTCATGTTGGTCAAAAGTTAAGATGACACTTGTATCTTGAGATAGGTGGTCTTGAAGTTAGGCACTGAACATGGGATTTTACACTGAGAACCCTAATTCAGTAACTCCTCACACTCTTGCTTCTTGATGAATTGATCTTGAAATGATATCCCATGTATATTAACAGAACATTCCTTGACCATAAAGACTTGGAATTGAGTCTTAATCTCCTTTAATTTCAAAGTTGACTGAGGGCTGACCAGATGAAAACCCTAACTGCACCATCTTCAACTGTAGCTCTCCATACTTGGCACAAACACTTGAATGAACTCCACAATAACTCTCAAGGCCTCTAATGAGCTTAAATGACAATTTCCCTTCATGACCATGAGCTTGTGATCCTCAGATGACCTTCAAATGGCCTCCTAGACAAGAGGTGAACTACATACACTTATCTGCCTATCCAAAGGGCTTTGCCTTGTCTCTAATGATGATAACCTCCTTGTTGACTTGAATACAAACTCTTGATTAGGTTTAAAACCCTTGACAAATTCCTCTTGTTACACACACACATCTTGATCCCTTGTAAATGCAAAATGTTATGCAATGCAGTATGCTAGAACAATGAAATGAAACATAAGCCAGGTAAAGAAAAGGTAGGGCAAATTTTGGGGTACAACACTGGGAACGTGTTGTTGTTGTTATTATTACTATTTGCACCTATTAACTGTTTGATGAAATATCTATGTGAATTTTGGTATCAGAAATTGTGCTTAACTTTAAACTGTGTATGTTTAAGGATATTGGGTTGAGTTTAGCTTAATGTTTGAGCATTTGAGCTTCTTTATAGTTTGTTATGATTTATGTAGCATCCATATTTGTGAAAAAATGTGTGTCAAAGTTGGTGTCCAAAACTAACATCGATTATGTTTAATTTATTCATTTTTATTTTAAATTACTATCAGTGTCGTTAGCGTTCGTGCTTCATATGTTAGGACTTGTTTGGATTGGTTGATTGAGTTTATGTAGTGGCATAAGCACTTGTTGGGATATTGTTCGATAGAGGTTACACCAGCAACTTATGACATGGCTCTAAACTAAACTAAGCTATTTTCATTACTATTCTGCGATAGTTTATTAAAATCACTAATAGTTTATAAGTTTAGTTAAGCTGTTTATCTAAACGGGTCCGTGATAGTTAATTCGTTGGACTTAATTCCTTCATTTGTTTGGTTCTATTGGTTAGTAATGCATTCAAATCATTGTGTCTTCCTTCTATGCAGTTGCAGCTTAAAGTTTTTAATAAGCACTTATAAACAAGCACCACTGTAGAAAAGTTAAGTTTTAATGTAGTTGTGAAATTCTTTTGAAGCGTTTTTTTTTCATTAGTTAAGAAACAAGCACTACTGTGTGTCTGAGGTATAGAACAATAACCCAAATTATAATTTTTCAATAGCAGCAACAGTGCCACAATATAACACTTATATGACAGAGTTTTTAACAAATAGCAATTGTTTCACAATACACATTCCCATATAAACTACATAGTTTTGTCAAATAAATCACTACCCTGTACATTAAACTTCTTCCATTTTCTAAATTATTATCAATGTGACATGTTAGTATTAATGTTGTGTATGTTATTTGTGTCTACATTTGTGTCCTTGTAATTATTAACAAATTTCCAATTTCCATTGAATTTTTTCCTAACCCTTTCAGCATTGTGTATCTTTACCATATTTATGTGTATGTCTGATGTCTCTTGTTTGGTTTATTAGCAGGCAGGTATCCATAGTTTGTTGACTGTCTCTTGTCTTACATGCCAGACCTTCACTCTTCTCATATCATATCAATTGCTACTATATGTGATGAATCAACATAGCATATATACACAGTAAGATAATATAAATATATTTAATTTCAGGAGTGTTTCTTGCCTTGGTTTGGTCTGCATCTTCTTGCTTTTTGTCATAGAGAATTGAACTGGAATGAAGTCTTTGCTTTCATGGTATATATGTATGTATGAATGTTTCCTACTCCTACCAAACAAAAGTCAAATGCTCTGACAAAGTTTTTAAGATTAATTACTGTTTTTAACTTCTGTAAGATGAACAAAATTTTATTCTTGTCATTTTAAATGTTTTATTTGTTTAGTCTCCACCGTTTAAACATTAGTGTGCTTTTAGTCCACTTTAGTATTTTATCATAATAATTAGAACCACACAAAATATTTTTATTATACTTTGTAATATATATATATATATATATATATATATATATATATATATATATATATATATATATATATATATATATATATATATATATATATATATATATATATATATATATATATATATATATATATATATAGGTGTTAATACAATCCTTGGAGCTACCTTGGAAATGGAAATTCCTCCGCATCGAACATGGATGTATAATAGGCATCTCCCTGCCCGGAGTGCACATACATTTGAATTTTTAAAAGGTGTCGAAGAGTTTATAAACTCTGCTTGTCAACAGAAAGAGTATTTGAAGAATGGTGTAGTAAGATGTCCATGTAAGTTGTGCAAAAATGAGGACCACCTCACCCCAGAGGAGGCAAACACTCATATTCACCAACATGGGTTTGCATCAAAATATTGGAATTGGACCTGCCATGGAGAGATAATCCCTCACAGCAATGATAGTGATGATGTTGATGATATAGATATGATTGCGCCTTGTAGTAATAGTCAACAGTGGAGTTACGAACATGTTCATAGATATCAAGACATGGTGTTTGATGTTGCCGGTTTTAATCGCGAACAACATTTTATACAACAAGAAGAGGAACCTCCAAATATGGAAGCAAAATTATTTTATGACATGTTGAATTCAACTCAGCAACCATTGTGGTCGGGATGTAAAAACACAACTGAGTTATCTGCTGCAATTAAGATGTTGAGTTTAAAATCTAAACACAATATGTCACAAGCATGTTTCAATGACATGGTCAAGTTTATGAAGGAATCAAGTCACCCAGAGAATGTAATTCCCTCTAACTTTAGGGAAACTAAAAACTTGTGTCTGGACTCGGTTTATCAAAGATAAAGATAGATTGTTGCATTGGTGGGTGTATGTTGTATTACAAAGAGGACATAAATTTGAATGAGTGCAAGTTTTTCAATGAGCCTTGATACAAAACATGTATTCTGCGTAAGCGTAAGCGAGACTCTAAAGATGTTCCTCGCAAGAGATTGCATTACTTGCCTTTAATCCCTCGCCTTCAAAGATTATATGCTTCGACGAGATCCGCAGAGCACATGAGGTGGCACTATGAACATCGTAGGGAAGAATGTGTGTTGTGTCATCCTTCAGATGGGGAAGCTTGGAAACACTTTGACCAAGTATATCCTGCATTTTCTTCGGAACCTAGAAATGTTAGACTTGGTTTGTGTGCTGATGGCTTTACCCCTTTTAGCCAATCTGCAAAACCATATTCTTGTTGGCCAGTAATTATCACACCATATAACCTACCTCCTGAGCTATGTATGATGATGCCTTATATGTTCTTGACCTTGATCGTTCCAGGTCCAGGCAATCCAAAAGGTAAAATTGACGTGTACTTGCAACCGTTGATAGACGAATTGCAACAATTGTGGAATGATGGTGTAGTAACATATGATGCATCAAAGAAGCAAAATTTTTGATTGAGAGCTGCACTAATATGGACAATAAATGATTTTCCTTCCTATGGTATGTTGTCTGGGTGGAGTACTGCAGGAATATTTGCTTGTCCAGTATGCAAAGGAGGTTTAAAAGCTTTCTCATTGGAAAAAGAAAATAAGAGATCTTGGTTTGATTGCCACCGTCAATTTTTACCTCGTGATCACGCTTTTAGAAGAAATAAGGTTATGTTTTACAAAAATAGAATTGAGACAAGGGAGCCTCCTCCAAGGTTAAGTGGTGAACAAGTGTGGAAAGAGGTTTGTGGGATTCCTAAAGTAACTAACATACAGAATTGCATTGTTCCTGGTCGTGGAATTTCACACAATTGGACCAAAAGAAGCATAGTTTGGGATTTTCCTTATTGGAGACACAACTTATTGAGGCACAATCTTGATGTTATGCATATAGACTTTGAAAATGTTTTTCATATAGTTATGGACAACAAAGAGAAAACTAAGGACAACGAAAACGCAAGATTGGACTTGGAAAAGTATTGTCATAGAAGAGAGTTCTTGTTGAAAAAAATTCTAATGGGAACTATATGAAACCCAAAGCCAAATATTGTTTATCGAATGATAAAAAAATTGATGTGTGTGAATGGGTGAAAGGATTGAAGATGCCTGATGGTTATGCTTCTAATTTGGGTAGATGTGTAGATTCAAAGAAAAAAAACTCTTTGGTATGAAGAGCCATGATTGCCATATTTTTATGGAATGTCTACTTCCAATAGCTTTTAGTGCTCTCCCCGAACCAATATGGAAGACTTTAACTGAGCTTAGTCAATTTTTCAAAGACTTGTAGTCAACAGTGTTGCGAGAAGATCATTTATTACAAATGGAAAAAAAACATTCCTTCGATATTATGTAAGATGAAGCGTATATTTCCACCCGCATTGTTTGACTATATGGAGCACTTGCCAATTCATTTAGCTGATGAAGCTAAGATGGGTGGACCAGTTCAATATCGTTGGATGTATCCGTTTGAAAGATTTTTAAATAAAATTAAAAAAACAGTAAAAAACAAAAGAAATGTGGAAGGGTGTATCTGTGAAGCATATTTGGTGCAAGAGACATCCTATTTCAATTCCCATTATTTTTTGCCTCCTGCTCAATACTAAAGTGTTATTGGCATAAACAAGGGGATTCATCAAGACCATATGCAACCAACTTTGTCTATCTTTGAACATTTGAATGGCCAAACAGCGGGAAAATATTGTGAAAGGTGGCTCGAGGATAGAGAAATGGAAGCTGCCCAACTACATGTTCTCTTAAATTGCAAAGAGGTTAAGCCATTTATTGAGTAAGTATTGAGCAATAAATATATCTATATTTTATTAAAATAATAATGAAATTAACTTTTAATAATATCTTATGTAGTATGTATGTCCAAAGTTTGAAAAGTATGTATGGGGATCTCAATGACGATATCATTGATAAACAACTAGAAGCTGACTTTCTGCGCTGGTTTCAAAAATATGTAAGCATATTTATAAATTTTTCAATTCTAGGATATTTGGCCTAGAATAAAGATGTAAAATTTGCTTTTAAATTAAGATGTATAAATTAATTTATTTGGCTAGGTGACGATGAATTGCAAACATAAGAGACAAAATTCTGACTTGTATGATTTGGAAATGGGGCCTTTGAGACTAGCGAAATCTTGGCCTATTTATTTTGAAAATGGATACAAATTTCACACAACTTCTTGGGGTGAAGGAAAAACAACCTATAACAGTGGGGTGTGTGTTAGTGGAATAGGACAAGATGAAACTTCAAATGACTATTATGGCATTCTTACAGAAATTCTAGAATTTCAATGGCCAAGTCAAACAACAAAAAAGTTGGTTTTATTCTATTGTGATTGGTTTGACCCTTCAAGACATGGGATGCGAATACATCGTCAGTACAAGATTGTAGAAGTTCGTAAGGGGAGAAAATATAGTAAATTTGATCCTTTTATTTTTCCAAAAGCTGCAACTCAAGTTTATTATTCACCTTATCCTGGGCGCCTAAGAGATAAGGTTGATTGGTTGGTAGCTATAAAGACAAAGCCAAGAGGGGTTGATTATGATAGGCACACATTAGAGGTTGCTTTTCAAGTTCAAGAGTCACAAGTTAGTGCAACAATTGAAGATGACCCAATTGATCTCCTACAAGATGGTGAAGTTGATAAGAGGTTAGTTTGTCAACAATACAAGAAAATGAAGATGAAGAGGATTCCAATGACGATGATGAAAATTTAATTGCAATTTGATTTAGATAAATTTTTAAACATTTACTTGACTTGTAGATAACAATCACTTAGATTCTAAAAACTTTTTAGAGCCATTGGTCGAAGACAAGTTACCACTTATGCTTTCATACAGTTTGTAGGTGTTTGTTAACCAAATTTGGTATACAAAATGGTATGTTTGTTAATCAAAATACATTGTGTTCATGTATAGAAACTAAGAACTTTCACATATAGTCATAGATAATGTGTAAATGGTAATTATTTGTAGTATATGATTATAAGTGTTGTTGAATTGCAAACATAGAAAACGACCATCATTTGCAATGGACATACATAGGTGTGCAGAGAGAAGTTTGAACTTTGTCAATGACGATATTCTGTGTAAAATTCCCATCTGTATCATTTGTTGATAGCAGTAGTTGTGACAAGTAAGGCATTCCAACGACCTTTGCGGAATGACCACTGTTAATTACAACAACAAAAAAATAACACTCTGTTTTCCATTGTTTCTAGTTTTCCAAGTTGGGCCAATATCCTCGAATACTAGAATTTTTGTCCTATTAGGTATACATAATGGTTGAGTTTCATGGATTTGAGAAAAACAAATGAAAGGGTATATACTATGTTATAAAATATAGAAACGACATCTATATTTTGTACAATCATGATTCTCTGGATTGAAAACTAAATATATGAAACTGGGCAACTGCACGTAATCAAGCTTCCAACAATGGAATATTCTATGCTCGATTAAATGTCCTCTGGATTTAAATAACAAGTTATTTACATAGTATGCCCTGTATATTCAATATTCAGAATCTGGCAACAATTGATTTGATTTTATTGCGGGAGCTTCGTCCGGTCGATCTATATTTTTTATAATTGGATTGTCAGGATGAACTCTTAGATCTAAGGGATTCAGTTAGAGCTTGAATGGTGAGTATGACACTAATTCAATTAGTTGAAGTTTTTTGAGTTCAACTAGACTTGGAATTTCTGTTAGTAAATTGTTACAGTTTGAAGTTAGCACTGTTGTTCAAATTTGGACTTGGTTATATGAATAAATTGTAAGGTTATAGTGAATGAAATTAGTTTGAATTAAGTTAGCATTGTTATCAAAATAGCTTAATATGGAAATTAATTATGTAGTGAAAACAATTAGTTGAATTGAAGTGTCAGGGTGAGTCATGTTATATTGAATCAAATTAGCACTATCACGAAACTGAAATTAGTAGGTTTGTTATCTCTTGCATTGCTCATTGAGCCACCATGATGCCGATTGGAGTGTTATGAGACATATGAACTACCTGTTATATTACTGTTAGGAGTTTATTTGAACATGAGGTTAATGACAATATGGTTTGGATAATTAGCTTGAAGCAAACAGTTAGTGAATTAAGTTATGTTCCTATTTAATTATTGTTGTGTTAATGTGTTAGGATGACATTGCTATGACCTCTGAATTGCTAGCATGCTATGAATGAATTTTTTTATGGAAGTTTGTGTTAGTCATGGAACCCAAACTGCTACGAGTGTGTATGTTTGGAATTCTGTTATGCAGAAAACTTGTATATGGATTTGCTAGGTATGATAAATGGATGCATTGTCATGTGTGAATATGTTAAAAACATTGTTATATTATAGGCCTAGAGTATATGCAACTTAGGGGTGATTGTTAGCTACTATGAGTTTTCGTTAAATGTATCAACTTGGTTATCTTCTCATAGAAATACTTGTTTCATGGATAATATAGCAAGTGACTCAATAATATAAAATGTTGTCATGTTGTTGAGTATTGTAGAAGTTATAGTAATAGACATTATTGCAGTGAATATGAAACTGGGCAACTGCATGTGATCAAGCTTCCAACAATGGAATATTCTATGCTCCTCCATATTTTACTTTTTTGTATATGGAGTTAGGTTCCAACTACAACTACTATTTACTCTTTAGACACCACAATTTTTGTTCCTGTTTTTACTTTATATCAGCTTAGCTGTAAATACATATAATTGTTCTACTTTTGCCTTGCATTTTGTAGTAGAAGAATGGAGGTAGCTCTCATTATTGAACACCAACATAAAACTCTGACAAAAATAACTACATAGACATACCAGAAGAAGAAGAAGAGAGGACCATAACTAAAGTATGATACAGAATTCACTCTTATTATTACTCTGAGTAGATATAATTTATATAAAGAACTTTGTCTTTCTTCTTTCTAGGCATACAGCAGAGAACTCATTAATCCATTTACCATTTATAAAGCAATTACCAATATTAATTTGTTACTAGTATTATTTTTATTTTTCACTCTTATTTTTTAGGTTTTGTATTCCTTTAAATTCTTGCAAGATGAAGTCACTTAAAAAGTCCAAGAAGAAGAATTATGAAAAAGGTTATATATCTACTCAACATGAAGTCATCCAACCCCAACCTCTTCCTCATCTTATTCAACCCCAACTTACTCAACCTCAACTCACTCAATCTAAACCCCAACCTATTCCTTATCTCATTCAACCTCAACTCACTCAATATCAAACTCAACCTCAAATCCAACCTATTCCTCATGTCACTCAACCTCAGCTCACCCAATATCATACTCAACCTCAACCCCAACCTATCCCACATTCAAGTCGGCCTCAACTCACTCAACTCCGACCATAACCACAACCTATTCCACATCTAATTCGACCTCAACTCACTCAACCACCATCTAGATCTATATCCCAATCGCATTATTCTCAACCTCAACACAATCAACCTCAACCTCAAAATCAATCTCGATCACAGCCTAAACCCACTCAACCTTCTCAACCTTAACCTAATCAACCTCGTCCTCAATCCACCCAATCTCACCCTTTACAAACTCAACCCCAACACAATCAACCTCAACCTCGTCCTCAATCCACCCAATCTCGCCTTTTACAAACTCAACCGCAACACAATCAACCTCAACCTCAACCTAATCAACCTCGTCCTCAATCCACCCAATCTCACCCTTTACAAACTCAACCCCAACACAATCAACCTCAACTTAATCAACCTCGTTCTCAATCCATCCAATCTCACCCTTTACAAACTCAACCCCAACACAATCAACCTCAACCTCAAAATCAACCTCAACCCAATCAACCTCAATCATAACATCGATCTCGACCCATCCCTTCTAAGTTTATGGTCGTTGAAGCCCCATCTTCATCTAGCCATGCTAGTGGAGACACCGTTCGAACTAGAATCCCAATACTTCCCGAAGGTGATGGGTGAGTCTCTTACTCGTATATAATAGCTAAAAAAAGATACTTTATTTTATATGTAACATTAATTTCTCCATTTAAGTCAATATTTATTTTTTTAAATGTCTCTTTTTTAGATTTGATCATCACAAATTGGTAGTTTCAGAAATTGCTCACATCATACGTACTCATTTGAATGAGGGAAAATCGTCATGGAAGAAATTATCAAAAGAGCAACGAGATTCTTTCTTTGACTTATTTAAGGTAATTAAATCTAAAGATGGGGCTTCATGTTAGAAGCATATTGAAATATTAAGTAATTGATTCATGTTTTTTTTATACAACAAAAGTTTACATGGCCACCCGAGCACAAGGTTACAGTGCGACGCAACTTTGAAAAAAGAAGTGCAGCTAAGATGTCTCAATTAATACAAGATGTTCGGAGAGATTTAGAGTATAGGCCGGAATGGATGGGAGAGGAGGTGTGGAAGAAACTAACGGTACATTGGAATTCCTCCAAGTTCAAAAAAGTATCTGCAACAAATAAAATAAATGGTTGTTTTATGGATGGTGCATCTCTTCACACTGGAGGATCTATTCCTCATCGTTTGCATTGGAAAAGAATGGTATTATAATTTTTCTTTATATTTCATAAATTAGTATTTATAATAATTGACATTATTATTTTGTAATTGATAGAAAAAGGAAAAGGGTGTCGATCCATCATTGACTGAGTTTTATTTTCGCACTCATCGAAAAAAGGGTCAATGTTGGATGGGTGTTCACGCTGAATCTGCATATGTAAGTACTCCGAATCAATTTCTTAAAGAATGAATCTTAGAAAGTGTAAACCATACCTTCATTCTTTTTCTCTATGTTTTGCAATTTACAATCAAATCAAATAAAAATATGTTGGAGAATATTGAAAGAAAGGTTTTAGACTTTAGAGATAGAAAAAGAGTGAGAGAATGGAAAATTGGTTAGAATTAATGTTAGCAACGAGCAATTATGAGTTCCTCTGGTTAACGTTATGAGAATGAATTTCTAGTTAATTTAGTTGAATTTTATTATGACGATTAGCACTAGTTTGGAATTGCCTGGTAAAATATTAATTCCTTATTGTGTTTTTTAAATATTCTTTTAGGATGAATTTGAACAGAAAAAGTTGATGATTTCTTCTCAAAATTAAACTGTTTCAAGAGAGGATGAAGCTGATAGTCAACCTACTGTTGAAATGTCGTCTGATTTGGATATATGGGTGGAGTCATTTGGAAAGAAGAAAGGGAGGATATTTGGTCTTGGAACCATTGCTAAGACTCTGATTCCATTATCAACTCAACCAAGTATTTCAAGTAATTCTCAAGAGGTTGATGATTTGAGAAGTCAAGTCCATGCTCTCAATGCATCATTGCAAAGACAAGAACAAGAAAAGTTGGAGATGAAGCAACAATTGCAACGACAAGAAAAAGAGATGATTGAAACGAACAATAAACTTTCATTGTTAATGAATCATTTAGGATTTGCTGCATCTTCTTCTCATCCACCTCAAGCCAATAATGAAATTGATAATTCAAGTGAAGATGATGTTGATGAATCAGATGAAGACATTAGTGAACACATTAGTAGTGAATTTTGATTTGGATTACTTTTTCTTGTTAACTAGTTTGAAATTGCATTGTTTTTTCTTATTAATTTGGTTGTATAAGTGATTATTAGTAACTTGATAATGTCATTTTTAGTAATGTAACTCTAGAAGTACTTGTTATTGACTTTAAAAATTTGAATGTGATTAGTGTTGCATTGACTTATTCAAATTAGATTTTTATTTTTATATTATTGTTAAATACATTAATTATATTATTTTAAATATGAATTAAACACAATTAATAATAAAAATTAAAAACATGAGAGAGAAATTACTTGCGGATTACCAGTTTGCTGTGACTTTTTCTGCGAAAGTTAAAATTACCTGCGGTATTACCTGCGAATTTAGCCGTTTTACTTGCGACTTTCCCTGCGACTTTTTACTGCGGCTTTTCCTACGACTTTTTCCTACGACACTTTCCTGCGAATTTACCTGCTAAATTAATTACTCAGAGGTTTTAGCTGGAAACAAAAAATGGCAGGAAAAATCGCAGGAAACGTGTTTCCTGCAGAAATTTTGTCAAAATCCGCAGGAAAATAGAGTATTTTTAGTAGTGAACGAAGCAAATGAATGAGTGTAAATGATCAGTTGCTAAGTGATAAATTTATGACATTACCTCAACAACTTCTATTCCGCATTTTGAATGTGATTTGTCAGGTATTCGACTTCTTCTACACTAAAGCTACTGGGAGGCTTAACCTATAAAAACCAAGTTTGATGTAGGTTTAAACAAAAACTATTTTTAAAAACATTTAAATCTATTAACTTTTCTAAATTTTATACTTTTTTTTTATAAAATTACAAGTTCAATGACCACACATCAATTTTATCAAAAGCTTATAAAAAATGTCTCAAAAACATATTCTTGGAATTAATATGCTAGTCATATTTTAGAATTTTTTTTAGAATAACCAATTGGGCTGAAGTGAAAATGGATTTTTTTTTTTAGGATTGACGACTTAGTGAAAATGGAATTTTGGGCTGAAGTGAAGTCGCCAAATGGAATGGCGATAGTGTTGGGCCTGACTGGAGTCGCCCAACCAATTGGCGACTCAGTCCAATTCTAGGGTTTTCTTTTTTTAATTTTTAAAATTAATTATTATTAAAACATAATTATAACATAATTATTATTAATATTTAAAATAGTTTTTAATTAATAAACATAATGATTATTAATATTTTTAATTTTTTCATATAATTTTAAAATATAGTTTTTAATTAATAAACTTAAAATAATTAGGTTTAAATAAAAATAATCTTAAATTAATTTTATAAATTTAAGTTTAATTAAAAATAAACTTAAATTAATTTTATAAAATTTTAATTATAAATTAATTTAAATACAAAATAAAAATTGATTAACCATTTAATTTTAAAGCATATAAATTGATTTAAATTATAAGTTTTAAAACATAAAAATTGATTAACCATTTAATTTTAAAGCATATTAATTGATTTAAATTATAATTTTTAAAACATAAAAATTGATTCACCATTGAATTTTAAAGTGTATAAAGCTTGTAAGGGTATTTAAGACATATCATATGGGGCACGTACTATTTTATTTTTCTATAAATACGACTGCAAACACATATATGTTTTCATAACATTGTATACCAAAAGACTGAAGTGTTAGTGCATTTTGAGTGGAGTGGAGTCTAGAATGTCTTCATTTCTAAATCAATGTTCTTCGTCGTCGTCATCAGTATCAGAGGAACTCTTTCCAACATTCGATCTAATGAAAAGAAATGCCCTAGTTGTCTTTTCAGCAACAAAGCCTCCGATGAAGGTGCTCTTGTGGAATACGCAGACGTTGTCAACACTGGAAGAACAGAAGGCAGCACATCTTGACCGACCAAATTGTGGCAGGGGTTGGGCCAAGTTATCAATATATGACTTGGTTTAGGTCAGTCACAACACCTCAGCCAATTCTATCTGAGTCATGTTATTTGATTGACCCAAGGCAACGTGCTTCTTCGTCAAACACACAACAACAACCCAATGCCCAACAACAACAGCAACATCCTTACATGCCACCCACCCAGTCCCATCATCAACCACCATACCAATATGGCCCTGATACGTCTTTTGAGCCTACCCCCACCACCTATAGCCCAGACAACTCATTTGACCATACCCCCTCCAACTATCCCTCCAACTATCCACTGTTTGACTACCAAACCCCACAACAACCAACACACCATTTCCAACCCAATTCGATGTATGACTTCGGACAACCATACCGTCCATACTCCACCCAACCTCCCCGACAATCCTACGAAAACATGGGCATTGGGCATAACTACGGAAGCGTCGTTGATAGTGGACCTCCCGGCTATTGGGGTCAAATGCTTCAAAATCTATCTGATACGCCTGGGCTGTTCCAACAAAACCCTCCTTCACGACTCAACACACAAAGACAGGACACACCACAACAACCTTGTTGTAGACCTCGTCGCAACGCACATCCCCCGCAATGTGGCAACGGTGGTCGCTTGGATAGAGCCGGCCATTAGTTTTTTTTTGTTCAATTGTAATTTTCATTATATTGTAAATTAATATATTTTAATATTTTTTTACATTTCTATAATTTTTTAGTGTTATTTAAATTTCAATTAATTATGAAAAACAAACAACATAATTAAATAACAAATATTTATTAATACCTAATTAAAATATTTATAAATTTAATAAAAAACTTAATGTTATTACCATTTAAATAATTAAAATAATTGTAATTAAAATTGGCCTAACAATTAAAATTAAAATAAAAAATAATTAAAATTAAAAATTAAAATATTGATTAAAAATAGGAAAAAACGGAAACCCTAATAATTGGCATGTGTCGCCATTCACATTGGCGAATCTGCTTAGCATCAACACTATCGCCATTCCATTTGGCAACTTCACTTCAGCCCAAAATTCCATTTTCAATAAGTTGCCAATCCTAGTGGCGACAGAAGGTTGAAACGTGGTATGTTTGGGAAATTTTTGGAAACGGTCTTTTATTTGGTAAATTAAAACAATAGTTGGTTATTTTAAAAAAAATTCTATATTTTACAATTTTATTTAATAATAGTAAAAGTATAATTAGTTTTAAAAAAATTTAATACAAAAACTCCCGCGCCAAAATCTGTAGAAAAGTTCACAACAAATTCCGCAGCAATGTTCGCAGCAAATTATAAAATATAATACCACAAGTAAAGCCTCGGGAACTCCTGCGGATTGTGCCACTACCTCATATTTCGCAGGAAGTGAAGTTTTACAATATACCAAAACCGTAGCTTTTCCTACAGATAACTTTTCGCAGGAAAACTTGCTGGTAATTAACTAACAAAAGCTCTGTTTGTTATAACTTAATTTTTTTTTTTTTGTATTTTTAAAATTGTTTTTTATAAAAATATTTTTTAAAATATGAAAAAATATTTAAATTAGTTTTATATAAATTAAAAGACTAATTTTAATATCTTATAAGATAAGCATATAATATTAAATATTAAAATATATCAAAATCACAATATTTTCAAAAAGATGTATTAAAAATTTGATTTTTATAAAAAACTATTTGAGATACTTTCAAATTTAGGTGATATTTTTAAATTTTTGATATCCAAAAAGAATCATATCAAAAAGATAAAACTAACTAAAATAACTATTTAAATAAAACTTTCATTAAATTAAAAAAATTATTTAAAATTATTTAAAACAAAATATTTAACAATATAAAAATTATAAAAAAAACTAAAATAACATAAACCCAAAATCAAGATTAAAACTCAATATAAAAAAATGATAAATCCACCACATATTAATATCATAATTAAATTTCTGTTTGTCACCACCAGACCATAACTTTAACTTTGTCCAACAATTAGACTCTTAGATAGCAATTGATTAGTAAGATAACGAGAGTTTTTATCTTTTTCAAATAATTCATAGAATTTAATTGGTATGCACTGATAGTTTGATAGCGTAAAATAATTTAATATTATCATTCAATAAAAAATAATCAATTTATCATGAGAGTGATTGGTTGACAATATAAAATAATTTTATGCATATCAATTAAATTATAACCAAAAGCAAGTCAGCCAAATCAATTAAATGCATTGTTTCACTTCCTTTCGAAAAATGGACACCACTAAATTGAAAAACAAGTTAGTAGGTTAAACACAACAAATACCTAACCAAAACACTTCAACCTTAAACATACCAAAAGAGTTACAATTAAAACATAAATTAATACCATTCTCGTATTTTCCACGAACACAACAATGAACCCAGATCTATAATTCCACGTCTCCTTTTTAAAGCAACATAAGAATAATTATACACGTTATTTGGTGCAAGAGACTATGTAACCCACTTGTTTGAAAATTGGAAAAACTTAAAACTATGGAATGGTACATTGGTTTTTCTAATCACATTTTCAATCAAAAGGAATACCAAACAAGTCAATTTGAAATTTTAAATGTGTTCAAACTTCCAACCCTTTTTTCGAAGAAAAGTAACTAAAAAGATTGTACTCATGGTTTGTAATTGAAAAAAATTGTAAGATAGATACGGATAGGAATCTATGTGCACCGAAAGTATATACATTTATATAATTTCTTCATTCTATTTCGATACCAGGATAAATATTTTACTTTTATTTTGACAGCAAAATATTAATCAATTATTAAACAAAAATTAAAGAGAGATAATTCAATTGACTTGAAATAATTGAGTTAAAAATTAAAACAAGTTAAAAATATTAATCAATTATTTTTGTTTTTCTAAAGTTCATTTCTATTTATTAAAATAAAACCATTTAAAAACATTTGGATCAACAATATATTTTATTATGTATATACAAAATTCTATTATTTAATATTTTGATTAGTAGTATTATTTTTTCCGTTCATATAATTTCATTAAATCTGTGACTACGCCCATGTACTGGTATGCTAGTTTTGTTTAAACCCATGGATACTCGTAGGTTCGCACGAGTATTGATACGTTACGTGCATTTGTTTCCAAAATATAATAAAAATGAAAAGAAAGAAAAACAAGACTGTCTAAACAAAAGAATTTATTGTTTTTAAAAGAAAGATATATTTTTATTTAGGGTTAAATATGTTGTGGTCCTTCTAAATATCTCAATTTCATTTTTACTCCTCAAAATATTTTCTTCAAAAAATAGTCACCTAAAATTTTCCATTCATACTATTGGTCCTTAATACTAAAACTTTCGCTAATCCAGTCGATAAATAATAATTCGTCAATAAAATCCTTGCTAATTTTGTCGCTAAATTATAAAAACCGTCACTAATTTGTAAGAGGGAACAAAAGTTTGAATAAAAAAATATAGGAGGACCATTCTTTGAAGGAAATATTTTGAGAGACTAAAACTAAAAATTGAGATATTTAAAAGGACCACAAATATACTTAACCCTATTATTTATGATTGGATCATAAATATAATTTTTTCTTATATAAATATTTGGATCACTAATATAATTAGTCATATTAAATATTATTTTTGTCTTATTTTTTCATTATAAGTTTAATATGTCATATTTTTTCGTATACAAATATTTGGATCAACCGTATATTTTTCCGTATCTTTTATTTTTTCATTATGAGTTTAATATGTCTTATTCCTAAAATATATTAGGTTTATTTTTTATCATAAAATAATCAAGAATATTTTATATTATCGTATAATTTTTAATACTATTTTATTCATATCTTACTTATGTATTTATTCTAGATCCCGATACTATAATTTATAATAGGCTAATTACAGTTTTGGTCCCTTTATTTTTTCTGGTTCACGAAATTAGTCTCATATTTTAAATTTAAACAATTTTGGTCCCTCTATTTTAAATTCAAACAGTTTTAGTCTCTCTCTTAAATTTTTCATAGAAAATCGAATAAAATTTCATTTTTTTATTTATATTTTTATCTACAAAGTTCAATAATAGATTTATATAATGATTTGTTATGTTTTATATGTAAATTGTCATTTAAAAAATTAAAACGTCTTTAATTTTAAGTTCAAAAATATGATAGGGGGACCGAAATTGTTTAAATTTAAAATAAAGAGACCAAAACTGTTTAAAATAGGAGAAACAATTTCGTAAGTCAAGTAAGATAGGAGGACCAAAATTGTAATTTAACCATTATAATATTATACATTTTATATTATAACAAATGATTTTTTATAACCTTTAATTTTTAATACACGTCTTATTGTATGTCTCATTTTATAAGTATTTATATTAAAGTTCATTTAATTAATTTATATTGCATTATCATTTTTTATTAAAAAAAGATTGTATGTGATTTATTTATATGAAATCACGAATATCGTGCTTTGAATACCATTCATTCATAAATATACATTTAAAATAATTTAAGTTCTCTATTCTTTCAAAAAATATAGTTTAATTACCATTTAAAATATGCTCATTTTTTTAAATTAGAAATTATTGCATATTTAACACTTCTATGATAATTAAAAACTTGTTTATTAATTATTTAATAATTTTATTATTTTCTATATATAAATATAAATTATAAATAATTTTAAAATAAAAATATTAGTAACATAAATAAATAAATAAACAACATATTTTTTTCGTATTTGAATTCATACATTATTTTAAATATATTTATTTATTTTTTAATTATACAAAAAAAATTTTGATAACCTGTAAATTTGCCCAAATTTTGGTCTGGACACTCTTGAGTCCGTAAAGATACTAGTGTATTACGCACATTTCTTTATAAAGTATAATAAGACAATTATTTAATCAAGAAAGTTTATTATATTTAAAAGAAAGACATATATTTATCTCTATTTGGATTATAAATACAATTTTTTAAATATATTTAAAAATATTTAAATCAACAATAAATTTTTCTTCGATTATAAATATTATTTTTGTTCTGACGTTATGTATTAAAATATTTTGATTAATAAAAAAGTTGTTCTTGTTTACAAACAAAAAATTAAGATTTACTCATTTATTTAAAAATATTTTAAATTAATTTATAAAAAAATATTTTTTTCGTATTTTAATATTTAAATTAATTTATAAAAAATCTATATTTTTCTCGTATTTGAATAAGCAGTATATATATATATATATATATATATATATATATATATATATATATATATATATATATATATATATATATATATATATATATATATATATATATATATATATATATATATATATATATATATATATATATATATATATATATATATATATATATATATATATATATATATATATATATATATATATATATATATATATATATATATATATATATATATATATATATATATATATATATATATATATATATATATATATATATATATATATATATATATATATATATATATATATATATATATATATATATATATATATATATATATATATATATATATATATATATATATATATATATATATATATATATATATATATATATATATATATATATATATATATACATACACACTAAGGTTAGCTACTAACCAAAGATTGTTTTTTGTTTACCTTTTCATTGTCATTTCCAGTTGATATTTTGCACTGATAATTACAAAATAACCTTATTTCTACATTATCATGTGGTTTTAAGACTTGCAAATGAAATGAAGTGAAAAAATGTAGTACTTCTGTAATTTTTAGTGAAAAAATATGAGCTGAAAATAAAAACCAAAAGCACCCAAAGGCAAAAAATTTCAGATGCTGAACTATTGATTCATAGAATGATTTTTATGATAACAGAACATGATAAGATTGTAACCGTACATAAAATATTTGTATTAGAAACTTTGGTTATGGTGGTAAAATGTTTGTGAATCTATATCGCATAAATACGAGCTTTATATTTCTATTTATAAGGCTATTAGTCTATGTAAATGAATATAAGAATTTGCAAAATCAAGATATCATAAATATAAGTGTTTGACTATGAATGTGAGATGATTAAATCACCATCTTCTCACTCAGTTCACACTGCAGCATATAAAAACAAATTAATTCAAGCCTTCAACAATCTCGTTATTCATTGGGGTTAATTTACACTGCTATCACTTCAGTGTCGCAGCATTGGTACCGAAATAGCAAAAACCTAAAATATCAATAAGTTTGTAAGGTTAGGCTTGACAATTTAACTGCATTAAAATTGTAAACTTGATCAAACACAAACAAACATGTGCAATTGAAGCAAGCTAAGACCAATACCTTGAAAATTAGTGACGTGAAAGAAGTGGTATTATCTGCCGTTTCTTTTAGCATGATTTCAATCAAATTCCCCCTGCTCAAGTAAAACACAAATTAAAATAAAGTTGCAAACAAAAATGTGATGAATATATAATGAGCAATGCAAACTACCTTTTTTTTTTGTCATTGGGTATCAATGGATCAAGTCAGGTATTTGGACCTCTATCCAAGTGTTTTGTATAACGGGTAAAAATGAAGATCAAGACACCATCAACATTGATCTTGTGCATATGGAAGGACTTTAACTCTGACATTTGGGAGAGTTTATTTTTCTCTGCAGAATATTTGTGTGTTTCAAATTGGGGATTTAAAATCAATTGTTACTTGTGACAAGTAGTTAATTGATTATCCTTTAATTGGTGATGTCAAAAGTGTCATTCCTGAAGGTGTAGCTTCATACAAGGCAAGAACTCAAGATTTAATGGTCATGGGGTAACTCCATGCTGAAATATGATGTGGAGGATGTATTTTCAAGGAGTTGTGGTATCTGGATCTATACACATCAGGATTGAGCTTACAGTGTTTGATGATGCAGTTTTCAAGCAGCTTGTGTATCTCATAGGAGGTTGGATGGCAGTCTGGAGATTTGGACACCATGTGCAGGTTGTCAGCTGAGTCTTGCTTTAAAGTATGGTAATTATGCATCAGTTTTGAGTTGGCTCTGTTATTTGTGTGCATCTGAGTTTATATGTGTGTACATTTACTCCAATTGTTGTCAATTTTTGGCTAAACAAAGGGGGAGTAAAGTGTTGCTATCTGCTGTCTGTTGCTATTGCTATGGAAAGAGCAGTGTTGCTGCAGTGTTGATTACTTGTTGAATGCAACTATTAAGGGGGAGCTTGATAGTTTGTGAGGCTGGATGTAATTGAGAAAACTACTGCTGTTTCTGCCCTGATAAGTTTGTTTGGTTGTTTTAGCCAAAATTTGCCAAAGGAAGAGATTGTTAGTTCCATGATTCTATGATTGTCCATGATTCTATGATTGGCTAAATTTTGGTAAAACATGGTTCTGCACTGATGTCAAGCTGAATGTTATGACATCCATCTGTTGTTATGTGGTTTAATCAGGATGTCATTACCAATGTCATGACACTGCTGTCTGGTACAACAGGAGCTGATGACAGAACTGTTGTCATGTGTTTTAATCAAGATGTCAAGATGGATGTCGTGACATTCAGCTGCTGTCATGATAGAACTGTTGTCATGTGTTTTAATCAAGATGTCAAGATGGATGTCGTGACATTCATCTACTGTCATGACAGAGCTGCTATTTTATATCACTTGACAGAAGTGGGTTGGTTTGATGAGATCCTGTTGGATATATCTCATCAAGTGTGTGCAGGTCAAAGGTATTCATAATATGAAAATGGAGATGTAATTGGTGTTCATAAAAAGGATCTCTGAGATTTTTTAGGAAACTATAATTAATTTGTTTCTACTGTTATTAAGAAGATTCTGCAGGAGTGTACTGCAGGGTGAGTTTGGTCAGCTAAGAACAAAGTGTGTTGGATGTCATACTGGATGTTATGACATCAATCGTATGACATCAGGGCGCGTGTTTAGGTTTACTGTTATATTGCAAGAGGAAGCTCATACTATACTTCAGGAAACCTGTTATGGCTCCTTAGTTATCTCAGGCGAGATTCTAGTCAGGGCTGGGCATAACATGAAGCAGTTGTGACCTAATTCGCAGCATCTGAATTATGGCACCAGTAGAAAAAATGCTTGTTAAGTCGGTTAAAAATGACTTCTTAAGACGGTTCCGAACCTGACCTAAGAATTGCTGACACAAGAAGTTTCGACTTCTTAAGTCGGATTTAGACCTGACTTAAGAAAATGTTATTAAGTCAATTAAATAGCGCCCGAATTAATAAGTTTTGGCTTTCAGATATATTTAACTGACCTAACAAGTCGATTTTTTTTGTAATAACACTTTTGTTTAGTATGCCAAGGGAAGACAACCACAGAGAAAACCAAAACTAATTATTTTGCACATGAACTAAATTCTCAGGACAACCACAGAGAAAACCAAAACTAATTATTCAGATGCCAAGGGAAGACAAAACCTTTTGTGTTACAAACAAGTAAATCCACTAAATACTAATCACTACCCCATTTTCTTACAACATTCTCTTTAGCAGAAGCACTTTTGTAACCTTCCTTCTTGAAAGAGCCGTCAAAATCAGGTTGATCACGGTTAGAACTATTTGTCAAAACTCCAGATGTTGTAAGACCGAATCCATTTCTCACTCCTCGAAGTCCATACAACAATGGATTGATGATGCTGGCGAGGATCAAATCACCTTTGGAAACTAGGAGATACTGCAAAAGAAGGGAGAGAAAAGAAGGTAAAATAGTTTTAATATTAATTTCGAATTTATGACTATGGGCAAAAGAATTGAAAATAGTATGAGAGAATTTCTTACTACAAGAACGATGCCGAGTATAGTAAGACTAGCTTGTTTTGCTTCGTGCCAAAAATTATCATCATTAGACCAGCCAAACGATCTACCCCACCCAAACCAACCTCATCCACCACCAGTGGATGATCCGGTTCCATGTAGCATCGACTCTGTACGCTGCCAAATGAGCATAGTATGCTGGAGGTAGTACACACAAAACAAAATTTTATATTTGGTGACCAGACCTAATAATAGACAACCCATTGATGCATGTTAACCAGTAAGTTAGTTGTACAAAAGTTTCAATGTTTACTTTTCTAGTTTTGTTTAAACAAATGTGTGATTCGGAGTGTCTGAAACTTACATTTACCATGCTTATCAGTCGATTACGTTTTATTTATGCTTAGACAGTTTAGTAAGAAAAAGATAATTAATTTATTACCTACAGAAACAGATTGCGTACATCTTGCATAGCTGCAAGCAAAACATTAGGAAGGTTACTGCATTGTTAAGAATAGAGCCGACAAATTCAAGATGATAGATAGTGAGAGAAACTATTTACGTGTAGCATAAGTTGTTAGTTAGAGACTGAATCTCATATGTGCTGAAATTGTTCTCATCCCAGAGGACATGATAGTGTGCTGGTCTACTTGTACCCTACAAAATTTCCAACCACAACATAAACTGGATACCGCTACACATTGCAAAAATCCGAATCTTATCTAATGAAGCGAAATCAATATCATTATCATACCTGAGTTCCCGCATGACTGCATAAGTAGAAATCAAATTCAGTAGGATGACAGATCTTTGAATCCACCACAATACCTACATTATAGTCGGAAACAAACCTCTTAACTCATGGCTGATTTATGACACTAGTTCATGAAATCGTAGAGTAACCAAAATATATTACAAATTTAAGAAAACCCTCTAGCTGAAAGTCATGTAGAGTCTAACAAATGGATATTCTTAAAACAGCGACATGTCACAAATTCTAGCATCTAATAGTATCATAAGACTTTTACCAGGTAAGATATTTCCACTCGTATCAGTGTTGTTTTTGTCATTGTGATTGTTTGGGAAGAGTCTAGTGTGATGTCGTTTCTGAACCACAACAAATGTTACCGGAGGTTGGTAACTTGATTCCAAAGATGCATAAGCCTACACATCATAAGAATGTGATAATTGTAGGATATCATAGTCAAAAGAGGCTGCAAGTAAGCCGGCCTAAAATTTATTTATTTTAAATTACTGTACTTATTTAACAATATTAACTATAATAGGTTTCACAGTATAAATATTAATTATTGTCCAAGTACCTTACGGATGGCGTCAAGCTCATATAGCAAAACTTGGTAGAACTGTCCTTCACTTACCCCATCTTTGAAAATGGTGGTTATAGTTATACTTAAGTAACTTCTCATTCGTAGTTTTTTTGAAAAATCAGTAGAAAAAACCTGAACAGATCATTCATACCTGTAAAAGATTATTCTCAGCGGTTTTTGTCCAGTTGCCTTTTTAAATGAAAGTAAAAGCTCCCTGAAGAAGCACAAAACAAAACTGGTTGAGCCACGGTTCAATCTGTTTCGATCAAACTAAGGTATAACCAGGATCAAAACAACCATCAAATTGGCTGGTTCCTAGTTGAACCGAACAGTTCATTTCAATTTTTAGAACTTAGAAGAGCTGCTGCTGAAGTACCTGATCATACCACCATAAACCACTCCCCTCTATGGATCTTTCCAACATTTGTAAAGATCTTTGATGAGTTCTTCCCGATGAGGCTAAGCATAAACCAACCCTGCATACTTCGTTACTTCTGGCCAGTCTTGAGAGGCTACAACCTGGATGAAAATAATTAGTACATATCGAACGTTGGCCATATCTGAGCTGTATTAGTTTGGAAATGCTTACTGCAGCAATGGATGGAAAATTATTGTCTCCGGATTCTACATGAGTTACATCAGCTCCAAATATTATCGTTGGAATATCACTAACCAGTGGAATGCTCCAATTTTATGCATCCAAAAGTACCGTGTTTCTTCCTCCTATCTAAAAGAATAATTCATTTGTTTAAGAAATGACAATGAAAACAATACTTGGAAAAAATGTGTCCCAAAGAATTGCGTAAATATTCAAATGTAGCATGTAGCCACCTCGACCTTTTCGATTATAAAGTATAGTAGATCATTTAATAATAACAAACCTTGACATTGAGTTTTAGGGCCACATTTGCCTGCAGGTACTGTCTGTGAGTCTTGAATACGTATTTTGCAAGACAGCATTATGAAATCAACCCTAGATCCGTTTCACAGATTCTTTTGAGATTACCTGAATAAAAAATTTGTTTTTTTAACACAAGCTTGAAGTAATTTTCTTCCTGGGAAAATTTGAAATGAAATATGTTTAACAAGAAAAATGTGAAGCACCTTTTTTCTGGTCAACATGTTAGAAACGCAAATAGACGAAATATTAAGCTATTATAACTTCTTATAACTTCTATAACTACATAAAAGTTTTTTTCCCTATCAAGATTAAGAAATGATGCAAATGGAGTAGCATCGCAAAATCATACCATACAGAGAGCCATTGATGTCGGGAAGAATGGCAATCAACAACTCTAGCTCTTTACCATCAAGTTTGTTTATAGCAGCAGTATGTACATACTTCAAAGCCTTCTTGACCTGATCCGGTCTTGCTGAATATACAGGAATCACAGGTTCTTGACTAAATTCCTGATAGGCAGCATGCACTTAGTTTTTTTTTACATTCATACAATTTGTTTCTGAAACCAAAACTGTGCTAACAAGGGCATAATCAAAGTTTGAGTTTTTACCATGCCTGAGATTCGACACTTCTGAACCAACTGTTGGAAAAATCCACAAGTTATACTTTCTTGTACACTTCGTGAGAAATTGATGCATGCCCAATACCTTACAGTACTTCCATTTATAACTTTCTGCATTGAAATTAGTAAGAACAATTTATTTCCTTTTTTCTTCATATAACAGTGCTTTTCTCTTCCTCTCTTTTATATATGAAATATTTACATGATAATATGTTCATGCCTGAGCTGACCTTGTTCATCATATTTCGTTGTCCGACTTGTGGCAAGTGTTCTTTCTCTCTTCCGGTGTCATTATATTTAAACTATAGGGAAAACAACTTACATTATAATCATAAAAGCAAACAAGATAGGTAAAAAATTAAATAATGAAAGAATTACCCAAATTTTGAACAAAAGTTGCCTTTAACCCTTGCTCTTGTTGATCTTGCTCAACACCATCAGTCTAGCACCTACAGAGACAAAACCAGTAACAACCATTCAATAACAGATTTCTAATGTAACCCCAAACCATGAACCTGTTTCCCAAGTAACCCCAAACCAAGAAAACCACAAACAGAAAGTATATTAACAACACCAACAACATCCGACATCAACCCATAACTCACTGTCATTTCACGAAAGAGCGAAACTGCAACTTTCGGAACAAAACAATGCAAATAAGCTGACACAATCGAATTCCACGACACCAAATCACAAGTCCCTCTATGACACAATTCATCAAACCTTACGCGCGTGAACAAGCGCATTACATTTACCATACATCGAAACAACCGTATTATAAACAAATACATTAGAGTTAAAACCCGATCGTAATATGAAAGCATGAATCGAAGCCCCCAGATTGAACCGGAAAGAAGATACAGTGTGGTTCAACAACTTTTAGGGTTTCGCTTTAATTGAGAAAAGGGATTGAGGAAGGAGAGAAGACGCAATGAAAATGAAAATGGTGATGAAGCTTTTATCGAAATCTAAAGGACAAGGAACGAAGATGAGATTAAGGATATTGAAGTTTAAATTTGGAAAAAGAGAAGACGTGAATGAGGAATGGGAAAAGGAAAAATGTGAATGAGGATTAAGGATATTGAGGTTTATGTTCGATTCCTCATATCAACATAAATTATATTATAATTGTTTTACTTCACTAAAATGTATTAAGTAGGAATTGAACCGGGGCCTTGTAAGAACCTCTTAGGCCAGGTAATAAACATGTGACTTAATAAATAAACTTCTTAAGTCATTTCGGTAAAAGAACCGACTTATGGAATTTAATGTAAATTACATTTTTTTTATTTAATCTTTGTTAGGTCGGTTAAACATAGACACGACACAACAAAGTTTCAAATATTTACGGATTTGCCATCGTGTGACTTCTTAAGTCGGGTTATTGATGAACTAACTTAAAAACCTCTGCTAAGAAAGTATTTTTACACTAGTGTGGAAATTAGGCTAACTTGGTTAAACCTAATTTATGTTATTGTTGATCAGTCCAAGCCCAGTCTGCATTGCTATTTAAGGAGGCGCAGAAGCAAGGGAAAAACAACACTCACGACAAGAAAAACTTGAGTGTAAAATAAAGGTTTAGGGTTTTGAGAGTCTATTGTGTGTGTGACTTTGTAAGTCACCCTTTGTATCTTTGGATGCATTGTGGTAGACATATTATGGCTGGTAGTTGTTATTGGTCAATTGTTAAGTGTTCACTCAAAGCTTGTAAGCAAGAGCGTATTGTCCTTGATTGAAGCTGTTAAGCAAAATCAAGTATTGTGACTTTGAAGAGTGTCTTCTAAAGTCTTCTTTTGTATTGAATTGTTTATCACTGCTGTGATTGAGGGGGAGCGAGAGGTGTCTCTTGTCTAGTGGATCCTAGGCAGAAATAGCATTGGGTAGAGATTAAGTGAGGGGTTGTAAACGAGGGAGTTTAGCTCTGAATTAATTATGCTAATAGTGGATTTCCTTCCTGGCTTAGTAGCCCCCAGATGTAGGTGATGTTGCACCGAACTGGGTAAACAATTCATTGTGTTATTTATCTTTCAGTATTTATAATTCTGCACACTTTAAATGGTTAGATAAATAGTTCTGCCAGTCTGCAGATGTTACAACAGAGGTCATGACATTGGTAATTCTTAAAGGGATTTAAAATGGTCATGTTCTGTCCTTGTTCTGTTTTAGCAGAGATCAGTGTTCTTGGGACATCTGAGATCTGTATACCAGAATTTCAAATATGATTGATGAATCTTATGGTTGGTGGTTAGACATTATATCTTCTCATTGTGTCTGTTATTACCGTGCAATGTTCAAAACATACATGAAAATGAAAGTGTCATTGGGAGTTGCCCACACCACTAAAGTTGTCGGTATTAGAGAAGTGGAGCAAAGTCCACCTGTAAAAATACTTTAATCTTGAAGGATGTCGTGTATACTTCAGAGATAACAGAGAATCTTATTTCTGGTTTTCTTTTGAAAAAGGCAGGGTTTAGTCAGTATATCAGAGTAGGTTTGTACACAAGCACTAAGAATGATATTTTTGTAAAGTTTCTATGTTTAAGACTTTTGTGAATGAAATTAATTTAGTAAGAAGAGACTTCGTAGTGATAAGGGAACTAAATATGATTCCGGTTTATTTAATAAATTTTATAAATAACATGGATTTGTAGAGGAAATGGCTGCACTATATTCTCCTAAATTGAATGCTAAAGCAGAAAGAAAGAATGAAACTCTTGCTGAATTTGTTATTTCTATTATGTTGAATTCGCGTGCTACATCTCATTCATGGGAGGAAATTTTATTGATTGTTTTCTATGTCCTAAATAGAGTTCCCAAGTCTAGAAATAATATCTCTTCTTATGAGATATTGAAGAAAAAACAACCAAACTTGTCTTACTTTAGATTTTAGGGTTGTCTGACTTATACCATAATTCTTGATCTGAAGCGAGTTAAACTCGCTAGTAGAGCTTATGAATGTGTTTTAATTGGGTATACAACAAATAGTAAGAAGCATATAGGTGTTATGACCTAAATTCTAAAGTGATAACAAAATCAAATGGTGTTGAATTCTATGAAGAAAAATTTACTTTCAAATTGTGAAATAGTGGGGGCACTGAATTGAATCACATTCCTGTGATAAAAAGCCCTAAAAGCAATAATGAAGTAGAAACATAACTTCAACAAAGAAAACTTGTAGAAGTTTCTAAAGACTATGGGACCGATTATGCGGCCTATATAGTAGAAGAAGATCCAAAAAAATTTTAAACCTTGGCATTTTTAGATGCACAGTTGTTGCTAGAAGTTATTAATTATGAGATAAATTCTCTAGAATCTAACAAGACTTGCCACTTAGTAGAATGGACTTCTGGATGTAAACCAATTAGTTTTAAATGAGCTTTGAAAAAGAAATTAAAACATGATGAAACATTTGATAAGTACAAGGCTCGCCTTGTAGCCAAAGGTTTTAGGCAAAGAGAAAATATAGATTTCTTTGATACTTTTTCTCTAGTCACATACATTACACCCATTAGGGTATTTATTTTAATGAATGCTATTTATAACTTAATAGTACACCAAATGGATGTTAAAACAACTTTTTAAACTGTGAGTTAGTAGAACAAATCTATATGGACCAACCAGAAAGGTTTGTAATTCATGGGCAATAAACAAGGTATGTAAGTTAGATAAGTCTTGGTATTGTCTAAAACAAGCTTTAACGTAATGATAGGAGAAATTTGATAACTTAACGATATCGATTGGGTACAAAGTGAATGAAAGTGACACATGTGTTTATTATAAATATGAGAATCACATTTGCACTATCACATGTCTCTATGTAGATGACTTACTCATATTTGAATCAGGCCTTCATGTACTTAATGATTTAAAATCATTATTGTGAAACAACTTTGATATAAAAAACCTAGGAGGTACGTGTGTGATTCTTGGAATCAAAATAACTAGATTTGAAAAAGGAATTTCCTTGGATCAATCTCATTATGTGCAAAAGATCTTAACGAAATATAATTACTTTGACTATAAATCAGCGTGCACGCCATACAATCCAAGTGTGAAAGGATTTAAGAACACTAGTGAAAGTTTTATACAAATAGAATATGCGATCATTGGTAGTCTTATGTATGTATCTGATTGTACTAGACTCGACATTAGATATGTCGTAGCATTGTTGTGTAGGTTTACTAGTAAACCAAGTAATGATCGTTGGAAAGCTATTGAACGAGTCATGCGGTACCTTAAAAGGACCATAAATATAGGTTTACATTATCATAGATTTTATGTTGTACTTGAAATATACAATGATGTAGATTGGAATATCTTATCAGATGATTCTAAAGAAACTAGTGGTTATATATTTAAGATAGCTGAAAGAGATGTATCTTGGAAATCAAAGAAACAAACTATCTTGGTTTAATCCACAATGGAGTTTGAGATGGTAGCATTAGCGACTGCTAGTGAAGAAGCAAGTTGGTAAAGATGTTTGCTAGCTGAGATCCTTTTGCGAGAAAAACCTACGTTAGTTGTGTTTATCCACTACGATAGTACCACGACTATTGAAAAAGTTTAGAACCATTATTATAATGGTAAAAGATGTCAAATTAGAAGAAAGCACAAAACTATTAGAGATTGTATCTTTAAAGGAGCTATAAGAGTAGATCATGTACGCACTAATGAAAATTTAGCAAATCCTTTGACGAAAGGATTAGCTAGAGAGAAAGTCCATAATACATCTAAGAAGATTAGATTAATGCCGATATAGAAATAACTTGCTCATGATGGTGCCCGACCTAAATGACTGGAGATTCCAAGAAATAGGTTCAATGTGTAATAACAAGTTATGAGTAATATGAGATAATCATGCGAGTATAAATAAGTAAAGCATGAATCCCGAAGAAATAAGAGGATGAGATAATAAAAGCTCTTAATGAGATCTATACTCTGTATGAGGGAGTACCTAGGCTAGACGAGTACTCTTGATAAATCCACCTATGTGATTGTGGAACTTAGGCCAATTTCTATGGAATTCCGAGGCAGAGTTTCTAGAGCCTTCACTAAACCGGGATACACGTGCAGGGTCATTAAAGCACATGCTATTAGAATACACCTTAAGAAAAGGTTGTGAACGAGTTTGATTTCTGAGATAAAGTTCAAGACAATTGTATCACTCTTGTTGAATCAGAATCCTACTTGCTACACAAAGGTTCAAGTCACAGACACCTTTATTTATGCACAATCTTAGAAACTTTTGAAGTTACTTTCAAAATAAATTTTTAAATTCAAGTGGAGGATTGTTGGAACATTATATCAATATTCCAATATAGGGAGATGAATTTGAAAAAGTTCTCTAAGTCCTACATTGTATGTTAGTTGAATAAACTCATTAATCCCACATTATTTAAGTGAGATATCTTAGCCAACTCACTTCATTATATAAGGAAATTCCATGTTTCTTTCCAAAACACACACAAAAAAAATCCTTTTATTGAGTGTTTTCTTCCTCACTCTTATAACTCCGCATCTTTCGATTTGTCGAAGCGCAAACTTCTTTCACTTTCTTTCCACTCGTTGAATTTTCAAGTATTTTCTTGAATTCCCTTTATAGAATTATGTTAATTTCTCCTCTTTTGAGTTGAGAAATAACAAGTATTAATTTTTGAATTCTCTTTGGAGAATAATTTGAATTTCTCTTGGTTTGAGAAATTATAACGACTGGTCGTTATACTAGATACCACAAGTGATATTTATACCATATTCAAATGGTCTTTGTACGATCATAGGGTGTATTTCTAGACCAATTATCTATTGTATAAATAATAATAATATAATATAGAACATGACGGTTTTATCCTGGAGATGTCGTGGTAGTTTGATTGCTTTGCATAATTTTAGGAAGTGTCGTGTGTCGTACCTCAAAACATGAGAACACAACCTCGCGAAGCGCAATCGCACGATGGACTTTATAGGGTCGCCACCAAACTTTATTTATTCCCAAAGAGGAAAGGGAAAATATCGATAAAACCCCTAAAAGAAAGATAAGGATATTGTCATCGTAGTTAATATCAGTGTTCGAGAGTCGGTTACAAAAGAGGAAGAGACTAACACCTCTCACGTCCATCGTACTCAACAGAAACCATTTGGTTAGTGAAGAGAGAGAGAGAGAGAGAGAGAGAGAGAGAGAGAGAGAGAAGTGTGTTTGGCTATTTTTTTGCATTTTACTGAGTTGTCATTGTCATGAGTATTTGCTTTTGTTTTGTTTTTTTGGAAATATTCAAATTAAGAGAGTGATACATGAGATGGTACAGGCGCCTTGGTGGTCCTAAAATGGACAATGCATATTAACGTATATATAAGAAAATTAAGGCTTTAAAAAATAATACAAATTCCTAAATTGCCCATTTATTTAGTGATTAAATGAGTTTTAAAAGTTAAACGAAATTAAAAAAATCAAATACTTAAATAAAACAAAAGTAAGTACAAAAAATCACATGCTTAATATATATATATATATATATATATATATATATATATATATATATATATATATATATATATATATATATATATATATATATATATATATATATATATATATATATATATATATATATATATATATATATATATATATATATATTGAATATTTTGATTGGAAAAGTGAAAAATAAATGGATTAAAAACAAATAAAAATCTATAGAGCTATCAACTGCACCAATATGGTCAAGAATTTTAGACCTATTTCTTGTTGCACAGTTATTTACAAGCTGATTTCGAAAATTATGGCTAATAGATTGGGGAAGGTTTTGATCAGTATTATCCATAGCAGTCAAGATGCTTTTGTGCCAGGAAAGAACATACATGACCATATCCTCATCGCATATGAGTTGATAAGAGGCTACAGTGCAACAAATGGTGCCACTAAGTGTATGCTCCAGATGGATTTGCAAAAAGCATATGACACAGTTGAGTGGATAGCTTTGGAGAACATATTGAAGGAGCTCAACTTTCCTCAAAAGTTCATCAATTGGATAATGATCACTATCAAAGCAGTCTCTTATAAGTTTCAATTGAATGACTCATATACTCAATTGGTGGATGCTAATAGAGGCTTTAGGCAAGGGGGCCATTTGTCTCCCTTATTGTTTGTGACAGTCATGAAGTATTTTGATAGACTTCTTCAAAAGCTAAAAGGAAAACCCAACCTCAATTATCATTCAAAATGTGAGAAGATGGATATTATAAACTTCAGCTTTGCTGATGATTTGCAATTGTTTGCTAGAGGAGACTCTCAATATGTGGAAATGTTGATGGTTGTGTATGAAGAGTTCTCTAAATCCACATATTTGAGGATAAATCCAACCAAGTGAAAAGTTTTCTTTGGAAATGTGAGAGAAAGGGATAGACAAAGCATCCAAGAGTTAACTAATTTTTCTGAGGGTCAGCTGCGTTTTAGGTATCTTGGAATACCTCTAACCATTAAGAAGTTACACTTAAATCACTACCTTCCTCTGATTGATAAAATTCTAGCTAGAATCAATCATTGGAGTTCTAGGCTTCTCTCTTTCGCAGGTAGGACTCAGCTCATCAATAGTATGATATTTGCCATGTCCAACTACTGGCTTCAATGTTTTCCCTTGCATAAGAAAGTTATCACTAAAATTGATGCCACCTGCAGATTTTTCTTGTGGTCAGGGACCGATAATATAACAAAGAAATCCCTCATAGCTTGGAAGAAAACCTGCACTCCTAAGAAGCAGGGAGGTTTGAATATCATAAATATTAGCAAATGGAATAAGGCTTGTCTTTCTAAGCTTTTGTGAAATGTCAATAGGAAATTTGAAAGCATGTGGGTTAAAACGATCCACTGCTATTACATAAAGTCTCAAAATGTGATGACAATGGACATCCAAAGCAATACAACTTGGATTATGAAATCCATCCTGAAGCTGAGGCCCATTGTTGTTGATTTGAATATTTGGAATAATTTTATGCAAGAGGACAAGTTCTACACAAGGAAGTTGTATGATGTGTTGAATGATACTCGTCAAGTTATGGCTTGGAGGAAAGTCTTCTACAACAATCCTGCTAGGCCAAGAGCTTAATTCACATTATGGATGGCTTGTCATAGAAGGTTAGAAATAAAGGAGAGACTTAAGAGATTTGGCTTTTATAGTAAAGATGTTTGTTGCATCTGCAGAGTGACAGAAAATATTGACCGCCTCTTCTTTCAGTGCAGAGCTATGAGAATGGTGTGGCTTGAGGTCTTGAATTGGCTTCATATACTGCATAATCTTGGCAGTTGGCATATTGAGATTAATTGGATCATTGAGAAGAGAAAATTAAAGACCTCAAGTGTAGGATCCTTAAGTGTGCTTTGATAGAAACTCTTTATGAGCTACAAAGATTTTGAAGTGAGACTTGTTTTGGAATAGCTAGTAATTACAGTAATATTGGATCTAGGATCATAGATGCCATTGTCTATAGATGTTAGATGAAAGTCAACATTAGGAAAACCATTGGTAGCTTACTAATGCCTTAGGTTTTATCTCTTTTGTAGTCTTGTCTCTTTTCTTAGCTGGATCTCAGTTAGGGATCGCTTGGTTCAGTTAGGGATCGCTTGGTTGTAATCGTTTTTTAGTTAATAAAGTATTTTTATTTCAAAAGAAAAGAATAAAAATTGGGCGTAAAAATGCTTAGAAAATTAAACTGAATGCACCAAAATGACCAGTGCGAAATAAACTTTTCGAAAACATACATGTTTTGATCAAATCTTGAAATAAAAATTGTCCGGTTAAAAGGATCATACTAATCAACGTTCAACAAAAGAAAGTAGTCGAAAACTTAAAACAAGCATACCAGGTTAAACTACGCGAATAATAGATTAGTATAGTTGAAGTCTGAAAGCTCAGTTTTGAAATTTTTCGCCATTAATTTTACGCACAATTGAGGATCAGTTCAACTGATCTGTTTGTAAATCCGAACAAATTATTCTGTTTGACATTTTAGGTATTATGCAAGATGAAATGTATGCTAAGATATGCAGATGATGCAAATGTCAGGATGAGTATATCGATTTGGTGATTCAGGGTCAAAAGTGGGGTATGACAGTTGCCCCTATTTAAATATCTTCAACCAGAGAATATGAAGAATGTTAATCTTCATATGATTATGGTGGGAGATAATTAAATACCTAAAGACCCTAATTTTATCCTTGAATACAAATGAAATGGGATGATATTTTATGAACGCATGAAGGACTCTCTTTTTTGTTTGTTGGAGATATGATGCGAAATGAACCCTAGCATGATTTTTTTTTATGATGGACAATAAGTAGAATTGTGGGGAATGATGGAAATATGGTAATGGTGGTCCATAGGAAAAGAAACAAGACAATGAGGGTGAAGACTAGCGAGGGATAACAAACTACTGGGGAAAAGTCACTGGGAAATATTTAAAGTGCGTTATCAACTGACAAGCTGGAACATTATAATATACTGCAAATTTGGAGATTTTTTATTAGAAATATACCCTACATAAAGTTATGGAGTTTTCTAACAAGAAAAATCATTCAATCAAACCAAATGGAGATCCCTAACAAGGAATCCATCCAATACAAACTCTGGATTTTTCAGACAAGAAAATCATCCTCACAAAAGGCTTTAAAATTCTTTTCAAAGAAATCAATCAAGACAAACATCATTGGAGTTTTTAAACAAGAATAACATCCAAGCTTCTGGGAATTTCTTAAAATGATGAGTCATACATGACCTTTTAGGAACCATCAAGAAAATAGGGTATTCAAACTCTCTATATGTGCTAACAAATTTGGACATAGACCGTAGGCATTGGTTACAACCAGATTCTAATGGATTGGTATCATTTACAACTGGACTTTAGTTGATGTTGGTGACTTCCAGACTTCAACCAATTACAATTGGATTTACAAACGAAGTGCCAATTATAACTAGACTTTAGAGATGATGCCAATAACAATTGGACTTGCAACTAGTGCTAGTAACAACTAGACCTTGGGGGGACGTCTAATGAAAACTTGGACTTTTAAGGATACCAATAACAATTGGATTTTGAAAAGATACCAGTAACAAATGAATTTTGAAGATAATGCTAGTGACAACTAGATTTTATAGACACTAAAGACAATTGTGCTTTGAAATGACACCAATGACAATCGAATCTTAAGGACACCAATAACAATTGAACTTTAAGCATGAACTTCCAAACAAGAACTGGACTTGAAGGATAAATTACCAGATGAGAACTGGTATTTCATTTTTTTTGTCAAACGATAACTAACTTTAATATGGACTACCAGAACTGGAAATAAATATAGACTACCAGATGGGAACTGGTTTTCAAATAGCCCAACAGACGAGAACTTGTTCCTTCTTATTTATTATCATATGGGAACTAACTTTAAAATGGGTTACCAGAAAAGAACTAGTTTTGAAAATAAATTGACTACCATACGGGAGTTGGAGTTAAAAAAAAGGCTACCAAACGGGAACTAGTTTTGAAAACTAACTGTCAAACGGGAACTGAATTTCAAATGGCCTACCAGATGATAATTGGTTTTTTATGTTTGATCTTTTTCATGTATGGGCATATGCCTGATCAATGAAATGATATGCATGGCTTGACGCTAGAGTGAAACGACTTGATTAATGCATGATAATGATTTATGCAATGATTCAAAGACTTTCGAAGATGCCCCTATGGTAGGTAATGGATGAAAGTTTTCTTTTGCAACAAAGCTTCTTCTTAAAAGGTAAAAGGTTATTTTATAAGGTGATAACATGATTATCCAACACTCATCTTGAACTCAATGATTGCTGACGTATGGCAGAGTTTGCTTTAGCAGCTTCAAGTCATAGAGATGACCTACCTCTCTGTGGCTCATCTTGCCCCAGTCTGGATCTATGAAAAGGTTCACCTTAAAAGGGGTTTGGAAGCAGCTTGCCATAACCTTGAGGTGGATGGCTCCAATGTCTGAAACTTGAAGGGGTCCTTGACTAACCAACTTTTGGAGTGGTATACTTCTGATTGACCAATCTTTTGGAGAGTTGGACCCATTGAGCTCTTTGTGGTAGCTTGCCCTAGTTTGAGCCTTGAAGATTTGCTTTTTGATTACTCAAATCTTGGGATGATTGGATTAGATTATCTATGATCAAAGCGATTTGCCTCTGATTGGAGTTCTTTCACCTGATCAAGTTTCTCAACTGTCTGCATATTGTTGGGACTTGATGCTAAATGCTGACTTGCAGTTAAAATAGCTCATTCAAAAATGATAATTTTAATGCAGTGTTCATGAAAAATCTTGAAATCAAAATTTATTGATATCAATTTGGTGAAATGCAGTGAACGTGTTAATGATCATAACACAATGCTGATATAATGATTCACAGTGTGTAAGATGATGTGATCAATACAAATGATCACCAAAGATCGTTTGGAGTCAAGTTAACATAAACTTGTTGTAGTATGCTTTCAGAATAAATCATGCCTTAATTAGGTCTTTTAAGGGTTGTAACATGGCCTACTTCACGATTTTCTAAAAAAAAGGATATGAGGCACGGAATTTAATTTTAACCCACTCATTCTTCTTGATGATCTCCAGTCCTACCTTCAGTTGATTTAACACACACATTCAACTTCCAAGAGGATTGGAAGATGTAAGGGTGAAGATGAAGATTCAAGATGAGATTTTCTTGAAATGGCAATCACTTTACTTTGTATTTTTTGTTGAGGATTTTGTTGACCCCTTTTGATTGAATTTTATCCCTAATATTGCCTAGACCGCTTCTTTGAAGCTTTCGGTCCACCGGGATGCCCTAAGTTTTGGCTATGTTAGCAGGCTTTTCTATTTTTATTTTTTTTGAAAGGCTGTGACTGCCATGTTATTGGTGAATGAGGATCAACCAATGTAAATTTTGGCTTTTCACGACTTCTTCGACACTTCAAGATGTGTGAGAAGGACAGTATGTGGTTAATCTCCTCGGGTGGAGTGTATTCTCTTACAATTTGAATGCAAAGTCAAATTAACTGAACAAACTACCCTGCCCTGGTTAAGATTAAGGGTTCTAATTCTGAAATAAACACCAACTTCTAGGCTCGAAGTGGTTGACTAGATATTAACTCTTTATCTCTCTAGTGTTTGGGGATTTGAAACAATGCCTCACATCATCAGTAATGTTCTAATCGAAAGTATACTGCAACAATCTCGGGTATCTGGTTTTTACCATCCTCCCTCCAATATTTACTAGAACAAAAGTTTGATAAAGATATGTGAATGGGAGAAAAGCTGATATTTTTTTTTTGTATAAATGAAAGAGAAATAACAAGAGTGAATATAAGTGGATTGACTCAAAAAGTGCATGATCACTTCATTAATATTACTATTAAAATACAACAATGTTTAAAAATAAGTAGCATTTAATGCACAAAGAAAATATAAATGCAAATGATAACAACAACCAAATGATTGTCAGTGTTGAGGATGACTTTCTGTTTGATCCATTTTCTTCAGGAAATTCCCCTTGAGGTCTTCACACTTATTAGGGTGAGAGGTTAACGTGCACCACCAAGTTTCTTTCTAGAAAGGACATGTACTTCTTGTCAATTAATTGTTCTACTTTGGCTTTGAAAGCGTTGCAGTCTTCAGTTGAGTGCCCTATAGACCCGCCATAATATCCACATTGCACATAGGGGTCGTACCCAGGTGGGTAAGGTTGTGTAACCATCTTGAGAGACTTGAGCTCTACCAACGAGCTTTGAATCATAGGTTGTAGGAGTCGATTGTACATCATATGAATTGGATCAGGATAAACATTCATTATTTCTAGGTTGTTGCGAGGCCTATGCAGATTCTTATGTTGATTCTGATATCCCTTTGAAACATCGAAGCTTATGAGGTATTCACCTCGGGCGATAATACTTTCAAATAGATCTACTCTAAGTGAGGTTTTCGTGCCGACCATTCAACTCGAGAATCCACACTACTCAACCATCATCATATCTTATGTTTTCACTCTAGATTTAGATAGAAAATCTTTCTCTCAAGAGTTACAATCAGAGTATCCATGTACCAACGATTCACGGAAACCAATAATAACAATATAATAATGAAGATAAAAGTAATAAGATAAAGAAAAGTCAAACAATTAAACAAGCATAAGCACACATAACAAACCTAACTAGGCTTGACTCACTTAGGAATGAGAAAGATAAGAATATGGTCTTCGCAACTAATATCAGAGTTCGAGAGTCGGTTACGCAATGGGAAGGTATTAGTACCCCTCACATTTATTGTATTCAACCGTAGTCATTTGATAAGTGGAGGGAGAGAGAGAGAGAGAGAGAGAGAGAGAGAGAGAGTGAGAGAGAGAGAGAGAGAGAGAGAGAGAGGTATAATGAGGGTATGTTATGTTATGTTAAGGTGATTCGCATGACAATGTTTGAAAGAGAGTATACAATAAAAGTGAAATGAAGAACCAAAAAATTAACGTGAGAGGAAAAGTAAAAAAAAAGTGTGTTTAGCTTCTTTTTTTTTTTTTTTGCATTTTACTGATTTTACTGAGTTATCATTGTCATGAAAACTTGCTTTAGTTATTTTTATTTTTATTTATTTATTTAAATTTTTTGAGAGATATTAATGAGATGGTAGAGGCACCTTGGTGGTCCTTAAATGGCCAATGCATATTAACTTATATAGTAGAAAATTAAGGCTTTTAAAAATATTTCAAATTCCTAAATTGCCCCTTTATTTAGTGATTAAATGAGTTTTAAAAGTTAAATGAAAAAAAAATAAAAAAATACTTAAATAAAACAATAATAAAATACAATTAACTATTTACTTAAATCTATTTTTTTATAAATATTTTGATTAAAAAAATAAAAATAAATGGGTTAAAAAAAAATAAAAATCGAGCGTAAAAATGTTTAGAAAATTAAACTGAATGTAAAAAAGTGATCTGCGCGAAATAAACTTCTTGAAAACATACAAGTTTTGCTCAAATTTTGAAATAAAAATTGATCGGTTAAAAGACTCAGACTGATCAACATGCGACCAAAAAAGCAGTCGAAAAATTAAAACGAACACGTCAGGTTAAACGATGCGAACTGTAGATTAATATAATTAACGCTTGCAAGTTCAGTTTTGAAATTTTTCGCCCGCTATTTCATGTACAATTTAAGATTAGTTCAACCAATCTGTCTGTAAATGTGAAAAAAAATTCTGGTTGACATTTTAAGTTTTATGCGAGATAAAATTCATACTAAGATATACAAATGATGCGAATGTTATCATGAATGTATCGATTTGGTGATTCAGGATCAAAATTAAGATATAACACCGTGAAACACCTTGAAGAGTTCGACTTAATCCACAACACAATTCAATAATTTCTTTTGTGACTGATATTCAAAACCCAAAACAACCTTGGGAGACTATGGATCGATGTAAATTCAAGAGACCATATGCTTAGACTTATGTTGTACAATATGGATCTTAAATTGAACCTTAGGACCAGTGTTTTAAAAACCGGACCGGACCGGCCGGTCGGACCGGTCGAACCGGGAACCGGCCTATTAACCGGTCTGGTTTACTAGTTCGATCGTCTGTGTCATCAAACCGGTGAAAACCGGGAAAAATCGGGTTGGACCGGGAAAAACCGGGTTTAGGGTCGGACCGGTTCTAATGCATTTTTTATTTTTTAATTAAAATTTAAATGCAAAAGTTATAAAAATTTTAAAAAAAAATTTGTTTTGATTGTTTTGAAATAATTTTACGTAGACATTAGAGTTATTTTGTTATAAATTATTCAATTATATTATATTGCAATTAGATTTTGTAATTTTGTATTATTTTGTTATGTGTGATACATTTGTTTAAAATTTGAATTTAAATTATGAACTTGTGAATTTATGATATGATATTTTCAAAAAATTTAATTACTAGTTATATTTTTTTAGAAACTGAATCATCCGGTTCGACCGATTTTATATTTATATAATGACAGGTCTATTCAACCGAGTTATCCGGTTTAATCCGGTTTAGTCATGCGGTTCGACCAGTGACCCAGTGGTTCGACCGATAAACCAGTGACCCAATACCCTCACCGGTTCGATGACCGGTCCGGTTTTTAAAACACTGCTTAGGACCCACCACTCCTATACAGGACAAGCCCAAAGACTGAACCAATCGTAAAGGCAAGGTATGAAACTAAAAATTATTCCTTAATAAGTCAGGGATTTGATTTCAACATCCCACGAGTCAAACCCCACAGAAAAGAGGGGGAGAATGGTTGCCCACCCATATAGAAAAGTCGACCAAATTCCATGTCACAACATGCTTAAAGGTTAAAGTAACCAATCCAAAGCGTGTACACATCTATCCATTATTAGGAAAGACATTACCACATCACCTTATATTGTTGTCTCTAGTACACTGCTAGTGGGGATTAACTGAGTTTGAGCGAGAACAAATACAACCTAATAGAATACATGAAATTGAAGATAGTTACAAACTCACAACATGCAATTTTATTATATATAAAAAATAATAAAATAAATTCTTCCTCAAAGTTACAACAAAACTCAAACTTTTACAACACCAGAAAAACAAATCATCTTAAATTGCATAAACATTATATAACATGAAAGCATAAATTATAATAAGAAAGTACATTGTAACACAATTGACCTCACAAAAAGGCCTTTATTCCCCCTTTCCTCTTAGCACACTGTTCTTAAAATTCAAAGTTATGTTTATTTGTAAAATTCAATGACTCCTAAGCATGAGAAAGCACGGCAAGCAACTCGGAATTTTGAAAATCCAGAGAGTTTTCCCAAATTTTCATACTGTTTCTCAGTTCTTTCTCTTCCACCAACAGTGATAAACATGAGATTGTCAAGAGTTGAAACAAGTTTTGATTCTTCTGTGGATGTTGGTTCTTCTGGCAATATGAATTCCACAAGAATCACTTTTCCATTTGGTGACAATGCTTTGTGACATTTGCTTAAAAATTGTATGCATTTTTCATCTGACCAATTATGACATACAGCCTTTAGAATCATGGCATCCCCTTGTGGAACACTTTCAAACATGTTTCCTCCAACATGTTGTATCCCTGGAATTGGTGGTGCATTTTCAATTACCTGTGGCAGATCAAAATTAATTCCCTTAATGGATGGATATTTGGATATTATCATTTTGAGATTCTGTCCACTTCCACCTCCAACATCAACCAATGTGGATATTCCATCAAATCCAGTATATATTTCAAGCATTCTTTTCATCTCTGTTGCACAAACATCCACCATTGACTTGTTAAATACTTTGTTCATTTTCTTATCTTCTCCCATGTATTCGTACTTTGTCACTCCGTGCACTTTCTTGAACAAATCTATGTCTTCATCAACCACTGCTTCCTTAAAATTCATCCTGAATAACAAAAATATTAAATTCTTTATCCAAATAAATATCTTTAATTAATAATTCTTACATGTGTTATATAGTATTAAAGAACTTACCAAACTTGTAGCAATGCTGGATAACATAGAAATGTAGTGAATGAAGCCAAGTAGCCTCTAGTTTCATCCGGGACAAGGTATCTTCCGACCGAAGAGAGTCCATAAACTCTCTCGGTGATGCCATCCTCGGAAGTTCGAGTAGAAGAAGTGAGAAGGGAATAACTAGCAAGCAAACGCATCATTCGGTCGAGCCTGTTAGGCAAGTCGGAGTGTTGGTTTGAGGATGGCAATTGAGAAGCAATTTGTGAAGGTGAGATAAAAGCACCGGGTGGTGTTGCCTTAGCTATAATCTCAAATAAATTGAGATCAATAGCAGCATTCAACACAGCCGGATAAACAAGGTTAGTGGTAAGTACCATAGCTGAAAGACAATCACTGTCTTCTATTTGTTTCTCAGAGGAAACACTGATTTTGTTATCTTCTTCCTTAGTAAAGTTGGTATCTCCCATTTTTTGATAAATAGTATACTAAATGAATGATAATATTTAGTTTAGTTGTTGTTGTGTTTGCTTGCTTTGATATCTCTATTTATAGGCAAAATAAAAACAAGTACAGCTCAAATCAAAGACTTTGTGGTAGCTAGGAGGATTTATATCTACTCCTGAATTATGACTTTCATTTTTTAAAATTAAATAAAATTATACTTGGTTTTGTATTATGTCAAAGGTTACAACGCTCCCTGTTTTCTTTGTATCTTTTTTCTTTTCAATTTGTGTTTTAAAAGTAGAAAGGTTTAACTGACTTATCATTTTATTAAAATAGTACAAACAAAAAATTGAGTTTTAACTTGTAAATTCCTACAATTTCACATTTTAAAATATGTATTTGATTTAAAATACTACCAAAATTGAATATAGATAAAATTGCAGATCAAACTGAGTTCATTCAAGTTAACTTCAATAGCGTTAGGTGAAGTAATACAACCAAAAGTTCTTTTTTATAAGCAAGACATGTATTAAATGAGTACAAGGAATAATCTGTATATCAAACAAACAGAAGTACTAATAATTTTTTGAATGACAGATAAATTACATAAGAATGAAATATAACATGGTATTTGATATTTATTTAATAGAGATTAATTAATATCCATTATCTGTTTGTATTATTTTTTAAGTAGTTAAAATAAAAATTAAATCTTTTAAATAAATCAGCGATTGTGATTACTGACCGGGTAAAAAATTCTTTACACTACTGATAGTCTATATCAATTAAATTCTATTTAATAGGATAAATATTAAATTTAAATTATAAAATTACTCACGTGAATATATATATATATATATATATATATATATATATATATATATATATATATATATATATATATATATATATATATATATAATTTAAATAAAATTTAAAATGAATAAATAAAAGATAAATTTAAAAATAATAAAAAAAAGTTTAATTAATTTTATAAAAAAATTCATTTACACTATTAAATAACCAATTTATTTTTATTTTTAAAATTATAAAGAAATAAGAAATTTTTTATATAAGTTAGATACGTCATATTAATTTATGATATAAATTATATGTAAATGAAGAAATGTTATTTCCAAAAAATTATATTTAACTTTTTAAAACAGTAATAATAATATCTTTGAAATTTTTAGTAATAATTTAATTTTTAATTATTTTAATTTCAAAAAACTGATTTTTAATCAGTATTTTTTTGAAATAAATGTTTAACGTTAAATTTTTTATGAATAAATTAATAATTTTTTATTTTAGCCTATTGGTTTTTAAAACTTAGCTCAATTTTAAGATTGGAATTTCAACTTGAGAAATATAATATAATATATTTTAGAAATTATTATATAATATTATCTCATCAAATATTAAATTGAGACATACAATATTATTATTATAGTATACCTTTTATCATGCCCTTTAAATATACTAATAAAACTTTTTTATTTTTTTAATTCAGTCCTTTTCTTATTTTGAAAGTACGTTATTATAAAATTAGCAAGTAACCAAGAAATAATATGAATTTGCAGATGGTAAATTAATTATAGTTCAAAGTTATCTTCGAATGATATTCTAAAAGTTTCCCATTCACCTTATTATTAATTATTTAGATATTGCCAGTTTGCAACTTACTAATGTTCTAATGTTTGAAATTGAAAGTATCATTGGTTAATTTTTCCCTTTTCTTGATTTTTGATTGTTTAATTATTGCTAGTTTTCTTTTCTTTTTTCTTTGGGTATAGAGGCGGTTTGCTTTTATTAGTGACTTATATTTGCTAGTTTTCTAATTTGCTTTTGCTTTTCACTTATTATTAGTTTGCTCATCATTTTCAATCTTTTCCAATGCAAATTCAGTTGAGTGAAAGCTTTGAAAAAAGAGATTTTTGCCAAAAGAGAGTAGCATAACCGGAGGACACTTGATCTTGCTTAAAGATTGAATCAACATTAAATATAGGACTTTGGAGTTTAAGTTTCTATTTCTCTCTTGTATCAAACTTTTTGCAAAGTTAATTGAGTTGCTCAATTCCATTTGGAATTGTGACATACTTACCCATAATATGAAACAATTTTAGAACTTTCTAAACAAATCTTTGTAATCTCTCTCTCTCTCTCATATTAATCTATTTCTTCTTCTTTTTCATTTCTCTATGTGTGATGGAAAATTATTATTGTTTCCTTCTCAAAATAAAAATTTCTTTAAGTAGGTTTGGTACGGTAGCATAACTAATATGTGCTAATTAAGTTAAATTAGTATAAATTATTGGTTTAGGGTTAAATCTCTGACGAAAATCTTTATTTATATGTATGTATTTATGTAAATAATTTTTAATATTTATAAATTAACAACTTTTAGAAAATAAAATTTAAGGTCATTACACACAGATTAAAAAATAATAAATTAATGTTATAATTTTATAAAACTCCTAATTACTATTGGTTACATTCCCTCACGTTTGGATATCTTGGGCATAATGTATATGATGGGTGACGAGATAGCGGAAACTTGATAGCATGTGATGTAACAGATCTTAAACCAAACTATGATGTCATCTTAGAATGTGTAGGTTGGGGCTAACTCGTCCCTAAAGAAAACCAACTTATGAGATTAGGATTATTCTCACTTATAAACACATGTTCAAGTCATATACTATTTAATGTGTGACTCTTATCATATTCATTGTTATAAATGCACATTAAAATGTAATGACTTAAAAGTAGTTTGGATAATATTTATTAGTGATAAGATTGATGAAAAAAGTTAATTAATGTTGTATTGAAAAAGTAAAACTACACTTATCTTGTGACAAATTTTTTAGACTTAAAAAGACACTTATTTTCAGGAAGTAGTAGAAACAATTTAATTTTTTCTAGAGGCATTGGATTAAAGGGACGAAATATATCATTATAGTCTTAAATGATGTAATTTTGATACACTACTGTTTGTAGGGATGACAATGGTTATAGTTTAGGTAGAGTACTATAATACTCATTCTCATATCTACATTTTAAAATATAAATATGGGACCCACTAAGTTAATCTTTTAAGATGGTCATATCGTTTAACCGAATATAGTTTTTAGGAAACTAAAATTTAATAATATGTTTACCTTCTAATTTAAGTTTAAACCGTCTAATCAAAGATCAAAGAGATAAAGGATGAAGATAACACGCCCATAATGCAAGAAACTGGAGGAAAAAATAGGTTTTATGAGAAGCATTATAAAGACGAAAAGGATAGAATAGAGAAGATTAGAACGTCTAATACAATCAGAAACAATGATGAAAGAGATATAACACATATAGGTTAGATAGTAACCAAAATCAATAAAATCCTAATGGACGTGGATATAGATCTATCAATTTTTTTATAAGAGATGAAATATACAAAGCTCATAACTTTATCATAAAAAGTAGGGGATTACTCTTTGCACCCTTAGTGGTGCTCATACATGCTAGTGAAAAAACCAACAATGCCCATAAAATCTAAAACTTATCCCTTGGATGCAACTAAGTCCAAGTCTCAAACCTAAGACAAAACATTGATGAAAATATCCAGAGGTTAATCTCTGTATTTTTTTACGGAGGCTAACATCCATATTTTCTACCGAGGTTAAGTTTTGTACGCGTTTGATTTAAAGGATGCATCATACCTTCCCTCTTTATTCTTCTTCATTTTCACAAAGTTTTACTTAGAATGCAAAATAGAGCTCGTGAGCAAACTCTATTTCCATAAATTTTCAAGCTTTCTCGCTACATATATTGCTTTTCATTCAAGCCTATGATATCAATCAACCTCTACTCCACCCCCTTCAATGAAAAGTCATTAACATCTTACATCAATAAGTTTTTCATTCTCTTACTTTTTTTTTATAGTTTTGTGATGAATTAGTTTGTAGTTAAACGTATAACAGATTGTTTATAATACTTTATGACACATAATAGGTTGTTTAGTGAGGCATGCATGTATATTTTTTGAAGTTTGAAGTTAGAGCATTTAGGCATGCTTTATTTCTTTATTTTTCTACTTTTAGAAAAGTATGGAAGTTTACTTCCGGATTTGATTGATATGCATAGGTTATTTAATTTTGCGTATTTTGTCCCCTAGATTTGGCTTCTCTTATTATGATATGATTTTTCTGATGTAATTATAGGTAAAATGTCGGAATATATCAATGTAGACAAATTGAGGCATGGTAGAGTGGACCAACATGCTTTTGTTCAGAGGAAAAGGGATAGACCCTCTTGCATAGTCATTGGTGGCACTTCATTTTATGTAGAAGCATCATTTTTTCGGAGTCCAAGTATCTTCAACATCATCTTCTTGAAGGCACGAGTCCCTTGTTGTTTCCCCAGATGCCCTAGAAGTCTAATTTTCTGCTATTGTTCTTGATGTTTATCTAGGAAGCCCTTCAGACACTCACTACTTTGTCTGTATGCTGACCATGTTAATAGGCACATGTGGGATGAAAGGTAAAATAAATTTTTATTTATTCTTTTAAACACGTGTGTTGTAATATTTGAACTTTCTAACATTGATGTATTTTTTACTACACCGTGGGTCATTAAAACATATCAATTACTGTAGGAAGATTGTGAAATTGCTACTGCGTGATGAACCATGGTTTTAGGATGTCATGCAGCTATCTGGAGTCCAAGATTTATGCATGGTTGGGTATACTTTTATTAACCATGGTGTCGTACCCCAAAATTTTACCTCTCCTTTTTGCATAAACATGTGCACTTGCAATCACATCATACACGTCGGTATTTTATATCTGTGGATTTATTCCAGGGATATCCAAATTATCAGAAGGTCTCGAGGCTATGAAATTAATACTGGCACGACGAGGGTTTATTGTATCCTAGACTAGTCGTTAAAGCATCAATACAGGAAAAACAAAATGATTTCTATGTCAATCTATCCAAGCACAAGGTCAAAGCACGAAGTCATGGCCAAAGCACCTCATTTCAAGCCAAAAAATAGGATTTTTTTACTGTGGTAACTGGTTACCCAAATCTGTGTAACCGGTTACACCATCATTAACCAGCCCGGGATGACAAGTTGTTCCACTACCTCATTATCAATAAGGTTCATCATACGCCTTCATTTTCACTCACTATGCCAAAAAAGACCTTTAGCAGCGCTTAAAAGCGCTGCTTAAAATGGCGTTGCTGTAGGTAAATACAACATTTTTTCTTAAAAAAACGTTGTTAAAGGTCCCCTTTATGCAACTCTTCTTTATAAAATGCTCTCTAATATATTGTTTCTTCATATTTTTAGCGGTGCATTTTAATGAAAAGTGCTCTCTTTCCCCCCCTTTGGGTAGCGCTTTTGAAAGCTCTTTCTAATGTATTGGTTTTAGCAGCGCTTTTAAATGAAAAGCGCTCCCCCCTTTAGTAGTGCTTTTCAAAAGTACTTTCTAATGTATATTTTGTTGAGGTTTTAGCAGCGCTTTTCTGTAAAAGTGCTTCCTTAAGTCCACTTTGGGCAGCGCTTTTCTTAGAAAGCGCTTTCTTTTATTCACATTAATGGATGTTTTCAAAAGTACTTTTTTAAAAAGCACTTTTTATGGAAGCATTAATTTTTTTGTTAGAAGCGCTGTCTATTGTGCATTTTTTTAAGAAGCGTTTTTTGTTAAAATCGTTGGCATAAGTCTTATTTTTTACTTATAAAATGGAACCACAAACCATATAGGCCTTATATACCTTTATAATTCAACACATAAACCTGCTTATAACCATTATAATTCAAGATAAGTCTTTATTTCAACACATAGGCTATATACCATTATAATTCAACACATAAACCTGCTTATAAGCCATAATTCAACACAACTTTATTTCAACACATAGTCCTTATATATATACCATTATAATTCAACACATAAACCTGCTTAATTCAACACAAACCTCATAACCATTATAATTCAACACATAAACCTGTTTAATTCAACAGAAACTTCATAACCATTATAATTTAACACAAACCTCAACACAAACCTCCATAATTTTAATAAAACATATCCACTTCCAAAACATTTAACTTCTAAATATTCATTATACATAATTACAAGTTCCATCAACTCACAACAACTTCTAGAAGTATATATACAACAACTTGCAAAACTATACAACAACTTCCAGAACTATTCCTATTCAGTAGTACATAACATCACAACAACTAAAATCTCTAAAGACCATAAACTTCACACAAAATAAAGAAATACAACATATACCTTATATAATTCTCATCTCAAAAATGTATTGACACCAATCCTCCTTAATTTCTTCCAGTTTATCTTTCGAGTAAGTAGCACACTTGAATTCATCAAAATACTACATAATATAACATAGTATGCATGATTTAGTTAAAACTAATTAATATTAGATGAAATATATATCCGCTAAATATTAAAATAAATCCTAACTTATAAATCCATATCGTGTTTGAAATCTCTATTTGACCTAAATGAAGAGTTTCCTTCATAAACCTCAATACAAAATAACCGCAATCTATACCATTACGCTGATGAGGATACTACACATAAAAAAAAGATAACAAATATATATTAGGATATATAGTTTAACTTGTTTTATCAAGTAGCATCACTATTATAATCAAAATTGTGAAAATATACCTACACTCTGATCCATGTAATGTTATTTGCTTTACTCTTTGGTACTCGAGCTTGCCTCTGTGATCGGAATATTTGTATCGATCTAAATATAAACGAATATTTAGAACAATCTCACATAATAAATAAATATACACACGAATTTTCAGAACAATCTCATCACGTACGTATTAACCATCTTCTTCATATCTGGGTATTTTGTTTGATCACCATCTAACGTATCCAGATAATATACTATTTCTCTTATCGGATTAATCGCAACCAACAACCAGTGTCCACTGCAAAATAATACAAAAGTTTAGATGGAAATTTTCTATTCAACGACAAAAGAATAATTATAATAAATGAAATTAAAATGATTGCTAACCCATGGCCAGTATTATATGGCAAAAAATACAACTTTTCTGTATCTTGTTAGCCATAAATGCACCAACTAAGTAATTTTGGATTGCATCTGGACTTTGTTCGATTAACCGTGCGTTGATACAACTGGCAGATAAGAATGAGAATCTGTCGGTCAATTGACGTGGGAGCATCAATTTGTCATACAAGAACCTTAAATAAAAACATAATCAACATTAGAATATTCGTTGTAATGAGTAAATAAATTGTTCAATTATTTAAACAAAACTGATCGGAGTACCTGATGTATGAATGCATAACACTGATGCCTAATTCAGAATGTTGAAAAACGGATCCAAATCCTCTTTAGATTTTTTTTTGGTATAAGCAAACTCGAAAATACCTTCCTCCATAGATATTTCACGAATACCATCTTCCATCACGTCTATTGTTCCTACGTATATTTTAAGGTACAACCTAAATCGAGGAACATATGCTTTCTTAGGCTCGATCTTCGCAAGATCCTTTTTTTGTGTGGACATATTGCTACATTCAGGCATGATATTCTTGCTGACTTGTTGCAACTCTTGAGCATGAATCTAAAAATAATGTAAGTTAAGTAATTAATGTATAAGATTATGAAGCTCTTAAATTCAGAGGATATAATATAATTGACACTTTATATGCATATATATAAATGTACCTGTTTTTTTTTATGCAACTGACCCAATTTGCCGCACAGTCTCCTTATCTTTTGATTTGGATTTTGTAGGAGTCTAAGATTACCATGTAAATAAAAGGTACGTAAATATGATAATAACTTACATGCATGGCTCGTAAAACATTTGATTACTAAAAGGTTCATAATGGTGATCAATATACCTCATCATCTATGAAAATGAGGTTTGACGGCCATGCAATATATGATCCTATTGCATCTCCCACCAATGTTGCATCTGAAACATCGTCTGGTATAGGTAATAATGCATCCCCCTCTAAAGTAATATCAATCGAGACTTTCAAAAATCCACCAGGGAGCGGTTTATGGTGAAGTAACTCTCCCAAAGTGTTATGCACTTTTCCCTTGCCAACCATGCGATAAGTTGGTGACAATAAATAGAGTGACAAGGTAAAATGCTCTAAACCAATAATAAATATGATTTAGTACATAAATATGGCAATTAAAAAAATTGTGATGAATTAATTCAAGTTAATATATATAATTACCTCGGGAAGTTTTTGTTGAAAATTACAATTGATACTATCTTTGTCACTAGTATCTTTAAATTCTAAACCACACCTTTCTAACATATATCTTTCTTTATCCTTTTGCAATTCACGAATTTAAGCTTTTATTCTTCCAACGATTCCATCACTTGTTTATTTCTAGGACTTTTACTCTTTGGATGCTTATAAGACGCTGTTGGAGTGACCCCAAATCCCTTACCCATCACACGACCAGGATTCTCAGGAACATTTAATACGCGACTTAGTACGCTCCTGCAATCAAGGTCTTCATCTGGAGTTAAGGACTGAGATAGATTCTCCTGAAATTCATATGCATATAGAAAAAGATTAGTGGGTATTAAAAAGGATAAATATTATATGTTAATGAGCTTTTGATTTTATTAATGTTATACTTACACATTGCTCAAAAACTTGTTGAACATCTTCATGAACAACTCCATCCTTACCCACACGAGCAGCGTTCTACAAAACATGTTTCGGAAGAGATTTTTCTTCACTTTTATCATCTTCTAACTACACATTAAGATAAATATTAAGATCAATTATAACGTACATGTTCCGGAAGAGATGTGCATTTTTCTCCTCTTCTAACTATATCATTGTAAAGCATTTATTATACTTACTATTCTTTGCTGTAAGCGTGCATATCCCAAATGCCCTTTTTTGTATGGATACATGGATTTTGATGCTCGTTGGCGATTTATGTCATTCACAGCCTGGATAAACAAGTTTAATTCATATCAAAACACATGTGTAACAAGAATATATATTATACAATGTTCATGATAAGTAAAAATTACATGGAATTCTTAGGTTCTTCGTTTGGCAACAAAAGTCTCCCATTTTTCATGTGAAATCAAATTTGCATACTTCTTTGGACGTTCTGATTCAACAAAATTTCCATCAGAATTCTTAAGAAACTTGTTCATTAAAAATGCTCGAAACCCCCTGAGTCTTTTTCTGGTCAATTGAAGACAATATTTTTTTCGCTCGTCACCAATGTTAAAAGACCTCTGCGAACAAATTAACATACAAAGAGTGTGTTATTATAATTAATTTAAAGGCATAATCGTCGACAAAAAAAAATAACTTCGCATATGATACTTGTACCACAAGTGATTGGAATTTGCAAACGAACAAGTGCCCCAATGTAACTTGTCAACATTGCACCGTTAGGCTCAACTAATTGGTCTATTTCATTCCAATGTACGTCATATTTTATACCTTTATCTCTTGCACGAATTATTTCCTTCATAATCATTATTCCTCGTTTAATATCTCCTTCCACATCATGTATTGATTCATTTCCATCATTCTTAGAAGTATCATGTACATTTTCCTCGTTGCTAGCCATTTATCTTGTAATAAAGAAAAACATCAATATGAAATGAAAAATATCAACATCGGTAATCCATGATCCATTGAATATATAAAATGACAAATCTATAATTTTATTGAATGACAAATATAAAAAAATTAATTGAATGACAAAATATATTTATTTTTACTAGTACCTTTTTCATTTACATCTCTTTCTTTTATTGTTTGGAATATGGTTTACTTGTCTCTTAACAACACGGACGAATGGATTGATCCAAATTCCCTTGATATAATCATTTCTAATATATGATTCATTCGCTCTAGTATTCTCATCTTGATCATTTATAATATACGATTCATTCTCAACATCAATATCACCTTGATCTCCAATGTTATCATCAATTACTTTGTTAGATAAAAGCACTATAGACCATTTCGTATTTGTCCTATCAGTGACATAGAACACTTGTTTAGCTTGTGTGGCTAGAATAAAAGGCTCATCTTTGTACCCCACCCTATTAAGATCCACTTGCAAAAATCCTGACTTATCCATTCGTATGCCACTATTACTTTCAACCCACTTGCAACCAAATATAGGAATATGAAACTTCTAACAATCAAACACCCAAATGCGCTCGATAACCCCAAAATATGACAGACACTACAAGAAAATTGGCAAATTGCGACGGTTCATTTTGACATATTACGAAGGTTTTAACCGTCGCAATTAGTAAGTTACGACGGTTTCAACCCCGTCACAGAAACGTGCATCGCGAGGCTGTATTGCGACGGTTGTGAAAACTGTCGTACAAACCGTCGTTATTTTCACGACGGGTAGCTAACTGTCGTAATCTCCATATTGTGACGGTTTTCAACCGTCGTAATTATATTTATTAATTCTAAATATTATTTATTTTCACGACGGGTAGCTAACTATCGTAATCTCCGTATTGTGATGGTTTTCAACCGTCGTAATTATATTTACTAATTCTAAATATTATTTATGCTAGTTGCGACGGTTTAAACTGTCGTAATTTTATCTATAGAATTTTTTTTATAATATTCTATTTTTATTTAAATTACTTTCATCTCTTTTTTTTTTATAATAGTTTTTTTAATTTAAACTATTATTGTTTTTTGGTAATATATCAAATATATAAAGACTCACGTATATCAAATATATAAAGACTCACATATAACAAATATATAAATTTATATAACTTAAAAAACAATTGATATTTCATTATATCACTTTTCTAAATAACTTATTACATTTTCTACTAAATATATACTTATGAATATCTAAATGATCAATTGTCATAATCTATAACTTGATATATACAATATAATCAATATAATTGTACAACCTATGATGATCCAAGATATTCTGCCCAATTTTCCACACCAAGTGATGATCCAAGATTTTCTACCGATGGCTGAAGAATCCTTTGGTATGACTTTGCCTTAAAGGATAGACATGAACATCTACAAAAGCTTAAAAATTACTTCCAGTTAGCACCAATAAAAAAAATCACTTGTGGTCTTCTAGTATCATCATGAGCCCTTCATAATCAGTTTTGTAGTCTTCTAGTTGTTGTTAATCTTTTGGCTTCACCAACACGCACTTCCTCAGGTTGTGTATGGTAAACTATAATCAATACTAAAAGCAAAAAGCAAAAGATAAAAACAAATGCACAATAAATTCAAGCAAACAGGCAGATTTCAAGCTTACCACCCAAGGCAAAAGATAAAAACAAAAATCAACTTCATTGCTTTTCAAGTCAACAATATCATAATCCATTTAACTAGGTAATTGTTTCACCCCAAGACCAGCATTTAACTCAGCATGGCCATTGTGAAAAGTATTTTGGAAAGGCATACCCATTTCATCTCCTTCAGCTTTGACATTAAATACTGGCCTTCACAAGAAATATATGGAGCACAAGATGACTGTTGCACTGATTCACTGTCTTCAAATATAACATTACCAGGAAAAAATGAAGGATATTCACTGTCTGTTGGCAAAAATTGCTTGTCCTGAAAAGGGACCGAACCACCGGTATTCAAATGCATGCCGCCAATCATATTTGCAGTATCAGTTAAAAACTCCATTTTTTCAACCTTCATGTTCCTCGTTGTCTCTTCATTTTTCTAGAATTCAGGACAAACACCATTAGGCAAATAAGCATAACTGTCAGTAACAACAGGTCTAGCATCTATACCCTGGAAACAATTCAAAGATGAATAGTAGCCTCTAAAATCACTAGGAGCATCGGAACCTTGACAAAAAGTAGAATCAGTTGAAGTTCCAAAATGTGCAGGCATGTCAACATCCACAAACGGCATTTCAAAAGTTGTACATGAATCATTTTCCTGCTGCCGAGAAACTCCAATAATGTCCTTCAAAGCTAATCCATAATTTGCAAAAGTTCCATCAACATTCTCTATGATGGAGCTGTGTGAAGCATCTGCAAGCAGAAAAAAACAATCAGACAAGTGGCAAAATTCAACTGACATATATGAAACTTTTCAAAGAATGATGGAAAAGCCAATATCTTAATCTAAGGATAACCCAACGAAGATTTCGCATACATTCGGATTCTACATCATCTGTAACATGCTTGATTTGGCTAGTATTGTGACCCTTCCACAGACTCGAGTTCAAATTATCTCTACAAACAGTTACAGCATTTGAGTTTGCTTCAGCAAAACTTGTATCTGTACTGTAAAAAGGCATCTCACGTTCAGAAACTCCTGCCGCTTCTGCATAGCAAGTTTCGTCACTTTCAGTAATAGAGAAGGAGTCCCTGTAAGCACTAGCAAAAGCATTTGGGAAATAGCAGGTCTGTGATGAAGGTCCTTGGTTTTCATGTTCGTAGTCAAGCATGGAAGAATTCCCTGCAGAATCAGATGAATGAGTTGAGCCAAGCGTCCAAGAATCTTATTCATCTGAGCAGAATTTAGAACAGCCTGACTGAATCTACTAAAGTAAAAGCTAGGAAGAAGTGGTTATTCAATCACTTAAGAGCCTAGGCAATAACAATCTACTCTATAATATTAGCAACTACGTATTGCACATAGCAAGTTCAGAAAGTAAAAATAAACTCAAGAAAATTCCAATGCCACAAATTAACCAGACAATTACAACCAACAAGGACAAGAATCAATGACCATAAAAAAGGCCACCAAAATTTACATACCATTTTGAAGTAAAAAATTATCATGGTCCCAGATTCACCGGGTGAAACGTCTTTCAATGAAGAATCCTCGTGACTACTCTGCATTTAACTCAGCATGAAAAAAACAAAAGCAAAAGATAAAAACAAATGCACAATATCATAATCCTACAATCTCAGCGTCAAGCTAAGTCCACACAGGTCTCATCTTATTCCATAGCTATCGCCTTCATTGCTTTTCAAGTCAACAATGGTAAACTGAAGTCAAACAAGCCAAAAATCAACTTAACATTCAACAATAATACAAAAACCAGGTTGAAATCTAACCAGCACGCGGAATCCAACCTCAAACAATATCAAACATGCTACACGCATACATCAAACACAATTTCAGATGATCCTAATGATTAATCTAACCAGCACGCGGAATCCAACCTCATCAATTATAGCCTGAATCTTCTCTGAAGCTGAAGTCACGCTATCTATTGAAATGCCTTCAATGGCTGCAAAAGAAAATTATACCAGTTAGATGATATGAAACATATCATACCATATCTTGCTCTTATTCTAGAATAACTTAGTCTTTTGTATCAAATCACAATAAACCATCAAAAGCAATTCAAATTCTTATTTTTTTCCTTTTCCCTCCTTTATTTAAAACTCTAAAACTTCAACATTAATCATATGGAAGTTTTGTAGACAAGATCTTGCTCCAAATTGCCAATATAAGTCAGCCTAATTTATATGGAAGTTTTGCCTCTCACAGTCAGCCAATATGAGTCATCCTAATTTATGTTTCTGGTCTATAATTGCTGGAAGTTCCACCTTCATTGCGGTCCACCCATAGCCGCCGAATTGTGTCATTTCGGTTGTCTTCATTGCAGCCTACAACACTTCAATTGTGTTTAATGTGAAAGGTTCAGTTTAGCCATTGAACCTTTCATGCATTCCTGTAAGATTAAATATATGTTAGCCTTATTAAAAATATCAAAGAAATTGCAAAAGGTCGAATTTAATGGTATAAGAATGCAAGTTTTATCCCACATACACCACTAATGTGAATCTTTCAGTGACATCCCACTCTAATATTAGTATTGGGATGAAGTGATGAACATCTCACAATGCAATGCAGAAGTTAATGTAACATTTTGTCTCCAAGTTTGAAAATGGAAAACCTTTGAATTGTGAATATATTAGTAGACGAAGTGGTAATAACTAATAGCCACTGAAAAACTCAAGCACACAACTCCGAGATCTCGGGTTCGGACCCGGGTAATGGTGTCCACTCCAGCCTAACAATATCGGGTTTTGACAGTTGAGCTAGGATTTTGAGACCGAATATATTATAATTTTAAATGCAACAAAATAACAAGTCCATAAATTTGGTGAATGTAACAGTCCTAAAATGCCTTATTATATCTTGTCAAATGTCAATAAATAACAAGCAAGTAGGAATACTTGTGTCCTGTTTTGATCTATTGGAGTTCAAAAATAGATCCTTACCAGTCCCTTTAATCCAATTGACACAGGACGGTTATCCAGTGCTTCCATAACTTTTGAGGAAATACTCTGCACAGATATACACGTAACTATGAAGAAAGAATTTAACTTACAAACTCTATTATCATGTTGAATTTAATAAAACTTACCTGCAAGACCTCATTTGCTGTCTTAACTTTGTCTTTATTCCGCAGCTTAAGCATTAGTACTGTAAGGTGAAATGTCTTAGGCTTAATGAATATAGATTTGTCAATCCCCAAGTCTGTAAGAGTGGAAAAAAAACAGTCATATTTCATATTAAAAAATAGCACATAGAAGAATGAGATTAAAACAGAAGAATTAATATCTATAATCCTTGATGGGTTTCAACATGAAAAGGCAATCTCATAAGTGATGTAAATATGACTAGTTAACAAGTAATAAAAGCATGTCTTAGTAATATACATTGATTTCATAAATGATTAGCTAGGATTCTTAGTTTAGGCCCACAAAATGCTAAAGTATAATGAACAAAAAAATGCAATGAAACACAGACCAACACTCACTGAAGAGTATAATGCTGCTGAGTTGATTATACATTGGAGATATCATTTCACAATATTTTACGCATTTAAAACATTGAAAAACAGATTGTTCCCGTACCAGATGAAGTGGAAGCCTTAGATGCTTTAGGTGCATAACTGATTAGTGGTATGCTAGTACGATTGACTTTAACTGATTTACTGTCATCATCAAGTTTAACTTCAACTGCAACATCAACAATTTCTTTTGACAGTTGATCCCCTTCTTTGTTATCATTAGTATCCTCGGCCTCATTGGAGTCAGTGTCAAGATTCTCATCTATGCAAGAATCGTCATTTCCAAAAATAGTGTTTTGAAAATTGATTAGTTTAGAAACTAACTCTGGATGGATGGCCAATGGAAGGGATATGAAGTGGGAATAATCAAGATTGCGATTCTTAACTGTCTGTTATCAAACACAAGAAAATATGTGAACCATAGTTTGTGACTGTAAAGTAATAGCAACTCAAGTCACCACTACCAACATAACACACTAAAAGAAACAAATTGGAAAGAGGTCATTATAGCCATAAATTTTTTGAGATCGAGAGATTGCACGGACAGACAACTGACCTCATCAATTATAGCCTGAATCTTCTCTGAAGCTGAAGTCATGCTATATATTGAAATGCCTTCAATGGCTGCAAAATAAAATTATACCAGTTAGATGATATGAAACATATCATACCATATCTTGCTCTTATTCTAGAATAACTTAGTCTTTTGTATCAAATCACAGTAAACCATCAAAAGCAATTCAAATTCTTATTTTTTTCCCTTTTCCCTCCTTTATTTAAAACTCTAAAACTTCAACATTAATCATATGGAAGGTTTGTAGACAAGATCTTGCTCCAAATTGCCAATATGAGTCAGCCTAATTTATATGGAAGTTTTGCCTCTCACAGTCAGCCAATATGAGTCAGCCTAATTTATGTTTCTGGTCTATAATTGTTGGAATTTCCACCTTCATTGCGGTCCACCCATAGCCGTCGAATTGTGTCATTTCGATTGTCTTCATTGCAGCCTACAACACTTCAATTGTGTTCAATCTATAAAAATAGAAAATAACTATTTCAAAGCTGAATCATTGAAGATAAATGGTAGATTAGGTGAACCCAAAAATTACTAACAAACTCATCTTCTTTTGAAGAAGGAAATATTATCTTAATCTTAGTTTCCTCATCTATCTTCTTTTGTCTGTATCCCTGAAACATCATTAAGTATGAGTGACAAGTATATATTCTAATATCATAAGAATTAAGAGCTATTTTCTACACACTCTATTTATTGATAACAATAGCAACAAGATTTTGTATTATTGTATCCATATGATGTTGACAATGTGAATCTCAAGCCTAAACAAATTACTATTCCTGATAGGCATTACTATTTTTCCTTCTCTGCCTATCTATAACGATTAATACCCATCCCTAATTACAACACTATGATGTAGTTGAAATCAATGATTCTCACTCTACCATTTTTCTATCTCTGCACTAATTTGGCTAATATGAACAATTATATCTTTCTCAAAATATTCTATAGAAGATCTAGTCTAAAATAACACAGCCCGATATTTCGATTTAAATTACAAGTATAGTATGAAGCCTGTTTTATTCTGAATTATAAACAATGTATCAAAAATCAAGCTACAAGTTTAAACTCTTAAACAAGCAAAAGACTCCAAATCAAACAACAAGCACAATAGAGAAAGTAACCGCTGCAGCCAGACACGATCACCGGAAACAAACCGGGTCTGATACGAACTCAGGACAAAACCATTTAATTAACAACATACAAGGTTTCAAACCAGGATCCGATTCAAGGTTTGAAAAGTAATTTAGGGTTTGAGAAGACAAACCTGTTAAAATTCGAATTGATGGTGATTTCTTTGACAGTGATTCGCAATGACGGCGTGAGTGGCTGAGAAAAAGTTTGTTTTCCTCTTTCTCCAAGGGCATGAACGGAGCTTTCTGAAAAAGAAGAGAAAAATACAAGTAAAAAGGAGAATGAAGTTTCAATTTAGCGGGAAAAAAGAAGAAATTTTGAAAGACAACCGGATATCACAATCGACCTAGTACAATTTTATTTTAATTAATTTTTTTATTTCTCTTTGATAAATGAATATTGATTAAAATGTTTTGTTTATTTTATATTTTATATTATTATGAGTATATATAATTTAATTTTATGTTTAATTTTTACTATAAAAATTGTTTTTAAAATTTTGAGTTTATAAAATTTTGATATATAGTTTAATTTTAATAATTTAATTTTGGATATAATATTTTGAATTTAATTTTTACTATAAAAATTGTTTTTAAAATTAAATTTTTATTTTAATTATATATAATATTTTAATTTTTATGTATTTTAAGTTTAATTTATTACTATTAAGCTACATTGTCATGAAAATTATAATAGTTATAATAATTATAATTATTATAATTATTATTTACTAAATTAATTAATAAAATTGAAAAAATAAAAATGAAGAAAAAAGTGAAAAATTAAAGGAATAAAAAAAATAGTGATTATGATTGACTAAAGTAATTGCGACAGTTCGCCTTAACTGTCATGAGTGCGGAAAGAAGGCGGTTATTTGGTAATTGTCGCATTATTTTATACAACATGCCTAAATAATTTGCGACGGTTGGCTCAAACCGTCGTGAGAACTGTCGTAGTCCAGGAATAAGGACGGTTTTTTGATAACTGTCGCAAAAAATCTACGACAGTTGACCTTAACTGTCGTGACAACCGTCGCAATCCAGGAATAAGGACAGTTTTGTGATAACTGTCGCAACTCAAGTGTCGTAAATCTCCTTTTTTCTTGTAGTGAGATTTGCATATTTGGGGTTCAAGTCCTTCACACTTGAAATGTGCATTGCTTCAACTACCATGATGACAACATTATTTTGCATAGTACTTTTATCATCTTGTTCTTTGGTATAAAATGTGTATCCATTAATTGCGTATGCGCTATAAGAAAACACATGCAAACTCGGACCATATGTTAAACATCTCAACCTTTATGTTATTGAAGCGGGATCTGAATAAAACTTTGAATAAATATGATCCTTGAACCATGGTATAGAACTTCGATTATGCTCTCGTACTATCCAGTTTTCATTTCTATTCGGATTTAAACCTCGGAGTTCATCCTCATGCATTTTAACATACAGCTCAACCTCGTTGTCATTATACAGAATATACAAATGCACTTGCTCCCGTCCAACCCTTGATACTGTCACAAATTAATTTCCAATTAACTTTTTTCCTTCTTTTTTTCCGACAACATGAGATTTGGGGAGTCCAATGGATTGCACATTGGACAAATATTCAGTACAAAAGTTAATCGCTTCTTTAACAATGTATTATTCAATAATACATCCCTCTGGTCGACTTCGGTTTTACACATACCCTTTAATATTTTCATATAACATTCAACAGGGCACATCCATCTCATATAAGCTGGTTCATACAGTTGTGTCTCTTTCACAAGATGAACAACTAGATGAACCATTATGTCAAAAAATGAGGGAGGAAAATACATTTCAAGCTGACATAAAGTAATAACTATTTCTTTTTGCAATGATGGTAAGATCGCAAGATCGATCACCTTACTATCAATTGACCTGAAGAAAAAACACAATTTAGTTATTGCGCTTCTTACTTTTTCTGGAAAAATAGAACGTATACCTATTGGTAGAAAATGTTTCATTATAACATCGCAATCATGTGTCTTTAAACTCATTAACTTGAGGTCTTTCATAGACACAAGTCTTCTAATATCTGAAGAGTATCCTTCTGGAACTTTAACTTCACTTAGAAACTTACACAATATCTTTTTCTCCTTTCTAGATAGAGTATAAGCAGCAGGTGGTAGATATGTTCGTTTTCCTTTCTTCAAGGGTCCTAATTCATTTCTTATTCTCATCGCTATCAAGTCCTTTCTTGCTTTAATGCTATCCTTAGATTTTCTTTGTATATTGAGTAACATACCAATAACACTTTCAAATACATTTTTTTTCAATATGTATAACATCAAGAAAATGTCTTACATACAATGACTTCCAATATGGAAATTAAAAAAAAAATTGACCTCTTCTTCCACCCACGTGTGACAATAGTATGTTCAAAAGGCTTGCCAAACTGAGTACTCACATCTTTCACCTTTTCAAAAACTTGGTCACCTGTCAACATAGGTGGAGCTCTACCTTGTTCTAGATTTGCATTGAATGTTTTTCTCCATCCACGGTAGTGATGATTGGAGAAAGACATTCTTCTGACAAAATTCCAATTGCGTCCAATCTGTGTTTCCTTCACAATTAAGACACGCACATTGACCTTTAATGTTATACCCTGATAGGTTTCCGTATGCTGGAAAATCATTAATGGTGCCAAACAATATCACCCTCAAATTGAAAGTTTCTTTCCTGTGTCCATCATAAACCTCCACATCATTCTCCCACAAAATCTTTAAGTCTTCGATTAAAGGTGTCAAGTATACGTCTATGTCATTCCCTGGTTGTTTAGGCCCAGAAATTAACATAGATAATATCATGTACTTATGCTTGATACATAGCCATGGAGGTAGGTTATAAATCATAATAACCATAGGCCATGTGAAATATGAGATACTTTGCAGACCATGTGGGTTCATTCCATCAGTAGATAATGCCAATCGAAGGTTTCTTGCTTCTTCTCCAAAATCAAGATAATCATTGTCAATTTTCATCCATTATGGTGAATCTGTCAGATGTCAAAACTTTCCATTTATAATTCTTTCATCTGCATACCAAGTCAAGTGTTTTACATCGGTTTTACTATGAAACATGCGTCTAAATCTCGGAATTATAGGAAAATACCATAAGACTTTTGTCTGAGATGATTTTTCCTTATATCGAGAGACATCACATTTAGGGCACTCATTCAAGGATGAATACTCATTTCAAAACAAAATCAAATCATTTGGACAAGCATGTATCTTATCATAGCTCATGCCAATAGAGCACAACATTTTTTTGGCCTCATAGGTTCGATTGGGAAGAACATTATCATCTGGACGCATCTCTTTCATAAGGGATAATAACTCTCTGAAACTTTTATCTGACCATCCATTGTCCACCTTTAAGTTGTACAACTTTAATACCATAGACAATCTTGTGAAATTAGTGCAACCTTTATTCAATGGTTTCTCTGCATCGCTTACCAACCTCTCAAACATTTTGGGACAATCCTGAAGATCTTCTTCAAGTGCTTCTGCAATCTCTTTGACTCGGTCACAATCGTATGTATCTGTGCCATTGTCCTTTGAAGCATAGGTCCTATTATCCCCCAGTTCAACATTCTCGTTACTTTTCTCACCAGGTGATCAGCAAAATATCATGTGTACTATTTTTACCGATGCAGTAATAAGTGGGGTTATTCCCAGAATCGATCTCTCGAGGCCTGCGTACAATTGTAAGTACATGTGTTATTTCAATTAAACAAAAATATACTTGGGGGTTTTGTTTGGTGATTTTGAAATAATTATAATGACAGAATGAAATAAGCAGAATAATCAAATTACTTTAACAAATATGCGAAAATATGTTAGGAGAGGTGTATGAATTGCTCAGTAAGAACCCTAAATCATTATTAGCGAGACATGCCTCAAAACCTTAGTTTTTACTGAACCTCAATAATATTTTTCTTAAATTCCTTAATCGAAAAACCTTTGAGATTCTTCCTTGACCCTAATTCCTTAGCAGACAAGGAAGGACATCAAGCAATAGTTCTAACAAGGTTTTTATCAATCACTAAAAGGATATCCCTATTCCTAGGAAATATCTACCGTAATGTATTATGCAAAACAATAGATTAGTTTTTCAGGTCAAATCCCTAATCGTAAATTGTTCCCAATTTGTACGATCGAAAAAGTATAATAATTTGCATAACAAAAGATTAAGGTAAGAAAGCAAAGTCTCATTGAATAATTCAAAAGATGTTAATTACATAACAATTCAGAGGCACCCCTTAGCAATGAGGGGTTTAACTATTCATCATATTGAAAGAAAGAAAAATACAAAATAAATACATTAGAAGAATTGGTGATAAAAGTTGATCTTCAAATCTTCTAATCATGAAAATATTCTCTTTTCCCAATCCTCTAGAGCTCTCTTCTTTCTTCTGTAACTCTCCCGTACGATCAAAAAAGTCCCCTTCTCTTTTCCAAAATGCGTTTCAAATATTCACAGATCCACTAGACATGCCCGAAAATTCCAAAAACGCCCTTCGGCATCAAAACTGGTCAACACTGACAAAAATAGGAAAATGACACGCCCAGGCCAACAGGGGTTGTGTGAGCTGACACGGGCGGCCTTGTTGGCCCCCTAGTATAGATACAAAATATTTTTCATCAGCCATCCTTGCTGACACGGGCACCCGTGTCAGCTCCCTATCTTACTCAGACAGCTGCACACCAACACATCCATGCTACTCTTCTCCTAACACGGCTCGTGTCAGGCCACTGGAATATGTTTTAACAGCTTTTCTGCTTTCTCGAAATCCTCGATTTCTTCGCCCGAGTCCTTGGCCTTACTTTGTATGAACCTGGAATTATCAAAACTACCACCAAATGTAACAGCCCAAATTTTCCATAATTAATTATTCATGTTAATTAATTGATTTATTTGGATGATTTTAATTATTGGAATTGTTGGTAGATATTTGAGAGGAAATATAATGGAAGGAAATGGAATAGAAAGATATATAAGGAAAAATGGAAAGAAAAGGAAAAGATAGAAACATAAGAGAAAAAGAAGAGAAAGAGAGGAGAAGAGGAGAAAAGAGAAGGAAGAAAGGGAAACAAGCTTGGAATCATCAAGAGCAACTTCTAGCTTTGATTTAATCAAGGTAAGGGTGTGAAATATCAGTATAATGTCAATGTATATGATTATGTATGATTGGTTTGGATTGTTTGGATGTTTTCTCCATTTTCCATTCTAGGGCATAAATGAGTTTAATCGGTAGAATCAAGGTTTTAACGGTTAGAATCCAGAATAAGTGGTGTAGATTAGTCGAGGATTGTTAGACTAAGAGTATTGGAAGTCGTTGGAATTGAATTGGGTGATTTTGGGAGTTTTGGAGAGTTTTGGATAGTGAGGGTTTTGAACATCACAGACGTTCGCTAGCACCTTCGCTAGGTGAACAGGTCGCGAGTGTTCGCTAGCAACGCGCTAAGCGAGCAAGCTAGCTAGTGGTCCCAGACTTGGACATAATGTATTTGATCTTGTTCGCTGGTAGCGAGTGAGGTAGCGAAGGATTCGCTAGGACCTCGCTGTAGCGAGTAGGTGGCGAACGAAGTCAGTAGCTTCTGTTTGCCTTCGCGAGCTTGTTCGCTAGGCGAACAGGTAGCGAGTATTCGCTAGGAGGTCGCTAGGCGAGCAAGCTAGCGAGCGTGACATCATTTTCATTTCCTTGTGTTTTCCATCCAATGTTGATTGTTTGGTTCGATTGTGTTCAATCTTGATCTGAAATGAATAATTGTGTTTGGTTATATATATGTTGTGGGTAGCCATATGGCGTGAATCCTAGATTGTGAAATATTGTGAAATGCATATTGATTGTATGCTATTGTATGTGAATAATGCATGGGAACATATTGTGAATATGTGTGCATTGCTTGATAATATGATGATGTTGAAAGTATGAATGCTTTGATATGATGTGTGAGTGTGAAATCATGTTATAATTCTTGTGTGATGAATTATTTGATAATGCATGGGATTAAGATGTGAGAACGGTCTTAAGTGTATTTGATTGTTGATTGCATACGTATCATTTGTGTCAAGAGGCAATGCTTGCTAGTCTCGTGGAGGCTAGTGACTTGTCCCAAACCTAGAGCGATGTTTGAAAGCTTAGGGAATGGGCTTTTGTTGTTATCGGTCTAGGGAACGGACCCGGTTTAAATATAAAAACCGAAAAATGATAACAAGTGTTGGTACCACATGACATGAGTTGCATTGAGTCACATGGCATAGATATCTTTGTTATATGAAAGTATGCTTGTGTATGAATTGTTGAATTGAGGATTATGGATGTGTGCATGATGAAACATGTTTGGTGACTATCTATATTTGTTTATACATATATTGTGATGTATATGATGATGATAATGAATTATGGTGAGAAATGTGGAATATGTGTATTATATGCTTTATATATATATATATATATATATATATATATATATATATATATATATATATATATATATATATATATATATATATATATATATATATATATATATATATATATATATATATATATATATATATATATATATATATATATATATATATATATATATATATATATATATATATATATATATATATATATATATATATATATATATATATATATATATATATATATAATTGTATGCATTAATTATTATGATAATATTTCTCACCCTTCTGCTGTTTTATAATGCTCTATGAGGCATTGCAGATTAGGTTGCCGGAGGTCTTTTGTGAAGTATAGCTTCACTCTTTTGGTCGGTTAAGCTCTGATATGTAGCAACGGGTAGTTAGGATTGTATAACATTCTTATGAGATACATTTGTATATGTATCTGATAACAAATGTTTATGTAAACATGAATGATGTGGTGAATCAAACTGGATGATATGTATTTATATGATTACATGTTTAAAATGATTCAATGTTTAGATTTTCCGCTTTTAATTCTAAAATATTGAGATGTGGGTGTAAGGACTAAGTTCCTCTGTTGAAGCTACCCCACTGTTGCATATCTCTATTGAGCAGGTGCTGTATGTTTTATTTCACGTTTTGTGTGACATGCTCCTTTTATACCATGTTTTCAATTATACTCTGATGAAATTTTAATACGTGTTAAATGAATTATTATTTATTTGGGGGTATAGAAGGGGGTGTTACACCAAACGCATAAAATACACTAAATATAATATAAACTACTTAAGGAAACAATGTAATAATGAAAGTGTGGAAAGCATAATAAATATCAACATTACAAAAGAAAGTGTTACCGATTGTTGTGACTTTATGCCGAATAAATGGATGAAAACTCATAGAACTGGTGACCGATCACAACCCCAAACTTATCTCATTACTTGTCCTCAAGTGATGCTCGAGACAACAAGAATGTCACCCTGAATTATTTGCAATAAGCTTACCATAATACTGCCTAGATCTTTCACGATTCTCCTTTAATGCTCCTTTCAATAGTTTCCTTCTCATTCGATTTTTGATGTTCCACCACATTTCCATATTGAAGTACCTTATCACCTGTCAACTTTTTACACTCTCACCAAATCTCTCGGTTTAAAGTGTTTACACTCAAAAAACACAGTATGCAAAGTCGACTCATAATCTTGAATATCATCTATTTTCTTATCATAATCACACAATACACACTTTGTTAGGGCTTTACAGGTTGTAACTGGGCTAGGGACACAATGGGATAAACAATTGAAAAGGGAAAACAAAAGGGGTTTACAGGCTCGGATGCAGTGTTATCTTTCTCATTACCGTGTACTTTTCGATTTTCATAACCTAGGGCGTTTGACACACTTTCTTTTGGAATTTCCAGTTTTCTCTTCTTTTTCTCTCTTCAAGTGATACCTTGAGAGTATTGTCTACAATTTATTTTCCAACCGGATCCTTCTCTAGGTAAGTGCCTTCTTTCATATAAATTAATTATTATTACTTTTTTCTTTTTTTTCAAGGCTTTTCATTATTCTCTCTTTTTTTAAAGCACTTACCTACTTTATATGCAAGTGTCCCAACCCTAAACTTATAATTTTACACGTATTAGAAATTGACAACACTTATCCGAGCATGGTGAGAAAGTGTTTAGGCTTATGGTTATATGATATGGTTGATAACAAATAAATGGGAATATGGCTCGAAGGGGCTAACGAGGGGTACATAAAAGGGTTGGCTTGAAAGGCTTAGGGCTAAATAAAAATAAGTGCCTCAGTGTGTAAATGTGTGCATATAAACAATCTAACAGACGAATACGCAAGCTAAGAGTGACAAAGAAATACCTGATACTCTCGTGATGATAAAGTGTTTGGATTTATAGAATCCTCACCATGTTTGGCATACTGACAGTTTCCAAGGAAACTCTCGTGTGATGTGGCCTCATTTTCGTCTCGGGTTGAAGTACTTTCGTATCAGTCCCGTATTGGGAAATCACGTCCAATCATCAACTTCAACAGTATCAACTTCCAGGGGTTTCCTAGAGATCAAGCATAGGTTGTGTCTTCTCATCCACTTTACTATAAGCATCTCTATTCATCCGGCACAAAAGTCTCCAATTTGTAATACATAAACACAAAACACACCAAACAAATGAAAACAACACAAAAACAACACATAAGTGAAACATCATAAAAAAATTCGAAAAACAGACAAACAAAAAGTAAGTAAAAACCCCTCACACTTGAACTAAACATTGACCTCAATGTTTTAGAACAAGCATGAGAGGGGAGTCACAAAGCCTCACTGAGGAGGAGGGAAGCGCAACATCAGCTGTTGCATCATAGCGTGCATGTCATCCATTATTGCCCCTTGGAGAGCTTGCTCTTCCGCCTGTCGGGTTTGCTCCGCTTGGAGATACCCGATCTCACCATGCACCCACGACCAGTTATCGTCAGCAGTGGATGAGCTTCCCGCACCTGTATACATATATTCCTCCTGTGATGGCACAAACTGCTCAGGGACAAACTGCTCAAACACAGGAGCGTCCTCCTCTTCGTGTTCTCCTGTAGATAAAGGGTCAGCATGGTACTCGTCCTCATCTTGGACGGTACTATCATAAATCCAGTTATTCATATCAGAAATACTAACTATATTAGGAGCCGGGAGGGCAATTACCAACCTGTTATGGCTCATTACAGCATAACAATTCGGTGTAATAGAAATCGTACCCTGTTGGACCAAGGCCGCCATATCCAGTCTGTTCTTACCTGATACCGGCGTGTCACCTAATGCAGCAGGGTCATAGCCAAAGTGATTCGCTATCTGATTATCATGCCTACCACAAAGATTCCCCCTTGAGTTGCTCTTCCTAATCTACCCAAATAGTCCGCTGCAAAAGCGGCTACACTTACCATATCAGAGTTTGCCATAGCATACAAGAAGAATAACTCCCTCTGAGTGGCCACTCCGGTACTATCTCCCCTCCCTAATAGAGTGTACGCTAAAGCTTTCTGTGCATACCTGATACATGGATTTTGAATACCCGATGCCTTGGCACTCTTTGAGACATACTCAGCATTACCTGTAATAGTTGTCTAGAATACTTTTGCATCAAAAGTCTCCGGGACAGCTCCCGGGCCATACAGTGGAAGTCGGAGGATACCTCCCAGATCTTCCACTCTAAGCTCATGGTTAGTATTAAACAGTCTAAACCGCATTGTGCCATAGAAACATTTCATATTATCCTTCCATCATTTTTCAAAATGAAATTCAATGGTGCTCAAAAACTCCAACGCTATACGTTCATACATTGGAGCTTCTAAATGCATGAATTCCAGCATACCCAGACTATGTAACATCCTATTTATATCAATATTTAACCCTAATTCAGAAAGAGTTGTGTAACACATGTACCTTGTTGGCGTAATTTTACGCTTCACATGGCATGCATAACGCTTCTCATGTTCAGGTGCGTCGAAAATAATGTCGTGCACGTTAGGCGTCCGGCTCGCTATTTTCCTCGACCTTGAGGTTTCGGTATCCACTTGTTTTCCTCTAACCACTCTTCTGGGAGGCGTTGTTTTTTTGATACCTGTAACACAGAGAAAAATCACGAAAATAAAAGTTAGAGTTAGTGAAAAAAATTGGTGGGATGTTGTAGAGGATGGAGAGGTGAGCACTTTTTGTGAAGGTAGTATGAGGTTTTGATGTAGGGGTTGTGGAAAGTTTGAAGCTCTAATGAAGAATTAGTATGGGGTTTAATGGTGTTTTTATGAAGAAAGGAAAAAGAAGATGAAAGGTGAGAGAAAAAGATGTTAAAAATTTGATATGATGAGGGGTAATGGGTAGTAATTAGGTATTCAAGAGGTTTGGATCGTGTGGGCCCCTCCATGTGGGAAGATGAAAATTTTAAAAAAAAAATACACAGCATGTCTGACACGGGCCGTGTTAGCTGACCGGGTGGACGTGTCAGCATGTTGCCTTCCATTTTCCAGCTGTGTCAACCAATATATTCCCCAGTGGGTCTGACACGGGCGGCTGTGTCAGCCCACTGGAATGCTCCAAATTTCATCATTTTTTTCATCATCCTTTATGACCTGACACGAGCTGTGTCAGTTGACACGGGCAGCCGTGTCAGGGACCAGTTTTAATCACATTTTACCCTTTTTTCGACTTTTTCTGATTTTTTTTCTCCGATACACTTGATTATACATTTGTAGCCTCAAAAAAACACTGCTCCTTATGGTGACTTCATGATTTTTGTGAGTTCATTGCAAGCCTAATTTTCCTATCAAAAACAAGAAAACAAGAGAAACACAAAAGGTTAGAAATAAACGTGTGGGTTTCCTCCCACGAAGCGCTTCGTTTAACATCACATGGCTCGACGGTCGTTCATCTCATCCAATAAGATGAACCTCTTTGGTCTCACCACCCTCTCGGCCCTGGTAGTCGGGCTTAAGATTCTGTCCGTTGACATTATCCCATAGATACAACCTGCCATCATATAGAAACCAAGAATTATCGGAAATAAGATAAATTAACCCATCCTACAACAGTTTGAACACCTCTTTCCTCACATCGTCCTTCATTGTCGGGTTTAATCTTCTTTGGGGTTGGACCACGGGTTTGTGATTGTCCTCCATCAGTATCTTATTCATGCATACTGTGGGGCTAATTCCTTTTGAATCCCCAATGGTTCCTTCCATATCGCTCTTGCATTTCTCTAGTACCTGTACCCATTTTCCTTTGCAATCTCAATTTCTGGTGAAACTCGCAAATCCTCCCACCAGTGTGGTTTGGATTTCAAACACGGTGGTTGAGCCTTCAACATCGTAAGAACTTCTTTTTCTCTTTCATCCTCTTTATCCTTTATCTCTTGGGTTGATATTCCAGTAACTCTTTCCAAAGGTGACTTAGGGATTTGACTGTGACTTGTTTTGACTACCATGTTATCTTTAACCTCCATAGTGTGACTCGTCCCTATATCTTTTTTGTGTTTGATGGTATTCCTCACATCAATTTTCAGCTCTTCATCATAAACCTTGAGGGTCATAGTGCCTTCCTTAATGCCTATACTACATCTTCCTATTTCTATGAATGGCCTCCCAAAAATAAGAGGGATATCTTCATCTTCGGGAATCTCTAGAATCACAAAATCAACAGGAAACATAAATTTATCAACTTTTACCAGAACATCTTTAACTACCCCATAAGGCATCTTAACTGAATGATCTGTAAATTGGAGTGTCATCCTAGTATCTTGAACACTTCCTATTCCCAGCTTCTTGTACACGAACAATGGCATAAGACTCACACTAGCCCCTAAATCAATAAGTGCCCTTTTAAATGATCTATCTCCAATTATGCAAGGAATGGTAACCAATCCTCTATCTGGCTTCTTCACTAGAATCTTCATACCCTACAAAATAGCACTACAAGTTTCAGTTAGAATAATAGGTTCAGTGTCGGTGGTGTGCTTTTTGGAGATGATGTCCTTCATGAATTTTGCATATATATATGCATCTGCTCAAGTGCCTCAGCAAATGGGATGTTGATCTCTAACTTTCTGAACATCTCTATAAACTTCTCAAAGTTTTTCTCATGCTGATCTTTCCTCTTGTTTCTTGTCGGGAAAGGAAGCTTGATGACGGGTTTTGGTTCTGTGGGTTTTTTCTTCACTACCGGCTTTTAACTATGTTCTTCCTCGGTAGGGATCTTGGTTTCTAAGGTTTCCAGATCTACCTCAAGTAATCAGTCCTCTTCCTCATATTTCTTTTCAGACACTTCAACCTTATTCCCACTTCTGGTTGTTACAGGATTCACATGATTACGCTTTCTTGGATTTGTCATTGTGGTGCTAGGTAGGCCCCCTTGTGCTTGAGAATTTTTTATCTGTTGTGCTATCTGACCCAATTGAACCTCTGGATTCTTAATAGAAACATTAGCGTTCCTCTGATTATTTCTGGTTTCTTCTTGGAACTGGATATTTTGAGCGGCCATCTTTTCAATGGAAATTTCCCAATCCGCTTTCTTTGGTGCTTGTTGTTGATATTATGGTGGAGGTTGTTGATATTGCATTTGTTGTTGTGGAGGACGGTATTGTTGTTGTTGTGGTTGTTGTGGATCCTTCCAAGAGAAATTGGGGTGATTCTTCCATCTCGGATTATAGTTCTGAGAGTAGGGACTATTCTGCTTTAGAAATTTTATCTTTTTGATCTGTTGAGCTGTAGTAATATAATGTGCAGTAAAATGAGATCCACTACAAATCTCACAATTGACTGCTTTACTTGGTTCAAACTGCGCCACGGTTTGAGTATCAAGATTCATCTTTTTAATCCTCTTTTCTACCTCCTCCATGACCTGTTCTTCCATTTTTACCACTTGCTCCATAAGCTTCATATCAATAATCTTTTCAGGTTGGCTTACACTGCGATCATACAACTCCAAGTGTGCATTTGCTGCAAAAGCCTCAATTATTCTTTTAATGCCAGTGGTTATTGTAAAGTTGGTTGAGCCACCGACAACTGTATCCATAAGATGCTTAGTCTTCATCTTGAGACCATTCACAAAATTCTACATTTGTTTGGTTGCATCCATGTTATGAGTGGGACACACAACCAAACACCTCTTAAACCTCTTATACAGATCTCCAAGTGACTCTCCCTCTTTCTATTTGAAGTTCACGATGTCGTACCACTTTCGGATGTACATAGAAGTAGGGAAATATTCACTTAGAAATGTCGTTTCCATCTTTTGCCAAGTAGTAATACTCCCTGCAGGTAATGAGTAAAACCAGTCTTCGGCTTCATCAGATAGAGTAAACGGAAACATAACCAGCTTCTTCGCTTCTTCAGAGTGTCCCTTAATTTTTAATGACGTACTCTTAGTAAGGAACCTCTGTAGATGCTTATTTGCATCTTCATTTATCCTTTTTGAAAAAGGCCTACTCTGAAGCGGTCGGATAATGGACGGGCGCAGCTGGAATTGTGCTACAGTGACTGGTTGATTTACTATTGTTAACTGTATGGTTGGAGCATTTGCTCTTCCATAGTCACCGAGAAGTCTTTCTGCTAGTGGGTCGGCAACCATAATAAGAGTTTCTGGCTCTGAGTCTGTGTCGGAATCTGTGTGCTCAGAGTGGACTGAAACTGCTTCTTCTCTTTCTTGCTAAAAAATAATTAGTTATGAACCTGACGCTGCCAGTCTTTCTTGCTTGGGTTGACAACGTCTAGCGTGCAAAGATCTCTATGGTTCTACATCAAAAGAAAATACAGCTGAGGTCTTACCTCGCATACACAAGTTAGAAAATTATTAGTAATTATAAAAATAACAGAAAAATAAAATTAAAAATTTTAGTCACAGAGTGACAAAATTCCAATTGAACAAACAAAGTACTTAAAATTCAGCAGTCCCCGACAACAGCGTCGAAAGCTTGATCGGCAAAATACCAAGTGTACTATTTTTACTGATGCAGTAATAAATAGGGCCATCCCCAGAATCGATCTCTCGAGGACTGCGTGTAATTGTAAGTACAGGTGTTGTTTCAATTAAACAAAAATATCCTTGGGGATTTTATTTAGTGATTTTGAAATAATTATAATGACAGAATGAAATAAGCAGAATAATCAAATTACTTTAACAAATATATGAAAATATGTTAGGAGAGGTGTATGAATTGCTCAGTAAGAACCCTAAATCATTATTAATGAGACATGCCTCAAAACCTTAGTTTTTCTTAAATTCCTTAACCGAAAAACCTTTGAGATTCTTCCTTGACCCTAATTCCTTAGCAGTCAAGGAAGGACATCAAGCAAAAGTTCTGACAAGGTTTTTATCAATCACTACAGAATATCCCTATTCCTAGGCAATATCTACCATAATGTATTATGCAAAACAATAGATTAGTTTTTTCAAGTCAAATCCCTAATCGTAAATTGTTCCCAATTTGTACGATCGAAAAAGTATAATAATTTGCATAACAAAAGATTAAGGTAAGAAAGCAAAGTCTCATTGAATAATTCAAAAGATGTTCATTACATAACAATTCAGGGACACCCCCTAGCAATGGGGGGTTTAGCTATTCATCATATTGAAAGTAAGAAAAATACAAAAATAAATACATTAGAAGAATTGGTGATAAAAGTTGATCTTCAAATTCTTCCAATCATGAAAATATCCTCTTTTCCCAATCCTCCAGAGCTCTCTTCTTTCTTCTGTAACTCTCCCGTACGATCAAAAAAGTCCCATTCTCTTTTCCAAAATGCGTTTCAAATATTCACAATCCACTAGACATGCCAGAAAATTCTAAAAATGTCCTCCAGGGTCAAAACTGGTCAACACTGAAAGAAATAGGAAAATGACACACCACGGCCAACACGAGCCGTGTTAGCTGACACGGGTGGCCGTGTTGGCCCCCTGGTACAAATACAAAATAGTTTTCATCAGCCAGCCTTGCTAACACGGGTACCCATGTCAGCTCCCTGTCTTACTCAGACAATTGCACACCAACACGCCCATGCTGCTCTTCTTCTGACACGACCCATGTCAAGCCACTGAATTTGCTTTTAACACCTTTTCCACTTTCCCAAAATCCCCTATTTCTTCGCCTGAGTCCTTGGCCTTACTTCGTATGAACATGGAATTATCAAAATTACCACCAAACGTATAAAATGCACCAAATATAATATAAACTACTTAAGGAAACAATACGATAATGAAAGTGAGGAAATCATAATAAATATCAACATTACGAAAGAAAGTGTTACCGATTGTTGTGATTTTATGCCAAATAAATGGATGTAAACACATAGAATTGGTGACCGATCACCATGTAATATCCAACATGTATAACTTCGATCAATTCCATGCCTATTTAAATGTGATTGCAACTGAACTGCGTCAATTCAACGCCCACAACAGCAACCTAAGCAAGGACATGTGATCCGACTAGGGTCTTTGGCGTGTTCAACATCAAACTTAACGAATTTTGATAACCCATCCCCGCGCTCTTTTGAAAATCGATTCGAAGACATCCATTTTTTATCCATGGTTTTCAACTAAGTAAGCTAAATAAAAACACTATTTATTCACGCAACTATAGGTACCGAACAATTATAGCAAACACGTAAATCTAATCACACATAATGTTTTAACTCAAGTAAGTCACAAAAAATAATCAATTCGAGCTGAAATCAATCACCAAAATTATCAAATCCACATTTAAATTACCAAATATAACAACTCCATCACTTAAGTTCAAGCAATCAACATCACAATATTCAACAATTTGTTTATGAATGTCATTTAAGTTTCAATCAACAACATCACCAATTATAAAAAATAAATTCACAATGTCGTCACTATTCACCATCTTCAACCTTAACCATTAACAATTAATTTCATTATCATTTTCAATCAAAAATTCGATCAAAACAAAGTAATTATCACTATTCATCATCACTAACATTCAACATTAACTTATAAAATTATTAACACCAAAACTCAAAAGAAATTCACCACAAATATCACTATTCATCATCTTGAATCTTACTACAATAATGGCATTCAAACTTCCATTGAAGTGAAATAACAACAACATCACAATGTAAACAAATAAACAAATAAACAAATACCATGCAAATAACCTTGAAAATGAAGAAAATGAAGAAATACCTTTAAAAATGGTGGAGTGCGGCTACCGAAGTCGAACAGAGGGAGAAGGAGATAATTTTAGACGGAGGATGCTACGACACAGAGAGACTCACAGCGATAGAAGCACGTCTAGACGGAGGAAGAAACGGCGGTCAGAGGTCTTGTAGGGTTCGGAACAGTGCATTTGAGAGTGAGAGAGTGAAATAGAATGCGTGCAAAAGCGAAATATGAATTCTGTTTTTATTTTAGAAAAATGACCTATAGCAGCGCTTTTTAAAAGTGCTTTCTTTCCCCCTATAGCAGTGTTTTTCCTTAAAAAGTGCTTTCATATGCTAGCCCATTAGCAGCGCTTTTGAAAAGCGTTGTCTAAGGTGTGACCTAGACACCCCCTATAGCAGCGCTTTTTAAAAGCACTTTCTAATGTTGGGCTTTAGCAGCGCTTTCTAGAAAGAGCTTTCTATTGGTTACTTACGTATGACCTTTAGTAGCGCTTTTCAAAAGCGCTTTCTAAAGGCATACTTTAGCAGCGCTTTTTTCCATTGTTTTTTTTGTAACTTTTAGCAGCTCTTTTAGGGAAAAGCGTTGTCTTTGTCGTGCTGCCAAAAAGCACTTTTAGCGTAGTGACTCATTTTGGGCCAATTGATCTTTGAAGTTGCATTTGGATCCCCAACCGAATAAAGGAATAACTAACTGAGTTAGACCCAAACTCAGTGAGTTGGATCTAACTAACTCCAAACCAAATGTCAAACCTCACTTAACTACCTCTATACCAAGTTTCAAGCCTCCACTCACTCCAAGCCTATGATCTATATCATAAAACCCCTCACATTGATGCTGGGATCCCAATTTTGATTCTCATTTTTTCTCTGAGTTTTCACTCTTCATACTCTGAGTTTTCTGCAGTAGTTTCTCTCAATCATCATATTCTTCTTCACCAAACCTCACAAAAGCTCATTCACCATTAAAGCTTAGAAAGCTTTGCATTGAAGCTTTCTATTCTTTGAGCTAAATATTTATTCATCTCCATTTCATCATTGAATTTTGCAGCAACAACAACATTCACTTCATTCCAAGCCTTGGAAGTTGATTATTGAAGGAGTTTTGGTGCAAGTTCGAACTTGAAGCAATTATCACATTATTCTTGGCTTTCTTGTAACGGATTGCTAAAGATCTCTGGATTTCTAGTTTTTCTAAGCTTCTCTTCATCATATTTTGATTACAACAATTACCAAGGAAAATCTCAGCCTTGTAGGTTGATGAATTTTGGGTAATTTATCGCTTTCGGTCGATTTTACGCTTTCGCAATACAATACTTAATTGATGTTTCGCTATATGAATAATTCCTTTACATGCTTGATTCTATCAGTTCTTGATTACTCTAAATTAACATGAATTTTGTATATACTGCCATGCTATGTTACATTGTGATTGCATGCAATAAGTGATTCTGACAAGTGCTTTTAAAAATTCTGTTGCGACAGTTTTTGTAGGTGAAACCGGTTACTACATGTAGTGTAACTGGTTACACCCCTTTGCCTGCGCCCAGAAAGCCATTTTGTACATGGTGTAACTGGTTACAACATTTCAGGTAACCGTTTACACCTGACCTTTTTAGCCACTTTCATGCTTTTTATGACTGTTTTGCATGCTTTTTTTTTTATGCTTTCCCTTACATGTATACATTGAAGCCAACACCCTTGTTTTAGGTCAGTACCTCATTGCAATGATTTTTGTTTAATTAATTGCATGATTTTAATTGATTATTCTTGCAGTTTTATTGCATTTTTTAAGCACTTTTTGCACATTTTGCTTATGTGTTAATATGGAAATGCTTAGAAATGCATGTTAGCTTGATCTTTTTTAATGCTTTGCACTTCAAATTGATGCATTATATTTGTTCTTCCTTGAGAAAATTTAATCTTGTTTAACTATACTTCCCACCCTTGCTTTGATAAGCTTTCAACTTTCTCGAAAGATTATTGGCATTTTTCCTCTTTAATTATTGATCAAAACTTTGTTTTGATTGATTAATTACCTTCGTTCTTTTCTTTAGGATCTCCTTGGGTTCCCCTTCTTTATTAAACGAAGGCCAATTCCATGGTTAAACACCAGGATCAAGGGGAAGTTTATTTCAGAAACGAAGACCAGTTCCATGGCTAAAAACCATGATCGAAGGGAAGTTTATTTCAGAAAACAAAGACCAGTTCCATGACTAAAAACCAGGATCGAGAGGAAGTTTATTTCAGAAATGAAGAACAGTTTCATGGCTCAATATCAGAAACAGTTTTACCCTTTCTAAGTAGGACTACTTAGTTAAAGAAGATGAGTGAACATGTTCTGACTGTAGGTGCCTGTTACCATTCAAATTATCAGAATCGTAGTCGTGCCCTCTCGGTGGAGTTGTCATCTCCCCAATCAGTGAAGATACTTCTTTGTTCCCCAGCAATTCGAATTATTATTATTCTTCTACAGTGTCATCCTGACAAGTCTCGTGTCTTGCACTCACAAGATTCACATCATTTATTGTATCTTAGGATCCAAAATTTGTGCATTTTTTGTTGTATTTAAGTCTCTCATATCTGGTCGAAACTAAGATATCAATTTTAACCTCTCTAGATAGGAGAACCTTAAATAGGGGCATCTGTCATTCCCTAATTCTTGACCCTGTTACCATTCATTAGCATCATATGTATGTATACTTTTATGCAACATTGACCCATTTGGAGATACAAATATTGTTATTTGTTTCATTTGATTACATATTAGGGTTTTGAGCCTCAAGAGAGACTCTGGCAAAGGATCAATTAAGAATGGGCATGATCTTCAAATTACCAAGTCTCTCTTTCATTCATAAAGATCAAGAGATATTCTCCATAAATAATCAAGCACAAGTATACATCATTTCAAGTCAATCAAGCCTCAAGTTCTTTTGGTGCACCAGTTAGGGTTTTGGTTGATCAGGGCCTCCAAAGTGAACTTTTTATCTAGGCATGATCCAATACCTCAAGATATGTTTCAAGGACATAAAATACATCACATTAGTCCATTCATGTGATTGAATTTATCCAAAGAACTTGATTCATAAGAAATACAAGGATTCAAATTTATCAGGACCACAAATTAGGGTTTTTGATGAAAAGTCAATTGTATCTTTGACTTTTGACCAAGACATGATATCAAACCTTGGGTCATGATTCAAGACACTAAAAAAACCCTTGGAGTCCATCCATGGTGTTTAAATAGGCCAAAGATTTGATTTCAATAAGAGATCACAAAATCAAAGTTCATCTGATATAAAAGTTTACTGTGCCCAAAATAAAGTTTGACTTTTGAAGATTTTGGTCAACCATGGTTCTTCAAGTCAATAATGATGATAATATGTGATTTGAATCATGATAGATCAAGAAAAATCAAGAAAAGTAAGGTTACTTGCAAAAAGGGCAACCATAAAGAGAGGAAAAGTTTCTAAGTTATGAAGAAAACCCTAATTTGGTGCAAACTTTGCAAAGACATAACTTCCAAACCAAGCAACCATTTTATTTGATCCAAAGATTAAATTGAAGAGCTTGTTACATACTACAACTTTGTAAAAAAGGGTGGATTCCCAAAAGGTGCATAGATTTTGATATATAAGGCCATGAAGTTAGGGTTTCAATACTTTTTGAACTTTGACACTTAGAAATTTTTTAGACAGAATTTGTCTCGTGTTGGAGCCAACTTTGAGGCCATTTTTCTCCATGATCCACAATGAATCAATAAAAACCTTAAACATCAAATTTAAAGTACATTGTACCATCTTTCCAAAATGATCAAGAATATCAAAATCCCTTGCTTGAGAAAGGAGATATGAAGTGCACAACATTCCTTGAAGCAACTGTTTTTGTAAGGCAGATTTGGTATTACTTATGATGCACAATTTTTAAGTCCAAGTGTGATGATCATACAATGCTAATTCAACAAGAATATGAATTAATCTTATAAAACCTACAAGATAGAGCCAAGTTTGAAATGATGAAACGTTATCCCTTAAGCCTTGAATTCAAGAAGCATTTATGTGGAACTATGCATTGTCAAAGAAGCCACTCCCACCAGTCAAGACGCACTCTTAAACAACAATAAAAACATCTGCAGAATGTGGAATGGGTCAAAAGGATAGCTAGGCTAGTGGAATAGATAAGGTACTTTGAGATAGAAGTAATGATGCATTGCCAAAACCATTGAACATTGAGCTCATCCTTCAACCATTACTATTCCTCTAAAACAAATTTGTTCCCCTATAAATAGAGGACACATTTGATCATTCAGGGTACACCAAAACAATTACAACACTTGTTTTCTCATTCTTCTCCTTTCACTTTAAAATTTCAAAATTTCAAAGAGTGAGAATCCAGTTTTCAAAACCAAAGCTTTTCCACTCAAACTTTTGATTCAAACACTTCATATACACCATGTATAAGTGATCCAAACAATTAAACAATTTATGTAACATCAAATTCATCAATATCACATATCACCTTGATCAAGTTGCAGTTGGATTCGAGTCCAACAATTAAGGGGGTTTCAACTTGTTCTAAGCATCTCAACACAATTCTTGAGGTCCAGGGAAGCTGTTAGGATCATCATTTCACATCTGTAACTCCTCCAATTAAGGATTTGATTTTCTCTTGCAAGGTAAGCCCAAACTTTTCAAACTCTATGATTCATGCATCATAAATGTCATTTCAAGTTACCAATATGTTTCTGGAAGTTCATAGATCATTTACCCTCAATCAATTGTCATTTATGTTAGTATAGGATTTCATTATAGTTTTTGCAAAACTAGGGCTCATCTGGTTCGTGCTTAATAATTCACACCAGCATTCAATTCCTTGTTTAAAAAACGAACAACTTTCATAATTGCATCTTTCAAAACCATTGCGTATTGAGGGAGATAGACCCCTTTCTGTAAAAATAGAGCCCGAGGAAGAAGATGAAGTTCATGGCACGCAGTTTTTGAATTTGGCATGCATTCTTAATATTTTTTCAAATGGTTTTGTTTATTTTTCACTAATGCACATTGGCTCAGTTGGCAAGGGCGTGTTTTGATGGCCCGATCCTTGGTGGCGTGGGATCAAATCCCACCCATGACATTTTTTTACCACTTTTTCATATCTTTTCACATTTTATTTCAAAATTCAAACATTTATTTCTCTTATCAAGTTAATTCTTTTAGACCCAATGTTTTCACACATATAACTCATACACTTTATTATTTTAATCCATCAAAAAATTCCAAAAAAAAATATTTATTTAATCACTTTTTATTAAGTTGAAAAGAAGTGTTTTTTTATGTCAAAAACCTTGAAAATTTGATTTTCTTTCTAGTTTTTTCAAACCTAATTCATTTTTGATTCTCATATGGATAAATACACTTTGCTTAAAATATTGTGACAAGATCGTAACATTTTTATCTTGACTCACACATTATTTATACCATGTTTAAATCATCTCCTTTTTGAAAATACCTCTGATTAAATCTTTCATTAGGGTTTCATTTTGATTAAAAAAATTTCAAACTCTTAGCGCCTCTATTAGAGTGTAAGCCCCTCCCCTCCTCTCAAAAATTTCTTCAATTTCTCAAAATTTTCAATCTTTCAAATCTCAATCTTCAACTTTCATCAAACACAACCCTAGTGGCATTCAAATTTCAAACTCTTTGGGCCTCTATTAGAGTGTAAGACCCAACACAAATCTAAAACTCTTTGGGACTCTATTAGAGAATAAGACCCAACACCTTTTCAAACTCTTTGGGTCTCTATTAGAGTGTAAGACCCAACATATTTTCAAACTCTTTAGGCCTCTATTAGAGTGTAAGACATTCATTGTCAATTCATGTCTATACTTGTTAAATACTTGTTATATACTCATCCATATTAAGTTTCTCTTGACATTTATAACACCTCATCCTTAGTTTAGACATAGTTCAAACATTAGGGTTCCCTTAATTACAACTTAGTTGAAACACTCGTTCCCCGTGGATGAAGTCAACTTCACCATAGCCTCCTCTTGGGCTTTATATAGGCACCTTAGCCTCCTCTTGAGCTTCATACAAGGACCCCTCAGGCTTCTTAAAAGCATCATAGCCTCCATATTAGGCTTCATACAATATGCCATCAATTTAAAACTCTCCCTAGTTAAGTCAGCTTCCTCTCAGGCTATAATAAACTTTTTAGCTTCACATATTGGGCTTAGAACAAGATACAAATAAAATTTTTAGCTTCACATCTTGGGCTTTAAACAAGATACAAATAAAATTTTTAGCTTCACATATTGGGCTTTAAACAAGATACGAATAAACTTTTTAGCTTCACATCTTGGGCTTTGAACAAGATACAAATATTTTAGCTTCAACATCTTAGGCTTTGAACAAGATAGTCAAATAATTCAACTTCTCCCCAGAGATGAGACATTAAGTCATCTCTACAGGAAGATATCTCTTCTACATACCACAATTCAAAATCAAACATTAAAGATTTTTTCCATATAAGTGATGTAAGTGGCACACTTGTTGATTCAAAATTCAAGCTGTAGTCCTTCTCTTATCACGGTCCAAAACTTTTCTTTCATCTAAGTCATGTAAGTGGCATACTTGTTGATACTATATCCAAGTTAAGGTCCTTCTCTTAGCATACAAAGACTCATAAAGGAATATGTGGCATTCCTTAGGATTATTTAACATCCAAGTTCAAAGCTTCTTCCTTATGATATTACTCTCAAATGTTTGTGATGAATAGGCGGGATATCTCCCTTAAAGATGACAAATTTATCTTTTTTTTCAAACTAACAAAACTTTTAGCTTCTTCATCTTGGGCTTTGAACAAGATAGACAAATACCCTTTTAGCTTCATCTTCTTGGGCTTTGAACAAGATACAAATTCCACCCATAGTTAGGTGGAACTACGAACTCTCTGATTTCTCAATTTCCTTTTGATAATACGTAGGCATAAGATTGAAATATCTTAGCGAGCACACCTTTAAATAAAACCCTTTAGGTCCCCGTACCTTTCATAAAATAAAAACTCCAAAAAAAATCACACATTCTCACCCATAGGTTAAAAATTTCTCAATCAACAGTAAACAACTTAAGTAGATAAAATAACTAAGAGTAAATATGTACAAAAGTTTCCTATCGAGTACTATAGATGCTTAAGGTGTTAATAATTTCTCTTAGTATAACCAACCCCAGATTCCAGATTTGTTTGCATTTGTAGGGAAAACATTTGCACACAGGGTTAGTTTAGATTCCTTCCCCTTCCTTTTAAGCATCATAGTATAAATATTAGAAATTTTAAAGTGGCACAAGCATGGTTCACGAGGATCACACCATCACAGGATTGGCGGGGTCACGGAAATCGGTCCATATTACTAATGTTTGATCATTACATGAGAGTACCACTTACAGTTAATTCTTTCAATCAAAGATTGGGAACTAATGGTGTTTTTTTTTGGTATCTTGTCTAGGTCTTATTTAATTTGCATATAAAGAATATTGTCTATGTCTATATGGTTATTTAACATGCCTACTAATGTCATTGTATGTTTGTTGTTCTTTTCAATGGATCTAGTTGCCGCTACTACCGCTCCAAACTTTGTGTCTTAGATCAACACTGTCCCTATGCTGAGCGGGATGAACTTTAAGTCTTGGAAAGAATCCGTGGAGATCTTTCTTGGATGCATGGATTTAGACTTATCTTTAAGGGAGGAGCGTCCCACCGCCACTGCTAAGAACTCGAATGAAACTAAAATAGAAAAATGGGACCGATCTAACCGAATGTGCCTGATGATGATTAAAAGATCCATACCTGAAATAATTAGGGGCCCGATTACTGAGAGTGAAAGTGCCAAGAAGTTCTTCGAAACCGTGGAGCAATTCTTTGATAAAAATGATAAGGCTGAGATAAGTAGTACCTTGTCCAAACTCATTTCAATGGTTTATAAAGGCAAAGGGAATATAAGGGAGTACATCATGGAGATGTCTAATCTCGCATCAAAACTCAAGGCGTTGAAGTTAGAACTTCGTGAGGATTTGATTATGCTTTTGGTTTTGATCTCTTTCCCTGCATACTTCGGGCAATTCAAAGTGAGATACAATACTCATAAGGACTAGTGGTCTCTAAATGAGCTTATATCTCACTGTGCACAAGAGGAAGAGAGGCTAAAGAGAGAGAAGACTGTAAATGCTCACTTGTCTTCTAGTTCTCAAAATAAAAGGAAGAAACCTGCGGGAAATTTTTCTCAAAATAAGAAGGCAAAGGAACAACCTAAGGAGACCACTTGCTTCTTTTGCAAAAAGGTTGGACACATGAAGAAAAAGTGTTCCAAGTATGCCGCATGGCGTGAAAAGAAGGGTAATTTTCTCACTTTTGTTTGTTCTGAAATTAATTTAGTTTTTGTACCTACGGATACTTAGTGGGTAGATTCTGGTGCTACTACTCACATTAGTATGTCCATGTAGGGTTGCCTGTGGAGCCATCTGCCAAGTGATGCTGAAAGAATCATCTATATGGATGATAGCAATAAATTTGCATTAGATGCTATATGGAATTTTAGATTAATTAAAGACCAATTTTCATTTGGATTTGATTGATACTTTTGTTGCACCATCTATTAAACGAAATTTAATTTCTATTTCTATTTTGGACAAATAAGGTTATACTTGTTCGTTTGGAAATAATAAATTTAGCCTCTCATGTGATTCAAATGTTGTTGGCTACGGTTCTTTGAATAATAATCTTTATATGCTTGATATTAAATGTCGTTATAACAAAATAATGCAAATAAAGTCACATGGTGCAAAATGAAAATTGAATGAGAATTCTGCCACTTTATGGCATAAGCGATTAGGAGATATATCTAAACAAAGAATTTAGAGGCTTATGTCAGACGGTATTCTTAGATCCCTTGATTTGTCGTACTTTCAAGTCTGCATTCAGTGTATCAAGGGTAAGCAGACAAACAAGAGGAGTTTCCATGTTGAAAGAGCTAAGGATGTCTTAGAACTAATTCATACCGATATATGTGGTCCTTTCCCTACAGGTTCTTCGAATGGAGAATGATATTTTATTACGTTCATAGATGATTACTCGCGGTATAGCTATCTATATTTGATTAATGAGAAATCTCAATCTTTGGATGTGTTCAAGTCATTCAAAGTTGAATTCGAACTTCAACTTGGAAAGACAATAAAAGCTGTCAAATTCGACCATGGTGGTGAATATGATGATCAATATGATGGATCAGGGGAACAACGACCAGGGCCCTTTGTGCTTTTCCTCGATGAATATGGAATTGTTCCGCAATACACAATGTCGGGAAAACCCAGCATGAATGAAGTTGCAGAACAAACAAACGAGACTCTTAATGATATGGTAAGGAGTATGATTAGTCATTCTTCTCTTCCAAAGTCATTTTAGGGAGAAGCATTAAATATTGCAGTTTATATGCTTAATAGAGTACCTAGTAAGGTAGTAGCTAAGACCCCTTATGAGCTTTGGACTGTAAAAAAGCCCAACATTAGACACTTGCACATTTAGGGATGTCCAGCTGAAGCGAGGCCTTATAAGCCTCATGAAGGTAAGTTGGATGCAAAGACAATTAGTTGTTATTTTATTGGATACGATAAACACTCTTATGGGTACAATATAGTATTTGTACCTATCTTTGTTCCAGAAACATATCTTGAAATAAACAATGATGTTATTCCTAACATCCCTCAAGAACAAGACAATACTGAGTTTCTTCCTCAAGCACCACCTATAGTTCAAACTCAATAACCTCAAGAGCTACCATTAAGAAGATCCACTAGAGAGAGGAAAGTGCAATTTCAGATGATTATGTTGTATTTCTTCAAGAACATGAATATGGCATTGGTTTGGCTGAGGAAGATCCTATTAACTTTAGTCAAGCTATGCGGAGTCCAAACTCTCTTAAGTGGGTTAATGCTATGAAGGACGAGATGAAGTCGGTGGCTGAAAATGATGTTTGGGGTCTTATTAAATTACCTTAAGGAAAGAAACCCATTGGTTGTAACTGGATATTAAAACCAAAAGGGATTCAAAGGGTAATATTGAGAGATATAAAGCCCGTCTTGTCGTAAAAGGCTTTAATCAAAAGGAAGGAATTGATTATAAAGAGACTTTCTCTCTAGTTTCTTCGAAGGAATCCCTTAGGATCATGATGGCGTTGGTAGCTCATTTTGATTTAGAGTTGCAGCATATGGATGTAAAGACTGCATTTCTAAATGGAAACATTGAAGAAACACTATATATGGTGCAACTAGAAAACTTTGTGTCAGGAGACCCAGAGTGTATGGTTTGTAAACTCAAGAAATCCATTTATAGCCTTAAACAGGCTTTCCATCAATGGTATTACAAATTTCATCATGTAATATCCTCATTTGGTTTTGAGGCTAATCCGATTGATAATTGTGTATACCAGAAGTTAAGTGGGAGTAAATTTGTTTTCTTGGTACTATATGTAGATGATATCCTTTTGGAAAGCAAAAATATATGCTTATTGCACGAAACCAATAGATTTCTCATAAATAAATTTGAGATGAAAGATCTTGGGGACGCCTCCTTTGTCTTAGGAATTCAAATACTTAGAGGCCATTCTCGAGGTATTTTAGGATTATCACAAAGGAGTTATATTGATATAGTTCTGGATAGATTCTGTAACAGTCCAATTTTCAATAACTGATTAATGGTACTAGTTAATTGGTTTGTATGATTTAAGTGAATTATTGGATTTAACTCATTTATTCTATTTGGTAGAATAATGTGGACTTACTAGATATTCTCTAATTGAGGATGAGACAGGATGTTTTATGAGGAAAGGAATTGGTAAATATTTTGAGAGAAGAAATAAATTGGAGAGAAACCGGAGGGGAGGATATATGAAGGGAAGTGGAGCAAAAATGTAAAATAGAAAACATGAAAGAAAAGTGGAGGAAGAAGAGAAAGTAGAAGGAAAAAGAAGGAAAAGCTTGGAAAGATCAAGAACAACTCTTGGCTATCGATTTCATCAAGGTAAGGGTGTGAAATGTCATCATCTTGTTAATGTATATGATTGTGTATGGATTGTATGAGTTGTTTTGGATGTTTTCTCCATTTTCCCATTTTAGGTCGAAATGAGTTTAATCGGTAGAAACTGAGTTTTATCGGTTAGAATCTGGAAGGGATGATGTAGATTAGTCGAGATATGTTAGGCTAAGTCTACTGGAACGCGTTTGGTTGGAATCGGGTGAATCGGGAGCTCCAGATGAATTCTGGACAGTTTGGAGTTTGGTGTTCGCAGACACTCGCTAGCTTGTTCGCAAGGCGAGCAAGTCGCGAACGTTCGCTAGGCCCTCGCCTAGCGAGCCTCTGGCGAACGGTCCCAGACTTGGGACATAATGGATTTGGACCTCCTCGCTGGTAGTGAGTTGCTCGCTAGGGCCTCGCTGTGGCAAACTGGTAGCGAAGCCTTCCAGTGGCTTCTGTTTGTGGTGGCTAGCTTGTTCGCTAGGCGAACAGGTAGCGAATGATCGCTAGGTGCTCGCCAGGAGAGCCAGTAGCGAACGTGACATCATTTGGTTTTCCTTGTGGTTCCATCTAAGGTTGATTGTGTGGTTCGGTTGTATTCAATCCTTGTTGGAATTGAATAGTTATGCTGTTGTGATGTGCTGTGGGTAGCCGTATGGCGTGAGTCTTAGATGGTGAGATGAATTATGAATTTTGGCCGTTTGGAGATTATGTTGCATTATTTGAATTGAGTAAATGCATGAGGAAAATGATTGAATTCGTTGCCATTGGCGCGATATTGTGAATGCACGGGAACATATTACGAATATGTGTGCATTGTGTGATAGAGGTGAGGTCGGTGAGGTACGCTTTAGGGTAGAATGATGAGATATCATTCCTAGTGGCGAGATCATTATGGTAGAATGACTATGTGTCGTTCCTAGTAATGTAAACACCGGGGTAGAATAACCGAGAGGTTGTTCCTGGTGGGGTACGAGCGATGTACCATAGTCTCGAATAGAGAATTATGAGAGTGACGAGTTATATAAACCACATGGTGTGGAAGTGATTCGTGATAGGAGATAACGGTTGTGTATGAATGATTGAGTCGAGAATTATGGATGCGTACATTGATGAAACATGTTTGGTGGTTATCCATTACTGGTTTATGTTTATATTGTGATGCATATGATGATTGTGATGAAGTATGGTGTGAAATATATATATATATATATATATATATATATATATATATATATATATATATATATATATATATATATATATATATATATATATATATATATATATTGTTATGATTATATGCATTGATTATTATGATAATATTTCTCACCCTTCTGCTGTTTTTAATGCTCTATGAGGCATTGCAGATTAGGATTGTTGGAGGTCCTTTTTGTGAAGTATAGCTTCATTATTTTGGTCGGGTCGCTCTGATATGTAGCACCGGGTAGTTAGGCTTGTATAGAATTCTTTTGGGATACAGTTTGTATATGTATCTGTGGGCAGATGTTTTGTAAACATGAATGATATTGTGAATCAAACTTGATGATATGTATATATATGATTATATGTTTAAAGTGATTTAATGTTTAGATTTTCCTCTTTAATTCTAAATATTGATATGTGGGTGTAAGGACGAAGTTCCTCTGTTGAAAACTACCCCACTGTTACATGTCTTTTATTGAGCAGGTATTGTATGTCTTGGTGTATGATGTGACATATCTCTTTTATACCATGAATTAAATATTACTCTGTTGAAATTTTGAATACGTGCTTAATTGTTTTATTGTTTATTTAGGGGTATAGAAGGGGGTGTTACATTAGTGATATCAGAGCAGGTCGGTCCATCCGGCCAAGTTGTCTAATGTTGGTTGTTCCCTTGTATGCAACATGTGTGTGAAAACACTGTCGGTACGCGTTTGTTGTTCTAAACCTTGTCTGCAGGAGTGGGAATGATCTAAGTGGGGGAGAAACTTGTGCTTCTCCAGGTTGCTGCAAGTGTGGAGTTGTAGCTCAGTGTGTGGTTGAACGCTCTTATAGTTTGGTAAAGATGGTTTATGCCCCATCATGATTTTCGGCTGTTTATTGACAATTTGAGGAAATGATCACCCTTAATCTCTTGTTGATAGTAGTTGGGATTGTGTTGGATGGGATAAACGTGTCTTGCGAGCTTTGATGGCGTGAGCAGTGAATTGTTTGGAGTGAAGCCAAGTGCTTAAGAATCATTTTGATAAGTCAGCGCAGTACGGTGTTGAGATGTTTAATTTTGATGGAAATTTTGAGTGTTAATGAAAGTGGAAAATTAGTGGTTTACCGATCAGTCGTGATTGTCTGGAAGTTGTCTTGACAAAATAGTGATACACAACCAGGACGTGGAGTGAAGTTGTGATCGACTTAGTTACGGAAACTAGTCCGATATCGATGGCTTCATATCGTATGTCCGCATCGGAATTGAAAGAGTTGAAGAGTCAACTTGAAGATCTGCTTGAGAAGAGGTTTATTCATCTGAGTGTATCACCGTGGGGTGCACCAGTGTTGTTGGTTAGGAAGAAAAAAGGTTCTATGAGGCTCTGTGTGGAATACAGATAATTGAACAAGGTAACTATCAAGAATAAGTATCCACTTCCGAGGATTGATGATCTAATGAATCAGTTGGTTGGTGCGAGTGTGTTCAGTAAGATAGATTTGAGGTCCGGGTATCATTAGATTCGTGTGAAGGCTGAGGATTGTGTTATCTGTGTTGGAAGAGAAGCAGTTGTATGCGAAACTTTCTAAGTGTGAATTTTGGTTGAAGGAGGCGAGTTTCCTTGGTCATGTGATTTCGAGTAGAGGTATTGCGGTTGATTCGTCGAAGGTTGAAGCGGTGTCACAATGGGAGACTCCGAAATCAGTTTTTGAGATTAGAAGTTTTCTTGGGTTAGCCGATTATTATCGGAAATTTGTTGAAGGATTTGCTAAGTTATCTTTGCCGTTGATGCAGTTGACTAGGAAAGGTCAAGCTCTTGTTTGGGATGCAAAATGTGAAGAAAGTTTTTAAGAACTTAAGAGGAGGTTGACGACTGCCCCTATTTTGATTTTACCGAATCCGTCAGAACCGTTTGTTGTGTATTGTGATGCTTCTTTGATGGGTTTGGGAGGTGTGTTAATGCAAGATAAACAAGTTGTAGCTTATGCTTCGAGGAAACTCAAAGCGCATGAGAGGAATTATCCAACGCATGACTTAGAGTTGGCCGCCATTGTATTTGTATTGGAACCTTGGAAGCATTATTTGTTTGGTTCGAGATTTGAGGTATTTAGTGACCGTAAGAGTTTGAAGTATCTCTTCGATAAAAAAGAATTGAATGCAAGGCAGAGGAGATGGTTAGAACTTCTGAAAGATTATGATTTTGGTTTGAATTACCATCCGGGTAAAGCGAATGTGGTAGCAGATGCGTTGAGTAGGAAATCGTTGCATATGTCGATGATGATGGTAAAAGAGTTGGAATTGGTTGAACAATTTTGTGATTTGAGTTTGGTGTGTGAGGAGACTTACGAATGGTATTTTGGACGAGATTCGAGAAGGACATAAATCTGATTTGAGTTTAGTTGATCGGTTGACTTTGATCAATCAAGGCCAAGGTGGTGATTTTCGGATTGATGAAAACGGTATTATCAGATGTCGTGATAGAGTTTGTGTTCCTGACCTTGTTGAGCTGAAGAAGTGTACTCTTGAGGAAGGGCATCGTAGTGGATTGAGTATTCATCCGGGTGCTACTAAGATGTATCAAGATTTGAGGAAAGTATTTTGATGAAGTTGTTGAATATTTCTGAGTGGCATGGGATAGTATCCCCATGGATCTTGTGACGAGTTTCCGGGGAATTTGATAGGATATGGTTCGATTTGGATGGTTAAGAATGGATTAACAAGAGTAACCCGTTACTTACCAGTAAGGATGAATTATTCTGTTAGAAGGGAATTTGAGTTCTTCATTGAGATTTTGCAAGAGGTTTGTAGGTACTTCTGGGTGCCACGTAGTTGTTGAACTCTGACTAGCATCCGCGGGAGGAATAGACAAACAAAGAGCATTACCCATTATGTAGAGGATTTGTTGGAAAGCTTGTGTGGTTGGACTTGAGATTGTGCGAGAGGCAACCCAATTATGGAGACACTGCTAAGTTTAGGTGGGAGAACGAGAAGCAACTTCGAGGTAAAGGGATTCCTTTGGCGGAAGTAGTTGGGAGTTTGTGATGCGAGAGTTGTATCCAGAGTTATTCGAGTTGGATAACATTTTCGAGGACGAAAATTCCTAAAGTGGGGAAGAGTTGTAACAGCCCAATTTTCAATAACTGATTAATGGTACTAGTTAATTGGTTTGTATGATTTAAGTGAATTATTGGATTTAACTCATTTATTCTATTTGGTAGAATAATGTGGACTTACTAGATATTCTCTAATTGAGGATGAGACGGGATGTTTTATGAGGAAAGGAATTGGTGAATATTTTGAGAGAAGAAATAAATTGGAGAGAAACCGAAGGGGAGGATATATGAAGGGAAGTGGAGCGAAAATGTAAAATATAAAACATGAAAGAAAAGTGGAGGAAGAAGAGAAAGTAGAAGGAAAAAGAAGGAAAAGCTTGGAAAGATCAAGAACAACTCTTGGCTATCGATTTCATCAAGGTAAGGGTGTGAAATATCATCATCTTGTTAATGTATATGATTTTGTATGGATTGTATGAGTTGTTTTGGATGTTTTATCCATTTTCTCATTTTAGGTCGAAATGAGTTTAATTGGTAGAAACTGAGTTTTATCGGTTAGAATCTTGAAGGGATGATGTAGATTAGTCGAGATATGTTAGGCTGAGTCTACTGGAACAAGTTTCATTGGAATCGGGTGAATCGGGAGCTCCAGATGTATTCTGGACAGTTTGGAGTTTGGTGTTCGCAGACACTCGCTAGCTTTTTCGCTAGGCGAGCATGTCGCGAACGTTCGCTAGGCCCTCGCCTAGCGAGCCTTAGGCAAACGTTCCCAGACTTGGGATAGTATGGATTTGGACCTCCTCGCTGGTAGCGAGTTGCTCACTAGGGCCTCACTGTGGCGAACTGGTAGCGAAGCCTTCCAATGGCTTCTGTTTGTGTTCGCTAGCTTGTTCGCTAGGCGAACAGGTAGCGAATGATCGCTAGGTGCTCGCCAGGCGAGCCAGTAGCGAACGTGACAGCATTTGGTTTTCCTTGTGGTTCCATCTAAGGTTGATTGTGTGGTTCTGTTGTATTCAATCCTTGTTGGAATTGAATAGTTATGCTGTTGTGATGTGTTGTAGGTAGCCGTATGGCGTGAGTCTTAGATGGTGAGATGAATTATGCATTTTGGCCGTTTGGCGATTATGTTGCATTATTTGAATTGATTAAATGCATGAGTAATATGATTGAATTCGTTGCCATTGGCGCGATATTGTGAATGCACGAGAACATATTGCGAATATGTGTGCATTGTGTGATAGAGGTGAGGTCAGTGAGGTACGCTTTAGGGTAGAATGATGAGATATCATTCCTAGTGGCGAGATCATTAGGGTAGAATGACTATGTGTCGTTCCTAGTAATGTAAACACCGGGGTAGAATAACCGAGAGGTTGTTCCTGGTGGGGTACGAGTGATGTACCATAGTCTCGAATAGAGAATTATGAGAGTGACGAGTTGTATAAACCACATGGTGTGGAAGTGATTCGTGATAGGAGAGAACGGTTGTGTATGAATGATTGAGTCGAGAATTATGGATGCGTACATTGATGAAACATGTTTGGTGGTTATCCATTACTGGTTTATGTATATATTGTGATGCATATGATGATTGTGATGAAGTGTGGTGAGAAATATCAAATATATATATATATATATATATATATATATATATATATATATATATATATATATATATATATATATATATATATATATATATATATATATATATATATATATATATATATATATATATATATATATATATATATATATATATATATATATATATATATATATATATATATATATATATATATATATATATATTGTTATGTTTATATGTATATATGATTATATGCATTGATTATTATGATAATATTTCTCACCCTTCTGCTGTTTTTAATGCTCTATGAGGCATTGCAGATTAGGATTGCTGGAGGTTCTTTTTGTGAAGTATAGCTTCATTATTTTGGTCGGGTCGCTCTGATATGTAGCACCGGGTAGTTAGGCTTGTATGACATTCTTTTGGGATACAGTTTGTATATGTATCTGTGGGCAGATGTTTTGTAAACATGAATGATATTGTGAATCAAACCTGATGATATGTATATATATGATTATATGTTAAAAGTGATTCAATGTTTAGATTTTCCGCTTTAATTCTAAATATTGAGATGTGGGTGTAAGGATGAAGTTCCTATGTTGAAAACTACCCCACTGTTACATGTCTTTTATTGAGCAGGTATTGTATGTCTTTGTGTATGATGTGACATATCTCTTTTATACCATGGATTAAATATTACTCTGCTGAAATTTTGAATACGTGCTTAATTGTTTTATTGTTTATTTGGGGGTATAGAAGGGGGTGTTACAGATTCTCCATGAAAGATAGTAAACCAGGAGACATACCTTTTGCTAAAGGAGACAAGTTATGTCTCAAACAATGCCCCACTACGGAGCTTAAATGGAAGAGACGCATAAGGTTCCATATGCTTCAGTTGTGGGAAGTCTTATGTATGCTCAAGTTTGCACCCATCCCGACTTAGAATTCATTGTAGGAGTTCTTAGAAGATATCTTAGCAACCATAGTATGCAGCACTGGGTAGCAGTAAAGCGCGACCTGAAGAGAACAAGAGACTTTGTGTTCACTTATCAGAAGTCAGATAACTTGGAGATCATTGAGTATTCTGACTCAGATTTTGCAGATTGCCTGGATAACAGACGTTCCATATCTGGTTACATCCTTCTCTTGGCTAGAGGTGCCATCTCTTGGAAGTTTTCCAAGCAGACTTTAGTGGATCCTTCTACCATGGTAGTTGAGTTTGTGGCTTGCTTTTAGGCATCAAATCATGCAATTTGGTTGTAGAACTTTATTATTAGCCTATACATTGTTAGGAGCATTGAAAGGCCTTTGAAGGTTTATTGTGACAATAGTGCAACTGTGCTCTACTCCAACAATAATATGAGTTCTACAAAGTCAAAATTTATTGATATCAAGTATCTTGTTGTGAAAGAAAGAGTTCAGGAGAAACAAATTTTGATAGAACCTATAGGGACATATTTAATGCTAGTCGATCCACTAACAAAAGGTTTAGAACCTAAGGCTTTTCATGGGCATGTTTCTCATATGGGTCTTGGTTTTGAGATTCCCTTAGATTAGTGGGAGTTTTTTTTTTTTTTTTTTAATTTTCTATGTTCTATGTTTTGGTTATATTTTAGTACAAACTTTATGTTATGTTTAATTTTTTGTAGAAATAAAACTTATGAGGTATTATTGTTATAACAATATTAAATTTTTTTGTTATGTGCAAATATTGTAATTTTGAATTGCACCTAAGAAACTTCAGTTTGATCTCACAAAAGACTCTAGTAGGAGCAATTGGAAATATACATGATTTAGATATCACTTTGCATGAAATTTCCATGCCACTCATCCATATCGATCTATGTCATCAAGAACGTTGACGTGGTGGTGATCGAGGTTCCGTCACGTTATACATTAGTGATGACAGTCGCGGTGATCCCATTATTAATGTATGAGGTGGAATAGATTGTAAAGTTGAAATCTAAAGAAAAGTAGCATTCAGATGCGTGCCTAAAGAATTATGATATAATTTTTAAGATATATTGGCCAAGTGGAAGATTGTTGGAATATTTTAATAATTTAGTAATATATTAATATTCCAAAAATTATGTGGCCAAATATATTATTTAATTATATTAGTTATTTTATCAAATAAAGTGCCTTAAATAATTATGTGATCAAATAATATTAAAAGACTATTTAGATTTTATTTAGGAATTAATTAATTAATTAAATAATTGGGTATGAACTCAAATATGAGTGGCTGTCAGGATGACCCATTTGAGGATAATAGAAACCCTAATTGGCCATCACACTATATATAGACTATGGTCCTCAATATACCGTCCACAAGCAAATAATCTCTTCTCCACATTTAGAGAGAATTTGAGGCATAAGGAGTACCAATTGAGGAAGAACCACAAAAGTCGTCAACTTCTGGATTTAAGATTACCGTCAAGGGATTTTTCTCAATGGATCCAGGTATTCATAAAATCAAATTATCTATCCTAATACATGCTTATTTTCCGCGTCTAAAATTATATGTTATAATTTCTTTAGCATGTATATTTTGATCAATCGTTATTGATCTAATTCTAACAGAAGATACTTATTAAACTTCTTAACATTAATTTTTCCTATTCATATACTAGTAGTTCTCATATTTCTATCTTAAAAATTTATATTATATTTCTCATAAACTTAACTTTTCGGTCAAAATGAAATAGAATATACAGATACAAGAAAAATTGGAAGAGGAAGAACTATTGGCTTAGATATTGTAAAAAAGAAAAAGAATCGTGCTATTGAAAAATCACAAGTTGTTATTCCAAGCGATAAATGGTAGTCGTTGGGCCAGTAGCTGCATATTTTGTGACTGAGATTTCAATAGTTGTCCTAAAGAATGTTCCTTTAAATGTCAAAAGATGGGAAAAGTACCCGAAGTTATACATGACAAGATAGCTTCAAAATATTTTATTTGATTTCTTTTATAAAGTACTTACAATAGTTTTTTAAGTTTCAAATTATTTTATTTGATTTCTTTTATAAAGTACTTACAATAGTTTTTTAAATTGTTAGCTGCATGATACTTTTGACATTGATAATACAACACATAATAGGGGTGTTATTTTCGATACTGCTAAAAGACTCGATTGAAATCATAGATGTATATTTCATTGACACTTTAGTTAGTACAAGACAAATGAGACATTTTTAGAACATAAGCCAGACGATATAAGTGAGGAATATTGGAAGTATTTGGTAAATTATTTTTCAAGTGCTAACTATAAGTTATGTTTCTATTAAATCTAACAAAAACATGATTGACTTAGTTTTAAATATAAAATGTGCTTTTTTTTTGTATTTTTCAGGCAATAAGTGAAAGGAACAAATTAAATTAAAAAAACAAGTTATGAATCATAGATGTGAAAGAAAATCATTTCAAGCTGTTAGTTATGATGCGGTAGACAATAATATTATAAAATTAATTTTGTTTAGTATATTTTTCATTGAATTGATGACTTCTATATAATTATATGTTGTGATGATATAAATTTGTTTATAGAGAGATCCAGAAACTCAAAAAGAGTCAAACTACCAAGATTTATTGTGAGTGACTCACACAAATAGCAATGGAGAATGGATAAATGATGCCTATAAGGAAGTTCATGTATGACATATTTATCTAGTTTGAAAAACATATATAATTGTGATAAATTTTGTTATTTCTAATTATAATTATCACTTTGAAATAGATGAAGGTTGGAGATACTTATTCTAATTTTGAAGTAGCCGGATATGTGGACGAAGATAGAGACAGGCTTATAAACATTGTTTTAAAATCAGCTGTAAGAGAAAGATCGGGATATAGTCGTGGCTTAGGAGTTGGAATAGAACCACAAAAAGGTAACTGTTAGTGGCTTACATGAAGAATTAGAAAAAGAGTGTGAAAAAAGGCATGGTATGAAAATGAAATTAAAAGATGTATAAACACAATTCTAAGAAGAGAAAAAAATTAGGGAAGAAATGACTGCAAAGTTTGAAGAGAGTTAAAGACAACTTGAAGAAAAAATGAAGACGCAATTTGAAGAAAAAATGGCAACTATATTTTAGAAAATGATGAATTTTCAAGTTGTCATTTTTATTACAAAATATAGTAAATTAGTAGTTTTATATAATCTTTTAATTTATTATATTGAATATGTTATTAGTGTTATTTTGAATATTTTTACTGGGTGGACAATCTTCTAGTACACCTAATATAACTTTTGATCCTGATCACAAAGTTAATAGTATGATTACAAAAAAAATTGTAAGTAGGATTTTTCTAACTTCTTACCTATGTGATATGAATATTTTAAGTGTAATTTATTTGTGATAAGAGTTATATTTTATGATACTATATTATACAAGTGTTTTTCATGATTGCTATTGATATATAGTGTCATGAGATGTTAATTATGTTTATGTAAGAAGTAGAGAACAACATTTTTACTCTAAGAGGTGTTGAACTAGTATTTTTGTATAAGAAAGAGTTTTAAAATTGTAGATTCATCTTGTACTTTGATGTGAATTTAAAATTGTAGGTTATTTTTATACTTTATAGGTTCATCTAAGAGTAGTTGATTAGTATGTTTATCTCGTAAATTTTTATTATATTTGTTTTTTCTATTGCAAAATATTATATTGAAAAAGAAACTTATACACTAATATTTGATTGTTTCGAAATTGTAGGTCAAATAAGAATATATCAACTACTTCATTGAGAAAGCTTCAATGCAAGATATAAAGTAGAATTAGTATTCATGTTGGCGAGAGTCATACTTTCATTTGTTAACTATGTAATTTTTATTTTTATTTTTATTTTTATGAAAACAAAGTGTTTATTAATATTTACTTTTTGATGTTTTTAGGAATTTAAGTTTCTATGCCAAATGGGATAATTTGTGATATTTTTTATTTTAATAGTATATTAATTATTGTTTACATTTCTTGAAAAAATATATTATCAATGTTGTGATTTATATTATTAAATCATTTATTTTTAAATAGTAATGAAAATTTAAATAAAAATGTGAATGATATTTGTTTTAAAAGGAAGTTATAAAATATAATTATATTTTATTAAATGACATAAATTGTTGGGAAATCTAATTTATTCCAACTACTTTCATGGTTGAGGTATAAAATATATGACAACAAATCATATTGTTGACAAAAATAATTTTCGACAACATCTTTAGCTGTTGCCAAAAAGCGTCTTTTACTAACCACTATTGTCATTGTGTTCTATCAAATAAGAAAACATTTGTCATGACAACGACATCAAATATCGTTGCAAAACTTTTTGCAACGACACTTATACCAACAACATGCAACAACATTTTTTTCGCTGCAAAAAGTACATTTCGTTGTAACTTCATATTTTTCTCAACAACTTTTGTCACCGCGAAAACTCATTTTTCTTGTAGTGAATATAGGTTTTGCCCACTGAGAGTTGTATGTTCTATATTAGTAAGGTGCGATGGAATAATTTTAATATTCAATTGCTATCTTTTACATTTGACTTAACTAAACTAATTATAATAGGATTATATATGTTTAGAAGTGGGAGTTGGAAACAATTCATATGATAGATTAGAATAAGGAGTTATTCACCTAACTAATAAAAGTCGGGAGTAGTATTAAATACAATTGAAAGGAGTTTCTATATAAATAACGAGGTTTAGTGTAATCCGCCTACCGCAGACTTAAAACAAAGGGAAGTATGGATATTAGTTCACTTGAAAATCTTCCAATGAATTTTTCAAATCAAATGTTGAAGGTCATTTGGTTTGAGTAAAAATAGTGAGAGCATTTTAATAAAAGTCCCTATAAAAATATTTAAATTTGATATAATCTTTTTACATGTTTTCTAGTTAGATTTTATTTTGCATTTTATTTAGAAAGGGGTTCCTGAGTTGGTCAAAAATTGTGCGTTGTTCTCAAGCACAAGAAAAATTGTATATTCTCAAGCAACAAATTCCTAACAATTTAATATAACTAAGTTTAAAGAATGATGCTTATGAGAAGGATTAAGTCGAATGTCTAGATATAATATGTCTCATAATTGTAGTCGTCACGGAGAATGTTATGATCATTAACCTCAAAGATTTTCTTTTAATAAGAACTACAATATATGAGAAACCTAAAACTTCCCAAGGTATTTTATATACAAGTTGGGAATCCAAATTGATCTAAAATAGTTTTGATATTTGAAAAGTTTGGATTTTCTTATAGACCAAATACTTGGTCACATGTTCTATTATAGGTTGTCTAAGATAGATGTATTAGATTCATTCTGAATGAATTGTACATGAATATACCATAACTTGTTAAAAATAAATAGAAGTAGCTTTTTATGATAAATATATGAATAATAATAAGAATGAGATTCATTTTATATTCGCTTGAATTTGGGAAGATAAATATGGTTCTAAAAGGATGATAGTTATTTCATGTGTTGAAAGAAGAAAACTACTAATGGTTATCGAAAGAGTCAAAATAGAAGAAAGAAGTAAGACTTCTTCTTCACACATTTAGTTATAGAAAGTTAGATTGTTTACTTCTGCATCATCGGTATGTGATATCAGATATTGGTCTCACATTTATATGAATTTGAAGATTCTTTTAAGTAGTAGGACATTGATTATTGTTTAAGTAAATTTACGTCTACAATGAAACAATAGTTTTCATTGACTTTAAGGGTTTATGATTAGACTAAAATTAGAGTTTAGAATGAAACCAAATACTTGTTATTAAGTTTCATTTAGCAATAAAACATTAATTATAAGTTTGGTATTGATAAGATAAGGAATGCATGTTTTAATAATAGAACAAATGTTGTCTCTATCATCCATACAATGTTTTCTATATTAATCAAGTTGTGGATTTGAGTTTCATAATCTTGATAATCTCATTTATAACAAATGTGGAATAGGTGAAATAAGATTTGAAAATTATGTATATCAATGTCATTAATGTTTAGTCCAAATAAGTGGAAAGAATTTCCAAAGTCTATGTGAATGGATAGTTGGACTCATTTGCTTTTATATCATTTGATATATGTAAGTCATGATTTTGGAAGATATTTTGATGTCTCAAACACCGACTATAGTGAAAGGACATATGATATATCTTAATTGTAAACATATGTGATTTATATAGATCTCTAAACATATTTTCTTAATGAATTTTGTTTCTCTTACTTCATTTATATTACCGACAAACTTAATAATTATAGATTTACGTAAGGGATACAAGTTAAATTTTTTTAGAAGAGTTTAAGAATGAAGTAGATGGAAACAACTAAAAAAAGGTTTTAAGACCATACAAATAGTTTGTTATGGTATATATCTATATAATATAATGACTATTTAAATTATATCATGTTTGAAATTTTTTTTTAAATCTAAGATAATTTAATTGTATCTTTGTGACTCTTTTAATAAATTATTTTACATACAATTATTTTTATTCATAACCAGATTTATTTAAAGAAGTCGCAGAGACATCATATTTGATATGGAGGTAAATGTACCTAGTTTGTATTTATGAAAATTTGAATTATAAAGTTTATTAAGTGAACTTGATCGCAATCTAGATGGAGATCTATTTGTGGATATATCCCAATGAAAATAAGGGAAATATATATTCTATAACACTTTATGGGACAAAATGGTTTTGTCGTTAGAACTAGAGTCTTTCTTTAGAGATAATATGTATCTAAAGGGGCCAGTGGAAGTGATGTAGAACTTAAAGAAATTTAAGTGCCATAAAATACATATCTTTATGAGAATGAAACATGAACCAATTGAACAAGGGAGTTCTTTTTGGAAAATTGGCTCATGTAGCACGAGAGCTAGAGAAGATCATAAATGATTTTGATTCTAAAAGGAGTATAAGTTGTCTAAATCCAATTATGGATTAGAGAAAACTTCTTGGAGTTGAATCCTTTTATTAATGAGGTTTTATAAAAAAAAATTGGATTAATAAATGTCCCGTTTAAATCTTGTGCACATAAGGAGGTTAGTGGGAGTATTTGCGTTAATCTAATATAGTATGTAGGTGACATACAAATCACAAAAAAAAAAATTCCCTACACCACAAATGTAGGACATGGTTAAGGAAATAATTTTGATGAAATTCTTAAGTGAGGTTTCTTAAACGATTAGGAATTATAATCTATAGAGATAGATTGTTGATGCACCTCAACCTTAGCCTAGGGAAACATATTGACGTAGTGTTGAGACACTTAATATGCATGTTCTCCCATTAATATTATTACATTTGTTGCGTGATGTTTTGTCTGACAAACAATGCCTTATCTCATTAGATGAGAAGAAGGACACATGAAAAACATTCATTTGCTTTAGTTATTAGATCAATCTTGTACACCATGATATGTACTGCATTAGATACACCATATGCCATGATCATAAACACTAAGTACCAAAACTAATTAAAGTGTTCATAACTAGACCACTATCAAGAAGGTCCATGGATGCCTTAGGAAGATCTGGTGTTCATTTTCTTGAGAGGACGTGGGAATAATCATTGTAAAGGTGTTACATTGATTTATTCCAAAAATATATGAAAAATGTATCCATATCACAATATAAAATAAATGTTATGCTTAGATGACAATTGTGTGAGTTATAGAAGGCTTCAGACAATTATTGTTTCTAGTACAAAGGTCAAATATATGAGTAAGATCAATTTACTCATTCTTGGGAAGAAAATTATGTTTCTTGCATTGCAGATCTCATTAATCTCATTTTCAATGATAATGGGTTAATCTTGCAAGTACACAAAACTAGATCTCACTTGCGATCCGTATATGGATATTTTGAAATTTCCTTTTCTATTCGATAGGAGATCGAAAGTTAAAATTGGAAGAGGTGTATAGTGTTAGAACAAGATTTGTTCATGACATATTCTCTTTTAGTTTTGATGATAACAAAGTATTGAAAGAACAATGGTTTCTTTGATGTGTGTTTTATTTATGCAGGATCTTCATCTTTGTACATAAATAATCAGAATTTATGTTACATGAACACACTAAGGAGTTGCTTCATTGCTAACTTCTGGTGGCAGAGTTTGAAGAATAATTACTAGTGTGCCTTGGCGCAAATTCTGAGCTGAAGGCCTCAACATTCAGACGAGTTATTACCCTTGGTAATTGTATATTAGCACCTGGTATCATTCAGAGTTGGTAATAAGGCTGTGGTTGTCTGTACTACAGAAAGCAAGATATATTGTCTTATCAGCTTGTCAGCTAGAATCTACAAGATTGCAAGGCTCGAGAAAGATTGGCATGATTTACGAATATTTGCTATCAACGGCCCTATTAGTACGAGAACCTCTTGAAGACTTAAAGGTTAAACATGTTACACACTGGATTTAGAATCTGTTGTGCATCCATCTTTAACGTATCTTGTACTATGGAGTAAAGGCAAAGATACTTGATCAAGTTACCTCTTCAACAGCTAGTTTCTGCAAAGGCTATAAATATGGCTAAATATTTAAGTTTGAATCTTTACAAGGATTCTTCAGAAGAAAGAGTAGCAAGATCAAGCAACTATCAACTCTATTGTAATATGTAGATTTTCTGTAGTAGGTTGTAATTGTAAAAGCCTTAAGATTTCTTGCCATTTAATATCTTAGAAATATTACGAGATTTAGGTCTTTGTTATGGTGATTTCCCGTACCTCTGATGCTTTTATCATGTACACCTTGTTCTCTATTCTGTTGAGCCTTCATTAGTTTAGATTAAGTCTCTTGCTACGTGCTAAGGAAGAAGTCTTATCTCATTGGGATTCAAGCAACAAGTCTAGAGCCAATATGCTTAAGCCACATAAGTCTCATTGCTTAAGTGCTTGAGCTGTGAATGTCTTATTCAGCTAGTCTGATTGAGCAAGGTTAAGTCTCTTTTTGATGAGCGTGAGCAAGAAGTCTCGAGTGTAACTTGAGTAAGGAAGTCTCAGTCTGGATGGCCAGAAGAGTAGATGGCTCGTTTAGAGGGTGTGAGCCAGAAGTCTTAGACATATGCTTTAAGCAAGGGTAAGTCTCGACCAAAGGACCTTTGGGGATGTTTGCTCGGTTAGGGGGTGTGAGCAAGGAAAGTCTTATACATGTGCTTTAAGCAAGGAAGTCTCAGACAGTTGGCCTGAGCAAGTGTAAATGACTTATGTAGAAGCATAAGTGATTGTAATCATGAAGTGGTTATAATGAAAATATCTTGTGAGGCAAAGGAAATGGTACTCTCAGTTAAGGGAGGAACCATGATAAATCCTTTGTGTCTTTTGATGTTATTTATTTACTTCTATTATATCCACTATCAATGAATTAAAACAGAATCTGAACACCAGTTCTGATTTTGAAACTCTGATTAGAAGTTAAATTAAAGAAAACGTGAAACACAACTCAACCCCCCTTCTTGTGTACTTTTCACACTTTCAACTGGTATTAGAGCATGGTATGTGCTTAACACTTAACAGTGGTGCAGATAATGATCAAATAAGAAAAGTATAATTATTTTTTAAGAAGGAATCAAGTGCCACATGAATAATATCATACGGTTTTTCCTACCATATCCAAAGGGTGATACCACTAAATTTAAATGATGGAAAAGCTAAACATATTTTTAACTCACTAGTATTGATAAAGGGTTACTGAAGGTTTATAGAGTATCCTTGAAAGAGGTATTACTATAGAAGTTAATGTGTAAAGATGGTCATCTTAAAAATCTCTTTCACCAGCTCAAAACATGCATATTGAATATCTTCAGAGATAGTTGCATTCTGGTAGATGCTCTATCTTACTTATGAGTATATCAACATCATTGAAGTGTCTGATGCTTGGATAATCTTTGAATTCTTGTGCTTGGATTTGTGGGGATCAATTTTTGAAGCTTGAACAACTACACTTCATCAAATATTTTTGAGAAAATTCTGAGAAGATTGCTCTGAGACATAAATTTAAGATCACAATTATTCAGGATGTTTACATCTTAAATCTGATGTGTTCTAAAGGTTTTTCTTGCATCTTCAAAGGAAATAAATGAAGTTAGATGACGAAAAACTATTCAACAAATCAACTTATCAATTTAGCTCAAGTTCTTTGGAATGACTAATGATAAGAAACTTAGGTTTCTTGTCAGAAGAACTTCCATACTAGCTAAATGGATTGAGATTTCTATTAATAGAAGAGTAACTTCAGAAGCTTCTAAAATACTTATATTTCAACTGATTTCCAAGATTTGAAAGCATGAAGAAACACTACTAGAACCTAATATTAGATGCTCTTCAACGTATAAACTTTTGAAGCTGATATTAGTGCAGTATACAGATGAAAAGAAGCATTTGTGTTCTGAAATAAAAATCAAGTATTGAAGAGAAAGAGATGTTGTCAAATCTATCTTGCTTCAAAATATTTGATAATATGGAGTCTGTTCTTTAAGGTGATATCTTAAGAGACTCCATTACTTCTTGATTGAGGATCATCATGGAACTTGTATTAAAAGAAACATCTATGAGAAGTCTTCAATTTCTCTTTGAGTTCTGCTAGATGTACTAAGACAGTACTTCGATTTAATTTGTATCAATTTTTGATAGCTAACACCATTTGGTTCTGAGCTTGTCAATAATTTCAGAGTCAAAAGATTTAATCCTAGACAATGAGATTAGTGACTCTGCTTAGAACAAAATTTTGTTCTTACCATATCTGATCTTAGAATTATACTTTGAAGTGATTTATGATTTTTCTATTAGGTTGATACATAAGGTAAAGAAGTTTCTGCTAGTACCTACATGTACGGTCTTATAAAAATATGAGTATCATAATGTATCTGCTACAAATATCAAGGAAAGGAGCAGAGGCATCTTCCATAAGGTTGCTTACAACATTTATTAGAGAAAGAGCCAACAAACCATATTCATGTATTGGTGGTATTGAGTTTGGTGAGAGTAGTGGAGTCAATGGTTAGACAATCATTGAATTAGAATCCACTCAAAGTGGTGTTCATACTCTATTGGTCAAGTTTGAATACTGAGTTGAGTCTGACCAAGAAAAACAAAAAAAGGGTATGCTTGTTCTTTTCCGGTTTATCTTTTGATTCAATGAAACATTTGTATAGATATAAATACAAAGTTTCAATTAGACTTCTAGAAAAGTTCTTTTGAAAAAGAGAACTTCAAAAATCTTTAAGAGGAAACTATGTTGTATTTGTCTGTACTGAATATCTTATTAAGCCAGATGATGGTCATATTTATGGAAACAATTTCTCAATTTTTGAGTTTATACTATTGCTTGTTAGTTGTCTAAAGAATACAATTTAATATTTATCAATCACTCATGACTCTTGTTTCAAGATAAAGTGTAACACCCTTCTAAACCCCGCAATTAATATATGCATAATCAGAGTAAAAGTTAACATGCATCCATAAAAGGGCATCACACAAAACATGCACCACATTAAAACAATCTGTCATGCTCATAAACACCTTCCATTTAGCAGCGGATTCATTAATGAAAATCCTTTAAAAGAAACATTTACTTTCATCATATAAAATCACATCTCTAGGCACTAAGGCCAACATCTCATTATCTCTATTACTCCAAATATGAAAACATAACTTAGGTTACATAATGTAATCCTAAAACATAAGCAATCGATCCCCGTGTTACACGACCAGAGCATGACTCGACCCAAAAATAATTACTAAACCGCTACACACGTAGCAACCTCGAACTACAAGCAGAACTTCATAAAGGCCTCCAACAACCTAATCTGCAATGCCTCATAGAGCATTATAAAACAGCAGAAGGGTGAGAAATATTACCATAATAATCAAAGCATAAAATCATGTATACATAGGTATCATATAATTAACTCCCTATTTCTCACCACAATTCAACTCATAGTCATTTACATCGTCACTTATATATATATATACAACATGAATATTCACCAAGCATTTTACATCATGCATACATCCACAATTCCACAATCTCATCATTCACACATAAGCATCTCTTCATGCATATGTCATATATTAATGTGACTCAACAACTCAATGCAACTCATGCAATGCGGTACCGACTCTCGTTATCTTTTTTCGGTTTTTACATTAAACCGGGTCCACACTTCTAGACCGATAACCCGTTATCTTTTTTCGGTTTTTACATTAAACCGGGTCCACACTTCTAGACCGATAACCACAAAGGCCCGTCCTCTAAGCCTTCAAACCCACACTTCTAGGTTTGGGACAAGCCACTAGTTTCCACGAAACTAACAGACATTGCCTCTTGACTAAATGATGCATGTACAATCAACCACAACAAATGCACTTAAGACCGACATCTTAATCTCATGCATTCAAATAATTCATCTCTTCAAGAATTACATTATGATTGCACACACAACATATTCACATAACATTCATCGATGTATTCATAATTCAACACTATCACCACATTATCACTCACAATGCACACATATCCACGATATGTTCTCATGCATTCTTCACAGTTATCAAACAATGAACACATATCCACGATATGTTCTCATGCATTATTCACATTTAATCACATACATACAATATGCATTTACAACATCTATCAAACAATGCACACATATCCATGACATGTTCTCATGCATTCTCAAGTAATTCATCATACAAGAATTACATCATGCTTACACGCATAACACATTTACCACGCAATGTACATATATTCACGATATATTCTCACGCATTTTTCATACATAATCGCATCCAATCAATACAAACATCATATTTATCAAACGATGCACGCATATCCATCAATATGCTCTCATGCATTCTTCATGTATCTTAACATACAACCGCATATAAACAATATACATCCACAATACATTTTTGTATTATGTTTATTATTCATCTCATGCCATTTCATACAAGGTATACATGTCACAGTACCAATAATACAATTATAAGCTATGCACACATATATCCACAATGTTCTCATGCATACTTATTACCTAATTGTACACTACATCAAGCCTTCACAAACTCATCAAGTAATACGCACATTCCCATTATTAAATAATACACACATAATCATTATCATGTTCTCATGTATTTATAATCGATTTGATTAATACTCATACCACAAATCTAGGATTCACGCCCAAAGGCTACCCACAGCACATATCATCACCATGGATCACATACTTATTCATATCATAGAGGTATTAACCTATGAGAAGCAACCAAACTATCACCACATGAGCAACACAGCAAAAGAAAAATGCTGTCACATTCGCCTTCATTCGCCTGGCGAACCCTCACAGCGAACCTTCGCCTGGCGAACTCTCTCAGCGAACACTCGCTAGGCTTCGCCTGGCGAGACTTCCCAGCGAGCCCAAGTCAGTAGCTACTGACTTCATTCGCCACCATTCGCCAGCACCTTCGCTGGGCGAACCTTCGCTATCCAACTTCGCTTGGCGAACTCGCCAGCGAAGTCCACTAGAACTTAAACTTAATTATTCGCCAGTATTCGCTGGGCTTCTCCTGGCGAAGCTTCGCTTTCGCTCGCCTGGCGAGAGCCAGCGAACCTGCGCAGAACAGAACCCTATTCTGCCTCTCCTTCATCAATCCATCATCAACCAAACCTCAAACACCCAAATCAGTACAAATAGCATCAATACATATTACCCGACTATTCTACGGCATTATTGCTCAGTTTCAACCGATTAAATCATCAATCTACCGATTAATCCAACATTTGCCCTAAAATGGAAAGTGATGAAAAACATCCACAAACCCAAACCCAACATACATAATAGCATACAATGATTAAATAGCAATGTTTCTCACCCTTACCTCGATTAATCGGAGCTTCGAAATTGGTTCTTGAAGATTCTCCAAGTTTTTTCCCTTTTTCCTCTTCATTTCTCCTCTTCTTCTTTCTTTCTCTTTTCTTTCTTTCTTTCTATCTTTCTCTTTCTCTCCAATCCCCTTTTTATATCCTTTTATTTTCTTTCCATTCCATTTCTCTCTTCACAATTATCTCATTTTATCATTAATTGGAAAATACCTACTAAGCCCATCTTATTCCACCAAATAGAATAAATTAGTTAAATCCATTAACTCATATTAAATAAATCTCATAACTTATTTAAATCAGATAAACCACCTAAACCAATCCATTAGTACAATTAATCAGTTATCGAAAATTTGGGCTGTTACATAAAGTGCTAGTTCTGAATAGAATCTTAGAGACTTATGACTGACATATGATATCTCTGTCTAAGTCTAGATCTACTAGACTCTAATGGATGATAGCTTCTAAAAGTTGTCAAATTCTAAGATTCAGAAGAAGATTCTTTACTTCTAATGTAGCAGTTTCCAAAAACTTTTATAATACTTAAATTTTCATAAAGTTGAAACTCATATAGTGGAATTGAAATATTTTTTGGATGAAGAACCTTTGCGTAATTATGTTCTCTCTTTTAGTACTTGTTGTTACTATTCCCTGTCTTGTGAAACATAATTGTGTCCTTTTTATAACAAGATTCTTATTCTTGTAGGATTCTTATTCAATTGTTCTTCTTCTTCTTCTTCTTCTCCTTCTCTGCTTATTTGCGTGTTGATTAAACCAAACTTGAGATGAGTTCTTCAGTTAATTCTTCTTTGAATCAGCTGGTTGTCATCAATGAAAAGTTTGTGGATTTTGTGAGTTGCTTAAGATTGGTTTCAACTTCTAGAAGACTGCGTCTAGACTAGGTTGGAAAGGCTAATTTGAGATGCTTTGTGGTTTCACTTATCCAAGTCTTGTTAAAGAGTTTTAGATTAATGCATCTATTGTTGAGCTGAATTCTGAGTATGCTATTTTGTCTAGAGTAATTGGTCTTTCTATTAAATTAGCCTTTAAAGCAATTATAAATGTGATCAATTGTGTGGATATTGGAAAAATCCCAAAAAATCTTGTTTGGGAACACTATCTTCCTACTTGGCGTATCTTTATAGTTCCATCTAATACATTAGAGGTCTCAAATATTCTTCCTGATGTTGTTGTTTGGAATCAGATTCTGAATTCAAACTTACTTCCTAAGGATAAAGATTTAAACCTTGTGGACCCTATTGAAAAATATCTGCTTCTACTTCTTAATTCAGATTCGAAGATTGATCTTCCTCAAGTTATGTTTGACCATCTGAAGAGGTCTTTTTCTTCTTTTTGAAAGGGAAAGACTTTCTCCATTCCTTATGGACGAGTTATTTCTGAGATACTTTTTCAGCAGGGGGTTAACATAAGTTCTGAGGCTAGTTCTTCTAAGATTTAGAGAGACAAGTTTAAAGCTATCTATGAAAGATTTTGATGTTAGATTTCTGCATAGTTATGCTTTGTATTTTGTTGAAATCTCTGTATTAAGCTTCTTATTAATAAATTCAGAGTTTGTTCATGCTTGTGTTCAATTTTAAATTGTTGAATATTTATTTTGTGTTGTTCATGAGAATCTAAATTAAATAGGTAAAAATACTCAATGTTTGCAACTTATTTCATTAATGGAAAGGAAGCTATTACAAGACAATTGGATTTTCTAGTTTGTTGGATTGACCCTAAGAAATTCCCTAGGATCATCTGGCATGTCCAGACTATCTAATTAATCTTGCCATTCTTCCTTAGAAAACTCCATAGTCTCCTTTCTCAGTTGGTGTCTGCGTCTAGACCCAGAAGATCTTCTTCTGGTTGTCTTTACTAAAGATGTTGTTGAGGAGAGCTCTTCTGAAGTTGTTTGCTTGCTTGCAGATCCTTCATTTATTGCTTTGTCTTGTTTTGCTTGAGTTGTTGCATTCAATAATGTTGCCTTCCAGAAATCTCTCTTTAGAACTCAAATTTGCTTTTGCTTGTACATCTTGGTGTTTTAGGGATTAAGTGATGATGGAAGAAAGCTTACTTGAGTCCTTTATATAGACATGTTACATACATTTTCTTGAGTTTAATATTATTTAAGTATTGGATAAGTCTTATCAGCACTCTAATAATAACTCTTGGAAATGTTATCTAACAGTCTAACATATTTAACATTCTCTGAACAACTATAAGTTAATATTTGATTAGTTTTACTGATGTTTTAGTTGTCAGTTTCACTTAGTTAATGTACTTTCAGAAAATCTAAAGAAACGTTACTGGAATGTACTTGCATGCTGCAAAGATCTTTGTCAAAATAGATTTTTCATTAACATTAAGCATCTGGATTACAAAATTATTTTTAAAAGGAACGAGATATTTCTAGTAAATATCTTTAGCTAGAACATCTCGTGCCAAACGGTGTCCACTGTTGCCATAATCCACTTCTTCGTCTTCAGAACCAATTTCTTATTCCTTATCTATGACTGAGAGTCAGTGGTAAAACTACTCGTTGACCCTTCTTTTCTTCTTTGACCTATTCATACTTCTTCTCTTTGGCTTTAGAGCGGCTACTGAAGAACCTTCTTCTGAATGTTGTTTAGATATTGCTGAAGTTGCCTCTTCAGAAGTAAGGGTTGCTAAGGGCAAAGGGTTAGTTCTAGAAGATTCAGAAGCAACTCGCCTATGAGGGGATTGGACTTTAGAAAAAGCGCTGCTAAAGAGGAATTAAAAAAAAAAGAAAAAAATTGATAACCAAAGACAGTGCTTTTTCAAAAAGCGCTGCTAAATGGGGGTCCTAAGACAGCGCTTCTAAAAAGCGCTGCTAAAAGGGGGGTCTAAGACAGCCCAAAGACAACGCTTTTTAAAAAGTGCTGCTAAAGGGGGGGGGGGGTCCTAAGACAGCGCTTCCAAAAAGCGCTGCTAAATGGGGGGTCTAAGACAGCCCAAAGACAACGCTTTTCTAAAGCGCTGCTGTAGGTCTAGTCTACGAGAGCGCTTTTTCCATAAAGCGCTGCTATATAGGGTACATAAGAAGATCTTAGAGAGCGCTTTTTAAAGCGCTGCTAAAGCCATTAAAAAGCGCTGCTATAGGTTTAGTTAGAATTAATTTAAAATACCCACCAGAATTTTTATGAGAAACAGAACAGTCATTACATATTTCTTTCTTTCTTTTTCTCTGGCGAACAAAGAACGTTGCCCTATAAACCCATCGTTGCCGTCCAACCTGTTGCACCCCAAAATTTGCCCTCTTTCAAGGCTTGACTTATTTCTTCATTTCTTTCAAATTCAATGACATAAGGGAGGCCCTTCATTCCAAATTCAAGGTTCGTGAATTCAATGCTGGATTTAAGAATTTTTACAAAGAGATATCTCTTGACATTTTCAAGTATGTTACATTGGTTACCAAATTTCAAACTTTTGATAATGCTTAGGAAATTAAGCTATTTCTAGTCTAAATTCAAGCTTCTAAAAATAAATTCATGTCATGGTATCCCTCATGCTCCATCAAGTCCACATGACCCTCTTTGTGCTTACAAACATGCAAGGAAAATATTTAAGAGCTAATTCAATGTTGGAATATTTCAAGATCAATACCATGCATGTTCAACCATGAGCAATTTGAATATGGTCCAAAACAGCCCCATGCAAGAAGTGGCAATGTGTATCATATTACAAAATCATTTTATGTCACAAAACCAAGGCTATAAGCTTATGTTGATACATCTACACATCAAAAATCAGAATTTGAAAATGATGTCCAAAAGGTAGTGTATTGACTACATGAGTATGTCCAAACAAATCAACCAACCAATGGGTACAAGGATGAATAGAAAGGTAGAGTGTTGCAGAAGAAAATACAGCAAAAAACATACTAGAAATGGAAGGAGCTGCAAACAAAAGATCATTCACTATCATTCACAACAGATTGAGATAGAGATATTGAGAGCAAAGAGTAAGAGAGAAAACCAGAAAAATAGAGAGAGCAAAAAAAACCAGCAAAAAAGTGAAGAGAGTAAAAGAGAAACACAAGGGAGCCATTGAGGAGAGTCATCAAAGCATAGAGTGAAGAGAAGTGAACACCTAGCCAAAATCAGTGGAGGCTTTGCAAGGAGGGTAACAACTCTTGGGTATCCATTTCTTTAAACTCTTCTCTTCTTTTATATTGTGCATTTATCATTTGTTCTCTTGGTTTGAGTGTTGTTGTATTGAGTATAACATGTAAGATTCCAAAGGAACCAAGAAACCATTTTTAAGAACCACAAAAAGAAGCAAAAAAACAAGAGAAAAGTTTGGTTTTTCACCCTGGTAGCCTGACACGGCCACCCGTGTCACATCTCTGCTTGAGTTTTCATGGCATATTTTACCTGAGTCCCCTGACATGGGCCATGTCACACAACACGGCCACCCGTGTTGCACCTCTGTTTGAGGTTTTAACATGTTTTTGGCCCAGACCTTGTGACACGGGCCGTGTCATGCAACACGGGCGGCCGTGTCACACCTCTGTTTGAGGTTTTAAAGTATTTTCCCCCAGACCTTGTGACACGGGTCGTGTCATGCAACACGGGCGGCCGTGTCACACCGCTGTTTGCCTCAAAAACCTGATTTCTCTGTAATTATGACACGGGTCGTGTCACACAACACGGACGCCCGTGTCAGGCCCCTGTTTTTCACGTTTTTTCGACTTTTTTACCTCAAAAAATTTTTTCTCAAGGAGTTCGCACGACGAACTCCTTGACGGCACTTCGTGCCGTTTTTTTTTGTGTTTCGTTTTTTTTTTGTGCCGATTAACCCGTTGTGTTTGGTATGGTTTTTATGCATATTTATTATTGGTCATTGTTTTTACCTTTAGTTCTAAAAAGTATTTTTAAGAAAACAAACTCTCGATTCTCATCGAGCCATTTTTGACCTTGTAAGTCGATTGCCTTGTGCGTCGCCATCGACCTTGCTCGCTTCACCTCAAACCTTTTTAAGCAATTAAACCCTTGACCCAACGTCAAGCGGATTTTCTCAAACAATTGTTAAGCCAACCCACCATATTTAACAAAAGGATAAAGTTCACTTTGTATTGAACTAAAGAGAGGGGATTGAGTGTAGACTTCTTCCTCTCCGAGTGTCGAGATGCTCACTGTAGTGTGGGTGGTTTTGACACTCGTCTTTCAATACGAAGATGTTTTCATCCACACCTTTTTCTCCTAAAAAACCTCAGCCCCGTACCGAGTGCATTTTCAAAACACTTACAATAAATAAATCGATTCTCTTTGTATTGAACTAAAGAGAGAGGATTGAGTGTAGACTTCTTCCTCTCCGAGTGTTGGGATATTCACTGTAGTGTGGGTGGTCTCGATACTCGTCTTTCAATACGAAGACGTGACTTTATCCCCCACATATCTCCCTCTACAACTTCTTTCCGCAACCTTTGTCACCTAAAAACCTCGGTCCCGTACCGAGCGCATTTTTAAACTCTTTTCATAACAAAAACTTGAATGGTCGTGGAATGGTTAGGCGTAGGCCTTCTCCTATCCCGAGTGCTGACGTTTACCGTAGGGTTCTCTGTCGCAAAAGCACTTACCATTCAAAACCAAAAATACTTTAATAAGAGAATGAAGTTCTCTTTGTATTGAACTAAAGAGAGAGGATTAAGTGTAGACTTCTTCATCTCCGAGTGTCGAGATGCTCACTGTAGTGTGTGTGGTTTTGATACTCGTCTTTCAATACGAAGACACTATGTTCGCCACACCCTTTCATAATAAAAAACTTTGAGATAAAGAATTGGGTACTACCCTTAGGGGTTACTATCCGAGGACCTATCTCGCCTCTAAAAAACAATTCAACAAATCAAATGTGACATCTTGCCTCGCATGGCGAAAACTTATCTTTCAAAAAGGATATGATACGTCCGTTCTACCGCAAACAGGTAATGCCTAAGTCTCCAACGAGCGAGCAGCAATACACCTAACTGCTAGAATGCGTACGATAGCATCATCCATAAAGTCATCAACAAATCGTAGGCCGAACTACGGCTACTCTGATTTCTCATACCAGATGAGGATACGTAGGCATAAGACAGCGATGTCTTGGTGAGCACAATCCCCCATATCACCTGTAGTTTCCCGAACTACGTCGACTCTGATTTTCTCATATCCGTTGAGAATACGTAGGCCTAGGACCGTGAAGTCCTACCGAGTCTGTTCTTTCCCTTCTTCCCCCGTTACCTTTCCTTCCCCGTTTCTAAACCCTTTTCTGTATCTTTTGGAACACTCTTCATAGTAAAATCTTTAAGCAAATATAATCACACACGACAAACAAATGGTTACGAGACCATCTTATCCGTTCTTTTTATAAGGTTTTCTCGATATTTTCCTTTCCCCTCATGGGATAAATAAAGTTCGGTGGCGACTCTTCTGTCCTTTTCCTTTTCGCCCTCCCCGTCGTTGCGCGTATTTTTCGAGTAGGGACACAATCGTCACCGTTCAACCGTCGCCGTCCAACCGTCGCCCTCCTCTGTTGCATTTTCCGCCGTTCACCGTCCCTCTGCTCGTCTGCATTGCATTTCCGCCATTGTTACGATATTTGAAGTTTTACTCTAGTTTTCTTTTTTACGTATATTTTCACCATTGTTGCTGTAATCTTTAAGTAGAACTGAATATGTTTTTATTATTTGAATGCAATCAAGTTAAGTAGAACTGAGTATGTTTTCACCATTGTTGCTGTAATCTTTAAGTAGAACAGAGAGTTTTTATTTGAGAGTTTATATGAGAGTTTATATTTGAGAGTTTATAACCAGAATCAAGTTAAGTATTTGAACTGAATATGTTTTCTACAAGAGTTTATATTTTTTAAGAGAGTTTATATTTTGTATGTTTTAAGAGAGTTTATAAGAGAGTTTATATGAGAGTTTTATTTGTCATAACTGTTTGGTCATGAAAATGCAATGTTTCGTTGTTTGTTTATGTATGGTGTCCTCAAAGTTTTATTAGAGTGGGTGAGCAATATTAATTAATAGTTGTTAATGATAATAATTTATGGATAACAATCATAGAGTAAAGTTAGAGTAGAGTGTGTGTAAGAACCAGTTTCTTTAATACTACTTTATACTTAAGAAAAAACAACTTTATTGGGTTGGTGGTTAGAATTCTTGAAAATAAAGAGAAAATGATGGAAAGGAAGAAAGAATAATTAAAATGTGGATAAGAGATTTATATGTTTTTATGTTAAGTCTCTCTGTTGAATATGTTTTTAAGAGAGTTTATATTTTTTAAGAGAGTTTATATTTTGTATGTTTTAGATTGACAAACAAGAGTTTATATTTTGCATGTTTAATATAGTTTGGAAATTCCTATTTTTTAAGAGAGTAGCCAACATGAATATGGTTTTATATGATATGGTTTTATATGTTATTATGGTTTTATATGTTTAGTTAGGATTTCTCAATGTTTAGTAAGGGTGTCATTTTGGTTTAAGGATTATCTAGTATTTTTAATATTATTTGTTTTGGTGGATTATCTAGTATTTTTGTCTTGGTTAATTATTAATATGATTTTAATAAAATTTGTATTTTGTCTGCTATAGGGGTTACCTGTGAAGAGAAAAGTTGTGATCGTTTCCAAGCATCCTATTGCGTAGCATTCTTAGAAGTTAGTGATTTCCTTACAGGTATTCTCTGTTTTGTTTAACTTTTATAGTTTAGTGTAGATTACTCAATTAGTATGGATAAAAAATGGATGTCTGGTAATCGATTGTCAAAAGAGTACGAGAATGGGGTATCGAAGTTCGTTAAGTTTGTTGTTGAACACGCCAAAGACCCCAGTAGGATCACATGTCCTTGCTTAGGATGCTGTTATGGGCATCGAGTTGACGCCGTTCAGTTGGAATCTCATTTAATGAGACATGGAATTGATCGAAGTTACACATGTTGGACATTACATGGTGAGATAAGTAACGAGAATGTTGAACCCTGGAATAATACGACATGTGCTTCAAAGAACAATGGCAAGGATACATATGATTGTGATCGAGTCGAAGAGATTGCAGAAGCACTTGAAGAAGATCTTCAAGATTGTCCCAAGATGTTTGAGAGGTTGGTAAGCGATGCAGAGAAACCGTTGTATAAAGGTTGCACTACTTTCACAAGATTGTCCGCGGTATTAAAGTTGTACAATTTAAAGGCGGGTAATGGTGTTAGGATTCCATGGCTATGTATGAAGCGTAAGTACATGATGTTATCTATGTTAATTTCTGGCCCTAAACAACCAGGGAATGACATAGACGTATACTTGACACCTCTAATCGAAGACTTAAAGAGTTTGTGGGAGAACGGTGCGGAGGTTTATGATCGATATAGGAAAGAAAGTTTCAATTTGAGGGCGATGTTGTTTGGCACAATTAATGATTTCCCAGCATACGGAAATCTATCGGGGTATAGCATTAAAGGTCAATGTGCATGTCCTATCTGTGAAGAAAACACAGATTGGACGCGGTTGGAATTTGGTCAGAAGAATGTCTTTCTTGGTCATCGTAGATTCTTAAATTCTAGTCATCACTACCGCGGGTGGAGAAAAACATTCAATGGAAATTCAGAACAACGTAAAGCTCCACCTACATTGACCGGGGAACAAATTTTTGAAAAGGTGAAAGATGTGAGTACTAAGTTTGGCAAGCCTTTTGCTCATACGCTTGTCACGCGTGGGTGGAAGAAGAGGTCAATTTTGTTTGAGTTTTCCGTATTGGAAGTCGTTGTATGCAAGACATTTTCTTGATGTTATGCATATTGAAATAAATGTATTTGAAAGTGTTATTGATACGTTACTCAATATACAAGGAAAGTCTAAGGATGAAATTAAAGCAAGAAAGGACTTGGTAGCAATGGGAATAAGAAATGAATTAGGACCCTTGAAGAAAGGAAATCGCACATATCTACCACCTGCTGCTTATACTTTATCTAGAAAGGAGAAAAGGATACTGTGTAAGTTTCTGAGTGAAATTAAAGTTCCAGAAGGATACTCTTCAGATATTAGAAGACTTGTTTCTATGAAAGACCTTAAGTTAAAGAGTTTAAAGACACATGATTGCCATGTTATAATGGAACACTTTCTACCAATAGGTATACGCTCTATTTTGCCAGAAAAAGTGAGAGGCGCAATAACTAAATTGTGTTTTTTCTTTAGGTCAATCTGTAGTAAGGTGATAGATCCTGCGATCTTACCAACATTGCAAAGAGAAATAGTTATTACTTTGTGCGAGCTTGAAATGTATTTTCCTCCATCATTTTTTGACATAATGGTACATCTAGTTGTTCATCTTGTGAAAGAGACACAACTGTGTGGATCTGCCTATATGAGATAGATGTACCCTGTTGAACGTTATATGAAAATATTGAAAGGGTATGTGAAAAACCGAAGTCGACCAGAGGGATGTATTGTTGAACGATACATTGTGGAAGAAGCTATTGAGTTTTGTACTGAATATTTGTCCAACGTTCAATCCATTGGCCTCCCAAAATCTCATGTTGTTGAAAAAATAGTAGGTAAACAGTTAATTGGAAATAAAGTTGTGACAGTTTCAAGGGATGAACGGGAGCAAGTGCATTTGTATGTTCTGCACAATGACATTGAGGTTGAGTTGTATGTTGAAATGCACAAGGACGTTCTCCGAGGTTTAAATCTGAATAGAAATGAAAATTGGATAGTACGTGAGCACAATCGAAGTTTTATAACATGGTTCAAGGAGCATATTTTTTTAAAGTTTTATTGTGATCCCGCTCCAATAACAGAAAGGTTGAGATGTTTAGCATATGGTCCAAGTTTGCATGTGTTTTCTTATAGCGCATACGCAATTAATGGATACACATTTTATACCAAGGAACAAGATGATAAAAGTACAATGCAAAATAGTGGTGTCACTGTGCTTGCCGAAGCAATGCATATTTCCTCGTATTACGGGGTTATCGAGCGCATTTGGGTGTTTGAATATGAGAAGTTTCAAATTCCTATCTTTGGATGCAAGTGGGTTGAAAATAATAGTGGCATACGAATGGATAAATCAGGTTTTTTGAAAGTGGATCTTAATAAGGTGGGGTACAAAGATGAGCCTTTTATTCTAGCCACGCAAGCTAAACAAGTGTTCTATGTCACTGATCCGACAAGTACGAAATGGTCTATAGTTCTTTTTTCCAACAAAGTAATCGATGATAACATTGGAGAAAAGGGGGATGTTGATGTTGAGAATGAATCTTATATTATAGATGATCCAGATGAGAATATTAGAGCGGACGAATCATATATTAAAAATGATCATAACGAGGGAATTTGGATCAATCCATCTGTCCGTGTTGTTAAGAGACAAGTAAACCCCGTTAAAACGAAAAAAAGAAAGAGATGTTAAAGGTACTTGTAACATATTATTTCTTATTTATACCATGTTTTTCTTATTTACACATTTCTTATGTATATATTTGTTATTTACATATTTGCATGTCATTCATTTGATACTTTGGTTTTTCTGAATTACAGGTATATATATTATGGCCAGCAACGAGGAAACATCACATGATGGAAAACAAACAACAAAAGACGTGGAAGGCGATATTAAAAGAGGCATAACAATTATGAAAAAAATCATCCGTGCGAGAGATAAAGGAGTAAAGTATGATGTCCATTGGAATGAAAGAGATCAGTTAGTTGAGCCTAACGGTGTGTTGCTAACAAGTTACATCGGAGCACTTGTACGTTCGCAAGTTCCGATTACTTGCGATAATTGGAGAATTGTTTCATTACAACCGACTAAAGATAAGATTTGGACCGAGATTCAGGTATGATATTTGATTATTTTTAATTATGTTGACAGTTACGTCTTTAAATTAATTATACTAACATGTTATATGTATGTGTGTTTGTTTGCAGAGATCTTTTAATATTGAAGATCGTAGGAGAAAATATTGTATTCAATTGGCCGAAAAACGCTTGAGGGGATTTAGAGCGTTTTTAACAAACAAGTTTCTAAAAGATTCTGAAGGAAACTTTGTTGACTCGAAACGTCCAATGAAGTACGCGGATTTGATTTCGGAGGAAGAATGGGAGACGTTTGTTGCAAATAGAAGAACAAAAGAATTTGAAGTAAGTACAACTTATTATGAACTATGTATAGTATATATACTTCTTCCACAAGAGTTCTGATAAACTTGTTTTTTCAGGTTCTTAGTGGCGTAAATCGTCAACGGGCATCAAATCCCGCATATCCATACAGAAAGGGTCGTTTGGGATATGCACGATTAGAACAAAAAATAGTAAGTACATATAAATGCTTTAATATGATATATTTACAAAAAATAGTAAGTATATATAATAGGATATAATGCTTTATTATCCGTCTTAATGCGTAGTTGGAAGAGGAGAAGAGTGATGCGACATCTCTTCCGGACCATGTTGTATGGAAGGCTGCCCGTGTGGGACGAGATGGAGTCGTTCAGGAAGAAGTTCAACAAGTCTTTGAACAATGTGTAAGTACAATGTTAGCTTTGTCAGTAACTGATCAAAAGTGTATAATATATTTATATATGTTTTTATCTATATTTCAGGAGACTCGATCCCAGACCATAACTCCCGCTGAGGATGATGATTGCAGGAGCTTACTGAGTCGGATGCTGAATATTCCTGAGTATTCTGGGCGTGTGAGGGGTAAGGGATTTGGTGACACTCCATCCAAACTGTATAAGAAGCCAAAGAAAAAAATCCAACCAATAAAGAAGTGATGGATACTTTGGAGGAATTGAAAGCGCAGATCCGTGAATTACAGAAGGATAAGGAGAGATACATGTCGGAAAGACGCGCTCTAGAGGGTAAAGCTACTAGTGACAAAGATAGTATCAGTTGTCCGCAGAAGCTTCCAGAGGTAATTGTATATATTACATTGAAATTAATTTAGCACAGTTTACTTAATTGACACATTAACTGATCATTATTTGTTTAGGGCATTTCACTTTGCCGGCTATATTTATCGTCACCTACTCATCGAATGGTTGGCAAAGGAAAGGTGCATAACTTTCTGGGAGACTTACTTCACCACAAACCGCTCCCTACTAGATTTTTGAAAGTATCTATTGATATTGCGTTAGAGGGGGGGGGGGTGCGTTGTTGCCTATACCAGATGATATTTCAGGCGCAACAGTGGTGGGAGACGCAATAGGAGTGTATGTGGCATGGCCGACAAATCTCATTTGCATAGATGATGAGGTAGGTTGAACCTTTTAATACTCAAATGTTTTACGATCCATACATGAAAGTTATTCTTACATTTACATTTTCTTATTTACATGATGATCTTAGACTCCTACAAAATCCAAATCAAAAGATGATAGAATTATTGTGCGAGATACCGATTCAGCTGCATCAAAGAAACAGGTACTACTACAGTTACATGATTATCTTGTTATACATTAATTACTAAACTTATATATGACTTTTAGGTTCATGATCAGCAGTCGCAACAAGTCAGCAAGGGTAAGATGCCTAAAACTTCCAAGGTGCCCAGAAAAGCATTTGTTCCTCGATTTAGGATGTGCCTTGAAACATATGTGGGAACATCAGATGTGCCTGAGGGTGGCATCCGTCAAATACATATGGACGAAGGTATTTTCGGTTTTGAATATCCCAAAACAATTGCTAAGGAGGATTTTGATCAGGTTTTCAACCATTCTGAATTGGGCGTCGATGCTATGCATTCATACATCAGGTACTTCGATCCATTTTAATTAAATAATTGAACATTTTAAAATTTGCTCGTTTAACTGAATATTCTAATGTTGATTATGTTTTTTTAGGTTCTTGTATGAAAAGTTGTTGGTCCCGAATGAATTGACTTCAGTATTCGCATTCTTATCTGCTAGCTGTGTTAACTCACGGATAATAGACCAGACACCAGATACAGTCAAAGAGTACACAGTGCAGAGATTTATGTGCGCGACTACAGAGAAGTTGTTCTTGTTGCCATATAATACTGGCCATGGGTTAGATTTTATTCTAAATTCATTTATTATAATTGTTCGATTTTTCCCTTTCTATATAACATTTCCGTCTAAACTGTTGTCTTATTTTATAGTGGACATTGGTTGTTGGTCGCGATTAATCCGAGGAAAGAAATAGTGTATTATATAGATTCATTGGATGGCGATACAACAAAATATAAAAATCTGAGGAACATGGTTCATACGTAAGTGATGAGATATACTGTTGTCTTTAATTATATATCTTTATTTATTATGTGACATTGTTCTAAATATGCGTTTATATTATGTTAGAGTTATACAAATATTCAGAGCACAAAGAGATGCAACGGTGCCAAAAAGCAAGGCTAACAACATCAACTGGATCAGAGTGGAGGTATATTTTCCCATGTTTGACTGTTATAGTGGTTCTACTTGATAAAACTATTTAAACTATATATCCTGATAAATGTTCGTTTGTTTTTTCCATTTACAGTGTCCTCGGCAGCGCAATGGTATTGACTGTGGATATTTTGTATTGCGCTTTATGAGGGAAATTATTCTTTCTGGTCAACTTGAGATTCCAGTCATGGTATGGATCAATTCATTATATAAGTTATATGATTCATTTTGATAATTATCTGATACTTCATCTGAGTAATTAGTTTTAAAATTAAATCTTGCATGTTCTGTTATATTATGTAGTATTTTGATGAATTCAAGTGCGCTACTTACACGAAAGCAAAATTGGAAGAAATTAAAGAGGAATGGTGTCAATTTATTCTTGGGTTGAGAATTGTATAAAGTTATCGGATTGGAAGAATTGTAATTATATGTAAATTGAATGTATTTGTGATGTTGTAATTCTGAGGATCGAATTTTGTTGTAACATATGTAAGCAGGTTTATGTGTATTAAAATGTTTATGAACAAAGTGATGAGTTACAATGTATCCAAAGTTTTGAATTGTATATATAAGGCCAAAGTTTTGAATTGTATATTTAAGGCCAAAGTTTTGAATTGTATATATAAGGCCAAAGTGTTGAAATAAAAGCCTGAATTATAAGCAGGTTTGTGTAATATAAGCAGGTTGTTGGTAAATATACAAAACAGGGTGAATATTTTTTTTAAAAAATTTTTAAAATCTGGGACATTAGACAGCGCTTTTACAAAAAAGCGCTGCTAAAGGTCACAAACATTGCGCTACAAAAGCGCTCCTATAGGTTTGGAAGGGGGGGGGGGTCTAAGACAGCGCTTCTAAAAAGCGCTGCTAAAGGGGGGGCTATGGCAGCGCTTTGTAAAAGCGCTGCTAAAGGTGGGCTCTAAGACAGCGCTTTGTGAAAGCGTTGCTAAAGGGGGGATGGTTGGGGGGAATATGCAGCGCTTATGAAAGCGCTGCTAAAGGGCTATAAAAGCGCTGCTAAAAGTGCTGCTGAAGGGAGCCTTTAGCAGCGCTTTTTCCATAAAAAAAGCGTTGCCTTTACCTTTAGCAGCGCCACTTTTGGCAGCGCTTTAAAGCGCTGCTAAAGGCCAAAAAAAGCGCTGCTAAAGGTCTTTTTTGGCATAGTGGATTTTATAATGACTTCTGTGTATACCAAGAGTCAATAATTAATCCTTGTTTAGTTCTTGAAATAATAACGACCACTAAGAATTTAAAGCATGCATAAATATAAATCTTAATGATTCTTATTACTTGATTACTTTTCCTCCTTGGAAACTGATTTTGTAATGATGATCTGAGATACATTTATTAGTGATATTTTTCTTCTTCTTTTCTTTTCTTTTTATTATTTTTGATGTGACAAAAGGGGGAGAAATAATGGTAAGTATTTAAGTGGAAATTGAACCCATTGACTACTTATTCAGTTGTACATATTGGTCATTTATTTTCTATTTTTTTGTTACCTTGACCAGGGCGTATTTTAAATTTCTCGTACTTATTCAGTAAAAGCTCAGACATATCCTATCATTCCCAGAAGAATCTTGCAAATCTCGTATTCTGGTGTAGCCAAAGAAAGATAAAAGGGCAACATATTTTAACTCTCTTGTACATAGTTTTAAGTAAGAGCTTACAAACCTTTGACTTAGCATATATAGACTCAGAAGGAGCTTACAAACCTCGTAATCTGATGTTTCCCAAGGAAGTTAATTTTTTTTGTTTTCTTAAATATGGAACTAAGGGGGAGCTTACAAACCTTAACCTTGGAATTGTTTGACTCAGGGGGAGCTTGCAAACCTCAGACCCTGATGTTACTAAGAAGACTGATTTATTTTTTCTTGAAAATTTTTTCTTGGTGTTAGAGTCAATATAACTCAGTTGTGGGCTATCAGACTCAGGGGGAGCTTAAAAACCTCATATCCTCTTGTTGTAGAGAAAAGTAAATGCCCAACACTGTCCTTTAAATACTTGTGTTTGTCATCATCAAAAAGGGGGAGATTGTTAGAACAAGATTTGTTCATGATATATTCTATTTTAGTTTTGATGATAACAAAGTATTGAAAAAGCAATGGTTTATTTGATTTGTGTTCTATTTAGGCAGGTTCTAAATCATTGTACATAAATAATCAAAATATGTGTTACATGAACAGACTTGGAGTTGCTTCATTGCTAGCTTCCGGTGGCAGAGTCTAAAGAATAATGGCTAGTGTGGCTTGGCGTAGACTCTGAGTTGAAGGCCTCAGCATCCAGACGAGTTACTACACTTGGTAATGGTATATCGACATCTGGCACCATTAAGAGTTGGTGATAAAGTTGTGGTTGTCTGTACTGCAGAAAGCAAACAATATTGTCTTTTTAGCTTGTTAGCTAGAGCCTACAAGATTGCAAGGCTCAAGAAAGGTTGGCATGCTCTACGGATATCTTCTCTCAATGACTCTATTAGTACGAGAATCTCTTGAAGACGCAAAGGTTAAATGTGTTACACAGTGGATTCAAAATCAGCTCTGCATCCATCTTCAATGTCTTTTGTACTATGTAAAAAAGGCAACGTCACTTGATCAAGTTAACTCTTTAATGACAAACTTCTGCAAAGGATATAAATATGGATGAAGATTTAAGTTTGAATCTTAACAAGGATTCTTCAGAAGCAGGAGTAGCAAGATTAGACAATTATCAACTCTATTGTAATAAGAAGATTTTTCGTTGTAGGTTGTAATTGTAAAAGCCGTAATATTTCTTACCATTGAATATCTTAGAAATCTTAAGAGCTTTAGGTCTTTGTTAAGGTGATTTCCCGTACCTATGATGCTTGTATCATGTACACCTTGTTCTCTATTTTGCTGAGTCTTTAGTAGCTTAGGTCAAGTCTCTTGCTATGTGCTTGAGCAGAAGTCTTGTCTCATTGGGATTCAAGCAACAATTCTTGAGCCAAGATGATAAAGCCATGTAAGTCTTATTGCTTAAGTGCTTGAGATTTGAAAGTCTTATTCAGCTAGTCTGCTTGAGCAAGGTTAAGTCTCCATCTGAGGGGCGTGAATAAGAAGTCTCGAGTGCTGCTTGAGCAAGGAAGTCTCAGTCTGAATGGCCAAAAGAGCAGGTGGCTCGGTTAGAGGGCGTGAGCAAGAAGTCTTAGACATGCACTCTAAGCAAGGGTAAGTCTCAAACAAAGGACCTTTGGAGCAGTTACCTCGGTCTGATGGTGAGAGCAAGGAAAGTCTTAGATATGTTCTCTAAGCAAGAAAGTCTCAAACAATTGGTCTGAGCAAGTGTAAAAGAGTTATGTAGAAGCATAAGCGATATTAATCATGAAACAGTTATAATGAAAATATCTTGTGAGGCAAGGGGAATGGAGTACTCTTAGTCTAGGGCAAGATAAATCATTTGTGTCTTACGCTGTAATTTTTTTACTTCTATTATATATGCTACCAATGAATTAAAACAGAATCTGAACACCAATTCTGATTCTAAGACTATGATAAGAAGTTAAATTAAAGAAAACGTGAAACACAATTCAACCCCCCCCCCCCCCTTCTTGTGTACTTTTCACACCTTCATATAGTACCAACATATGAAATAGTCAATTATACTCTAATAAATTAAAATACTCATATGATGATTGATAAACACAATGGGAATATAGATGTTAAGTTAAGATCTGATTGGCTCTAGTATTGGTGAGAGATTGTTGGAGTAAGCCCTTATAGCCAATCAATAGTAGTTGTATTTAGATTTTTATCATGATATTATTATACATATTCATTTAATATATATACTAATTAGGTATTGTATTTATTGTAATATTTGTATATGACATAACAAATCCTTAGAATAATTAGTCCATTTAATGACCTATTAAGTGTGACTTAATCCTGAGACCTCATTAAATATAAGGAAGTTTCTATTAAAGTACCTGTAGTCAAGATTTGCTGTCACACAAGACAACAATGATGCCTAAAAACTATTATGTGAGTAGACTGATGACCTATCTCGTGATTCATGGGTATGAGATATCAAGTCTTCACATAAGTATAAATATTAGGAGTAATAGTTATACTAGATTAGCCCACCATGAGAATACTACATAGTTTGTTATGTAAGTTTCATTAGTTATTATCATAGTGATAATGGTGTACAAACACCTTCCAACTTGAAACCACTATGGATCCTAGATGTGGAGTCGAGTACTTTATTGCCAATATAATATTGTCCATAACAAGGTGACCATAAAGATGGTTGATGGGTACTGCACAAATCATGTTGATGGACATGAGTAACCTAGATGGGATTTTCTGCTCCTACATATGCATGAGTAATATATATGAGCCACTTGATCGAGTATAACTGTAAAATGCATGATTGTGCTCAAATATGTCAATATGAGATACTAAGTTTATTTGTTGTTATCAAGTATACTCAGGGATCAAGGAATATAGTATTGGAATATACAAGGTTGACATACATTATTCCTTGTGTTCAATATCGATATAAGGGCAAAAGGGGAATAATATACATGATCATTATCATCAAAAGGTTATGTCAGGTCACATGATATTCCTATCACTTGGATAGTAGTGATATATGTCTAGATGTCACTCACTGTTTATAATGATAAATAGGTGATTTAATATTATTGCCAACGATATGAGAACCTACGGGGTTACACGCGTGGAGTATTGATAGTGGACTTAGTTTTTAAATTAAATGTGATTTAGTTTAATTATGTGTTAATAGTATTTAAGTTATTTAATATATTAACACATATATAATTTTATTTGATTAAATATGATTTAATTAAATAAATAATAATTGATAGTGACTTAAATTAAATATGATTTAATTTAATTAATATTTTATTTAATTTAATTAAAAGAGTTTAATTAAATATAAATAATATTTTATTTAATTAAAATAGTTTAATTAAATATAAATAATGTTTTATTTAATTAAAAGTGTTTAATTAAACAAGATGGAACTTATTTTGGAAAAGTCCAAAATAAGAGTTTTAGGGTTTTAGTAACTCTCTATAAATAGGAAAGCTCTTTCCCTTGAAATTCTAATGGTTTTCATTCTCAGAATAGAAAATGCTAGCATTGCATTCCACTTTGTACTTGCGCAGATTATATAGAGACAATGATATTATCTACAGTTGTGTTCAAAGCTAAAGCATGCTTCAAGAGGTATTCCTATAATCCTTATTTTAGTGTTTTAATTTGTGATTAATGATTTAATCAAAATCTGTTCATCAGGATTTTTTTGCTAAGAGGATCAATTTTTTTTGAAAAATCCCTCTTAAATCCCTTCACCTAACAGTATGGTATGGGAAGGTTGGATTGAGTGAGGACGTGTTGGTTTGTTATTATTTTAAGTAGAATTTTGTTATACTTATTTTAATTAACTATTACTCTGCGTGACTTTGTATGACTTCATAATGGTTCTTTCTTTCATCTTTATTTTGGATTCTCTTCTCTTTCAGCATCTTTCTTAGTAAGGACTCATTTCCTTTTGTCCTTTAATGATAGAGACGATTCCAACCATAATACTTATTTCATAATTTCCTTCTCTTTGGGTGTCTTTTTTGTTAATATTGATTTTCTTTATTAGTCTATAATCGATATGTTCCCGGTCTAGGGATATCTTATGCTTGTCCTCTTCCTAGGCTTTAGCCTTGAGATTATGGGTCGATTATTATTTTTAGCGGTGACCTTTATTCCTTAGCTATCAATTATTTATTTGGAATTTCTTTTTCTCTATTATGGGTAGCGCTCGTTAAGTGTCCTTCTTTGAAGGAGTTGGTTCTTGAGACAAAATAAAAGAGATATAATGCTTGATATATTTTTAGCACCCCAAAATTTGGCCATCTTTTCTCTTGATTCTTGGATTGTGTTTCATTGCATCTCATATTCATTTTTCCATAGCATTATTCTTGACAAAGGATCAAGGCATCGTGTTTTGTTTCTCAGGATAGGAGGAACATGTTTCTTCAACCTCAAGCAAGGTTTCTTATTGACTTTATGGTATTCTCAAACTCCCAAAGGTCCCTCATCATCAAGTTTGATTCAAGGAAACATCATTTCAAGATCATATGTGGTTCACCATGGCTTATTTTGCAAGAAATCATCAAGAGATTCAAGTTTGGTTCAAGGTGTTTGACCTAATTTAGCAATTTGTAGATGCTATAATCAAATGGCCATAAATCATCAATTTTTCAACATCTTGAGGTGGTTCTTTTTCTAATGAACTCTTCTCATCATCCCTAACAAGTTCTCTTTGCAAGGAAATATCAAATTATGCTTGGAAGGTCATCAAAAGTTTGATGGCATTATAGGTCATTTTGAGTTTTGGAAGGATTTTCTAGTCAACTTCAAAAGGTCATAACTTGGTCATTTTTTATCATTTGGATCCCATTTCTTTAACGAGAATGAACTTGAAGATGTCCTCTAAAACTTTGATTCAAGGTGGAAGTGTTAAAAACCTATGGAAGGTCTTGGTTTTTGTCAAAACATTATAGGTCACTTTTGTTCCCTAAAAAGACTTGAAATTTTTCTAAGTGTTTTGCAATTTTAAACCTTTTCATGGAGGCTACTTTGAAGGATCACATCTCTCAACTCAGATTTACAAACCAATACTTTCTTTTCACATTGTACATTTCACATCATCCTCTATCCAATGCAAGAAGAAGCATCTCAAAAAGCCTTCTACATTGTGAGCACCATGGTTGCAAAGATTGAATTTCAAAACTGAAAATCCACTTCAAGTCAGAATTGGTTTTGTTTGAATTGGCCTCTAATCACCAAATTAAGCCATAAATTCAATCTAAACATGACTAACAAACTTTCCTGGGTTGATTAGAACCTTGAAACGTAAGTTTTGAATGAGTTTTGGCAGTTTTCAAGTCACATTTTGCTCATGCTGCAGGTGTGCACTAGTTTGGTGAAATTGACATCATTCACCCTCCCTCTTCATTCAGAAAGAATCCCCTTTAAATAAGGGACTCATTCCATTGATTTTCACAAGCTTTGATAGCCAGAATAACCCTGTTGAAGTCCCATTTGAACTCTTAAGCTTGAACTTTGAATTTTCATTTCCACACCTTATTCACTAAAATTCTCCATTCAGTTAACTTCACCAACATTCAGTGAAGCTAACCAGCTCAAGAACTTGAAGGATCGTGGCCTGAATCAAGCTAGGGAACTCCATTTTCAGAGCTCTGAAGTTGAACTTCAACAGGTACATTGCTTAACCATTTAAACTCAAATTTGTTGCTAAGATGTAGTCATTGGTGTGCTGATGCTATTAGGATTGTTAGATTTTGGTTTTGGTTGAGTTTTGATGTTCAATTTTCAAATCCTTGTTTGCTTTTCTTTCTGGATTTTTCAAATCGAGTGATCTATGGTTTAAAGAAATATGGCGCGATGACATGGTTGAGATCATCTTAAAAAGATTCATCAAATGAAACCACTATAAGCTCCAATGGTTATGGTTTGATGGATCCACGAATTTCTGCATTCTTTGAGATTTTTCAGTGGCTGGAGGTTGAAGATGATGATCTCATCGTCCATCATGCCACTTGTTTTAATCTTGTGCTTTTGACTTTCGCTAGTTGGAAATGATGAAATAAACTCAGATCCAACGCATCTTGTTTTTTCTGTTTTATTTTCTTTTTCTAATTTGTTTTTAAATTCATTTTATTTTCAGAAATTCATAGAAAATTCATTTTTAATCAGAAAACTACCAAATTAATTTATAAAATTTCCTTTTATTTCTCCTTCTGATTTTTATTTTTGTGCATTTTTATTTTTCCATTTGCTATTTTTCTTGAATTTTAATTTGTTTGAGCCAATTTTAATTAGTTTAAAATTATTTTTAAGCACTTTAAAATTATGAGAAAAATACTATATGATCCTATGATGGTTTTGAACCTATAGTGATTTTCTAAGATTTTTGTTTCTGGTTTTTCTATTTTCCTTGTATTTTTGATTTATTTGGTTAATTTTAATTGGTTTAAATTTATTTTTTAGCCATTTAAAATTATGAGGAAATTAGCATATGATCCTATGATGGTTTCTGACCTATGGTGATGTTCTTAGAATTTTATTTGTTGTCTAACTATTTTCCATCATTTTGTAGGTTTTATTTGGCTCTTTATTTTGTCTTCTCACTTGTCTAAAGTGTTTAGTGTATGCTCTTTGGGCACTATGCGACACATTCGCTCTTATGTCATAGTCTTTAGTGCAACGTGAATCTCAAACCATTTTAATTCACTTCTCTAAAACTCTTAAACCAAATTCAAACCTTTTTATCATTCGGGATTGTGTTTCAAATCATTTTCAGAAAAAGAGTACGTTACATTTCCATTTTACCGCAAAGATGCATCGACCCTAACTGCTAGAGTGGGAACTTAACTTCGTTCATAAAAAACACTTAACCAACCTGTGGTCTAGTATCCCGAACTACGTTTGCTATGATTTCTCATACCAAACGAGGATACGTAGGCACAAGACGACGACGTCTTGGTGAGCAACCATCCCCCTATCACCCGTAGTTTTCCGAACTACTTTGACTCTTACTTTCCCATTGCACAAGGGAATACGTAGGCATAGGGTGGCGATGTCCTATCGAGTCTCTTTTTTTTCCATTCCTCGTTTAGCAGTAGCTTTTAGATAACTCTCCCCTTTTGATAGACAACAAGCATGGATCCCATTGAGTACAACGGACGTAAGGGGTACTCATACCTTCCCCTTGCGTAACCGACTCCCGAACCCAAGATTTGGTTGCAATGAATTTTTCTTTTCCCGTTCTTTTAGGTTTTCTTCGATCGTTTCCTTTCCCTCTCTTTGGGATATATAACGTTCGGTGGCGACTCTTCTGTTTGTTTCTGCCGGCCCTTTTCGCAGTTGCGACAATATTCAAAATGTTTAGTACTTGAAATTATATGATGGTTTTCCTATCTGACTAAGGTCGTTTCATTCTAGTCATAAATTGAAAGAGAAAATAAACTACTTGGAGACAAATAACATAAACATGGGGTTCATAAAGTTGTTTACAATGCTGACAAAATTTAACAAGGTGTTTTCTCCTTCTTTGTGCCTCACTTTATAGATCCTCATATGCATATATATATATATATATATATATATATATATATATATATATATATATATATATATATATATATATATATATATATATATATATATATATATATATATATATATATATATATATATATATATATATATATATATATATATATATATATATATATATATATATATATATATATATATATATATATATATATATATATATATATATATATATATATATATATATATATATATATATATATATATATATATATATATATATATATATATATATATATATATATATATATATATATATATATATATATATATATATATATATATATATATATATATATGTGTGTGTGTGTGTGTGTGTATGAATATATATACACACACACAGATATATATATATATATATATATATATATATATATATATATATATATATATATATATATATATATATATATATATATATATATATATATATATATATATATATGTGTGTGTGTGTGTGTGTGTGTGTGTGTGTGTGTGTGTGTGTGTGTGTCATGTAACTTGAAGAGAGTCTGCAATGGTTCCTTTCCTTTATTATTTTCTTTGATCTTTGATTCTTCAAGTTCCTCCCCCCTTTAATCAATGTTGATTCTTTACTTTTGGAATCAGTTACTCCATGATGAGGTTTCAAGGATTCTAAGAAACAAGACCAACATACCTCTAAATATATTTTTAGGGTAGCCACGACATCCTCAATGATGATATACCTTAATTTCATGTGAATCATTAAAGAGGAAACTCCTAGGGTTGCTAGTTTCGGTTGTTCGATAATATAGTTAAACACAGACTTACAATTTATTACAAAGAGTTTTATCTCCTTCCTTTGAAAATACACCATTAAATCGACAAAGACCCACAACCTCTTTGTTGAGACATTGATCTTTGGAGATCACTAAATTTATAGAGGACAATGATTTCTTATATCAGTCGTACTTTTTACAAAAGTTAGGCATACATGACGTCAGACGAGCTCCCTGATCCATCAAAACCCTTTTTACATTGAAGTTTTCCGTACTGGCTCTTATCAATAACAACATTTGACAATTTGGAATTTTATTGACTAACTTCATGGCATAGAAGGAAATGAGTGATTCTCCATTTCTAGATGGTTCTTTTGGTGATTTTTGATCATGTAGCATAATCTTTCTCAACTTCCTCTTTATAGAGTTATAGGAGGCTTCTTCAGAATGAGGTAACTCTTCTGAAACTACCTCCGTTGTAACTAATACACTTTGGTTTGGGAAGACTTCATAATGACGACAAACAAATTTCATTTTTAAGGCCTCTTTTACACAAAAGTTCATAAGGATGTTAATCAGTTCCATGTGCTCATCAAGGTTAGTTGCCCCTTCTTAAGTTCGCATCCCTAGTTAGTTTTAGACTTATGTCATAATGGGGTACTCATTAATCTTTCTAAAAAAGGAATTTCATAAACACATTTCCTCCCCTTCTTCGAAATCATTGAAGGACAAGGAGGGGATGGTTCTTCAAGGACGATGACCACAAGATTTATTTTGTTCATTTTCCAACCTGAAGCATAGCAGGGAGCATCTTCTAAATGGTGGTGACTCGGTTTTATGCCTTTAGCGCCCCATCGCCCTCCAGTTTTAGGGTGATTCATCACTGTGATTTATGAATATGTCGTTCTGAAGCCTAAGAGGTTGGAAGTGTTGGTGATTTGAAATTTCAACTTCACATTGTAGCAGGGAAATTTGTGAGTGTAAGCTATTGATTAGCTTAACTCATAAATCAAAAGTCGCCACCACACTTTTATTTTATCTAAAAGGAAAGGAAAAAGAGCGAATAAAACCTAAAAAAGTTCTAAAACAAGAATAAAAGAACAGAGACTGGGTAAGGGGGTTGGTTACTCTAAGGGAAGGTGTTAGCATCCAAAACGTCTATAGTACTCTATAGTAACCCTTTGAAATATCTACGATTTTTTGGTTTGAAAAGTTTTGTTTGAAATGAGATTAGGGAGATGAGAAGAGAAGTATATTTTAATATTTTTGTGTTTAGAGAGACTTTTTATGCCTCATGCCTACGTACCCACAAAGTGCAATATAGGATCAAAATCTCATATTTCGTGGTACAAATAACAAAATTTGTTTGTTATGGTTCATTTTAAATGAAAATACAAGTCGTCATTTTAAGGAAAAAACTACGACCAGTCGCCCACAAGTATAAGAAAACAATGTTTGCATCATCTTAAGATGGAGGATTTTGCTTGGATCAAAATCAACAATCCTATCACCCAACACCTAAGTGGAAAATGTAAACATCTTAAATACTATAGGGAATAGGAGAATTACATTTCAACTATGAAAATGACTCATGTCTAAACTTTATGAAAAGTTTTAAATGGAAAAAGTGCACAAAAGCACAAAAAGTTTGAATGAGTTTTTGTATTCTTTATGTCTTTTAGAAATTAATCAAAGTATGATTAACATTGATTGACATTTATTAAAGAAAGGAAAGTTTGAAATTCACTTGAAAAAAGTCAAGGTTTATTTATGAAAGAGGTTTGATTTTGAAAGAAAAAAGGTTTTGAAAAATGGAGAAGATTTTAAAAATTGAAGAAGGGGAGGAAATGAAATGAGTATCCTGGAACATAAAATAAAAGCCAGAGAAGGGACAACCTAACCACACAAGGAGCAAAAGATTGACAAGAAGTCAACATAAGCAAATCCTCTTCCTTTTAGATTTAAACCACAAGCATAATAACCAGATGAACTAAAGCATTAGAGGAAATCCCAAGTTAAGCCATTGCAAATTCAAAGCAAGGTCTTCTCAAGGTTTAAAAGCCAATTAGGAGAGTCATGTATCAGATGATTTTCTCAAGGTCAAAGTATCAACACCTACACACAGAAAATTTCCAACCAAATAGGTAAATGCAACAACAAAATCCAAGGTCTCAAATCTCTAAGAGCATAAGGTAAGGGTCCTAGATCTAAGTTCGAAGTCCAAAGTCCAAGCATATGGTCACAATAGTTTGGATTTAAGAGAACCATGTTTTTCAAGTGTTTTGTAATTTATTAGTGTCCTAAGAGAGGTATGGTCCAAGTGGACAAAATAAGAGTAATAGAAGCATAAACAAAAGGTCCAAGTGGACAAAGAGAAAATAAGATGATAATAATATGAAATGCTAAAAGGAAAAGCATAAAAATAAATGGCAAGAAAATAAAGAGAAAAAATTAAATGGCATAAATTAAAATTAGTACAATTATAGTAAGTATGTAAGTGTTAGTGTTAGAGAACAATGTTTTTGTCGTTTTTCGGAGAATACTCGACTATTCAACCATAAGCATGAAAACATGAATCTATACATTATTACTAAAGGAAGGACGCCAACTCAGATAAAATCGACGAGTATGTCAACTAACTCCCTTAACAACAAAGAGATAATCTATTTCATACCACACTATGGAGAGTAAGAGATTGATAATCACTTACAAAAACAACTCGATTTTTGATTCGAGGCCAAGTTAGCGCTATGTTAAGCAATTGTAATTGGACTTATGTAGAAGTCACAACTATCTGAGGCAGGTCATTAACAATTTTTATGTTAAAAAAAGCTAGAAAATGACATGTAGGTCAATCTCCTAAAGCTTGCCACACTAAAAGAAAAGAGGTAGTGGTTTCATCTTAATCATAATTTCAAAGAGAAGTCTCATGATATTAAAGATTCTCATTGACCAATGTAAAAAAGACAAGAGGGGAGAAGGGAATCGAAATTGAACCACAACATTTGGATCATTCCATCTTCAATTTCCATCATTCTTCTTGGTGGATTAAAGTATTAAACCTATCTCTAATTCAAAGCACCTAAAATGAATTAAATGATTTGAACTAATGAAGGTTTATTCAACTTCATCAAACACCCAAAATCCATGGAATTTAAAGAGAAATTCGATTAATAAACCTCACAAGTCAAGCAAAAATAAAATAAAATGGAAGAAGGAAGAAAAGAAACCAAAATAGTCCCAAAACAGCTGGAAAAATCCAAAAATTGCAGCCGTAATCGATTACGCCAAAAACAACTGCGTAATCGATTACGCTAACTTCCGTAATTGGTTATGGCCACAAAAACAACAAAAACAAAACTACAGCAACACCAATCCTTAATCAATCATTTGATCAAACACGCCATGATCAAGGATGCAATTGAGCACGAAAATTCCATCAAATTAAGAGCAATTAACACCAATGGAATCACAAATGTAGCTCAAGAAATCAAGTAGCAAGAATCAACAAGAGATCACATTGTGGAAGATAAATCAAGCACAACAATGGTGGAACAAGAGTTTACCACTTCCAAATTTGAAAATGCTTCAAATCAACTTCAAGAACCACTCTCCAAGGCTTTCATATAGAGAATTTTATGTTGATGAAGTATTTTGATGGAGGTTTAGCTCAAATATTAGTAAGCTACAATGAAAAGCTTACTAACTTTTAATGGAAGAAAAAGCTTTGGTAAATTTGGATAGATGAAGAAAATTGAGAATGAGAAGGAATTTTGACAAAGTGAATTTTTCTCTAAAATGCTTGTGGAATGAATGAAATGAGGGTTCTATTTATAGATTTAAGGCTTGGGAATTTCGGTGATTTAGAGCTTGGTTTTAAATTTAATCTAGGTGTGGAAATTGGACTAGAAGCAAAATCAAAGATCAAATGGTTAAAACATGTGATTAAATAAGGATCTATGATTGTATTTAATTATGATGGATAGAGGAATTAAATTGGGGGGATTATGCATGCTCTAGAAATATTCCACCTGGTGTAAAATGATGTCATACAATTGAATGGGGGTGTCAAAAGGCTGCAGAACTTGAAAATGCACTTCTTGGCCAAAATTTCACAGCTGTAATCGATTACAACATATGTGGTAATCGATTACACTAAATGTGGTCATTGATTACCACAGTAAAAATTGTGAGAATTTACTCTAAAGGTTGCACTGCTCTGCCTCTGGCTCGATTCTTGACTTGTCAAAGAAAGTATGAAAATAAACACATGAACCTTAGAGTCTCTTGAGTAATAAACAATCAAATCTTGGAAAACTCTTTATCAAATAATTTTGAATTGTTTGCAGATTAAATTTGACTTTGTTCCGATGAATTTTATTCGAGCTGAGGAATTGGTATTTGACATTGTTGATCTAAACTTCCTCATAAAAAAGTTAGTAAAGGAAAAAACATATTTTTGGTATTTAATTAGGGTTAGTCAACATAAACAAATATAAATCAAAAGAAACACACAGGTGCTTGGTGATCTCCCTCAAAAGAAAAACCACAAAGGAGAGTAGGAGAACAAGTATGATCTTGTTTGTGATATGATATTCAAAGATGACATGTGAGACCTTAGGGTTAAAAATTAGGGTATTACACATAGATTTGTTTTTTCTTTCTAGAGTTCTAAAACCATAGAATTTTTTTTAACATTCATCAGTAAGTCTCTCGATAAAGCTTTTGGTTTGTTGTTTGATATGAGGCCACACGAGATTAAGTTCTAAGGCGTGTTCCTTCTTTGTTGTGGAAAATCCATGTTAGAAACCCTCGACGTCTAAATTTTGTCGTCTAAAAGAGGGTGTGTCAGATTCTCGACTATCAGGGGATGTTGAATATGGCTTTATGGGTTATATGATGAAACAAAGAATCCTCCCTCCCAATGTAAACTCCTCGTCAAGACTTTTCTTGCCACAGATCATAGATTGTTAGAATTGCGGGATGTTGCTCTTCCCTAGTTTTTCATTTCCTAATGTTTGAGAAAGTGATTTGAATTTCATCTTTCATTCCTATATATCGTGTGTCAATGTTCCTTCAGCTAAGGAAGTTTCATCTTAAAGAAGGATATGGTCAGGTACTAGAATTCTCAGGCTAGAAGATCTTTCAAGTCTTGGTTGCTTTAGTTGAATAGATGGTAGTAGTACATGTATACACTTCAACGCTCGAATCAATTATTGTCAGAAATGAGATGTATAAAATTTTAAGAAATTTTTGTGTACCTTGATTTGAAGTGTGTGATCCTTTATATAAGTGCTATGCCCCAAATTTTGACCAAGCATAGCATTGTCTACATAGCATAACATGCCTTTCATCATGCATATTGCCTAAAATGTTAGTCGGAGTAAAATTATCGGATTTACAGTCAAATCGGTCAAACTGAAAGTCAACTGTGCATAAAATCAGTGGACGAAAGGTTTCAAAATTAAGCTCACAGTCTTCAATTATATTAATCTACGTTTTGCGTAGTTTAAATGAGCATGCTCGTTTTAATTTTTGACAACTTTCTGACACGTTTTGATCAGTCTGGGCTTTTTACCAGTCCCGATTTATTTCAAAATCTGACAAAACGCTGTATTTTTTGAGTATTTTATTCCGCGCTGATAATTTTCAGACACTTCGATACCCGATTTTTATTCGTTTTTTATTATTTTATTTTTAATTTATAGTTAAATATTTATTTAGTTAATTAATTAATTAGATAATTATTTTATTATTTTATTATTAATTTTTAGTTAACTATTTATTTAGTTAATTAATTAATTAGATAATTATTTTACGAGCTTCTTGAAAGTTTCTTGGAATGTTTCCTTGAAGAACCTACACTTTTCCAACTACAATTGTTGACTGCTACTGTAAAACTTTTCCTTAAGAAGCCAATTGATGGTCCATAACAGATGGTTCAGGTTGTTTAAAACAATGCCACTATGGAGACAGATAATCCTGATTTATGAGATCATGCATATATTTATTGGCGTATCCTTTCAACTGACCCAGAGGCAGCTAAGGATGGTGTGTTAGCTGAGAAGCCTGTAATAACTAATGACTCCAATAAAACCTCCGCCGGAGAAAACATACACAACCGTGAACCGTATCATTACTATCATCATCCTTTCCTCCGTTCAATTCTCACGTAATCGACTCCCAAAACCAAAATGTTGTTGCGATGACCATGTTTTTTCCCTAAAGGTTTTATCGGTATTTCCCTTTCCCTTCTTGGGATGAATAAAATTTGGTGGCGACTGTGTTTTTTTCTGCGTCCATTGCGAAGGTCGTATCATTTTCCCAGGTGCGACAATAAGGATCTTATTTTGGTTTCTGAATACTCATGAACTTAGTTTTAATCATAGTCGTTTAGAGTATAATCTATTTTGTTATTTGAAAGTATTATTTAATTGTCTGTTTAAATCCACATCCTAGAATCTTATGTTGGACAACCAATATTGAGGCATATATTTTTCTCTTTAACACCATTGACCTAGCATCGTTCCATCATAAACAACTTCACCTTATTAAACTTTGTAATTATATTAGGCTCATTCATGTTTGGCCGAGTTTGGGACCGAGTTTGGGTAGAAAAAAATAGTTATTAATAATATATTCTCACTAGGTCTAATTACTTTAAAACTATACAATTATATGTAAAAATAAATAATTGCACAATTAAAGGTTCATAAGTCAATGTAGTAAGTGGAATAAATAAAATATTTGTTATTATTGCATGTTGCGGAAATGAAATACAACTTCAATGATATTTGATTTATTATCCAACAAGATTCGACACGTTTGAAAATGTCAAATATGAGAGAGACATACCATAGTTAGTAGTAATTTTTAAGATTACATGAGATACTTCTTAAAGGTCCAGAACCTGAACATTGTGTGGATGAAAGATGGAAATGGTTTAAGGTACTTTTTGTCTTAATTTCATTTGAAATTTTTATTTGTGTTATGTTTTTTCCGATTAAACATTCAATTTGTAATTACAGAAGTTTCTTGAGGCACTAAATGGAACACATATCCAAGTCAATGTAATAACGATTGACAAGCCTCGATATTATAATAGAAAAGGGGATATATCTACTAATGTTTTAGCTGTATGTCATAGGGATATGCAATTTATTTGTGTGTTTCCTGGATGGGAAAGATCAACATCAAATTATAGGGTATTGCGAGATGCCATTTCTAGGAGGAATGGTTTAAATGTTCCAACAGGTTAGTGTAATCATGTGGAATAAATTTTCTTAAAGTAAGACAAATAAAATATTTTTATTTGACAAATATATTTGATTATTATAGGTTATTATTATCTTGTGGATGCTGGATATACATATTGTGAAGGATTTCTTGCTTCTTATAGAGGGTGTCATTATCATCAGAGTGAATGGAGGCATGGATACACACCTTCAAATTAAGAAGAGCTCTTTAACATGAGACACTCTATGGCAAGAAATGTGATACAAAGAAATTTTGGATTGCTAAAAATGAATTAGGAAATACTTAAGAGTTCACTCTTTCTACCCAATAAAAATTCAACTTCACATTATAAATGCTTGTTGTTTGTTACACAACTTTATTCAAAGAGAAATGCCTAATGATCCAATAGAAGAACAATTAGACATAAATATGGAAGCACCAATACATAATGAAGATATTATTACAGTTAACATTTGTTAGTTAATTTTGTTAGATGTTAGTTAAGTTTGTTAGCTAAGCAACCTTCTTATCATTGTTTAGTTAGAGATTCTTTTATATAAACATGTAATGTGCTCTTCATTCCTAATGTAAGAACTCTCCAATCATATGAAGTATTTCCTTATATTCCTTTCTTATTTTTCTTCTCCACATTTCTGTTATGAATTCTGTTAAGAATTTTGTCATGCACAATATGGTATCACACGCCTTCCCGATCCTACTTCCACTTTCTGTTGCATAATTGTATTTCAGCCTCTATGGCACCTTCTCGTTCTTCCCCAGTTGATCCTGTCCTGGATCCAACTTCTCCTTTTTTCGTTCACCAAAGTGATGGTCCCGGTTCCGCCACCGTTCTTCCCAAGCTTACCGGCTCCAATTACCATTCGTGGGCTCGATCAATGAAAGGGGAACTTGGTGGCAAGATGAAGATCGAGTTCATTGATGGCTCTTTACCAGCTCCATTAGATCCTTTCGATCCGTCAATTCGAGCTTGGAATCGATGCAACATCCTGGTTCATTCTTGGATCATGAATTTTGTTTCCGATTCAATTGCTCAATCTATTGTTTTCATGGAAAATGCTCTTGACGTGTGGAATGACCTCAAAGAAAGATTCTCCCAAGGAGATCTCATTCGCATCTCTGAACTACAACAAGAAATCTACCATCTCAAACAAGAATCAAAATCGGTAACTGAATTTTTTTTCTGATCTCAAAATTCTTTGGGAAGAACTTGATTTGTATTTGCCATTGCCTATGTGTACCTGTCGCATCAAATGTTCTTGCGAAGCTATGCGTCGAGCTAGAAAAAATAATGAACTGTTATGTATCATTCGTTTCTTAACTGGTCTAAATGATCAATTTGATGTTGTCAAGTCCCAAGTGTTGTTAATGGATCCTTTACCTCCTATAAACAAGATTTTTTCAATGGTCATTCAGCATGAAAGGCAAATACAACTTCATCCACAAATTGATGAATCTCAGTCTCTGATCAATGCTGCAGATTCTAAGAAGTTTTGATCAAAACCAACCTTTTCTAAAGCTAGAAATCGTGTATGCACCTTTTGTGGTAAAACTAACCACACTGTTGATCACTGTTTCAAGAAACATGGTGTTCCACCACATACGCAAAAGCAATTTCCATCTGCAGCTAATAACATCACAATTGAGAGCAATGATGATGGATCTGCTTCCCATAATATTGACACTAAAGATGACAATTCCCCTATGACTCAAAGCCAATTCAACATGTTAATGGATCTGCTGCAGAAGTCTAGCCTTGGCCAGGTGTCAGAACATGCCTCTTCCTCAAACCATGTTTCTGTTGGTCATTCATCAACAGGTAACATGCATCATAACAATCATATTAGCAGTCTAGGATCTTGGATCATTGACTCAGGGGCTACTGATCATATCAGTAGTACCATTACATGGTTCCATACATATAAAGAAATATTTCCCATTGATGTCAAGTTGCCAAATGGGCAATGTCTTGTTGCTAGATATTTAGGCACAATTAAATTTTCTCCTGATTTCTCTATTTCAAATGTTTTGTTCATTCCTGAATTTACTTTAAACTTATTACCTGTTTCAAAACTGTGTGATGGATCTAACATTGATGTCAAATTTTTCAAATCCAAATATATCATTTAGGACAAAACCAAGAAGAAGATGATTGGTTCTGCTGAAAATAAAGGTGGGTTGTACTACTTAAAGCTGAGAGATAATGAGTTGCGTGTCAGTCCTGATCATAGTCACTCTTTAGTAGCCACCACAACTTTACCAGATCGGGCCCTTTGGCATTTTAGACTAGGACATCTATCACACAACAGACTATTGTACTTACATTCTCAATTTCCCTTTATCACAGTTAATAACAAAGACGTTTGTGATGTGTGTTGTTTTGCTAGACATAGAAAACTTCCTTACACTGTTAGTGATAGTAGAGTTGCACACCCTTATGATTTAATCCATTTTGACATTTGGGGACCTCTTTCTATCAAATCCTTACATGGCCATTGATATTTCTTAACTGTTGTTGATGATTGCAGCAGACACACATGGATAACACTTATGAAATCCAAGTCTAAAGCTAGACAGCATGTCATCAATTTTGTCAAACTAATTGAAACTCAAACAATTAAATGTGTCAAAATCATTAGGACTGATAATGGTCATGAATTCACCATGCCTGATTTTTATGTTTCTAGAGGCATTTTACATCAAACAAGTTGTGTGGAATCTCCACAACAAAATGGTAGAGTGGAGAGGAAACATCAACATCTTTTGAATGTAGGCAGAGCCCTCTTGTTCCAATAAAAACTTCCTAAACCCTTTTGGTCTTATGCAGTTTTACATGTTGCTTTCTGATCTGACCTGATCAGAAGGGATCACGATATGGCCACGCGCTTCTGGACGGCTACCTGTTCACCGGTGATGAGAAGGAGGAGGGGGTGTACCTGCAAGACACTCCGATGCCAAAGTAAGAAGCTGGGCAGAGTGGAAGCGATAGTACAGAAAGGGGCATGAATAGTTACCTGACCCTCTTGAAGAAGAAGGTATTTATAGAGAGACCCCAGCGCTGGGCCAACGGTCATTTGAGATGGGCTGGATGACCAGGCCCAACCCTAATGACTGCTAGGGCTTACGTGGCGTAGTGAAGACCAGAACGTGGTCTTCGCCCTAGTCCAACCGCTCCTAGATCTCTGGAAAGTGGGTTTGACCTACTCTTTCGGAGGTGGGCAGTTGGTTGATGACGTGTCCTCGCGGAGGGGAGCACGTGGAGAACGTGCACCGGGCACGTTGTTCTCCCCGCAGAGGGGAGCTCGGGAGGTTCCCCGGAAGCAGGTTGTTCTCCCCGCGGAGGGGAGCTCGGGAGGTTCCCGGAAGCACGTTGTTCTCCCCGCGGAGAGGAGGAACCCCGGCCGTGCTTTGGTGAGCTGGGGATGGTTCTGCTCGTCTGGTGGGGTGGATGGTGAAAGGTTGTTGGGGAGACCGCTTTGTGTTTGGCGGTGTGCCCTGCTCGTCCCGAGGGATGCACGTCCCCGGCGTGCCTGATTCGCCTGTTGGGCCGTACATGGTATTGGGCCTGCCGAGATTGGGCCCATACCGGAACAGGAGCCCCCCAAGTCGAAGCTCTGGGCAGAGAGCGAGGACTTAAGGTCGCTGTGTCTGGAACGGGCACTCGTGCGGGGGTCTCCGGACATCGGCGGAGCGGGGAGAAAGCAGGTGAAGGGGCGCGACTGTCAGGTTGCCGCCACGTGTCGTGCGTTAAGCGGTCGTAGGGGCGGCTACCCTACGTCATTAATGAGCCTAGGGTCGCTTCGAATCCCGCGCCGGATTATAAATATGGGGGTCCCCGCTCATTCTGCTACTTTTCACTCTGCCGTTGTGTCTGCTAAGCTTTGTCATCTCTGCTCGTCCGCCGCTTGCTGTCGATCGCCACCGCACCGTTCAATCTTTCCTTCCGTCCGCCGCCGTTACAAGTGAGTTCTTCTTTTCCCTCCTTTTTATTTCCGTCGTTTAATTGGAATGTGTGGTCGGGGCATGATGAATGCCCCGAGGAGGGACGCGAGACCCACCGTGTCTGGCGAACTTTCTGATGAGTGCCCCGGGGAGGATAGGTTGGTTCCGATGAATGTCCCGAGGACGGGAGCTTTCTCCGATGAATTCCCCGAGGAAGGGGGCTTTCTCCGATGAATGCCCCGAGGACGGGGGCTTTCTCTGATGAATGCCCCGGGGGCAAGTGCCTTTTCCGATGGCTGTCCCGAGGGGGGATGGTGGGTCGGCCTTTGATTCCCCGAGGAGGGTAGACGAGGAGCGAGTGTTTGTTCGTCGCTTTCCGGCCTTTGTCGCCCTTTCACTTGACTTGCGGTGGAAGGGTGGATTTGATCCTGGCTATCGAATTCACCGCTGTCCTCTGCTTTCAGGTGTAGATGTCGGCTCTGGTACCGGGGATAATGGTCGAAGACAATGAACCTGAGACTCCGGAGTATGATGATGAGCGTATTGCCCCGTCCGAGGAGTGGGTGGCCGAGGAGCCGCTTTCTACTCCTTCTTGTTTTGTGGCCGACGCATCCGACGTGTACACCACGGTTGAGGACACGCCTATAGGAGAGCCACAACACTGGCAGGTGTACCGACCAAAAGAACATCACCGCATCTGCTCGCGATATGGGCGGCGGATGTTCCCGATGCACGAATTCTATTTTAATGAAGCTCGGCTCCGGTTACCGTTCTCCGCCTTTCATCTGGGGCTTTTTGACTGATTGCGCCTTGCCCCGTCCCAACTGCACCCCAATGCCTTGGCTTTCATCCGGGCTTTCGAGGTGGTGTGTTTCTACCTCTCGGTGGAGCCGACGGTACCGTTATTTTTCCGCATCTTCCACCTGCAGCGGCAGACGGTGAATGGCCGCCACGGATGGGTTTCTTTTAAGCAATCGACCAAACTTTTCAAAGCGTATAGCGATTCTGTCAAAGATTTCAAAAACCGGTTCTACCTCGTCAAACCGATCACGCAGCACGGCTCGGACACTCTCTTCGACGAGGGCGAGCGAACGGTAGATGGCCAGCGATTCTGTGCGTGGCTTCCTAAGATACATCTGCTATGGACTGCGGAGCATTTCAGCCGAGGGACGGATAGGTATATCGTCCGGGCGGGGACCCTCGAGGAGAAGGACATGGCCGCCTATTTGAAAATAGTTGTCTTTGTGCGGTCTCTCCCTCCGTCGAAGCTGGTGACGCCCGACGGTCGGTATATCCTTGACGCGCAGGGGAATGTGCGCACCAAGAAGCGTTTGATAAATACCAAGACCCTGCTCGGTTGTGCGACCGGGGCGGCCGCTCTAGATTACCTAGGTAGGAATGTTCGCTTTTCTCCCCGTGGTCGGGGCTTTTGACCGTCGCTAACTCTTTTCTTTGTTTTTGCAGCGAATATGTCTTCCGTCGAGGAGCGGGTGAAGCAATTGCGTGCCACTAGGAATGCTGCGGCTCCGAGGACGAGGGTGAGCCAGCTGGTCGGACAGGAGGTCGCGACGCCGGGGGGGCAAAGTTCGTCCTCTTCGCATCAAGAGAGCCACTCTCCTGCGTCTCAAGGAGCGTCGAAGAGGCAGAGGTCCGAGGAGCCCCGAGGCGTGGTGGATCTGACGGTCGGTACCGCTGAGGAAGGTTACGTCGTCCCGCCCTGCCACCAGCATCCGGGCTATTTTCATGGTGCCCGTTCTCCCACTGTCTCTGTTGGGGAGGTGAAGGCTGTTCGTCAGGCCGATCGAGAAACTCGTCGACGCGTTCTGGCTGAGGACTTGGCCGCAATGATGCGGACGTTCACGACGGCTCTTGTGCTGAATGAGGAGGGCTGCTCCGCCGCTGAGCTGTCCAAACTGCAAGGGGATCTTACTTTCATGCAGTCGCGGTTGGCCAAGCTCACCGAGGAGTTGGAGAAGAGCCAGAAGGATGTTGCTGAGCAGCGGAAACGGGCAGAGGGTGCTGAGGGGAAGGTGACTTCGCTGGAGGAGAAACTGGGGACAGCGACGGCTGAGGTGCAGGCGCTGAAGGTTCGCACAGAAGTTTTGGACAGCGCGGTCCGTCCGGCCGAGGACGAGACAGATGGGGATCGACGACTAATCACTCGAGCTGACCTGATCGCTCGTATCCGGGTGTTGGAAAGCGACTGTCTGGAGGCTGTTGAGGTCGGATTCAAGAGTGCTGTTGAGCAGGTTCAGGTCGCCAATCCTGGTGTCGTGCTGGCTGTGGACGGGACCGGGCCGTACCACGAGATTGTCGATGGGAAGGTGGTCGATCCCTACCTTGTTATTCCCGAGGAGGAACCCGCGACTGCTGACCGGGCGGACGAGGTAGCTTAGGTTGTCGGGCCTGCGTGCTCGTCGTTTTTATGGCCTGCGTGCTGATTTTTGTGATCTCTTTCTTTGGGCCTGCGTGCTCTGCATTTGTACCATTGACTACTGGGCTGGTGCCCGCTTTTGTTTAATATATTTTTCGTGGATTTTCTAAGTGTGCGCTCGTTATTTGCATGTCGTTTATGCTCGTTTTTCGTGTTTGTTTATTTGAATGCTTTTGAATGCCTCTGCTGTGTATGACATTTCTTGTAAATTTTCTAAGTGTGCGCTCGGTGTGTTCGGGTGTTAGCTCGACAATTTGTTACCGGTAGTGCAGGGAACTGGTCGGTTTGGCCGGCGACGTAGCCGGGCCGTTTCGGGGGTAGTTCTCCCCGGGGTGTGGACGTCCCATCGCGAGCTGGGTGTCCTGCCTCTTTTGGTACGACGACGAGGAGTCTCGGTCGAGGTATTCCCTGCCGAGAAAGGCCTTCTGCCCGCGCACACGAGAGGCAGGGCTTGCTTTTCTTTGGTCGCTAGTGGACGCGGGGGTGTGCGGTGGTACCATGTCGCTCCCCCCCAGTGGTCGGGACGATGGGTCGTCGCGGGCAATGTTTTAACTGTAGTACCGCTTAAGTTTCGCGGCGTTCCATGGTCGAGCTAGTTGTTCACCGTGCAGGTTTTCGAGGTAATAGGCCCCGTGCTCCGTTTTGTCCCGGACTCGGTACATGCCTTCCCAGTTCGCAGCCAGTTTGCCCTCGTGGGAGTCTTTCTGGTTTCTGCGTAGGACTAAGTCGCCTGTTTGAAAATCGCGTTTTAGGACTTTGTTGTTATGGCGAAGTGTGACTTGTTGCTTCAGTCGGGCTTCGCGGAGGGCTGCCCCTGAGCGGATTTCTTCGACGAGGTCGAGCTCTTCTCGGAGGGAGCTGTCGTTGTCGTCGGTGTCCAGGGGAGCTTCCGTTCGTCGGGACGGTTCGCGAATTTCAACCGGTATCACGGCCTCGGTTCCGTATGTGAGGCGAAATGTGGTTTCCCCCGTGGTTGAGTGGGGAGTGGTACGGTATGCCCAGAGGACGCTGTGGAGTTCTTCGACCCATGCTCGTTTGGCGTCGCCGAGTCGTCGTCTGAGGCCTCTGAGTATAACCCTGTTCGCCGACTCTGCCTGGCCGTTTGTCTGAGGGTGTTCGACCGAGGCGAAGTGATATTTGGTTCCGAGTTTGGTGACGAAGTCGCAAAAGTTTTTGTCTGTGAATTGTGTGCCGTTGTCGGTGACAATGGCGAGTGGGACCCCGAATCTGGCGAGGATGTTGCGTTTGTAGAATCGGAGTATGTTGTGGGCGGTGATTTTGGCCAGCGCTTCGGCCTCGATCCACTTGGTGAAGTAATCAACCCCCACGATGAGGTACTTGTTCTGGTATGAACCTAGGGGGAAGGGCCCGAGGATGTCCAGCCCCCACCAGGCGAACGACCACGGAGATGAGAGGGGCGTGAGGTCGGTCGGGGGGGCGAGGTGCATGTCCCCGTGTCATTGACATTTATCACATCGTTTGACGTGTTCCTTCGCGTCGGACTGCATTGAAGGCCAGTAGTAGCCTGCGCGTAGGGCCTTGCCTGCTAGGGATCATCCGCCGAGGTGCTGCGCGTTGATGCCTTCGTGGATTTCTTCTAGAACGGCTGTACTCTGGGACTTATCTATGCATTTGAGGAGTGGGATTGCGAAGCCTCGGCGGTATAGTCGACCCTCGAGGAGGATGTACGAGCAGGCCCGTCGTTTCGTCGCGTTGGCTTCTCCAGAGTTAGTCGGAAGGTGGCCGATGCTGAGATAGGTGTGGAGCGGGGTCATCCAGCAGTCGGCGTCTCCGACGGCGTTGATGTCGAGGGGCGTGGTGGTCGGGCTGGTACTTGGTTGCGACAAGATTTCCTGAATGACCGATTTGTGGCCGCCTCGCTTTTTGGTGCTTGCCGGTTTGGAGAGGATGTCGGCGCGGGTGTTCTGCTCGCGAGGGACGTGCTGAATCTCTGCGGAGTCGAAACCTCTCAGTTTTTCGGTGATGAGTGCGAGGTATCCGGCGAGGGTGTCGTTTTTTGCCTGATATTCGCCTCGGATTTGTGAAGCGACTAGCTGGGAATCCGTGTAGATTCGGATGTCCCTGGCTCCCAGGTCGGATGCCAGGCGAAGGCCGGCGAGAAACGCTTCGTATTCAGCCTGGTTGTTAGTCGTTGGGAAAGCCAGTGTGAGGGAGACTTCGATGACCGTACCCTCGTCGCTGTCGAGGACGATGCCGGCGCCGCTTCCCGTGGAGTTGGAGGAGCCGTCCACAAAGATGGTCCAGAGGTGGTTCCCGGCGGTAGGGTCGGGTGGTGTGGTCATCTCGGCGACGAAATCGGCCAAGGCTTGGGACTTGATGGCGTGCCGGCTCTCGTAGGTGATGTCGAACTCGGAGAGTTCTAGCGACCATTTCAGCATGCGACCGACCATGTCGGGGCGGCCGAGTAGCTGACGGATGGGCTGATCGGTGCGGAGCACGATGGTGTGTGCGAGAAAATAGTGTCGGAGTCGACGTTCCGCTATCACGAGGGCCAGGGCGACTTTCTCGATCAGCTGGTATCGGACTTCCGGGCCATGGAGAGCTTTGCTAGTAAAGTAGATGGGCTTTTTTCCTTCCCCGGTTTCGCTTACGAGGACGGCGCTGACGGCTTCGTTGGACACGGCCAGATATAAGTATAGGGTTTCGCCCGTTGCGGGGCGCGTCAGCACTGGTGGTTCAGATAAGACGCGTTTGAGGTGGCGAAGGGCTTTCTCACATTCGTCCGTCCATTCGAATTTGGTCTCCTTCCTGAGCAGTTTGAAAAATGGGAGGGCGTGTTGGGCCGACTTCGCAATGAATCGTGAGAGGGAGGCGAGCACGCCGTTGAGGGACTGGATGGCCTTCTTCGTGGTCGGCGTGGTGATATTGGAGAAGGCGTGGCATTTGTCCGGATTGGCTTCGATCCCCCGTTCGGTCAAGTAGTAGCCGAGGAATTTACCGGCGCAGACGCCGAAGGTGCACTTCTCCGGGTTAAAACGCATGCGACATGACCTCGCGGTTTTGAAGACCTTGTGGAGGTGTGCTGCGTGGTCGTCTTCCGCGCCGGATTTGACGATCATGTCGTCCATATATACTTCGAGCATGTCCCCGATTTCGTCGCGGAAGACGCGGTTCATCATCCGCTGGTATGTGGCCCCGGCGTTTTTGAGGCCGAAGGGCATCACGTTGTAATAGTAATTGCCCGACGCCGTCATGAAGGCCGTGGCTTGTTTATCGTGTTTGGCCATCGGGATCTGGTTGTATCCCGAGTACGCGTCCATGAAGGACAAGAGCTTGAAGCCCGCCGAGTTATCGACGAGCTTGTCGATATTGGGGAGGGGGTAGGCGTCCTTAGGACATGCCCGGTTGAGGTCAGTGTAGTCAACACACATGCACCATTTTCGATTATTCTTTTTAACGAGTACAACGTTGGACAGCCAGGTTGAATATCGGGCTTCCGAAATAAAATTTGCCTCTAAGAGGTCTTTTACAGCTTGTTCGGCCGCTGCCGATTTTTTGGGGGACTGGCGACGCCGGCGTTGTACAACGACCTTTGCGGTCGGGTTGATGGACAGCCGGTGGCAGGCGACCTCGGGGTCGAGTCCCGGCATTTCCGAGGCGCTCTAGGCGAAGAGGTCGGCATTCTCACGGAGGCAGGCTTGGAGCTGACGTTTCGCGAGGTCTGGGAGTCCTGCGCCTATCCTCACGGTTCTGCTCGTGTCTTCCCCGAGGGGAATGAGTTCGAACTCTCCATCCGGGATGGGGCGCGCTGGGTGTGGGGGCTGCCCGTTGACTTCGTTGGTCTTTGTTTCATTGTTGAGCTCGTCGGTGAAGCAACTGTCGAGCTCAACGGATCCGACCAGCTCCGTTGGTTTGTCCATAGGCGTAGACGCTTTCTTTTTGGTCGATGGAGCGATGGAGTCTAGGCCTTTCAGCGCGGCTTCGAAGCATCTTCGGGCGGCTTCGATGTCTCCGTTGAGGGTTACCACGGCTCCCCTTCTTGTGTAGTATTTCATCTTCAGGTGGACGGTGGAGGGTACCGCGGTGAGTTCTGCTATCGTCGTCCTGCCCAGGATGCAGTTATAGAGGGACGGGCATTTGATAACTAAGAAGCGGACGCTGATGTCCCTGGATGTTTCCTCTTCTCCGAAGGTGACTTTCAATTCCACGTATCCCCAAGGTCTCGTCGTCGTCCCGTTGAACCCCTGAAGGTCGGAGCCTACGTAGGGAGAGAGGTTAGATTCGTCGAGCTGGAGAGTTGTGAACAGATGGGAGTACATGATGTCAACCGAGCTTCCGCCGTCGACGAGGAGGCGCCTGACGTCGAAGTTTGCCATTCGGGCACGTATGAGCAAGGGTATGTTGGAATTGGGAGATCCCCCGGGTAGTTCCTCGAGGTAAAATGTGATCGGGTTGGAGCGGCCTCGGAATTTGTCGAGCGTGCTCATTTTGCCGGAGTTGTTCGCGATGAGTTCGTCGAATTTCCTTTTCACAGATCCTATGGATAGACTCCTCGTGGCTCCATCAGAGATGACCATGGCTCTGGGGAAGTATTCCCATCGGCTGGTTGGTCGGATTGGCTCGTCGATTAGGTTGGGTCCCTCGGGGGTACCGAATTCTCTGCCCGCGAACCAATCCTCGGGGCGGCTGACGCACAACGCGACCTGGAGCCTGCTGCTGTCCTCTGGAGAGGGAAGTTCCTCGATTTTCTTGGCTTCTGGAGCCTCTGGCCTATGTGGTTCACCTCCTCGGGTGTATCGCTTCAGGTGCCCGTCTTTGATTAGAATTTCAATCGCATCTTTGAGATGGATGCAGTCTTCTGTCACGTGCCCGTGGGTCCTGTGGAATCGGCAGTATTTTGACTTGTCCACGTTGGGTTTGGGCGGCGTTGGTCGCGGAAAACGGACACCTCCCTGCACGAACTCGGTTTTAGCGCATTCGGCCAGTATGCGTTCACGTGAAGCGACCAAGGATGTGTACTCTGTGAATCTTCCCGCCGGGCCGCGTGGTTCGCGTTGTTCGCGGGGTTCGCGGGGGCGGTCTCCTCCTCGTCGATGGCTCGAAGCTCCGTCGTCTCGGTGCCCGCGGGGGGCCTCCCTGTCTCGAGTGTCGCGAGCGGAGTTGGCCACCTGTGTTTCCTCGAATCAGATGTAATGCGCGGCCCTGTCGAGGAAATCTTGGAGGGACGTGGGCCAGTGTATGCCTACGGCCTCGTAGAATTTGGAGTCGTGGCGCAGGCCTTGTTCCATTAAGTAGCGTTTCATTTCGTCGGAAGTTGTCACCTGCACTGCTTCCCGAGTGAACCTTTCGATGTACTTTCGGAGGGGTTCGTCGGGGCCTTGGATGATTGCCTCGAGGACTGCTTCCGTCTTCGGGTGACGTCGGGATGCCGTAAAGTGTTTGGAGAACAGGTCCTTCAAGACCCTCCACGACGTAACTGATTCGGGCTCCAGACTTTTGTACCAGGTCATAGCGCCTTTCCTCAGAGTCGTCGGGAAGAGTCTGCACTTGATAGCTCCCCGGACGTTTCGGTAGTCGAGCATAGCCTCGATGTCTTCCAGGTGATCGTCCGGGTCGGAGGTGCCGTCGTATGTCGACAGCGTCGGCGGCTTCTCCATCCCCTGGGGTATGGGGGCAACCATGATCTCCCGGGACAGCGGGGTGCGGTAATCATCCTCGTCGCTGTGCGCCGGGGATCTGCGAGGGGATGAGCCGTTCAAGGTATGTCCCTGGTTTCGGGCTCTCGATCTCTTGCCTGAGTTCTCGACTCAGGGGTCCTCGGTTGGGATCGCCGCGGTGTTCTGGCTCCTCACGCGAACGTGTCTTGTCGGGGATCTGGTGCGTTCTCGCGTCACCTGCGGGCGGTGTCTCTCCAGCCGCGGTCGGCGGTTTCTGGGTCGAGGTGAGGGACTCCTCGAACCTCCGTTCTGGTCTTCCCGTTGGGGGTACCTCGGAGGACTGATGCGCTCTAATGCTCCAATTCTAGCATTTTGTTGGAACAACAGCTGGTTCGTCTGGTTGATGGCCGTAAAGAGAGCGGCCACCGTTGGGTCTGCTTCCGCCGGGATGGGAACGGGGTGGAATGCTGGCGGGCTCGGGGGTCCGTGATCGGCCTGGAGGGGCCGTTCCGCGGATGATGGTGAAGCAGTTTGCCCGTCCCTTTCATCGGCTTCCGTCGATCGTGCCGTTCCTATTTGCTTCCCGTTGGTGGCGACGTTGAGCGCAAGGTCGTGTGGAGTGTCGTCGCGGTGTGGACTAGCCATGATCGTGGAGGTTTGGTGAAACTTTTGGTTCCTGCTCGGAGTAACGGGGGAGTTTCTGTTCCCACAGACGGCGCCACTGATTTGACCTGATCAGAAGGGATCACGATATGGCCACGCGCTTCTGGACGGCTACCTGTTCACCGGTGATGAGAAGGAGGAGGGGGGGGTGTACCTGCAAGACACTCCGATGCCAAAGTAAGAAGCTGGGCAGAGTGGAAGCGATAGTACAGAAAGGGGCATGAATAGTTACCTGACCCTCTTGAAGAAGAGGGTATTTATAGAGAGACCCCCGCGTTGGGCCAACGGTCATTTGAGATGGGCTGGATGACCAGGCCCAACCCTAATGACTGCTAGGGCTTACGTGGCGTAGTGAAGACCAGAACGTGGTCTTCGCCCTAGTCCAACCGCTCCTAGATCTCCGGAAAGTGGGTTTGACCTGCTCTTTCGGAGGTGGGCAGTTGGTTGATGACGTGTCCCCGCGGAGGGGAGCACGTGGAGAACGTGCACCGGGCACGTTGTTCTCCCCGCGGAGGGGAGCTCGGGAGGTTCCCCGGAAGCAGGTTGTTCTCCCCGCGGAGGGGAGCTCGGGAGGTTCCCGGAAGCACGTTGTTCTCCCCGCGGAGAGGAGGAACCCCGGCCGTGCTTTGGTGAGCCGGGGATGGTTCTGCTCGTCTGGTGGGGTGGATGGTGAAAGGTTGTTGGGGAGACCGCTTTGTGTTTGGCGGTGTGCCCTGCTCGTCCCGAGGGATACACGTCCCCGGCGTGCCTGATTCGCCTGTTGGGCCGTACATGGTATTGGGCCTGCCGAGGTTGGGCCCATACCGGAACACTTTCATTATAAATAAACTTCCTACAAAAGTCCTTGACAACCATTCATCTCACTTCATTTTACACAATGCTCCTCCTGATATGCACAACCTGAAAGTTTTTGGTTCACTAGCATATGCATCAACTCTCCATATGCATAGGACAAAACTTGCACCAAGAGGTAGAAAATGTGTTTTTTAGGATACAAAAATTGGTATGAAAGGTGCTGTAATCTATGACCTTGATACTCGAGAAATTTTTGTGTCTAGAAATGTCACACATCATGAACATATCTTTCCTTACTCAAACAACAACCCCTCTACTTGGTAATACCACTCATATTCTGATTCCAATCATAATCATTATACTAGCATTGATGATGACCCTAGGAATTCTCTAGGAATTCACCCTGAAAATTCTGCACATGAATCCCATCCAGAACAGACCATTTCAGAAAACAACAGTATTGATCATACTCATAGCCCTAATCAACAAGTAACAAATTCTGACCCTGTCCATCATATTCAGAACCCTAATCAACAAGTAACAAACTCTGACCCTGTTCCATAAACCAGACCTGTTAGAAATAGATTGGTTCCTCATTATCTTTCAGATTATGTGTGCAACACTTCCAATGTTTCAGCAGATACAACATTTTCAGGTAAAACTTCAGCTTATCCTATTTCTAAATATGATTCTTTGTCTCATCTCTCTGCATCTCATAGTATCTTTCTATCCTCCATCACACACACACATGAACCAAAGAATTATAAAGAAGCATGTTTATCTGAACATTGGATTAAGGCCATGAAATCTGAGTTGGATGCATTACACAAGAATGAGACTTGGGACATAGTTGATTTGCCACCTCATGTCAAGCCTATTGGAAATAGATGGGTCTTCAAAATTAAGCATAGAGCAGATGGCACGATAGAGAGGTATAAGGCCAGGTTGGTTGCCAAAGGATATAATCAGATTGAAGGATTAGATTTCTTTGACACATTCTCCCCTATAGCAAAGCTCACCACTGTCAGGACACTCTTTGCAGCTGCTGCTACAAATAACTGGTTCTTGCACCAACTTGATGTGAACAATGCCTTTTTACAGGGAGATTTGCAAGAAGATGTATACATGATAGTTCCTGAAGGTATTTCTTGTACCAAATCCAACCAAGTGTGTAAGCTTAACAAAAGTATCTATGGATTAAAGCAAGCCAGTCGGAAATGGTATGAGAAGTTAGCAGCTTTGTTGATCCAACAAGGCTATACTCAATCTATCTCTGATTATTCTTTATTTGTTTTGAAAACTGACAAACATTACGCAGCCATTTTGGTGTATGTTGATGACATAATTCTAGCTGGAAATTCCATGCTTGAATTCAATCGTATCAAAACTTGTCTTGATGACAGTTTCAACATAAAAGATCCAGGAACCTTGAAATACTTCCTTGGTCTAGAAGTTGCTCACTCAAAAGGAGGTATTTGTTTGTCACAGAGGAAATAATGCATGTATCTCTTACAAGAATCAGGCTTACTTGGTTCTAAGCCAGCAATAACACCACTAGATCCTTCCATCAAAATCCATGATGATGGTGGGAAACCTTTTGAAGACATTGGAATATATAGGAGGATGATTGGTCGTTTGCTATATATGAACACAACTCGACCAGACATCACGTATGCCACACAAAAACTTAGTCAATTTCTTCACCACCCTACTATGGCCCATTTTCATGTTGCCTGCAGAATCATTCGATATCTCAAGAACAGTCTTGGACAAGGTCTCTTGTTTAGCAGAAAATCAGAACCTCAGCTCCTTGGCTTCTCAGATGCTGACTGGGCAGGATGCCTTGATTCACGAAATTCCATATCTGGTTATTGCTTCTTCCTTGGTTCTTCCCTCATTTCATGGCGCACTAAGAAACAGCAAACGATTTCTCGATCCTCCTCAGAAGCTGAATACCAAGCATTATCATTTGCTACTTGTGAACTACTTTGGTTGACCTTTTTAATGAAGGAACTACATATTACTTCCTCAAGAATACCTGTCCTATATTGTGACAGCCAGAGTGCGATGCATATAGCCTCCAATCCCATATTCCATGAACGAACTAAACACTTAGAAATTGACTGCCATCTAGTGCGCGAAAAACTTTAGCAAGGCTTACTTAGACTGCTTCCCATCTCAACTATTGATCAACTTGCAAATTTCTTGACCAAAGCTTTACCGACATCAAATTTCAACAAGTTTGTTTCCAAGCATGGCATGATTAATATTCATCATGCTTAGCTTGAGGGAGGCTATTACAGTTAACAACTATTAGTTATGTTTGTTAGCTGTTAGTTAAGTTTGTTAGCTATTAGTTAAGTTTGTTAGCTAAGCAACCTTCTTCTCATTGTTTAGTTAGAGATTCTTCTATATAAACATGTAATGTGCTCTTCATTCCTAATGTAAGAACTCTCCAATCATATGGAGTATTTCCTTATATTCCTTTCTTATGTTTCTTCTCCACATTTCTGTTATGAATTCTGTTAAGAATTTTGTCATGCACAATAGATATCACAAATGCTTCTCCTATCAATACCATTGATGGAAGTGATGCATGGTCTACTTGGAGGGAAAATCTAGCAATTTAAACATGGAATGAATGGCCTGCTAATAGACACATGAATTAATTGTTTTAGTATTAGATGTCTAATTTCAATAATTAGTTAGATTACTTTTTATTTTGTAATGCATATTGGTTTGAGACTTGATTGTTTGATTTTTAGTTTAAGTAATGCATATTGGGTTTTTTGGTTAACGCTTGATTGTTTGATTTTAAGTTTGATTTATGCATACTAATTTGTTTGTATTTTTTTTGCTTGACATGTCTGTAATCTTGTATTTTTGATTAATAATTTGGTTATACAACAAGAATGGAACAAACTGGCCCACGAAAGAGAGATTGCAGACAATGGTCTGAAATGGAGGATGAAATCTTTCTTGATATATTGATTTAAGTTGTGAACAAAGGCCAAAGATGTGGCAATGGACAATTTAAAACGCACACCTTAAGAATGATCGAGACAAAATTGGAAGAAAATTTATTGGATGTGGAATTAAGGTAAAATCACAAATTGAATCTACTATGAAGAGATTAAGGATAATTTATGAAATAATTTATGATATGCTAAATCAAAGTGGATTTGGTGATCTCCCTCAAAAGCAAAACCACAAAGGAGGGTAGGAGAACCAAGTATGATCTTGTTTTTGATATGATATGAAAGACGACATGTGGGATCTTAGGGTTAAAAATTAGGGTATTACAGCTGCCCCTATTTAAGTTTCTTCTATTCGGAGATATGAAGATTGACATCTTTGCCTCGACAAGATAGAAGAGACTTAAATACAGAAATAAACCCAATTTTTGGCCATAAGATACCACAAAATGATATGATTATGCTAATGTCATGAAAACACAAGACCTCTTTGGGGAATAAATGCCAAAGGAGACAGACGACTGTAAGGGAGCCAAAGAAAAGGCTCCGCAAGGGAAATCAAATGACGAGCCCAACTAGGGAAAGAATCCTTGGTAGCCCAAGAATAACGAGATAACATACATGCTTCAAAAAAGATAGCCACTTGCCGAGGACAAACGAAAACTCTGCCGGGAATACTAAAAAGAGATGTAGGCAGGCCAAATCGCACAACAGACTTCTCAAATAAAGAGATAGCTATTTGTTGAGGATGAAAGATAACAAGCTTCCACTATAAAGATAGGGCTCGACGTCTTCTTTAATTAAGTTTTGAACTTGAAAAAAGGACTGAATACAAAATGTCTCCACTGGAGGGAATGCCATTTGCTAGGAATTAGAGATCAATAACTCTACCAGGGACTTCCAAAGAAAACACGGGTAGGTTAGATCATACAACAGATTTCTCAAATAAAGAGACAACCATCTGTTGGGTTTTCACAATAAACTTATCACCAGAACTTTTCCAAAGAGATGTCATTTGATGGAAAATAACTTCATTAAAATTCCCTTCGAGACACTCGGAGAGATGCCATTTGATGGAAAATAAATTCACCAAACATCCCTTCGAGACATTTGGAGAGATGCCATCTACTGGAAAATAGCTTCACCTAACATCCCTTCAAGACACTCGAAGAGATGCCATTTGATGGAAAAGGATTCACAACTAACTTCTTTGCTGAGGATAAACTAGAGAGATAGCCATTTGTTGGAAAAATGGACTTCAATCAAACTTCCCTTCGAGAATTTTTCAAAGAGGCCATTTGATAGAACTACTGGTTTGAAATTCTAGGTACCAAACAGTCAATGTTACAGTGGATGTTATGACATCCACTACTTAGCTGACTACAAAACTTAACATTAAAAAGGAATGGAAGGCAATAAATGACACATAGAATTGTTGACCTAGTTCAGTGCAAATCACACCTACATCTGGGGGTTACCAAGCCAGGGAGAAAATTCACTATCAGTAGAATTAATTCAGAGTCAAACAATTAGTTTCACTCTTCACTAAAGACCTACCCAATGACACTTCAGCCTAACACTAGACCTTAGTTACCAACTCACTCCCCCTCAATCACAACAGTGATATCAACCAATTCAATTACAGATAAAATTGAAGACACACTTCAACCAAACCTTAATTTTGCTTCATAGCTTCAATCAAGATACTCAACACTCATGCTTAAAAGCTTAGAATGACACACACAGAGTACAACTTAAAACACACTAGTCCAATGCACTCATCTAAGAGATAATTGCTTGGCTCACAAGTATCCTAAGACATAATCACACACGTGAAGATCATAGTACACAGACTCACTGTACTCCCTGTCTCAAAAGCTCTGCCCATGAGTCCCCCCTTCAATTAGGATTGTTACTTTGTTATTTATAAAGCTGCGCACTTCCAATTAGGTCAGGGACATTTCATGTTATCCTCAGCATTGCCTAGCTTTTCGCCTGAGATAACTAGGATCCCTAAAATGTTTCCTGAAGTATAGCTTGATCTTCCTCATGCACTATACAAGAACCTAAAACACGCGCCCTAATGTCAGCTGCTTGATGTCATAATATCTAGCGTGACATCCAACATACTTTGCTCTTAGCTATCCAAACTTACCCTGCAGGCCACTTATTATGTATGTCATAACATCAATCATGACATTCACACATACATCAACGTTTTACTACAAAATGCAGCCAATCAAAAAATCTACAAACTCCCCCTTTGGAAAATGTTTGGCTAAAACACTCTATCATCATATCAGAGAACAAGCAGCAGAAAAGTTCATACCATATATCTAATCATGCAGGAAAACTACTAGCTAAAACTACCAATTAACACACACATGTTGTAGTACCATATCAGACTCATCTACACACACAAACAATATCATCTTCCAGCCACTCAAGATCAACTTGTTCACACACTATCATCCAGACTGTTCCAGGTTATGGATGTCAAGACATCCAGGATGACATCCTGAATCACACATGTTCCACAGCCAAAGAAAATCACCTGGTAGTCCACACTACAGATGTCACACCATCTTGTGTTACTCCCCCTCAACTGATGCACATAGCATTAGCCAAGCACAACCTGCACAACTTGCAGTCACACACATCCAACAGCAAGGAGTTGTAGCACACACAGCATACCACATCTGCAAACCAGCTAAGTGTTACTCAGTGCAAACATGCATAGCAGCATACTCATCTTCCACCTGTGAAGCACACAACACAACACAACCTACTGATACCACCTATTTCTCCCCCTTTTTAGCCACAAATTTAGATCATAACTAAAAAAATAGTATAGATCAATCCAACAGTTCCATGTTAGAGGGTTTGGAGACCCAAAATTGCAAAACAAAATAACCCAATCTTTCAAGACAGACAACAAAGGAAAAAATCTAAAACAAGAGGAAAGCTAGCCAAGAAAACCAGCAACCTATCAGCAAACCGTCAAGGCAGATAATTTAATCTCCCCCCTTAGAAGAACTGGAGACAATGTCTTCAATATCTGTTGAGAGATCTTCATCAATATCCTCAGAGTCTTCCTCTGGCACAGCTGCATTATTTGTGCCATGGACATTATCAGAACTGTGAGGTGGATCAATGCGAGCAAGAGGGGTGGAGATACCATGCACCATACGACCTTTCTGGAGAATTATCGTGATAAGTTCTCTAACGGATCTGTCCACATATGCAAAACCTTCCCTATTTTTCATTCTAGCCAAGTCATCAGCAGTGAGAGAAGAATTACATTGGGATTGTTGATTGGAATTTCCAGCTTGAGGGGATGTCGTACCAGAATCATCTTCAGAAGGTTTGGGATGGTTCTTGGAAGGAGAAGCATCTTGATTGAAAGACATCTTGATTGAAGGGCAATTGAGGAGATGAGGCGTATTCTGTGGAGTAGGCAAAGGCAAGATAATTGTAGGTATAGTGAGATAACACGATTTTGCATGGAATAGAGAGCTTTTGTGGTCTAGGACGTTGAATGCATTAAAGTAGGGGGTTGGAACAAGTTTTCCCTTATAAGACTTATTTCAAATTGACAGCTCTCTCTTTCCAGTCGTTGCTATAAATCCTCACACATGCAAATTCCCAACTTTCCTCTTAGATTTTCAAATTGAGCAGCATCTAGAGCCTTGGTAAATATGTCAGCCAGCTGTAGTTCCGTTGCCACATGCTATAGGGTAATCACTTTGTCTTCCACAAGGTCTATTATGAAATGATGTCTGATATTAATGTGCTTGGTTCTGCTATGCTGAATTGGGTTCTTAGAAATATTGATGGTACTAAGATTGTCACAGTACAATGTCATGACATCCTGAGTGACATTGTACTCAGTCAACATTTGCTTCATCCAGACCAGTTGGGAACAACTACTACCAGCTGCTATGTATTCAGCTTCAACAGTGGATAAGGAGACACAATTTTGCTTCTTGCTGAACCATGACATGAGGTTGTTCCCCAAGAAGAAACATCCACCAGATGTGCTTTTTCTGTCATTAGCACTCCCAGCCCAATCAGCATCACAATACCCATATAGAATAGGGGAACATCCATGAAATTACAGCATACCATAATCACATGTTCCATTCATATATTTGAGAAGCCTTTTGACTTGATTTATGTGACTTACCTTGGGATCTGCTTGATATCTAGCACACACACCAATTGCAAATGCAATATCAGGTATGTTGGTTGTTAGATATAACAAGCTTCCAATCATACTTCTATACAAGCCTTGGTCAACACTTGTACCACTATCATCTTTAGTTAACTTCAGATGTGTGGGTGCAGGTGTCCTTTTGTCTCGCATTATCCATGCCAAACTTTTTGACTATGTTTTTGACATATTTACTTTGGGATATGTTGCGGTGAAATTTGGATGTCAAACTATTAATGAGTTTGAATCGCAATTCATTTACAACCGCTCTTTGATTTATCCGAAGGAAAAGGTGAAAAGAGGGAAAACCTATTTTGCATCGTAAACACAATGCGGGGAAAGATCTAGGGTTCGGGGGTTGGTTAAATTTAGGGAAGGTATTAGCACCCTAAACTTCTGTAGTACTCTACAGGAACCTTTTGTTCAAATGTTTACTATTTGCTTTATTTATTTGCTTAAGATATATGTACAAAGGGATTAAAAGTGAGAAAATAAACCTACGGGGTTAATTCTAAGTTTACTCGGCAAGACATCGCATCTTGTGCCTACGTATCCTTACGGGAGTGGAATCAGAGTAATCGTAGTTCCCCTCAAAAGGGAGGTTAAAGACTTCTTGACTGTGGTCAAAGTCTCAAAGGTAATAAACATGTCTTAAGGACACGTTTACGCGGAGTGTAGAAACTCCAATATCTACGTTGTAAATTGTTAAGTGAATTAGGGTTAGGTTAGGGATTCCGCGGCGGGAAACCCTAAAATGAGCACGGCGGCTCTTTGACCTAGTGCTAGGGGTAAAATGGTAACTTTGTCTGCGGCGAGACATTTATGGAAAATTAGGGTTTGTAAGGGTGTAGTTTTGAGGTTTTGAGGTTGAGGACTATTGACACGGCGGTCAAACGGCTAGACCTAATTCTTTCGGAGGAGTGAAATTAATTATAAAGATGCGATGAAATTGAATATACATACAACGGCAGAAAATAAAGTGCGGAAAGATAAATGCGACAATTGTCTCGCAAAATTACATCCCATAAGCAGTTACAAATATGATAATTGAATATTTAAACTGAAAATAAAATCAATTGAACTTAGTCAGCTGCAAAAAACCAAAACAAACAGAGACTGTTATTATACGGGGTTAGACAAAAAATTAGACGGGAATGTTAGGAATCTAAGTAGAAAATTATAATTTTAACGAAACAAGAAAAAAGTTAGAAATTTGGATCTTAAAAATGAGGATGTTAGCGAAAAATTAATAAACAATAAAAATTGATACGCAATGAAGACGATGATAATATACAAGTGATAATGGAATATGAAATAGCAACGATGATGTCAGATTATGTACAAATATAAAAATAAATACAAAAATAAATAAATAAATATTAGTGAACAGATTCATGGATAATCAAGAATACTGTTAGGAATGAAGGATGAAAATTGGAGTTGACGATAATTAAAAGTTAAGTGATGAACGTTTTAAGACGATGAGAATTTAGGTAATAAGAAAAGAGTTAGAATGGAATTAGGTTTTTTTTTGTGAGATTTGGAAAAGTTAGAGTTTTTAATGTGATTAAGAAAAAGAAAATAGATTAAAAGTTAGAATTAAAAGTTAGCAAAAAAATTAGAACTTCGAAATTTGGTTTTTAAAAAAAAGGTTAGAAAATAAAAAATAAAAGTTTGAAAATAAAAGAGAAAATGTTAGATTTTAATTCATAAAAAAGTTAATACTCTTGAAAAAAAACAAAAATAAGATTAGAAATTTTTTAAGAAAAGAAGAGTTAGTTACTTTTGATGAAGACTGCAAGAGTCTTTGATGCTTGCCGATCCCTCGTTTTGTTGCTCCTGAGGGTCCTTTTATACTTGATTTTTTTAAATCTTTTTCAATCTCAGATTTGATTTGAATATTTCAATCTTTTCAATCTCTGATTTGATTTGAATGAATTTTTATGATGATTTCAGATTTGATTCAATGATGGTGATGCTGATATTTAGATCTGATTTTCTTATGATGATGATATGATCTGATTGATTTGATTTAACTCTATCTGGGATTCATTGGGATTGGATTTGATTAAAAAAATGTTGGGATTTAAATTTAAAAAGTTAGCAAAGAAAATAAGAGTTTCAAGTTAAATAAAAATTAGAGTTTTAAGTTTAAAAAAATGAGTTAGAATTTTAAAATAAAATAAAAAAATATATTTGAATGTTGATTTTAAAAAATGTTAGAATTATTTTAAAAACTGTTAGAATTTAATTTTAAAAGGAATTTAGATCTTAATTTTAAAAAAAGAAAATAAAATGGCATTAGAATTTAATTTTAAAAGGAATTTAGAATTTTAATTTGAAAAAGGATGGTGTCAAAAAAGATTTAGATTTAATTTAAAAAAAAAAGGATAGATTTAATTTATAAAAAAAAGGTTAGATTTAATTTTTAAAATAGTTAGAAAAAAAAGATTTAATTTTAAAAAGAAGTTAGAGAAAAAGTTTTAATTTTAAAAAGAAGTTAGAGAAAAAAAAGATTTAATTTTTTTAAAAAAGTTAGAAAAAAATATTTAACTTTAAAAAAGTTAGAAAAAAAGATTTAATTTTAAAAAGGTAATAGAATTTGATTAAAAAAAATGTGTTAGAAATTAATTAAAAAAGGTTATAAAAAATTTACTCTTGAAGAAAAGAAGAAAAAAAAATTTAAATGTTAATCTAAATCGTAAAAGTTAGTAAGAAGAGCTTAAAATGATTTAAATAAATAAACTAAATAGAAAAAAAAAGTTAATAAAAAACATTAGTAAAGTTATAAAAAAAATTTAATTAAATTATTATTAGTTAAAAAACAAGATTTAAAAAAAAGGTTAATTTATTAAGTTAATCAGAATTTAAAATAAAAATAAAAAAGAAAGGGTAAAATTTGGGGTATTACAGTTGCCCCTATTTAAATATCTACACCGGATGATTTGAGTGGCCGAGACTCGAGAAATCGTGGTGGAGGGATTTAAATATAGATAACCGAAAATTTTGTCCTTAGATGCAGTGATATGCAAATGCTATGGACAAAACGAGAACAGACTAATGCAGACAATGATATGATGCGTATGCTGGAATGATGAATTGCAAAAATGCTGACAAATACGACGACACAGGGACAGACGCTACGAGAAGAACACACTGGGGAAAACGACGCGCTGGGACACAGCACAACACCGGGGAATTCTAAAAATGATGGTCAACTGGCGCGAACACGACCAATTGTCTTTTTTAGAAAGAACTGGATTCTCCAATGGAGATGGTACCTATGAGACGGCCTCCACTGGGGAATCTAAAAGTAAAACTGGATCATGTACGACTGCAAGATCGATCACAGAATGCTGGAGCATTGAGCAAAGAATAACATCCAAGCTTCTGTAAACTATCTCTCGTGACAGGATCAAACGGGCCTTTCGAAACTCCGTAGCAAATATACAGGGTAAAAAAGACCGGCTGTATGCCAAAATAAATGGACTTAAAGTGGTTAGAACATGATCCTAAATGGAGATGGCGCCTATGAGATGGCCTCCACTTGGGGAATATCTAACAATAAAACTGGATCTACACGACTGCCAGATCGATTACAGAATGCTGGAGCATTGAGCAAAGAATAACATCCAAGCTTCTATAAACTATCCTTCGTGATGGGATCGAATGGACTTTTCAGAAATCCATAGAAAATACAGGGTAAAAACCGGCTGTATGCCAAAATAAATGGGCTTTGATGGGAAATGCCCTGATAAGCTTCTCGAGGGAGAACTGTCACTTATCGTTGGAAGGGACTTACATGCCAAAACGGATAAGCGCTCAAATAAAGAGGCTGCTGCTTATCTGATATACAAATATTATCGTATTTAAGGTCGGTGCCTGGAATACGTTTCAGATTCTTCTTTTACTAAAGGATAAAATAAACTTCTTCATACTTCCGAGGACAGCGCGTCGGGTATGATTCTGCTTCTTCTTTTGCTAAAGGGTAAATGAACTTCCTCATACTTCAAGATCTGTGCTCTCCTGAATATGATTCCGCTCCTTCTTTTACTAAAGGGTAAATGAACTTCTTCATACTTCAAGATCTGTGCTCTCCTGAATATGATTCCGCTCCTTCTTTTACTAAAGGGTAAACGAACTTCTTCATACTTCAGGATCTGTGCTCTCCTGAATATGATTCGGTTCAAACCTCCCCACACTTCAAGATGACAAGGAAAATGGAAGCCCAACTGCTCGATGTAGATGGCCATTTGCTGCGAGTCATAACGAAGATGGGATCAGCTTCTCAGGCGAGAAATGTCGCTTATTTGCAAGAGTGGCAATAATAAGCTTCTCATGTAAGAACTGCTTGTAGAGGTGATAACAGATGATGATAAGCTTCTCGGCGGAGAACTGTTGCATACCGTTGCAGAAGAATGTTACGATAAGCTTCTTAACCGAGAACTGTTGCTGATCGATTGTGATAAGCTTCTCTTGTGAGAACTGTTGCGTATCCTATTGTGTAAGGTTGTGATAAGCTTCTCTGGTGAGAACTGTTGCTGATCGATTGTGATAAGCTTCTCTTGGCGAGAACTGTTGCTAATCGATTGTAAAATGTTGTGATAAGCTTCTCGGGTGAGAACTGTTGCGTATCCTGTTGTGTAAGGTTGTGATAAGCTTCTCTGGTGAGAACTGTTGATGATCGATAAAATGTTGTGATAAGCTTCTCTGGTGAGAACTGTTGCTGATCGATTGTAAAATGTATGATTGTAGAGTTTTATACCGATAGGCTTCTCAGGTGAGAACAGTCGCATACCGATGCTGTAGGATGTAGGATTGTAAAGTGTCGTACCGATAGGCTTCTCAGGCGAGAACAGTTGCATACCGATGCTGTAAGATGTACTGATAGATTTTCCAGGCGTGAATTGGCGTGTATCTGTAAAGGATTGTGATTGGTTTTCTTGAAAGATAGTGCAAAATAAATGCACATCCGGGTACAGTGATAAGCTTCTCAGGCGAGAACAGTCGCATATCTGCTAAGGTATGGTGAAAATTTTTAAACGGTGCAAAATAAATGCACGTCTGGTTGGGCTCGGCGACCGACAAGACTGAGATTTAATCTAGGATCGAGCTAGAAAGAAAACTGGTAATCAAGACTCCATCGAGGGAATGATCTCGAAGGGCAGATATCTTATCCTGGCGAGGAAAGATAGCTGAAGTAACTGTCATCCACGAGAATCGAGCTCTGTGGGGAAACTGGAAACACATATGTATTTTATGCTTAGGGCTGACAATCTATTTGGAGAGAATGGACAAACCAGTTACTCGGCGGTAACAACCAATGATGGCGAGACACAATGAACTTGTGAATGCTAACGCATGTGTTACTGCGTATGTTGATATGAATGTATGTTAATGTCTATGTAGTTAAATATGCAGGATGTAATGGAATGAGTATGTAATGAGTATGTGTACGAAATAGGCATGTGATGCTTATGCCCCTGCGTATGCTGACGAAACAGACTAGAGACAGGACGAGAGATGAAATAAACATCTCGACGGAGATACCCTGCGTTCTCTGCAACCAAGACGTCAATCATGGGTAAGAAAGATCAATGGTAGAAACAAATCTGGTTTCAAAATTCTAACTTCTTCTGGGGAGAAGGTAATCTGCTTGGGTGCACAGTATCATGTCTTCGCATGGGGAGAAGAAAACCTGAGGGACACTTTCGAGTTACCCCAGAAAAAGTTGTCAGCTTATAGTCTCGCTGGGGACTGTGATGAGACAATAGTTTAGGAGCCTGTTGCAACACTGAGATTGACTGGGGAATGAAGACCGCTGTGAGTAAAATCCCTCGGGTGCACGAAGAAAAGTTGTGAAACCACATGGTTTTGATCTTGAAGGACCTTGTAGTAGTCGCCATTTGTTTCCCTTTTTTTTTTTTAAAAACACGGTGCCCTAGGATACTTGTGTTGTAAGGTAGGGTCATCTCAAGAGGATTTTATAGAGAACACCGAGTCTGGTTGCCCCATTGTTCTCAAACTCTTTGAGAGATTCGTCAGGTCTCGACGTAACTGGCACAAATTAATCGTGTTACGACGAAATCTTTGAGAAATAGCTCTTAAGAACGTCAGACTCGCGTTGGTAAGCGAACTGGGAAACCGCCTACCCCTGTTTAGCAGGATCTTCAAGTTCCATGGGTTATGTCCATATATAAATCTCTAAGATATCAAGCAAAGTCATCATGCCTGAAATGCCTATCCTGAGCTTGTCAATGTACACATATATTTGTCTTGAATTTTGTTTTGAAAAAGATATCGCAATAACTTGTGACCGAAATCACTAGTCAGGATATAAGTTTTAATTATAATGCCAACACGAATTTTTTCTGAGCATAGCTCGTAGGAGTCAGGAAACGTGATCTTGTCGAGTATGCTTTCAACCGAAGTCCTACTTCAATTAGGTCTTTTAAAGGTTGTATCGTGGCTCGGTTCACGGTTTAAGAAACAAAAGGATAAAGGCTCAGAGTTATATTTGTACCCACCCCTTCTTCGTGATGTTCTCCAATCCTAATTTTAGTTAATCGGATACGAACGCTCATATCTCAAGCGGATTTGCTATGGTCGAGAACTTATCAAGGCTTTGGACATGGCAGTCACTCACCTATTTCTAATGGCAATTGGTCACACGATTTTGTTCTTTACTAGGGATTATTTATTGTACCCTCTAGTTTTGCTTTTATTCCCTAACTTTTGCCTGGACAATGTCTTTTGATCTGACTTCGGAGTCCAGCGGGATGCCCCAGTTTTGCCTAAGTCTCCTTCATAGGTTTTGACTTAGCGAGCTCTTATTTTTTTGAATATTCTTTTATGCACAAGTCGTGTAAATCTTTTGAAAGGCTCGTGACTGCCCCACTCCTTAGGTAACCGAGGGATAGTCATTGTATTGGACTTCTTAAGATGCTAAGGATAAATTCTCGAAGGTTTGCTCTTCCCTTTTTTAGAGTCTAAGCGCTCGATCGGCTTAACTGAGACCTACCCTGCCCCAGGTTAGGATGAAGGTTCTTAAAAGAAAGAAAAACTCCTACTTCAAGGCTCAAAGAGGTGACTAGGGATTAACATCCTTATATCTCCAGTGTTTGGGATTTGAAACAATGCCTTACATCATCAGCAGGTTTTAATTGAAAGCATACGACAAGAAATCTGACGTTTTGGGTTCGTCATCCTCCCCTCAATTCTCCATCAGAACAAGAGATCGGGTAAAGTTGGCATTATGATTTATGAAAACGTATTTTTTGAATGAGTGAAACGAATGGATTTATTCCAGACAAACATATGCGTTGCATTAATTAATCAAAGATAAACAAGTTCGTGCATGCTAAATATGCTTAATCGAAGAGAAATACATATAAATAAACAAATGAACTGTCGGAAAAATCCTTCTAAATGTTTATGAAATCTTGCATTCCAGAGTAACAGTTTCCTTTGGCGGAGCCTCAAGGGAAGGGACGTCGGGTTTACGATCACTGTGAGTCGTCATGGCATGCCCCAGTTACGCTGGTCACATCTTCAACAGTTTTCAGTCGTTGCTTCAAAATAACTTTCCCAGATTCTTTGTTGATCCCGGTCATATCATCTTGAAGGTTACTGAAATGAAGCGAGCTAGACCTTTAAATAATTACTGGATTCGACTGATTTGCTGAGGGGACAACATACTTTGCAGAATTTAAGCTTGACAAGCGGGGAACCCCGAGAGGAGTCTCGATCTTCGGCTGAGCATCACTAAAAGACAACTTCTTCGTTTCTAGCAAATTTCTGACAAAGTTCTTAAGAGCGTAGCAATTCTCTAGATCATGGCCGGGCGCACCCTCATGAAATAAACAATGAGCGGCCGCGTTGTAACCTGCAGGTAACAGATTAGGCGGAGGACCAAAAGCACGGGTGGTAATCAGACCTTGTTGTACCAAATGGGGGTATAACTCAGTGAAAGTTATCGGAATTGGAGGACAAGGCTTATACTGACTCTTACGGGGATAAGGAACCTGATTCTGTGATTGTTGGTGAACAGGAGCGTTGGGCACTCGTTGACTGTTGACAAGAACTTGCATGGGCGGGTAACCGGAAGGTTGTTGATAAACCGGTGCTTGATATACCAGAGCCGACTGCATAGGCTGGTATGTAGGAAACTGCTGATCGAAAGGAGGTGGAACAGTAGCTACATATGGAAACGGATAACCTTGAACATAACTCTGCTGATGTTGCCAAAGTTGAGGAGTAGCCATTTTGCGGTTCCTCGAACGTGCAGGTCCTTTACCATGGTCGGAGTTAGGAGTTTTGCACTTTGGAGGGGTGGCTCGTCGAACTGGTTGAGCACTAGGAGGCACCAAACCGGATTGAAGACCGTGAGGAGGTACATTCTCGACAGTAACAGCTGGTAGAGATTCTATAACGGTATTAATAGTCTCAGAAACAACAGTAGACTGAGCATCCACCTTCACACTAAGAGCTCGTAGCATCTCCAAAATCTGCCCTACACTTCCTCGAAGATCTTCGAGTTCATGGCTGACACGGTTGATCTCTTGGTTTTGATCTTCCATCCTTATGAAGGGTCGTATTGATGCAGAGAACTCAGGGTGACAAAACTGGAAGGTGAGAGAACCGCGTATGAGAAATCGGGAGACATGCAATGCAAAAGTAAGATGCTAAAATGTGAATGCAAATGAAGATTTCATGGAATTCAAATATTTACGAATATTGCGGAATACCAAGGAAACTTTTAATTCATTGAAGACAAATTACAAATAATATTCTTGCAACCAAAATAGCTAAATAAAAGCCCAGAAAATCCTAGAGAAGCATCTTCCACAACTTCAGTGAGCAGACGGAGATCCGGAGGAAAATAAATATTCGTAGAGCTTCCTCTTCTTGTAGGATTGTATCTCATCATTCTTCGACTGAATCTGCTTTTGAAGTTCTTCGTACTTGCTGACCATCACATGGTATTTGTTCTTCCATGATTCTGCTTCGCATTGTGATTTCTTCAAAGTGATCTTCAAAGTCTCAGCTTCAGTCATGAAATACTGGACAGGTTCTTCTCTTTGAGGTAAAGGATCTTGGCGAGAGTAGGGCATCTTCAACTCAATAGCTCTTCCTCGAACCCATTGAAGGTATGGTTCTATAGACACACAATTAGGTCTGCCCAAACTTTCTTTGTCTTTCCTATGCAGATGATTCCAAGAAGATAGAATCTGATCTTGAAGCTTTTTGTCGTCTTTGAAAAAGATTTTCTCCACATGAATACCTTTAGGCGGTTCCTTCAAGGGGTATCCCAACTGTCGGCGAGCTAAGACTGGATTGTAGCTAATTCCTCCATTGAAACTGAGCAAAGGCACATTGTTGAAGTTTCCGCAACTATGAATGATCGATATCCCATCGTACATGCGATTATACCAATCAATATCAGAGTGAGTTAAAGCCATGACTTTTTGCGACCAACGTTCTTGATTAGGTCTCCAGAACGGACCAGACTTGGGTAAGTGAGAAATAAACCACTTGTATAGCAATGGCACACAACATGTAATCATTCCTCCACCATGAAAGTTTCGGAGATGTACTGAATGATAAGTATTACCCAATAGCGTTGGAACTGGATTTCTCCTCATGAAGGTCTTGATTGCATTAAGGTCCACAAACCCCTCAAAACTAGGAAAAAGCAGCAACCCATAAATAAGCAAAGCAAAAATTGTCTCGAAGGCAAACATGTCTTTATGATCGGCATAAAATTGGGCTTTCTTAATTAGGAAGTCCCTGGGAAAACCGGAGATCCCCCCTTTGGTGATCATATTGTTTTTGACCTCGGATATCCTTAGACAAATGGCTTTAGCAATATCTCGTTCTTTAGGGTCTTCCTCCAAGAAAGGGAATGGAGACTTATCCAAGATAGGTAATCCCACCAACTGAGAGTACTCTTCTAAGGTAGGTAAAAGCTGATAATCTAGAAAGGTGAAGCAGTGATAATCTGGATCATAAAACTGTAGCAAAGTCGCAAGAAGTCCTTCGTTTACTTGAATCTTCAACAAAGACAATAGCCTTCCATATCTGTTTTGGAACTTTTCTTGATCTTGAACCAAATCTCTTAGCTTCTCTAGGACTTCCAAATTAAAACCCCTAAAAGTAAATTTCAAAGTATGCCTTCTATGGTGATCCATGGTATCCTGCAATGTTCATAAATAGAGTTTGAATTCCATGAAATCTTAATGCGATATGATGTTTTATGGATGCAATGCATGAAACCACACAAAATCCTAGGTTAAAGGATCGTGAGCGGAGTTAAGGTCTACCCATCCCAAAAAGAAGTGTACTATAGGTTAGTCGTACCTGCAGAACAAGGTTCTAAAAAAAAGTGCCCAAAGTCATCATCCCATCTTTCGGATATTATCAACCTTCCGATTGACTCGGGGGTTAATAATATTCTCAAGAGAACCTCTTTTGAGTGTAGTATCGCGTAGCAACCATTGTAGGACTACTCCCACATAGTTCCCGCACTACGTCCTAAATAAGGCCAAGGTGGTGTTAAGGTACTACGGTTCCCAATATCACAGACTCCAATCGACCATGGAAAAAGTTTTCACGATTGCTCGTTCAACCGAACCATTTTCGAAAAGGTCTCAACTGAGCGGTGATTCTCGAATCAGCTTGGTCGGGATTCAACTCCCTATAAGCCTCATCGAATATATCCCCATCCTATAATAATGTCACTAGTCCGGGTGTAGGACTTATCTCACAACACGAGGAACAGTCCCAAATCAGAGCACAAATATATACATGCAAATGAATAGTAAAACAAATAGTAATAAATATGAACAAATTAGGGATAACCCTCAAAAGTTTATGACTCCCCAGTGAAGTCGCCATTTTCTGTTGCGGTGAAATTTGGATGTCAAACTATTAATGAGTTTGAATCGCAATTCATTTACAACCGCTCTTTGATTTATCCGAAGGAAAAGGTCAAAAGAGGGAAAACCTATTTTGCATCGTAAACACAATGCGGGGAAATATCTAGGGTTCGGGGGTTGGTTAAATTTAGGGAAGGTATTAGCACCCTAAACTTCTGTAGTACTCTACAGGAACCTTTTGTTCAAATATTTACTATTTGCTTTATTTATTTGCTTAAGATATATGTACAAAGGGATTAAAAGTGAGAAAATAAACCTAAGGGGTTAATTCTAAGTTTACTAGGCAAGACATCGCATTTTGTGCCTACGTATCCTTACGGGAGTGGAATCAGAGTAATCGTAGTTCCCCTCAAAAGGGAGGTTAAAGACTTCTTGACTGTGGTCAAAGTCTCAAAGGGAATAAACATGTCTTAAGGACACGTTTACGCGGAGTGTAGAAACTCCAATATCTACGTTGTAAATTGTTAAGTGAATTAGGGTTAGGTTAGGGATTCCGCGGCGAGAAACCCTAAAATGAGCACGGCGGCTCTTTGACCTAGTGCTAGGGGTAAAATGGTAACTTTGTTTGCGGCGAGACATTTATGGAAAATTAGGGTTTGTAAGGGTGTAGTTTTGAGGTTTTGAGGTTGAGGACTATTGACACGGCGGTCAAACGGCTAGACCTAATTCCTTCGGAGGAGTGAAATTAATTATAAAGATGCGATGAAATTGAATATACATACAACGGCAGAAAATAAAGTGCGGAAAGATAAATGCGACAATTGTCTCGCAAAATTACATCCCATAAGCAGTTACAAATATGATAATTGAATATTTAAACTGAAAATAAAATCAATTGAACTTAGTCAGCTGCAAAAAACCAAAACAAACAGAGACTGTTATTATACGGGGTTAGACAAAAAATTAGACGGGAATGTTAGGAATTTAAGTAGAAAATTATAATTTTAACGAAACAAGAAAAAAGTTAGAAATTTGGATCTTAAAAATGAGGATGTTAGCGAAAAATTAATAAACAATAAAAATTGATACGCAATGAAGACGATGATAATATACAAGTGATAATGGAATATGAAATAGCAACGATGATGTCAGATTATGTACAAATATAAAAATAAATACAAAAATAAATAAATAAATATTAGTGAACAGGTTCATGGATAATCAAGAATACTGTTAGGAATGAAGGATGAAAATTGGAGTTGACGATAATTAAAAGTTAAGTGATGAACGTTTTGAGACGATGAGAATTTAGGTAATAAGAAAAGAGTTAGAATGGAATTAGGTTTTTTTTGTGAGATTTGGAAAAGTTAGAGTTTTTAATGTGATTAAGAAAAAGAAAATAGATTAAAAGTTAGAATTAAAAGTTAGCAAAAAAATTAGAACTTCGAAATTTGGTTTTTAAAAAAAAAGTTAGAAAATAAAAAATAAAAGTTTGAAAATAAAAGAGAAAATGTTAGATTTTAATTCAAAAAAAAGTTAATACTCTTGAAAAAAAACAAAAATAAGATTAGAAATTTTTTAAGAAAAGAAGAGTTAGTTACTTTTGATGAAGACTGCAAGAGTCTTTGATGCTTGCCGATCCCCCGTTTTGTTGCTCCTGAGGGTCCTTTTATACTTGATTTTTTTAAATCTTTTTCAATCTCAGATTTGATTTGAATATTTCAATCTTTTTCAATCTCTGATTTGATTTGAATGAATTTTTATGATGATTTCAGATTTGATTCAATGATGGTGATGCTGATATTTAGATCTGATTTTATTATGATGATGATATGATCTGATTGATTTGATTTAACTCTATCTGGGATTCATTGGGATTGGATTTGATTAAAAAAATGTTGGGATTTAAATTTAAAAAGTTAGTAAAGAAAATAAGAGTTTCAAGTTAAATAAAAATTAGAGTTTTATGTTTAAAAAAATGAGTTAGAATTTTAAAATAAAATAAAAAAATATATTTGAATGTTGATTTTAAAAAATGTTAGAATTATTTTAAAAACTGTTAGAATTTAATTTTAAAAGGAATTTAGATCTTAATTTTAAAAAAAGAAAATAAAATGGCATTAGAATTTAATTTTAAAATGAATTTAGAATTTTAATTTGAAAAAGGATGGTGTCAAAAAAGATTTAGATTTAATTTAAAAAAAAAGGATAAATTTAATTTATAAAAAAAAGGTTAGATTTAATTTTTAAAATAGTTAGAAAAAAAAGATTTAATTTTAAAAAGAAGTTAGAGAAAAAGATTTAATTTTAAAAAGAAGTTAGAGAAAAAAAAGATTTAATTTTTTTAAAAAAGTTAGAAAAAAATATTTAACTTTAAAAAAGTTAGAAAAAAAGATTTAATTTTAAAAAGGTAATAGAATTTGATTAAAAAAATGTGTTAGAAATTAATTAAAAAAGGTTATAAAAAATTTACTCTTGAAGAAATGAAGAAAAAAAAAATTTAAATTTTAATCTAAATCGTAAAAGTTAGTAAGAAGAGCTTAAAATGATTTAAATAAATAAACTAAATAGAAAAAAAAAGTTAATAAAAAACATTAGTAAAGTTATAAAAAAATTTAATTAAATTATTATTAGTTAAAAAACAAGATTTTAAAAAAAGGTTAATTTATTAAGTTAATCAGAATTTAAAATAAAAATAAAAAAGAAAGGGTAAAATTTGGGGTATTACAGGATAGAAAGATATAGTCTTCCATTTGTTTGACTTGCAACCCAAGAAAGTAAGTTAGTTCTCCACACAAACTCATTTCAAACTCAGATTGCATTTGATTGACAAACTGTTTAACCATTATGTCTGACATTCCACCAAACACTATGCCATCCACATAGATTTGAGCAATCATGAGTTTTCCACCTTCATCCTTCACAAAGAAGGTCTTGTCTATCCCTCATTTCCTATACCCATTAATAGTGAGAAACTCATTCAGTCTCTCATACCAAGCTCTAGGAGCTTGTTTTAATCCATAAAGAGCTTTCCTCAATTTGTATACATGGTTTGGCAGGTCAGGTTCAGCAAATCCCTTGGGTTGTTCCACATACACTTCCTCATTCAAATATCCATTTAGAAATGCACTTTTCACATCCATCTAAAATAATTTGAACTTTAGAATGCAAGCAATTCCTAACAGCAGTCTTATTGACTCAAGTCTTGCAACAAGTGCAAAAGTTTCATCAAAATCAATCCCTTCCACTTGAGTATAGTCTTGTTCCACCAGTCTAGCTTTGTTTCTGGTTATAGCTCATTTATCATCTGATTTGTTTTTGAAGATCCACTTGGTGCCAATGATGTTTGTTCGTTCAGGTCTTGGAACCAATTCCCGCACTTCATTCCTTTTGAACTGTTCTAATTCATCTTGCATAGCATTGATCCAATATTTATCAGTTAGATCCTCCTTCACATTTTTGGGTTCTATCTTGGATACAAATCATGAATTTGAGATGATTTCTCTAGCTCTGGTCCTTACAACACTGTTAGGGTCTCCAATGATAAGATCCTTGGGATGATCTTTAAGGATTCTGATAGAAGGTTCTTTGCTTAGAGCTTCTGACTCAGAGTCTGGAGTTGTAGCTTGAGGATCTTCAGAATTGACCATACCATCAGCATATGTCTCAAGGAATGTTCCAACATCCTCCATGACATTGGTTTCTTCATGTTGGTCATCAATAATCACATTGATGGATTCCATCAAGACTTTTGTTCTAGAGTTGAATACTCTATATGCTCTGCTATTGGTAGAGTATCCCAAGAATATGCCTTCATCACTTTTGGGATCCATTTTTCTCCTTTGTTCACGATCTGTCAAGATGTAACACTTGCTCCTGAAAACATGGAAATACTTCATAGTTGGTTTCCTTCCTTTCCATAGTTCATACAGGGTGGAGGTAGTTCCTTTTCTCAAGGTGACTCTGTTGTGAACATTGCAGGCTGTGTTCATTGCCTCAGCCCAAAAGTGCATAAGCAATTTCTTTGCATGAATCATGGCTCTAGCAAATTCTTGAATAGTCCTGTTTTTCTTTTCCACTACTCCATTTTGTTGAGGAGTGATAGGGGAGAAGAATTCATGACTGATTCCTTCAGACGAGCAGAATTTAGCAATTTTGGAGTTTTCAAACTCCTTTCCATGATCACTCCTAATCCTGACTACACCACTTTCCTTTTCTCGTTGGAGTCTAATGCAAAGATCTTTGAAGACTTCAAACACATCTGATTTTTATCTGATGAAACTTATCCAGGTGTATCTGGAGTAATCATCAACAACTACATAAGCATACCTCTTCCCACCAAGACTTTCTACCTGCATTGGTCCCATCAAGTCCATGTGCAACAGTTCCAGAATTTTAGATGTTGTAAGATGTCCAATTCTTGGGCGTGACACTTTGGTTTGCTTGCCAACCTGACATTCACCATATACCTTTCCTTCATCAATAGTCAACTTGGGGATTCCTCTCACTTCTTCCTTGGAGATGATCTTTTTCATCCCTCTTAGATGAAGATGTCCAAGTTTTTGATGCCACAGTTTGACCTCCTTTTCTTCTCTGGCCATAGAACACATAGTGGAGTTACTTGATACCTTAGGCTCCCATAAGTAATAGTTGTCTTTAGACCTAGAACACCTCACGACTTCCTCTTTTTCTCCATTTGTGACAACACATTCTCCCTTAGTGAATTTAACATTGAGTCCTCGATCACAAAACTAACTGATACTGATAAGGTTGGCAGTCAGTCCTTTTACCAGCTACACATTGTCTAGGTTAGGAACTCCAGGACACTCTAGTTTTCCAACACCTTTGATTTTCCCTTTGGCTCCATTACCAAAGGTCACATAGCTAGTGGAATGAGGTTTAATGTCCACCAACAAGTTCTTTATTTCAGTCATATGTTTGGAACAACCACTATCAAAATACCAGTCTTCTTTAGCTGATACCCTTAGAGAGGTATGAGCTATTATAGCACCTTCCTTAGCAACCCCTTGTTGTTTCTTGACAGGAACATCCTGTTTGGGCTTGACTTGATGAGTGTGGTTGGGAAATCCATGCAACCTGAAGCAAAAGCACTTTATGTGACCAAATCTTCCACAATGGTAACACCTCAATCTTTGAAACTTTCTCTTGGTTTGTTTCATGTTTTTGTCCCCCTAATGTTGTGGCATTGGTCGTGACATCCTGTTTGTCCCATGATTTTCAGCCTTTGTCCTCTTGCAACCCAAGATGAGTCTCTGTTCACCAACAAAGCCTATTCCAGACATGTCTCTAGCTTTCTGATCCACTTGTATAATTTCTTCTAAAGTGTCAGTCCCATTGTTTAACATCCTAATGGACTTTGACATCTGATCAAGTTTGGAGTTTAACAAACTGACTTCACTGTTGAGTGAGTCTATTGTTGCAAGATGTTCCTTCTTCTCAGCCTCCAACTCCTTTATGATTGTCTTTTTCTTCTTCCCTTGCTGGCACACTTCTGCATTTTTGATACACAGCTGTTTATATGAGACTGCAAGTACATCAAAAGTCAGCTCATCTCCACTAGAAGTATCATCAGATACACATACACTAGTTAGTGCAGTAACATGTTTTTTTAGATTCTACTTCTGATCCACTATCAGAATCTCCATCAGACCGGGTGGCAGTTAGACCTTTCTTTTGCCTCTTGAGCTATGTAGGACATTAAGCTTTCATCTGACCAAATCCTTGGGATGATCTTTAAGGATTCTGATAGAAGGTTCTTTGCTTAGAGCTTCTGACTCAGAGTCTGGAGTTGTAGCTTGAGGATCTTCAGAATTGACCATACCATCAGCATATGTCTCAAGGAATGTTCCAACATCCTCCATGACATTGGTTTCTTCATGTTGGTCATCAATAATCACATTGATGGATTCCATCAAGACTTTTGTTCTAGAGTTGAATACTCTATATGCTCTGCTATTGGTAGAGTATCCCAAGAATATGCCTTCATCACTTTTGGGATCCATTTTTCTCCTTTGTTCACGATCTGTCAAGATGTAACACTTGCTCCTGAAAACATGGAAATACTTCATAGTTTCTCCTTTGTTCAGTGCAAATCACACCTACATCTGGGGGTTATCAAGCCAGGGAGAAAATTCACTATCAGTAGAATTAATTCAGAGTCAAACAATCAGTTTCACTCTTCACTTAAGACCTACCCAATGACACTTAAGCCTAACACTAGACCTGAGTTACCAACTCACTCCCCCTCAATCACAGCAGTGATATCAACCAATTCAATTACAGATAAAATTGAAGACACACTTCAACCAAACCTTGATTTTGCTTCACAACTTCAATCAAGAGACTCAACACTCATGCTTAAAAGCTTAGAGTGACACACAAACAAAGTACAACTCAAAACACACTAGTCCAATGCACTCATCCAAGAGATAATTGCTTGGCACACAAGTATCCTAAGACACAATCACACACATGAAGATCACAGTACACAGACTGAATTCTTCACTCACAAACTCACTGTACTCTCTGTCTCAAAAGCTCTGCCCAGGAGTCCCCCCTTCAATTAGGATTGCTACTTTGTTATTTATAAGCAACAGAAAGATTTTGGGCCTAAGTGCAGAAATTAGGTTTAACCAAGTTAAACCTCTTTTCATAAAGCTGCACACTTCAAATTAGGTCAGGGACATTTCATGTTATCCTCAGCATTGCCTAGCATTTCGCCTGAGATAATTAGGATCCCTAAAATGTTTCTTGAAGTATAGCCTAAGCTTCCTCATGCACTATACCAGAACCTAAAGCATGCGCCCTGATGTCAGCTGATTGATGTCATAACATCCAGCATGACATCCAACATACTTTGCTCTTAGCTATCCAAACTTACCCTGCAGCACACTTATTATGTATGTCATAACATCAGTCATGACATTCACACATACATCAATGTTTTACCATAAAATGCAACTAATCAAAACATATACATGGTTGGAGAGGGTTCCAACATTTTGCAATAAACTTCTCTAATGAGTATGAACTAGAGAGATGGCCATTTACAGCGATCATATAAAATGATTCCCGAGAATATACAAGCTGCTCAAATAAAGAGGCTGCCACTTGTTACCAGGTGAAGCTTACATTGCTAGGGGGCATACAAGCTCTTGTTACCAGGTGAAGTTTACTTTGCTAGGGGGAATACAAGCTGCTCAAATAAAGAGGCTGCCACTTGAAGTCGCACAAAAGGTTAATATATCAAACAAGCTTCTCAATGAGATTTCCACTTGTTGACATGTTGAGGCTACGCAAGTTTCTCAAATAAAGAGAAAATCACTTGCTGTCAGGCAAAAATTTCCAAGAGAGTGTTATCATATCACTGTTGGGGAAATTCAGGTCTTCATTTTATGATGGAATTCACAAACAGACTTTTGCTGAGGAGAATAGATCCTCAAAGAGAAAAGGATATGCCTTCTTATCATTCATGTTTCACAGCCTAGAGAGATTCAAATTAACAACTACAGTAGACCAAAGTTCAATTCAGGAACAAACTAGAGAGAAACGGCCAAACAAGACTTGACCCAACAAGGAAATAACTTAACTAGGGAGTAATTCCATCCAGATAAAAGCTGGGGAGGAAAGCTAAAACAAACATCTTCCACGAGGAACAAACTCGGTAGGGAGTAAAAAGGATAACCATTTTCTGCTTACGTGTTAACACTCTAATGGAGAGAATACACACTCTACGGGAATAACAATACCAGAGAGCGAAGAAGCACCGACAAAATGTGACATGAAACATGTGACAACAAGATGCTATGCACAAAAATTGAATGTGCATGCCATGCATATGAGTACGGATATAGTGAAAAAACAGACAAGAGAAAACTGGGGACGACCAATCACCACAGTACAACCGGATACTCGGTTAATCTCAACAAGATGGAGATATCACTGTAAAGTCTGCTAGGGATTTAGTTGAAGAAATTCTGCAAGAGATAAACAAAATTCATCAAAGGAAATAAATCCTATTACAACACTCAAATCTCACTGAGGAGAGGGAGATACTGTTTAGGGAAAAACCTGAAGATCAATCTTCGTGCACCAATAATTCACAAAGGGGAAATAACAACATGAACTCTACTTCAAGAATGGAAGGAAAACCATTGGGGAAACATAACATCCCAAAACTTCTTGACTCATCTTGGGGATAAAAAGAAAATATATATGAATTCCATTTTAAAAGGGGATAAAGAAATTGGTTGTGGAGAATGATGGATCCGCTAGGGATTGGAACCATGCAAACAACTACACTAACTTCACTAGGGAACATTCCAAATCTGCTGGAGATATGAGAAACACAAAATCCTCTGGGATGCGAGTGTGAGAGAAACATTCTGACCTTGTAAAGGAAGAAAAAATGTTAACATCATAGTGAAAAGTCAAACTGTGGGGGATTTTAAAACAATACCCAACACGGGTGAGAGAAAACTTGACAGGTGACTTGCTATATCAACACTTATTAGAAGGTAACAACATTGCTCTCTGCTTGAGAAAACATCTAAAATAATGATGCACAACTTATGCTAGGAAGCAACCAGGATATATCTCTCCCTGGGCATTAACCTTGAGGAGGGGTGGAATTGCTCAACCGCCTGATCACAGTCCAACTGGAGGAAAGAAACATACTCATCTGAAGAAGACTTAGCCGGGGATAATCCAAAAATTTTGTGTGGGGAAAAGCCAAACTGGAATTTACCTGGGACATGTTGGATCTCATAAGTCCAACATATTATAACAAATCTCGAGGAAAACCACCTTCTTGTTGACAACCAAAGAGGGAACAAGGTTATAAAATTTGCTGAGGAATTATCAACAGACTCTACTCGGGAAGATAAGAACAAACTCGGGTGACTTCACTAGGGAAAACACCAAGCTTTGCGCTTTGTGATCTTAACTTTCTTGGAATAAGCGTAGAGGATGGAAGGATGAACTTTCTAGATACAAAATTCTTCTCGACTTCACTAGGGGAGAGCATGGATTTGACGAGGGTCATATCCTATCTTTCACAACTAGTAGTAATAAATGCACAACCTCTGCAGGGGATCAATAAGGATAATCCTCTGGGCACTAACAACCTTGAGAAACATCTTGGAATCGCAGGATAATTAAGAAATTAACCTCATAGTAGAAAGTCAATCTGTGGGGGATTTTAAAACTCAACATTGGGTGATAGAAAACCTAACAACTGACTACTAAATCAACACTTCTTAGAAGAAGAATATGATTCAGATTATTCATAAGAGCAATGAAACATAACAAAGGGGGTAGAAACCTTCCGGGGGCTCCCCATCAAGTTTTATCACAAAACGAGATGGGATCCAACAATTATATATGCTTGATCATAACCAGGTCGGGGAAGAAGAACCACGCTAGACTGAGGAAATACGAATCAAGACTTTGCAAGGGTGTCCAATTTTGAGATGCCTGAATTAACGCTCAACTGAGGAATGCATCAATAAGATTATACTCTGTTTGGGAGATCATCAACAGACTTTACGGGGAGAACATCAACAAGGACGAACTCTGCTTGGGAGAGTATCGAGTTCTGTTGTGTTAAATCAGCCGCATAATAATTAACTTTTTCCCCAAACTGCATGGTCTACAAAAGAATTTCCACTAGAAGAAAGTTTGTACCATAAGGACTTGAGATAATCTACCCCAGCGTCTTCAAATTCTGAGACATTCGTCGAATCTTGATGTAACTGCCCCAGATTAACTGAACTTGGCACATTCTTTAATCAATGGAGTATTCAAGCTTTTCCCCTAAGAAAGCATCAACTGGGAATACAAGCTTTCTCATGCTCAACAAAATCTCCAGGAAACCTACCCCTGGATATGATCATTCGTTGGAATGATTTTCCAATTACTCATTAGAGTTTCAGACCTCAAAAGATTAAACTCATCATTGATGCTCATATGTAAGCTTCTATGATGTCAAACAAATGTATGCAAGCTGAAAATGTTAATTTTGAGAATGATAATTCTAATGCAATTACACATGTTTATCTTGAAGTTTTCACATAAAAGATGTTGCAAAACCCTATGAACGAATCACTAGTTAAGACGTGACATTGATTTTTTTGGATGCACATGCAATACCAACAAAGATCTTTTTAGAACAACTCATGGGAGTCAGAAATGCTATCTCATTAAAGTATGCTTTTAAAATGAGTCCTTCTTAAATTAGGTCGTTTGAGGACTGTAACATGGCCTGGTTCACGGTTTTTCAAAAAAAAGGGATTTTTAGACTCAAAGTTTATTTGTACCCTCCCATTATTCGTGATATTATTCAGTCCTACATTCAACTAAGTTGACACGAATTTTCATCGCTCAAAGGGATTTTATGATGGTTGAAGATGATGGTTTAAGAACCAATGAGGCTTGATGGGGAATAACATTCACCCTTTTTGCCTTTTGGTGTTGTAGTCACACATACTTGTTCTTTTGATGAGGATTTTTCTTTGTAATCCTTTCTTTTTGCTTTTTGTTTTTTCATTCTTTTGTTTTTCCTTAACTTTTTCCTAGACTAATTCTTTTGAAATTTTTGATGTCTAGCGGGATGCCCTAATTTTGCCTAAGTCGTTTGTTTTCAAGTTTACAACTTAGCAGGCTTTTTTTTTCTTTTGATTTCTTTCTTCTTTTTTTTTGAACAAATCATGCAACATTGGCTTATCTGACTTATTAGAAAGGGTCGTGACTGCCTCTTTCCTTCATGGATGAGGGATAACCATTGTGGTTTCTTTAGATGTACACTCCCATTTTGAAATTTGGTGACTTGGTCAAATTAATTGAAGACTACCTGCCCCAGGTTAAATGTAAAGGGTTTTTCATTTAGAAAAGAAACTTATACTTCAAGGATCAAAGTGGTTAACAAGGGATTATCTTCCTTATATCTCCAATGTTTGGGAATTTTAAACAAAGCCTTACATCATCAGCAGGGTCTTATTCAAAAGTATACAACCAGAAATCAATCAAGTTTCTACATGCAAGCAAAGAATTAACAATCATAAAAGATTACAAATAAAATTGCAGCAAATGAACTAATGACCTGGGAAGACTATTGCAGGTCACTCCACTAACATCAACAATAAGAACTTTCTTACCACCCTCCAGCATGGCAGCATTGTAATTACAAGGCACAACCAAGGAAGTAATTACCACTGGTCCTGGCATATTAAAATGTGGAACTATGACATTTACCTCATGATCAAAATCAACCCTTTCTCTAGTAATATGAAGTAGTCTCTAATCCAACATATCTTGGAGATCCCTCTTCGCAATAGAACATCCACGAGGATTCTTTGAACAAATTTTGCAAGAAGCATGATCATGCTCATAGTAGGTAAGCCTACATAAACTAACATGCATGTCAACCAAATATCCTCTTATTGAGTTCACATCAGAGATACCTTATTCTTCAAGACATCCTTCCATAACATTTACATACTTGGGCAATAGATTTGTTGAGACATTGGGTCCAGAATCTTCAAAAGATAAAATACCCCTTAGCACTAGCTTTTTCACTTCAGCTTTTAAAGCAAAACAATGTCCAATTTCATGACCGAGTGCCCTTTGATGAAATGCACAAAGACGATTAGACTTAAACCACCATGCGAAATCCTTTGGGGTAGCAGGCGGAGTCCTTCTTTGCACCAGATTCTTCTGTACTAAAGCAGGATATAATTTAGAATACGCCATCGGGATTGGATCAAACTGATCCACGTGTTGTTGTTGCTTACTTTTGCTACAAGATCCTCTACGTTTTTCTTGCAAAATAGCGTTAGTAGCTTGTTATTTCTTCTTGGAAAAAACATTTTCAAACTTCTTAGAGCTGCTAGAAGCACTAATGGGAGCTACATAAATGGGCGTTGAAATTATTTCAGAAATCACGGTCCTTTGAAGTGGAGTCTGAGAAATATGAGGAGAAGGTCGACTCTGAGAAATAACCAGAGTTTCAACCAAAGCAAATAGTCTTTCTATACTACCCTTCTGAGTGGTTACCTCTTCACGAAGCTCAAGGTTTTCTTATTGCAACTAATCCATCTTTTTTCTCTGATTAGCCCGAGTAAGGGACAACTTGTCTGAATGATGACTAAGGGAAACAGATAAGACACCTGGAAAAGGCCAAACACAATGCACAATGATTCATGATATGCAAATGAAAATGTAGATATTTCAAATAACTTTAAAGAGAATTGCAAATATTATTGAAAATAACACAAATTGGAATCTTGAAAATCTCATTTCATTAATATTAGAAAAAGGATTACAAAGTCTGAAATACAATCTCAAAGAATCTCAATACATGAGTGGAATAAAAATAAATCTATGGCATCATATCAAAAGATGACCCAATCTTAGGCTAATACTTCTCATGAAGCCTCTTGATCTCTCTCTTGTAGTTCTCTCCATGCTATCCTTCTCTTCACGAGTCGGTCCACAACACTCTTCCATGCTCCAGAGGCAGAAAGATGAACAGATGATGAAGTGCTAGAGGAATATAAATCATATGGATCTCTAGATTTCTTCATAACATGTCGCTCAAGAAATTCAATTAGATTATCCTTTGCCTTTAGCTGTTTCTACAACTCCGTCTTCTCCTTGTTGGAAGCGTGCTATCCCACTTCTTTTTATATTACTTTATCTTAGCCAAAGCTTCTTGAAGAATTCCTCTATCATCAACGGGAACAAGATAATATGTTGGTGTAATAACACGAAATAATGGCTTCTTAAGAGGATAAGGCATCTTGAGTTGACAAGCTCTATTACAGACCCACAAAATACAACCCTTAGAAGCAACACAATATTTCCTTCCTAACTGACCCTTATCTTTCCAATCAACCTTCCGCCAAGAATGTACAATCCTATTCTTCAACTTCAAGCTCTCTACTCCATTAAGGAAAAAGATACTCGACAATGTAGGACTATTGGGTTTATCCTTCAAGCAATATCCAAACTGGCGCCTAGTAAGAATAGGGTTGTAGTTAATTCCTCCTTGTGTACTAAGAAGAGACACATTAGGGAACTCTCCACAACTATCAATTATAACTCCATTATCATACTCTAAATAATACTAAGTCATGTCTGCAGGAGTGAGAGACATTATTCTATGAGACCATCTGAGCTTATCCTTGTTATCCTTGAAGAGTTGGGACTGAGGCAGGCGCAAAATAAACCACTTGTACAGTAGAGGTGCACAATAAGTAATCTTTCCTCCACCCTTGGAAGTCCTATGGTAGATGGAATGATAAGTGTTTCCTAGCAAGGTAGACACAGGGTTCCCAATCAAGAAGATCTTAATAGCATGAATATTGACAAAACCATCCATGTTAGGAAAAAACACAAGACCATAAATCAAAAAGGCAAGAATAGCCTCTAATGCATCCATACTTCCTATAGTATCAAAGGTAGAAGTTATGCCCATCAAGAACTTGGAACTAATCCCTATAATTCCTCCTTTGGTGACAAATTTTCTCTTAATATCAGACTCTCTAAGATGAATAGCTTTGGCAATGACCTTGAGTATAGGAACTTCCTCCAAACCACTAAAAGGGATTGAGTCTGAAATAGGAAAACGCGTTCAATACGAGTACTCTTCTAAAGTCAGCACAAGATAATAGTCAGGAAAAGTGAAACAATGGTGCAACGGATCATAGAACTAGATCAAGGTGTTGAGAGCCCCATCTTCCATATCAGTCTTCAGAACAGACAAAAGTCTCCCATAACGACCTCTGAAATCTACAGGACTAGATACCAAAGATCCAAGCCTTCGTAACTCTATTAGATCTGGACTCTTGAAACTGTACTTTTGTGAATTCCTTTGTCCAATATCCATAATTACTATCATCTGAAATATTTGCAAAAGGCACCTTGTAGCGGTCGGTTTTTCTGGCAAAAGACCACTACCGCTCCTGGTGCTACTTTCTGATTTCTATATTTATCCTATGAATTTTAAAAGGAATGGGAAGGTATCTTAAACAAACCATTCCCACAATTGTTTTCCTTACAAATATAGAGAGATCTGGAATCGGGGTTGGTTATTGCCGCTACTGCAAAAATTGAGGCCTGCAATGACAGAAGAATCGCCACTGTGCGTTATTTATCCCAAAAGAGGGAAAGGAAACGCTCAGAGAAAACCTAATGAAAAGAGGGATAAGATCGGTCATCGCAACCAAATCTTGGGTTCGGGAGCCGGTTACGCAAGGGGAAGGTGTTAGCACCCCTCACGCCCGTCGCACTCGACGGGATCCACGCTTGTTGTCTATCTAAAAGGGTGATTGAAACTATCTAACTACTGGCTAAAGGACAAAAGAAAAAGAAGTGACTCAGAAAATCAACGGTGCTTTGTGCCTACGTATTTCATCTGAAGTGAAAAGTCAGAGTCAACGTAGTTCGGCTAACTATGGGTGAAAAGGGGGGAAGGTTGCTCGCCAAGACATCGCGTCTTGTGCCTATGTACTTTCATCTGGTATGAAAAATCAGAGCAAACGTAGTTCGGGCTAAAAGGAAACATAGGTTTGTTCAACTGTTTTACCCGAGTAGGGTTAACAATCGGTTCTAGCAGTTTGGTGTATGCAGCTCGACCATTAGAGACTTAGGTGTTACGGTTTGCGATAGAACCAAGAGTTAACAAAACTCTCCTTATGAAAATGATTTTCCAAGATTAAAGGCCCCAAAGGACAAAAGAAGTTTGAATGATTTGTTTTTGTGTTTTTTAGAGAAGAAGTGTTTTTGAATTGTTTGCAATTCATATCGCACTAGCGACTATGATTTAGGAGTGAATGTGTCGCATATCATCCAAAGGGTGCTACACTAAACATCCAAGCCATTGAAGGGAAACCCCTCAACAACCCTTTCCCAAGTGCTTAAGGCTTGTAACGCACAATAATCATTAACCTTTATTAGGTGTTTTATGATTGTTTTGAGATGAAAAGAGAAAGGACACTAAAGGGGGACTAAACTCAAACCTAAAGTTATCATGCACAATGCTCCTAAAGTCGGGATGAAAGGGAATGAAACTATCCTATTGTTATCATGCATAGGATTGAACACTTAATGTCTCTCCTACTCCCATTCTAAACGGAGGGACTAGGAATCCTAGAGGGATCATGGCACAAGGCCAAGTAAACATTAAATAAATTCACTCACAAATGAAATGATAAAGAAATGGAATTGATGGAATAAAATAAAATGATAAAATATAAAATTAAATAAAATTAAATAAAAAGGATGAAAAATAAAATAACACATAAAAACAATAAAATAAGATTTTTGGATTTTTGATATTTAAAACTATTTTAGATAAATAAAAATAAAAACAAGAAAAGAAGGAAATAAAATAAAATAAATAAAAAGAAAACAAGTGTTAAAAATAAGAAAATGTTCCCACCAAGAGTTGAGCTCTTGTCCTTGGGACTGGAAACACAACACATAACCAACAGACCACTCCCACGCGTGTGAAAAATATGGAAACTCAAAGCAAAAATATCAAAGCATGGAAAAATAATGAAAGTGAATAAAAAAACGCCCCCGCTGGGGGTCGAACTCAGGAAAAGGCATGGCAAGGCAAAGTCATAACCACTGGGGTGGCGATACATCCGTGTATTAATGCCACCCCATAAATAAATAAACCAAACGCATGCGTGTTGCTGGGCAAGCTTAAGGTACAAAAAATAAAGTGAAGTACAAAATACGATTGCATCGTAACTCTCTCAAATCTCATCCAAATGCAGTGAAATAAAAGTCCATCTGACTTGTTTTTTCACAAGGATCACAATGGTACTGACCATGTTTTAAAATAATTCACACATCACAAAATTCGAATGAAAAAGCAAGAGAGAAACTTGAAGTGTATTTTGAAATCAAAGGACCAAACCAGATGCATTTAAAGTCATGTAATGGCCTGAGCAAGTTTCAAGTATGATGTTGGATGAGTTCTAACAAGAAATTCAGTCAAAGGATCTTAGAACAAGGAAATGGTATGTGAGTTGCAATGAACATAAGTTGATCCTAACCAAAACAAAATGATCAGAAAAGGTGAGTGGGTTAAGTTTCAAATACACATAGACTCCAAACATTTCCTATGATGAATCATGGTGGAATAGATCATCTCCTTAATGGAAACAAAATCATTGATGTCAAAACAAGCATCAAGCATGCTGATAGTATGTGTGAATTGATAAACTCAAAAATGGTTCTTACAAAACCAAAGCATTCAACATTTGTTTTAACAAGTTGCCATGGCAAAACAGACACACACTTTCAAATGAGAGGATGCAACTAAACTGTCTCGAATTGATCTAACAGTGATGTTCATGAATTAACAAACTCCATATCCATAATAATCTTGACAAAAACCACTTTTACAACAGTGTCATCTCATTCACATTGCCCTGGTGGCAGTCACACACATAAATCACATAACAGTTGCAGATTTCAACACATGACATAGAAATAACAAACTCAAACTTAAGACATCCTTATGGTAGTGAATTTCAACCAAGACAACACTTAACACAATCTATCCAAAACTTCAAACCAACTATGATCCTACTCTTCATCCAGCACCTTCCACAAAATGGAATCCAACCGGGTTTTGATTGGAATCTAAATTTGTTTGCCTCTCAACAATTGAACAAAAACCTGAGCATCAATGCAATGTCAATGAAGTTGAAACTCCAATCAGCTCAGAACCAAAACAGAAACCTTCCTCCCTCACTAGAGCCAACTAGAAGAGAAAATTCTTGGAACCCTCATCCTGAACTCACAACACCCTAGCAGCAGACTCAACAGGCCACTAATGATTACAACAACTAAACAAAAGTTGCAGCCCAAGGGAGTTGATAGACCTGAACCCAAACCTGGCTTGACAGAATCAAAATAGGTTTAAAAAGAAAGCTCGAAACAGACCTATCCAAAATGGGGACTGAAAAACAAATAGCCATTCAAAAGCTACATGACAATGCTAAATGGTCAATGTCAAACTAAACTCAAACACTAATCACTCATTGTTATCCAACACATTAAGGCAAATCTCAAAACAAACTCTTGTGTGAGCAATGAATCTAAACAGTCAGCAGTAATCCAAAGCCTTTCCTTTTTGACTGCCCAAATGAGCTCACAAGAACTGACCTTGACAGAACTCATGGCCACAAATATAACCAACCACACTCAGCCTACCTAGGTAGTTACTAAGACCTGGACTTAATTCTCATGAACTCTACAAGCTGATTGAGATTCTTGCAAGAAAAAGAGGTTAACAGACCTCAAAACCAAAACATCAACAACCATACTCTTCCAATGCAATATCATCTAATGACAAGGTAAATGGTACAGATTTAACAAACCTATATCAGCAAAGTCTAACAACATGGTTGTCAGTTCAAAAGCAAAGCAAAGTTCAAATGGTCTAAGCTAATCCTAATGACATCAATAAGCTAACTTCTGCATAAGTACCAAATTCTGGCAGCAGTGATATCTCAAACATCATTCATGCCAAAACCAAAATCTCAGGAGCATGAATCCAATTAGCAAGCAACATGGGCCAGCTGGTTTACCACCTCATACATCAAGGTTTTAAATAGTCAAGGCCAAAACCACAATCAAAATCTCATGAAACCAAACTATCTCAAATGGAGGACAATTATAAACATAGACCATGAATTCTAAGAAACAAACTGAGATTGGATAAAGGATGTTGTCAAACCATGATAGTTGGGTCCTCAACAGGCTGCTGGCACAAACCTCCAAATCAAATGGCCAAAGGCACCAACTAGCAAAACAAAGCAGATATGGTTGTAAGGGCATACTACCACAAAGGGTCATCAACCCTGATAACCATAAGAACTAACAGTCTCAACCCTCAAACACCAGCTCTAGGAACAGCCCTGTGCATAAACTCTAAATGCTAGGCAACTTCAAGAAACCAACCTAATCAATAGGTAAACCCAATCCAGCTTATGGCACTTCAAACGAGTTAACAAAACTCAATGAGAAGACAACATGGATATTCAGATTCACACACACATAGCATTTGCTGTGACAAAATCCTGATGGGAAATTAGGTTGGTTTCTCCTCAACAAGCCTGGACAGCAGGCAAAGTAGTAAGGCAACTAAGTAGCAAGTAATAGATCAATACCATATCAGTAAAGCTTGACATTGCAAAATGTCATGAATCCAAGCAGAACCATGGTAACAACCTCCTCCTCAGTGGAACAAACTAGCAGAGAGATTTCTGAATCTTAGCCTCAAATAACTTACCAAGAACACCTCTCACCAAGATCTGGCAGACTAAAAAAGAACAGTTGGGTGATGAACCCATCATCACAAAGTTCAAAGCATAAATTCATCTAGTGTTCAACATCATACATATAAACAAAGATAAACACAACACACTACCCTAATGGCATTCCAACAGCCACACTCTTATCAAAACAGCAAGGGCACTAGCACCACAAACTGACATTACAATGCCTATGATATCCAAACCAAGAGATAACCATTAAAATATCTGACCAAGGTCTGATAATTCCAACTTCACACATCCTATCAGCAGCCCCTTAAACCAACCAATTCTCAAGCAACCCTAAATCTTAGTAATAGCAGGCCTACCATGGTGTAAAAAGTTTGCAATAGAACTTCAGTTTATCAAGCCAACAACAACAGCAGGTCTTAACTTATGACCATGTCTAGTTTACAAACTGCTCAGCACACACAAGACTTCCATTCACCAATCGACCAGGGTACCAATCAGGATTAAAACAAAAGCAACACTACAGTGCCAGGCCAAGTCAAACAGATGCACTTAAGTTAAGAATTCATGATGCAACATAGGTCAAAATGATCAATGACCTCATACCTCAAGGTTTCAACGGTTAATGCCAAAGCAACCACTAAGTCTCATAAATCCAATAGGTAGCAGTTATGACATGAGATTACCCTATATGAACTCTAAATGGCCAATTCTCGAATCATCCAACAACTATTCCAAAACTTCACTCAAATGACAACTTACAAGCAAAAACAACTTAAAGCCTACAGCCTATAATCAAAACCTCAAAGGAAAACGGAACAGAACCAAAGGTGACATTACAATGTCCAACCCTAAACCTCACCATCCAATCCAATGGTGATACTCAAAACTTAAATGTCACAAAGACAAACTAGAAACAGACTGTCATGGGTTTGAGCAAACTCAACAGTGCTAAAACAAAATGACAGCAAACATAAACAAACCAAGCACAAAACATATTTGAAACAAGAATAGAGGCAAACTGGACATGAGAATTTTAAGCATCAACCAAACAAACTCAATGTGTATCTCTCATGATAACAGCTTGCAAAAATCAACACAACAGTGTTGTACATCCAATACCAGCAGACTTGTCATTACAATACACATCAACATTTCAAATGAAAGTTAACCAACTCCAAGAACACAAACAAACTCAAACATGTTTTAATGATACTTATGCACATAAAATAGAGAGTTTAGAAACACTTACCTCTTGTAGACTCCTCACAGCAAGCTTTGAAGTTTCTTTCCCTTTTTGAAGCAACAGTTGGTTTTTAGGGCAGTTTGAGAAAAATGTCAACAACTCCTCCTTTTGCAAACAGTTTGAAGGTTGTGTTATGGAGAGTATGGAATGGAAGGAAACTTGGAAAAATGCTCAAGAATGGGTGAGATTCGCAGGTTTGAATCAAAGGATGCAAAAACTCAACTTTTGATTTTTGCACAAAGTGGTGGCTAGGTTTGTGTGAACTGATGCTTAGCTTAAATACTGAATGAAAATCAGGTTTAGAGGGCAAGAAAATGAATGGGCAGATTTCATCCCTATGGTCCTCTTTTTAATCAATGATGGATGTAGAAATTGTGCTGCAGCTGCTGCATCAGTTGCTTTCCTGGTCAGCTTGGAACAGCATGGAGAAGACATTGGGCTGTGTTGATTTTGGCTCATAGCTCATTTGGGCAATTATTTTGAAAATGAGCAAAATGGCAAAATGGATGCTTGGCTGGTTTTGGCAAAGTTTGAGGGGTAACAATCACATCATCCCATGTGCATGGAAGAGCTCTAGGGCTGATAAACAAAACAAATCAGCAAAACACACCTTTCATGCTTTGGCAAAATGTTCAATGTACCAACTTTGAGTCATGATAACTTTGTGCACACAAATCTAATTGCTTAGATCGTGTGCTCAAATGAAAGAGGGCATAGAGTAGAACAAATTTCATGTTGGTGGAAGTTCCATTTGATCATTGGAAGATCACAAAATCTGGGGTTGAAAATCGTGGCATGCAGGCTGTTCATGAATAACTTAGAAAAAAATTCTAAGTATGGGTTTTGCCTTATTTTTCCTCAACTTTGCACATCCATAACTTGAGCTTCTCAAATCCAATGGAGGACTTCTTGTACTTTTTGGAAAGCTTGGAACACACTCTACAACTTTCATTTGGGACAAAGTTTCATTTGACATCAAGAAGGTGATGAAAATTGGCTTGCAAAGTGGTGCAAAAATCTACCCAAACTTAAAAACTTTTGAAATCATTGAAATCTCCAACTTTGATTGATCATAACTTGAGCTCCAAATATCATATGATTATGAATTGGTACTCAAAAGAAAGCGTGAGATACAAGGAACAATTTTATGTTGACCAAAGTTTCATTTGAAACCTTGATCATAGAAGAAAAATGGCTTTGAAGATGGTTGTTCCAAACATAAAACTTTCCAAAAATGGAATGTTTCTAAAACCCTAATTCCCAAAATGGAAACTTTCAACAACCTTTGATTTTTCATGATTCCCTTGACTTTTCTTGATCAAATTCCACCCATTGGTCATATTGAAATTAAGGATCATGATCTTGACCTCAAAAAGTCAGGAGTTGACTTTTTTCACTACACAATTGACTTTTCTCCAAACCTCTCGATTTTCAATCAACTGATCAATTTGAGCTCTTCTGATTAAAAATGATGGTCAATCACCCATCCTCAAACTCCTTAGGACATATGGAAGACCATGGAGACAAGTTTTGCTTCAAAAGCAAGTTTAGCCTGATTAAAAATGAAACCCTAATCTCTCCTCTTTTGCTTGAGCATTGTTTAGATGAATTGAGTGACCATTTCCACTCCTCCATGACCTCTGAGGTATTCAACAAACTTCTACCTCATGTTCACACTAGTGATAAGACCTTATGGACCCCTTGACAATCTTCTGATGGTTTGTACCAGTGCCTTTGCTTGAGCTTGAAACCAATAAAGACTTTCCTCTTGGATGGTACACAGACAACCACTTGATCCCCTGTAAGAACTATGCTGTGCAAATGCAAGAATGCTAAAATGCAATGAAACATAAGCCAAAATGAAAAAAAAAAGGTTGGTCAAATTTTGGGGTACAACAACTGCCCCTATTCAAGCGACTTGGACCTGAAGGGATGAAAAGCAAACAACTTTCAGACATTCGAGGTAAAAGGCGGTTGGATACCAAAAGAACCCGGAAATTTTCCAACCACGGAAATAAACTGCTAACCCTGACTGGGGAAAAGGGACTCAATCAGGTAAACTCACTTTGGGAGCACCAAGAAGCTTGACCCAATAACTCCGCCGATGAAACAAAAAGATAAAAACTGGTGTCGTGGTCTGAACGGTAATACATCAAATTGTCAGAATCCGGATATTCAAGGAACACAACGAATCAACGAAATCTGCCGGAGTCTAGATACTCAACGAGATGAAAGGCACATCAACAAATGGAAACTGGCCGGAGTACAAACATTCAACGAAGCAAACCAACCAGAGCCTAAACACTCAACGAAGCAAACCCACCGGAGCCTAAACACTCAACGAAGCAAACCAACTGGAGCCTAAACACTCAACGAAACAAACCAACTGGAGCCTAAACACTCAACGAAGCAATCCAACCGGAGCCTAAACACTCAACGAAGCAATCCAACCAGAGCCTAAACACTCAACGAAGCAAACCCACCGGAGCCTAAACACTCAACGAAGCAAACCCACCGGAGCCTAAACACTCAACGAAACAAACCAACCAGAGCCTAAACACTCAACGAAACAAACCAACCGGAGCCTAAACACTCAACAAAGTAAACCAACCGAAGCCTAAACACTCAACGAAGCAAACCAACCGGAGCCTAAACACTCAACGAAGCAAACCAACCGGAGCCTAAACACTCAACGAAGCAAACCAATCGGAGCCTAAACACTCAACGAAGCAAACCAACTGGAGCCTAAACACTCAACGAAGCAATCCAATCGGAGCCTAAACACTCAACGAAACCAATCGGAAACCAGAGTATCTGATAGACAAAGGGAATATGTCACAAACTGAGCCTTCATCGGAATTTAGATATTCAACGGAGCAAGAGATAACATCACAAAACTTAATGGGATTAATATAACCAAACGGAGTCTGGGCACTTCACGGGTAAAGCAAAACGTCACAAATAGAAAATGTCGGAACTTAGATGTCCAACGGAGGAGCCGAAATCTGAATGCTCGAAATAAAAGCCGAAGCCTGAAGATCACCTGTAGGGGATAACCACCACCTAATAAAAAAGGTAACAACCTGGCTTATGTTTCACATGCATGTGTTTGAATATGGCGTAATTCTCCATACGAAATGGAAATGCTACGCGTTTGGGAGGATGCTATGCACGATGCAAATGTAAAGGGACCACTCTAGCAAAATAAATGCTAAAGAGGAAAAAAAAACTCCGCTGGAGGAAGACTAGGCACGCCTAGTGCAAACGGACTCATGCTGGGGAATATAAGCCTTGGATGGCCTCCGAGAAAACTTCTAGGTAAAATTTCTCTGCTAAGCACAAATCCACTCCGCTGGGGATCAAAAATCAAACTCTGTTAAGGAAAAATTCCCAGATGGCCTACCAGAATACAACTCTTCTGGTGAACTAACAACTCGGCTGGAGACAAATAACTCCACTCTACCGGGGAAATCAACCCTGGATGGTCCACCAGAATATAACATTCTGAGGAACAGATAGCTCCACTGAGAATCGAGGTGGACTGCTTGTCGCTACTGCGAAAATCGGCGCCGGCTGAACAGAAGAGTCGCCACCGTGCGTTATTTATCCCACAGGAGGGAAAGGAAACGCTCGAGGTAAACCTACCGCAAAACGGGGAAAGGTATGGTCGTCGCAACCAAAACCTGGATTCGGGAGTCGGTTACGCAAGGGGAAGGTATTAGCACCCCTCACGTCCTTCGTACTCGACGGGATCCACGCTTGTTTTCGGGTATGGATTGTTATTCTATCTACTCTACAGGGTTAAGGGTTAAAAATAAAGGAAAATGACTCGGCAAAGTATCGCACTTTATGCCTACGTATTCCCGTCTGGAACGAGAAATCAGAGTCAACGTAGTTCGCCTACCTACGGGAAAGGAGGGGAAGGTTGCTCGCTAGGATATCGCATCCTATGCCTACGTACTTTCATACAACATGAAAGATCAGAGCAAACGTAGTTCGGGCTACGTACGACACAAGTCTGTCTTGACTGATTTTATTCCTTCTGAAAAATGTTTTCTGATTAACTGGTCCAAGCGGACAAAAAATGACGTTTTGATGAGTTCACATTCTTTTACAGAAGAAGTGTCTTTTATTGTGTTTGAAATTTTATTGTGTTTTTCTGTTTGTTTTGAGAAGGAAGAGACAGAACTCTAACCTATGGTTGCGAAGGGAATCAAACTAACCTAATGTTATCATGCATGGGTTAAGACCTAATGTCTATCATGCTCCTCTCTTGCACAGAGAGAAACAGAGATCCTAAGGGAATAAACGGAAATAGAAACAATAGCATATATACAATAAAGCAGTAAAATGCATGGATGCAACAATACAAGCGAGGCAAGGGAGTCCCACTCAACCTCGAACCTAGAAAACAATAGGCAAAAGTGAAAAGAATTCACTTTCAACCTAACAGGTTAAACAGCAAACAATACAGTCAGGGAAAACCAATCAATACATCAGAAATGAATAACAGCAGAAAATAAACAGCCACAGCAGCTCTGCATCAACATCTGACTTCAAGTCATCATCCAACAGCCACAGGCTTCAAGCAAGCATCAATCTCCATCTCCACAGCCTTCAAGCAAGGGCTTTGTCATCAGTCTTCAGTCTACAATGGCCTTTCTTCAAGTCTCAATCCCCAAGATGAATATCAGTTGACAAGATGGAATGAATGTTAAACAGTCAATTGCCTACCAAGGGTGGCTCATCAACTGTTAACATTATACATACAGTTTTCTCTCAAAATTTCTATCTTCCAAATACATTCACTGATCCTTCCAAAGGAAGGAGGTGGATATTTGAAAGATACTTTGAATCATAGAAAAAGGATGGAGGCACACAAGGCCTTCCATGTTTGTGAATCAGGTTTTCTACTCTAGAGCTCTGCCTAGCTCCTAAACCCTACACTCCTCAACAGCTGCCAGCAAAGGATCCTCCTCATCCACTCTGGAAGTTGAACTTCATCCTCTTGATCTCCAATGGCCTTCATCATCACAAGTCTTCAGCTCTCCCAATCCCCAGGCAAACCCAATACCCCACACAGACAAATGAAATAACCCTAGAGAGGGCACACCACACAGTCAAACCAATACAAGCTATATACTGATAGTAATAGTAGAATAGGGGAAACCTAGTAATTTCTAAGGGATCTATTAGCTACCTATAATCCCTATAGTCCCATACCCCAAAGATTCAATCTACAACTCCTAACGGAAATGACTTAATTCACCTATGTTATCTCCTAAACCCTAGTTTTGATCATGTTATTCACACTTAAACAAATATCCTCAAATTAAGTTCTAAAATTGTGAATTAAATTTTATATACAAGATAAAGGTCTAAGCTAATCAACCTAAAAAGAATGGGACAAAAATATTAAAGCATCTATTCAAACCAAAATTAACAAAATCATGCATCAAATTAAACTACTTAAAATGCTATTTAAAAGAAAAATATGCTAAAAATATAAAAATGAAATGAAATACCAATTTTTTTATGTGATATTTTCCTTAACAAAATTGTGAACAATGTGCAAAAAGAACCAATTAAAATCATGCATTTTTCATTTATTTATGATTTTTTGAAGACTTAAGAAAATTGAGAGAAATTAAAAGGAATTAATTTGGCTGAGGGGTGCAGGGAGTAAGCAAACCAATTGAAATAAGAGAATGGGCCCAGACTGGGGGGCGCGCATAGCAAGCGCGTCTGGGCCCAACACATACTCAGAAAAAATAAAAAAAGACAAAAACATGCAAATGGTGCAATTAGCAAGATTTTCAGTTGAAAACACATTGGGCCTCGCGCTTGGGGGTGGCATTAGCAAGGGAATTCAGGCCCAGTCTGATAGAATAAATGAAACGGTGCGTAGCACCCTTTGAATTTCCCTCTGTTTTTCATTTAAATCACAGCCATTGGATTAGTCTCAGAGTCCAAGTCAAACATGCAATCATGTGGCCATGGTTCATCGTCTACCTCCAGCAAACCCTAGATTCAGGAAACCCTCACCATGCACGAATTTTATACTCCTATGTTCTCCCTTGTTCTTCCATGAAATCACACGATATGAAAAGCAAAGTTGGTCCATTCTTTCCCCTCTACACAGCCATGGCCATAGTTCTTTCTAAAACTCAACCAATAAGTGAACCCGATAGGTGCAATAACTTGGTTCCACCATTTTCACCTGTCAACAACCACTTCAATTCTTTCCAAATCTTATCCTAACCTAATCTACATTTCACACTGATCATTTTAAGCCATATATGCAAGATTGTAGTGCCATATTCCATGAGTTACAAACCCTAACAGTCTTGATACACCATTAACAACCTCCATGAAACTTCTCCAAACTTTGTGAAATCCATCATCTAACCTATCTTAACCGTTCTATGCTAACAAATCACTATGATTCAAACTAAAACAGTCAATTCAAAGAGGAAACTTACCTGGTGCAAATGGTGAAAACAGCTATGGAATTCTCTTGATCCAATGCTTTCAATGCTCTGAACTTGATCCACACCCTCAATTCTTTGTTCTGTATGCAAAGATTCTGGCTCAAACCTCTTGGATCTTGTAATTGAAACTTTCTTGCACTTTGGATGATGAAGTTGTATGGCACGAGTTCTCTTCAATTCAACCAAGTTCTTGTGTGAATTGTGATCTATGAATGATGTTGATGATGATCAGATCAAGAAAAATGGAAATTGAGAGAGATTTGATGGAGTTTGAGAGGGTTTTGCAAATTGGAAGATTGGAGTAAAACTTGGTATTATGAGCACAATGAATCACCAACCATGGCATGAAGCTATTCAATGCAATATATAGATGTCATTGGAAAGTCCTAGAACTTTGGAGAAACTTCCCATGCACACTTTCCCTTGGATTTGGATTATGTAACTTCCTTTATAAGTAACCAAGCATATCTTTCAATTCTTGAACCAAACTCAAAAATCCACTTTATCCAATGTTCTTAAAACATTTTTTACAATCAAAATGACCTATAATTTCATCCCATTTGGCCAAATTATGAAAAATCTCCATTTTAGGTCATTTTTTATTCATTAAATTCACCAATTTTGAAACCTTGAGCTATGGGCCTTTCCAATCTTTCATAGTCACTTTTCTAGACTCAAAATGTCATTTGGAGAAAGTTTTATGTTGTGAAGTTTTTCATTGGAAGCTTCCTTGTATGAGTTTTGGGCATAGGCTTGAAATGACCTGTAATTCTCAGATGACCAAAATACCCTTTTCTTGCCAAGACCATAAGTAGAGTTCCACAAATCATATGAAGGCATACCATACCTTTCTAGAAAGCTAAGACAACGAGGAACAACTCTCATGTTGGCCAGAAATCCATTTGAAATCTCCTTGAAGGTCAAAAGTAGCTTGGAAGACAAATAACTTTCACAGACAAATTTTAGATACCTCAGATGACCTGTAACTTGCAAGGACCATAACTTGAGTTCTATAAATCTCATTAATGTCTTCCACCACTCAAATTAAAGGTCTTGAGATCCTCTACAAGTTTCATGTTGACCAAGGATCCATTTGAAGCTTGCATTTTGACTTATCTTGCTTGGAAGTTTGACCTAAACTAGGGGATTTTACACAAAAACCCTAATTTAGAAACTCCTCTTCTCCTTGATTTCTCTTGATTTCTTCTTGGCACAACACCATATCCTTATCCATGTGTCAAATGATGAACCCCACATCTCTCCAATAGACCCCAATGCCTTTTAATCAGTCATTTGACCTAGGGTTGACCCAGGGTTGACCCAGATGAAACCCTAGTTGACTGTCTTCAACTGCAACTCTTGTGATCATATCAATGACATTCCTCCTTCTACAAATGACTTTCTAAGTCTTCCATGATGTCTACATACTCTCCATGCTCAATTCACGGCTCACAACTTCTTTGCTGATCTTCAGATACCCTCAGATAGGAGATAGATGCACTGCTTGATCCATTGACTTCTTAGCTTTCAATTTCTTTTCTGATGACTTGGATCTGCTTGAATTTGAATAATGCCCTCTTGATAGGCTCATAGAGATAAGAATGGCACTTGGTCCCTTGTTGGATGGCTGGCCCATGCTATGCTATGCAAATGAATGAACTATGTACATGCTCTAGTATGCAAATGATAAAGCCATGAAACATAAAATCAGGTGAAATAAGTTGGTCAAATTTTAGGGTGCAACAGCTGCCCCTATTCAAGCGGCTTGGACCCGACTGGGTGAAGAGCGCAGCCTTCAGACAATCGAGGTACGAGACGGTTGAATACTAATAAAACCCGGAAATTTGCCAACTGCAAAAATAAACTGTACAAAAGTAAACAACACCACTGCTTGGGAAAAAACACTCCAAAGAACCGAATCTTGGTTATTACAGCAACAACCACCCAATCATCTGATAAAACCACGGACCTTGACCGACCACCTCTGTTGGGGTGACTTGGAAATGTCGGAACCTGAGTGTTCAACGAGCACAAAATTTGAATCTTTCTACGCAATTTGCCGGAGTCTGAGCCCTCAACGCAATAACAGGATCACACTAAAAAATGAATATCTATCGGAGTCGGGATGCTCAACGTAATAACTGGGACCAAAATGCTTGATAAACTATAGGAGTCCGGATACTTAACGTAAACAACAATCGGAGCCACAAACTCAACGAACAACCATTATCGGAGTCGGAACACTCAACTAACAAACATCATTAATAATCGGAGTCGGAACACTCAACGAACAACCGGAGCCAACACGCTCAACGTCGCCTCTATCGGAGCCAACAAACTCAACAAACAACCGTTATCGGAGTCGGAACACTCAACTAACAAACATCATTAATAATCGGAGTCGGAACACTCAACGAACAACCATCATCGGAGTCGGAGAACTCAACGAACAAACATCATCAATTATCGGAGTCGGAACACTCAACGAACAAACATCATCAATTATCGGAGTCGGAACACTCAACGAACAAACATCATCGGAGTCAGGGCACTCAACTAACAAACATCATTAATAATCAGAGTCGGAACACTCAACGAACAAACATCATCAATTATCGGAGTCGGAACACTCAACGAACAACCATCATTGGAGTCGGAGAACTCAACGAACAAACATTGTCAATTATCGGAGTCGGAACACTCAACAAACAACCATCATCGGAGTCGGAGAACTCAACGAACAAACATCATCAATTATCGGAGTCAGAACACTCAACGAACAACCATCACCGGAGTCAGAGAACTCAACGAACAAACATCATCAATTATCGGAGTCGGAACACTCAACGAACAACCATCATCGGAGTCGGAGAACTCAACGAACAAACATCGGAGCCGGAAAACTCAACGAACAAACATCATCGGAGTCGGAGAACTCAACGAACAAACATCATCAATTATCGGAGTCGGAACACTCAACGAACAACCATATCGTAGCATAGTCTACTGGGGATACTCTGGAAAATAACTGCCCAACACCTGTATCGATACCAAGTGACCACTTCTGAAATTTGATTTTATGAAAGCCACGTGCCAATGCACAACAAACTTGAAGAAAACATCTCGCTGACCGGGTACAACAACGCCTCAATTGGCAACTCTGTGGGGGATATAATAAACTGAACTACATCACACGTCTCCTGGCGAGACCTCGATTGTCTAGTAACATCTGAGCTTTAGAACTCCATACTCTTATTGAGAACCACACCTGAAAGCAAAAGGTCAACCAACCTGATTGATGCTTCAAAATGCATATGTTTGGCAATGGCGTAATGCTCCATACAGTATGGAAATGCTACGCGTTTTTTTTTGGTAGATGCAAATATGGCACTATATGCCGATGCAAATATGACACTATATGCCGATGCGAATATGAAACTATATGCCGATGCAAATGCAGGCTCGAGCTGCTGGGAAAAGCTCTGACGAGCTTGCTTCATCAATTCTGCCGTTGAGGACAAACACCACCATGCTGGGAAATGGACGGGTATCACAAAGTATTCCGGCAAAATAAATGCCCGGACATACAAACAACTCTGCTGGGGAGAGCTTTAACCTTTGATTTCCAATGGGAGGAAAGAACCACACTGTTGCACCCTAAAATTTGCTCAACCTTATTCACTTGGTTTATGTTTCAATATCATTAGCATTTGCATATAGAGTCAGGTACATAGTCTACTCATCTGCATAGCATAAGCATAGCAAGTCATCCAACAGGGGACCAATCATTATTCTCATCTCTAGAGGCCTATCAAGAAGTTATTATCCTGATTCAATCTCATTCAAGTCATCAGAAAAGAATTTGAAAGTTGGAGAAGTTAGTGGATCAAGCATTGAATCCATCTCCTATCTGAGGGTATCTGAGGATCATCAAGGAAAGTGTGAGTTGTGGGCTGAGCAGGGGGAGTATCTAGACATCTTGGAGGACTTAGAAAGTCATTTGGAGAAGGAGACAAGTCATTGGTGTAGTCACAAGAATTGCAGTTGAAGACAGTCAACTATGGTTTCGTCTGGGGTCAACTCTAGGTCAACTTTAGGTCAATTGACTGATTGTGAGGCATTAAGGGTTATTGGAGAGATGTGGGGTTCATCATTTGACATGTAGAAGAGGATATGGTGATATGCCAAGAATAAATCAAGAGAAATCAAGGAGAAGAGGAGTTTCTAAATTAGGGTTTCTGTGTAAAATCCCCTAATTTAGGTCAAATTTCCAAGCAAGATAAGTCAAAATGCAAGCTTCAAATGAATCCTTGGCCAACATGAAACTTGTAGAGGAGCTCAAGACCTTTAATTTTAGTGGTGGAAGACATCAAGTAGATTTATAGAACTCAAGTTATGGTCCTTGCAAGTTACAGGTCATCTGAGGTATCTGAAATTTTGTCTGTGAAAGTGACTTGACTTCCAAGCAATTTTTACCCCTCAAGGAGATTTCAAATGAATTTCTGGTCAACATAAGAATTGTTCCTCATTGTCTTATATTTCTATAATGGTATAGTATGCCTTCATATGATTTGTGGAGCTCTACTTATGGTCTTGGCAAGCAAAGGGTATTTTGGTCATTTGAGAATTACAGGTCATTTCAAGCCTATGCCCAAAACTCATACAAGGAAGCTTCAAATGGAAAACTTTACAACATCAAACTTGTTCCAAATGACATTTTGAGTCTAGAAAAGTGACCATGAGAGATTGGAAAGATTCATAGCACAAGGTTTCAAAATTGTTGGATTTAATGAATAAAAATGACCTAAAAAATGAGATTTTTCATATTTTGGCCAAATGAAGCAAAATTATAGGTCATTTTGAATGGAAAGATCATTTTGAGAACATTGGCTAAAGTGGAATTTTGAGGTTAGTTTAAATTTTAAGAGTTATTCATGGTTACTTGTAATGGAAGATACATAAACCAAATCCAAGGGAAATCATACAAGGGAAGTTTCTCCAAGCTTCTAGGAGTTTCTAACCTCACCTATATATTGATATGAGTAACTCCATGCCATGGTTGGTGATCACATTTACTCAAAACCACAAGTTTCACACACTTTCTCCAATTTGCAAAAGCATCTCAAACTCTCTCAAATCTCCATCAATTCCCACATTTCTTAATTTGATCATCATCTTGATCATTCATAGATCAGAATTCCATCAAAGATTTGGTTGAATTGAGCAAGAATCATGCTATCCATCTTCATCATCCAAGTTGCAAGAAGGTTTCAAGTACAAGATTCAAGGAGTTTGCACAAGATCCATTGCATACAGAACTCATAATCAAGCTCACTGATCAGTTTCCCATCATTTCAAGCATTGGATCAAGAGGATTCCATAGCTGTTTTCATCATCACACCAGGTTGGTAATGTCATTCGAATTGATTAATTTAGTGAGAATTATAGGGAATTGGTAGTATAGATTGGTTAGGATAAGTAAGATAATTGATTTTGGTAAGTTTGGATAAGTTTCATGGATGTTTATCATGGTGCACTAATTCTGTTAGGGATCATAACATCAAGAATAATGAGAAATAATCTTAGGTTAATGGCTCAGATTAATCAGCATGGAATGTAGATGAGTTTAGGGCAAGAATTGTTGAGCTTTGGATAAGTTGATAGCAGGTGTTAATGGTGGTTTACAACTGTTATTCGTTTCGAGTTGGTCCATTGAGTGAGTGTTAGGGAGAGTTATGGTTATGGCTGTGTAGAGGAGAGTTGATAGAGCATCTTTGCTCTTTGAATCGCGTGATTTCATGGAAGAATGAAGGAGAACAGAATGGTGGAAGTTTCATTCATGGTGGAGGGAGTTTCAGAAACCCTAGGGTTTCTAAGGTTGAAGACAACCTTCTGGCCACACGATCAGGGTTTTGACCTTGACTTTGGGACTGATCCAATGGCCCTGATTTAAAGTGAAAAGCGGAGGGAGATGTAAACGCCTATACGCAGCGTTTCATTTATTTTGCCAGACTGGGCTCCAAAACTCATTGTTATTCGTACCCCCAAACCAGGCCCAATGACATAATGAACTGAACTGCTTGCTATTTGCACCGTTCTCATTTTTTTTTTATTTTTGTTAATTTCTGAGCATGTGCTGGGCCCAGACGCGCTTGCTATGCGTGCCCCCCAGTCTGGGCCCATTTGATTCTTTTAACTGATTTGTATTAATTTCTGCACCCCTCATTCCAAATTAATTCCATTTTAATTTTTTAAATTCATTTCAATTCTTTCAAAAATCATAAAAAATGGAAAAATGCATGGTTTTAATTGTTTCTTTTTGCATATTATTCATAATTTTGTTAAGAAAAATATCACATAAAAAAATTAATATTTCATTTTAGTTTCATATTTTTTTGCATATTTTTCTTTTTAATAGGTGTAAATATTGTTTTGTTTAGTACATGAATTTGTTAATTTTTGTTCTAATAGTTGCTTTAATATTTTTCACCCATTCTTTTTAGGTTGATTAGTAGATGAGATTAGCTTGTATATAAAATTTAGTTCCCATTTTTAGGACTTAATTTTAGGTGTTTAGTTTAGGTGTGGATAACATGAACAAAATTAGGGTTTAAGTGAGGACTTAGGTGAATTAGTTCATTTCCCTTAGGATTTAGAGATTGAATATTTTAGATATGGGACTATAGGGACTATGGGTAGTTACTAGATCCCTTAGAAATCACTAGGATTCCCCTACTGCTATTAGTATATTACTGTCTGTATTTGATTGATTGGTGTGGTGTGCCCTCTGGGGATTATTGCTTGTCTGTGTGGGTATTGGGATTGCTTGGGGATTGGGAGAGCTGAAGACTTGTGATGATGAAGCCATTGGAGATCCAGAGACTGAAGCCCAACTTCCAGAGTTGAAGAGGAGATCCTTGCTAGCAGCTGTTGAGGAGACTAGGGTTTAGGAGCTAGGCAGAGCTCTAGATTAAAAAGCTTGTTTCTCAAACATGGAATGCCTTGTCTGCATCCATCCTTTCTCTATGATTCAAAGTCTCTTTCAAGTATCCACCTCCTTCCTTTGGAAGGATCAGTGAATGTATTTGAAAGATAGAACTTTTGAGAGAAAACTGTCTGTTTAATGTTAACAGTTGATGAACCACCCTTGGTAGGTAATTGACTGTCTAACATTCATTCACTTCATCTTGTTGATTGATGTTCATCCTGGAGATTGAGACTTGAAGAAAAGCCATTGCAGATGGAAGACTGATGACAAAGACCTTGCTGGAAGGCTGTGGAGATGGAGATTGATGTTTGCTGAAGCTGGTAGCTGATTTGATATGACTTGAAGACTGATGTGGTGCAGAGCTGCTGTGGCTGTTTATTTTTGCTGTATTTCATTTCTGATGTATTGATTGGTTTTCTGGACTGTATTGTGTGATGTTTACCCTGTTGGGTTGAAAGTGAAGTCTGTTCACTTTTGCCTATTGTTTTCTAGGTTCGAGGTTGAGTGGGACTCCCTTGCCTCGCTTGTATTGTTGCATCCATGCATTTTACTGCTTTACTATATATATCTGCTATTGTTTCTGTTTCCGTCTATTCCCTTAGGATCTCTGTTTCTCTCTGTGCAAGAGAGGAGCATGATAGACACTAGGTCTTAACCCATGCATGATAACATTAGGTTAGTCTGATTCCCTTCGCAACCGTAGATTAGAGTTCTGTCTCTTCTTCCTCAAAACAAACAGAAAATACAATAAAATTTCAAACACAATAAAAGACACTTCTTCCGTAAAAGAATGTGAACTCATCAAGACGTCATTTTTGTCCGCTTGGACTGCTAATCAGAAAAACCTTTTTCAAAAGGAATAAAATCGACCAAGACAGACTTGTGTCGTACGTGGCCCGAACTACGTTTGCTCTGATCTTTCATGCTGTATGAAAGTACGTAGGCATAGGATGTGATATCCTAGCGAGCAACCTTCCCTTCCTTTCCCGTAGGTAGGCAAACTACGTTGACTCTGATTTCTCGTTCCAGACGGGAATACGTAGGCATAAAGTGCGATACTTTGCCGAGTCATTTTACTTTTCCTTTAACCCTTGACCTGTAGAGTAGATAGAAATAACAATCCATACCCGAAAACAAGCGTGGATCCCATCGAGTACGACGGACGTGAGGGGTGCTAATACCTTCCCCTTGCGTAACCGACTCCCGAATCCAGGTTTTGGTTGCGACGACCTTACCTTTCCCGTGTTGTGCGAGGTTTACTCTGAGCGTTTCCTTTCCCTCCCGTGGGATAAATAACGCACGGTGGCGACTCTTCTGTTCAGCCGGCGCCGATTTTCGCAGTAGCGACAGCTGGCGACTCTGCTGGGGACCCAACGTCCCCTGGCTGCTAAGGACTGCGATGGTTCTTATGCATTTAGGATCCAACGTCCCTTAAGAGAGTCAATCCTAACGCTTGTTTTCCCGTCGAGGATTTTGTATGGATTTATATTTCTGACCTTTATTTTCAGCATTATATATATTGATTATTACTGTTGTATTGGGGTGTGATGGGTGGTTCTATGATTGAGAGATAAGCCGGACCTGGGCTTGAGTGCACCTAGAATTAGAGTAGAAAGTAGTGGGCGCGTGCCGGCTTTGCTTGCATTAGTGTCTCATGAAATCTACACTCGGACGAGGTTCTTCTGGTTGGCTTCTTTTTCTACCCTTTGGGTCGAAGGGGTTGTTGGTCAGCTGAATTGTCGACTCCGGGAACCGATCATTTGGAAGTTGGCTAAGTGAGGCCTCTTTAGGATTTGATGATGCCACTCCTTCTGGGAATCGTATCATCAACCCTGAAAGTCTGTGACGCCGACGACCGCATAGGATGCCATACCTTTGTCAGTTGCTAGGACATCCACCTGTGAGAGGGTTTGGGGTTATGTAGGTAACTAGACCTTCAGACTACTGGTTTGTTTCTTGATCTGAGATCCTGGGTATTTATGAAGAGTTCTGATGTCTGTCAGAGACCAGTTGGAGAGTTCTGAGGTCTGTCAGAGACCAGTTGGAGAGTTCTGAGGTCTGTCAGAGACCAGTTGGAGATATGATTTGAGGTCTACCAGAGACCAGTTGGAGTTATGGTTTGAGGTCTGTCAGAGACCGTTGTTGGAGCTTTGTTTTAGGTCTATCTGAGACCAGGGTTTGAGGATTTCTATAGAGTCTATCTGAGACTTCTTGATATGGTTCAGGCTATTCAGCTACAGCATTTGGTCCCTGTTGCATGTTATTTGCATTGCATTGTTTGCATACCCATTATCATTGCATCCCATTAACGTGTGTCTGTGCTGCAGGTGCATTCGCATATCTCCGATTCTAGTGCCCAGACTTCTGAGTATTGATTATGGCTGGTTTGAGGAAGACAGTTGCATATAAGCTGCCTACACCTGATATTACTCCTTTGCTCGGTCTGATATCTCTTGCTGATGAGGAGGTTAGGAGAAGCTTCAGAATGAGTCACGGGAGATTACTGAGATTAGTCTGCAAACCCACTACTGATGAGATGAATGCGCTGTACACCTTGATGCAGTTCTATGACCCCGCATTGAGATGTTTTACGTTTGCTGACTTCATTCTAGGGCCTACCATTGAGGAGTATGTGGAGTTTACTGAGCTACCAGTGCAGAACAAGGTTCCTTTTATTCACTCTGCTGCTGAGCCCAAGTTGGAGGACTTAGCCAAAGCCTTGCACGTGGACGCTGCAGAACTGTTAGTGACTTCTTGGCTTGGGGTTTCAGGTTTCTCTCTTGACTTCTTGGTTGGCAAAGCTCAGGAGTATGCCAAGAGCGGATGTTGGGTGGTTTTCAATGCTATTTTGGCTCTATGCATTTATGGAATTGTGCTGTTTCCTAACTTGCCCAATTTCGTAGATTTGGACGCTTTCCATCTATTTGCTGCCGGCAATCCAGTGCCAACGTTGATCGGAGACTTCTACCACTCATTGCACTACAAGAACGAAAACAGAAGGGGAAAGGTTGTTTACTGCTGTGCTCCTTTGTTGAATATGTGGTTCAAGAGTCATCTTCCCATGAAGGGGTCTTTTGTGGAGAGTGCAACCACCGCTAGCTGGTCAGAGCGCCTGATGAGGCTATCTTCCGAAGACATTGAGTGGTTTGATCGAGACCTGCTAGGGGCTGAGCTTATATTCAGTTGTTCTGGGTATCCTAATGTCCCGCTGATAGGAAGAAAAGGGTGTATCAACTACAACCCATCGCTGTTGGTCCGTCAGTTTGGATATGCGCTGAAGAACCCACCCGCAGAGGAGGAAGTACAGGAATCTCTGTACTTCACCGGAGACTTGAAGGGGGAGTTATTGGCCAAGCTGCAGCATGCCTGGACGCGTATTAACCGAAGAGGGAAGCCGTTGCTAGGGAAGAATGACTGTCAGGCCTATGCACCTTACAGGGTTTGGATCCAGGAGAGATCCAGTCAGTTGCGGATGCCGTTTCCAGATGCACCAGCCCTTGTTCCTATTCCGGTAGCAGAGCCAACTACTGTTTCTCGGGAAGCCTACGAGCAAGTTGTGAAAGAAAAAGAAGCCTTGATGAAGATCAACGAAGGGTTAGAGCAGGAGCTAGCCCAGATACGCAGTGAGAAAAACAAGGCCGTGCATGCTTTCCAACAGCAGATTGAGCTAATGAACAGACTAGGGGCTGAGTTGATTGAGGAGAAAAGGAAGCGCGAACGTCTGGGGCAAGAGTTCAGAAGCTCCCACGACATGCTCGAATCCAAAAAGAAAGCGCTCGACGCAGCACACCGAGAAATCTCTTGCAATAAGACTTGGAATGCTACGCTCACCAACAATAAGAAGAGGGAGGATAAGTTGAAGCAGCAAATTTCCGACCTCGAAGAGCAGTTGAAGTCCAGCATCAAGAAGTGTGAAGAAGAAGTGATGACCCGGTATAGTCTCCAGAACGCACTGAACAAGGCCATCAAAGGCAGAGATGAAGCTGTGTCTCAGAAGCGTAAACTAGAGGATCGCTTCGGAGAGGGGGCATGGGAAGAAACTGTTGAAGACGTGCGACGTGTTCTCAAGAGAAGAAACCAACTTGTTGAAGGGCTGCTTGCTCGACCAAGTCATCCGGAGACCAAGAAATTGCTAGAAGAGTACCAGACTTATGGGAGTGTTTGATCATTTCATGTAGTAACTTGTATGCTTTATTTGCATAGTGCTGACCATCACCAGGATTGTTGGTTGAGGTCATGCCTTCTCACTGTACTCTCAATGATATTGTATTCTTGGCTTATTGGTTTCTCTGCAATATATGAGGCTTTCTGTGATCCAACTCTGATCTTTGTATTATTAGCACTGTCACTGCACCGACACCTTCACACTAGAATCGGGGAATGAATTTCCCTAATGCACAGACACACATTGCATTGCATTCATATTCATATTGCATTACAGGTAATCTTTGGATGGTGTCTTATTTCCTGCTCTGTACCAGGTACTTTTCAGGATTGCAGATCAGCACCCGCACCGCTATTCTACTCGCACCAACTGTCGAAGAATCATGGATCAAATGCAGAACGAGATGCAAGATGTGCGCGAGAAGCTAGCTCTCTTTATGCAGACCATGGAAGCTATTGCAAAAGGTCAGGAGAATTTGCAAGCCATGGTGCAGCCTCTGTTGGTCAGAAACGCCGGTCACGGTAACGAGGATCATCAGTCTGTGCGAGTCGATACTGTTCATGGAGATGGCACTCCCACGCCAGTGGCTCCACCTGTAGTCAATATACCTGCTGCTAATGTCAACAACGCTACCGCCGCTGGGAACGGTAACGTCGGAGTTGGGAACGAGACTGCTGTCCATAACGTTGGGCTTGGTGATGTCAACTTGGGTGATAATATGGGAGGCAACGGCTTTGGCAATTTTGGATTCGGGTTCAATGATCAGGGATTCGATAATGCTGGGAAGTATGGTTTCAATGCTCAAGGCTTTGGGCAAGATGGTTATAGTGTGGCCAATCAGGGTTACGGAGGTTTCGGAAATGGAAACGGCGCTGGGTTAATGGCTTTTGGGCCTGCTGGAGGTGTTCAGGGATACGGCAACAGAGGCCGAGGCCCGGTGATGAATCAGATTAGAGCGGGTCGCAATAATGAATATGATGGGTATGGAGCTGGGAATGGTATGTGGCAAGAAGATCAGCAGGAGGACGCTTTCTCCGGCGGAGGCTTTGAAGGGCCGATGGATAACTCCCGGAAGATCAGAATGCTGGAAGAGCAGATGAGGGGGGTCCTGAACCAAAGTGCTGTGGGCTTGGACATGGCAACAATGGGTCTGGTACCTGGCTTGAGGGTGCCAATCAAATTCAAAGCTCCTGCGTTTGATAAGTATAAAGGGGACACATGTCCGAAAGTGCACGTGCGGGCTTACTACAGAAAGATGTCTGCATACTCAACTGATGAGAGAATGCTAATGCATTTCTTTCAAGATAGTCTGTCGGGCCCTTCCTTAGAGTGGTACATGGGGTTGGAGCCGACTAATATAAAGACATGAAAGCAATTGGCAGAGGCATTTGTAGCTCACTACAAGTATAACAGCAACTTGGCGCCCAATCGGGTCCAATTGACAGGGCTGTCTCAGAAGAAGGGGGAGAGCTTTAAAGAGTACGCGCAAAGGTGGCGCGATATGGCTGCCAGGGTCCGTCCTCCTTTAGAAGACAAGGAAATGAATGACATGTTCGTCGGCACATTCACAGGCTTGTTTCATGACATGTTGTTTCATACATCTCTGGCCAGTTTCTCAGACTTAATTCTGATGGGAGAAAAGATTGAACGTAACATTAAGCAAGGCAGGTTCCAGGCCGAGGAATCAACTGCATCTGGCAGTAATAGGAAGGCTTTTGGTGGGCGCCGTCAGGGCGAGGCAAGCGCAGTATTTGGAGGCCGAGGCAGGGGTCGAAACCAATATCATCAGCCGCAGCAGGTGGCGAGTGTTACCATTCCATATCAACAACAACCGTTTCAGCAGCAGCCAATGCAGCAACAACAACAACAACAGCAATAGCAGCAGCAGCAGCAGCCACAGCAGGGGGCACAGCAGGCTCAGCGAAGATTCCAGGGTGGTAAACCAAGAAGAGTGTTTGAGAAGCCTCCCTCAACGTATGCTGATTTGTTGCAGACATTGTTGGGTTTGAACCTGGTAGAGAAGAGAACTCTGGCACCGATAACGGGAACTCCCCCGTATGGTTATGATGCAAGCAGGCACTGCGAGTTTCATTCTGGGGCTCCGGGCCACGATATAGAGGGTTGCCATGCTTTTAAGCACGTCGTGCAAGATCTTTTGGACAATAAGGCTATCAATTTCGGAACGGCAGGTCCGAATATAGTGCAGAAACCCATGCCTAATCATGGGGCAAACGCCATTCTGACTGAGGAAGGGTTGAATGTGGTTATGAGTGTCGACGATTTAAAGACGCCGCTGAGCGAGATAAAAAGTAGATTGTTGCAAGGGGGTGTTTATCCAGGATGTGACGAGTATTGCTTAGAATGCTGGACCCTAGCTGGGGGGTGTGATGATTTAAAGAAAGGCATTCAGGCTTTAATTGATGGAGGCACACTGCAGTTTGACCGAGCAGCAACTGAAGAGCCTGCAGGGGCAGTAACAGATGATCAAAGTGATGTGGCCACTGTAACGATTCCTCGAAAGACAATCACCATCATGGCACCGGCTCAGCGACCGCCGATCACCATTACTAAGGCCGGACCAATCCCGTACGAGAACACGAAAGCAGTCCCATGGTCATATGGGTTGGAGGTGTATTGTGACGGGATAAAGATTGATGTTAATAAACAGCCAGCCGAGACTGTAGAGAATGTTGTTGGTTCAGGAGGTATGACAAGGAGTGGTAGGATCTTCATATCACCCGAAGTGGAGGCCGAAAGACTAGCAAAAGGAAAAGGGAAGATGGTTGAGAATGCCCCAGTGCAAGCCAGCGAAAAAGCATCGGCGTCAAAGGATGTAGAAGAGTTCATGCGCTTGATTCGAAAAAGTGATTATAAGATTGTGGAGCATCTGCAACAGACGCCCTCCAAGATATCTATCCTGTCGTTGCTCCTATGTTCTGAAGCACACAGAAATGCTTTGCTGAAAGTCCTGGATACTTCCTTCGTACCCCAAGACGTCTCTGTAAATCAGCTGGAAGGAGTATTGGCACATGTGAATGCAGGCCACAGCTTGGGCTTTACCGACTTCGATTTGACCCCGAAAGGGAGAGATCATAATATGGCGCTGCACATATCTGTCGAATGTAGAGGATCAGTAATGTCGCATGTATTGGTCGACACCGGATCGTCTTTGAATGTGCTACCCAAGAAGGCGATGATGAAGCTAGATGTCAGAGGAATCCTGTGCACGCCCAGTGACTTGGTAGTCAGAGCGTTTGATGGCACGCGAAGAACAGTCTTTGGATCAATAACATTGCCTCTACAGGTGGGGCCGGAGGTGTTTGCCACTGAGTTTTATATCATGGATATACAGCCCGCATATAGCTGCCTGCTCAGAAGACCCTGGATTCATGGGGCTGGGGCAGTCACGTCTACCCTGCATCAGAAGTTGAAATATATGGTCGGAGACAACGTAGTCACCGTATGCAGAGAAGAAGACATCCTGGTCAGCCATCTGTCGTCATTTAAATATGTGGAGGTTGACGGAGAGATCCACGAAACGCCCTGCCAGGCATTTGAAGGTTTGCGTATCAAGGACAGAGGTCCCGGGCCGAGCAAGGTGTCAGAGATAGCCGTCTCATCGTATAAAGAAGCTCAAGCTCTAGTGGAGGCAGGAGAAGCAAAGGGCTGGGGCAAAGTGCTGGATATCCCTGTGAAGATGGACCGGTTCGAGCTGGGATACCAACCGTCGTCGTCAACACCTGCTGTGGGGGCACCCCGTTTCAGAGGGCCAATAACCATCTCTGCCAGTGGAGTATGTCATGAAACCATCAATGCTGCGTCGGAGTCTGACGAAGGAGACAACGACTGTGATATGGATGCCTGGATCCAGCCAAGCACGCCAGGACAAGGACTGTGCAACTGGTCTATTCAGGAGCTTGTTCCTGTGACTCTTAAACAGTAATGCTTTGCTTTATTAATTGTTGAATAATCTGATGTCTTGCCCGGGGTATCGTGATTTGCTTAGGGCTGTGTTGTTATGAACATTGCGTGTTAATCATTAAATAAATGGTGTTTTTCATGTGCAAATATTGTAATCTCTGTCTTTCCTGTTTTGTATTTTTCAATAAAATGGCAACGTGGTTATTCGCTTTATACGCATTTTGAAGCACTTAACCATTCCTTTTGCAGGATAACATTTTCAGATGACATCCTTGAACCACCTATGACTCGTCCCGACTTTGAGCACCCGGTATTTCAGGCCGAGGAAGAGGGTGTCGAAGACAGCGACGTTCCTGAAGAACTGTCTTGGTTGGTGAAGCAAGAGGAAAGAGCCATTCTGCCTCACGAAGAGGTCATCGAAATTATCAACTTGGGGTCGGAAGGGGTTGAGAAGAATATTCGTATCGGAGCCGCGCTGCAGGGCGATATCAAGCGAAGACTGGTTGAAATGCTCCGAGAGTATAGTGATGTATTCGCTTGGTCGTATGAAGATATGCCAGGGCTCGATACAGATATGGTTGTGCACCGTCTGCCACTGAAAGAAGAATGCCCGCCGGTCAAACAAAAGCTTCGCAGAACTCGACCGGATATGGCAGTGAAGATCAAAGAGGAAGTTCAAAAACAGGGGGACGCTGGTTTCCTGGCTGTGACAAAATATCCCTCATGGGTTGCTAACATCGTACCAGTGCCAAAGAAAGACGGCAAGGTTCGAATGTGCGTGGATTATAGAGATTTGAATAAAGCAAGCCCAAAAGACGATTTTCCGCTTCCTCATATTGACGTGCTAGTTGATAATACTGCTCAATACTTCGTATTCTCCTTCATGGATGGCTTTTCAGGCTATAATCAGATTAAAATGGCGCCAGAGGACATGGAGAAGACCACTTTCATAACACCTTGGGGAACATTTTGCTACAAAGTGATGCCCTTTGGTTTGAAAAATGCTGGGGCAACATATCAGCGTGCGATGACGACTCTTTTTCATGATATGATGCATAAAGAGATCGAAGTTTATGTTGACGATATGATTGCCAAATCCCAGACGGAGGAAGAGCATCTGGTGAATCTGCTGAAGTTATTTAAAAGGCTTAGGAAGTTCAGGCTGAGACTAAACCCTAATAAGTGCACCTTCGGGGTGAGATCGGGTAAGCTGCTGGGGTTTATCGTAAGCGAAAGAGGAATAGAGGTCGATCCTACTAAAATAAAAGCGATTCAAGAAATGCCGACGCCTAAAACAGAGAAAGAGGTGCGCGGGTTTTTAGGGAGGTTGAACTACATCGCTCGGTTCATCTCTCACCTAACTGCTACGTGTGAACCATTATTCAAGCTTTTGAAGAAAGATCAAGTTGTAACATGGAACGAAAATTGTCAAAAGGCGTTCGATAAAATAAAGCAGTATTGGCAGGAGCCTCCTATTTTGATACCCCCGGTGGCAGGGAGACCCTTGATCATGTATTTGACAGTTCTTGAGGGAAGCATGGGTTGTGTTCTCAGTCAACACGACGAGACAGGAAGAAAAGAGCATGCGATTTACTACTTGAGTAAGAAATTTACAGATTGTGAATCTCGATACTCAATGTTGGAGAAAACTTGTTGCGCGCTAGCCTGGGCCGCCAAACGTTTGAGGAAATACATGCTGAATCATACAACCATGCTCATCTCGAAGATGGATCCTATCAAATATGTATTCGAAAAGCAGGCGTTGTCAGGGAGAATTGCCCGTTGGCAGATGGTCTTGACTGAATATGACATTTAATACGTCTCGCAAAAGGCTATAAAGGGGAGTGTGTTGTCTGAGTATCTGGCGGAGCAGCCTATTGAAGATTACCAATCGATGAGGTTTGATTTTCCTGACGAGGATATCATGTACCTAAAGATGAAAGATTGTGAAGAGCCGTTGCCAGACGAAGGGCCAGAGTTGGGTTCCAAATGGAAGATGATATTTGACGGAGCTGTGAATGCTTACGGTAGCGGAATAGGGGCAATCATCACTACGCCACACGGGTCACACATCCCGTTTACTGCCCGATTGACCTTTGCCGTTACCAACAATGAGGCCGAATATGAAGCTTGTATAATGGGGCTTGAAGAAGCCATTGATTTGCGAATCAAGAATTTAGACGTATACGGAGACTCAGCTCTGGTGGTGAATCAGATCAAAGGAGAATGGGAGACACGTCAGCCCAACTTGATACATTACATGAACTATGCAAGGAGATTGTTGCCTTTCTTCGACAAGGTTGAATTGCATCACGTACCGCGGGCAGAGAATCAAATGGCTGACGCCCTGGCCACTTTGTCTTCCATGTACAAAGTCAATTTCTGGAACGAGGCTCCTAGAATCATTATCTCTCGGCTTGACAGACCAGCTTTCGTATTTGCTATTGATGAAGCATCTGACGACAAACCGTGGTATTTTGATATCCTTAATTTCCTGAAGAATAAAGAGTATCCGACTGGGGCATCCAGTCAAGATCAGAAGACTCTCAGGAGATTAGCGGGTAATTTCTATTTGAATCCGGATGGCGTCTTATACAGAAGAAACCACGATTTGGTGCTGTTGCGTTGTGTAGACGAGAAAGAGGCGAAGCTGCTCATGTAGGAAATACACGAAGGTACCTTTGGTACGCATGCTGGTGGGCATGCTATGACGAGAAAGCTGCTGCGGGCAGGTTATTTTTGGCTGACTATGGAAACTGACTGTTTCAAGTTTGCGAGGAAGTGCCACAAGTGCCAAATCTATGCTGATAAGATCCATGTGCCTCCGAGTCCTCTGAATGTAATGTCATCGCCATGGCCGTTTTCGATGTGGGGAATCGATATGATTGGAAAGATCGAGCCGACAGCTTCTAATGGGCACCGGTTCATTCTAGTAGCGATCGATTATTTCACCAAGTGGGTGGAAGCGGCGTCGTACGCAAATGTAACGAAGCAAGTGGTGGCTAGATTCATCAAGAGAGATATCATTTGCCGATATGGGATCCCCGAGCAGATAATCACGGACAACGGTTCAAACCTGAATAACAAAATGATGAAGGAGCTCTGTCAGAATTTCAAGATCGAACATCACAACTCCTCCCCTTACCGACCCAAGATGAATGGCGCTGTTGAGGCGGCCAATAAGAATATCAAGAAGATCGTTCAGAAGATGGTGGTGACCTATAAGGATTGGCACGAGATGTTACCTTTCGCTTTGCACGGTTATCGTACGACGGTACGCACATCGACCGGGGCTACCCCGTTCTCGTTGGTATACGGAATGGAAGCGGTATTACCATTGGAAGTTGAGATCCCTTTGCTGAGGGTATTGCGAGACGTTCAGCTAGACGAGGCAGAATGGGTGAAAGATAGGTTGAACCAATTGAGTTTGATGGACGAGAAGAGGCTAGCTTCTCTAGCATACGGTCGTTTGTACCAGAGCCGAATGAAGAAAGCATATGATAAGAAAATACATCCGCGAAGCTTTCAGACGGGCGACCTTGTGCTGAAGAGGATTCTCCCGCCGCAGGCAGATCACAGGGGCAAGTGGACCCCCAACTACGAAGGGCCATACGTTGTCAGGAAAGTCTTTTCAGGAGGAGCGTTGTTGTTGTCCACCATGGACGGTGAAGACTTTACGTCGCCTGTGAATTCGGACGCAGTTAAAAAATACTTTGCTTAAAATAGACCCGCTGGACAGAAAAAAGAGAGTCCAGGCAAAAATGGGGCATCCTGGCGAAACAAAAACAGAATGAAAGGTTCGGGCAAAAGTTAGGGATAAAATTGAAAAAAATGTACACCCGCGAAGTTGAAAACCTACACTGGGCGACTTCGGCAAAAAGGGGTATCCCGGTGAACTGAAAACCCGTAAAGGGCGGTTCACGCAAAAGTTAGGGATTTGAAAAGCAAATGACTGCGGTCCGAATTTGATATTTCAGTGAGCATCAATGCGGGAGAATATACCTGAGGGGTCGATTATCAGATACAATCTCTTCGGAAGTGTGGATACCGGGAAAGCATTAGAGTCGGGCGAGTCAGGGGAGGATCAGTTCGTGGTGTTCGTCTGCATCCCGTTGCCGACATGTGTACAAAATTTAATTTGTCAAAATATTTATGCTTCTTGTGCATACTTGTATATCTGCTTTGCGTAGCTTCCTCTTTTCAGGAGTTACATCCCGTGTACAAAAACTCCGCCCATTCAGGGGCCCAATCAATAAAATATGTTATTCAGTACTTGATGCTGGTTCTTTACTGTTTTGTGCATGATAAAGCGCCTAAGTTTACTGAAACTAGCAGGTGTATAACATCACTGGCCCTTGCCAACAATTGCTAAAGCTTTGAATTAACTGAAAATAACGTCACTAACCTGAATCGATTTGGTTGCATAGGCTTGTCTTGTCTTGTTTGTGTTGTTGTAGGTTTCATAACCGTACGAAGAAGATGACCAAAAGATTGCGATAACGAAAGACTTGACTTCCACGCAGGTCATGCATGTTCTTTCTGAAGAAGGATAGAATTCCCCAGCTAGTCGCAGCTTATTCGAAGGACATTCTCCAGTAAAGTCATTTATCCTCAGCAGAATTGGCGATTCCAAAATTGCAGGCTGTATTCAGGCAGTGTGGTGTCCTCCAGAAGGATTCCCCATCACAAGCAGAGCGGTTTAGCCGCAGAAGATTAATATTTGTGAGCTGTATTCAGGCAGTTTACCTTTCCCCGCAGGGTCATTTGTTCTCTCCCAGCGGAGTCAGTTGATTTTCCCCAAGAGAATCATCCCATCCCCAGCAGAATTCTCTCTGCAAGTGTTTTCATTCCTCTCAGTGGAACTCAAAGATCAAGACTCTCCCCGGCAGAGCTGGTTGTGCGTCCCGGCATTTATTTTGTCGGAATACCGTGTGATATCAGTTCACTATCCAGCAGAAGTTCGATCATACCAGGCGCATCTGTTATTCCCCAGCAGAGTTATATTCTCCAGCAGGGTGTTACTTCAATGAGGAGCTTGATTTAAGTTCCCAATTTCCCAGCAGGGTTGACTTCACTCTTCCAACATTTATTTTGCTGGAATAATTCTGTAGCATCTGGCTATCCCCAGCGGAGTTGGCATTATCTTCAGCATTTATTTTGCTGAAGCAGTTTCTGTACCCAGCAGTTCAAGTCCGCATTTGCATTGGCATACAGTGTCATACTTGCATACACCAAATAAACACGCGTAGCATTTCCATGTCGATTGGAGCATTGCGTCATTATCGAGCATGCATGTTGAAACATAAACCAGGTTGGCTAACATTTTGTTTCAAGTACTGTTTCTCTTGCAGGTAGAGAGAGCCCTTGCTCAGGTAAATCAATAAACATTCGAAGTCTCGGCATGAGACATTCAACGAAGTGTCAGCTTTGGCACTACTCCCCACAGAGTCAGCAGGATAGGTTTCTCTTTGTCCCCAAGCAAAGTTACTTATTTCCCCGCCAGGGTTTCTTGTTGAAGTTTCTCTAGTCCGACCAGCGGATTGTTTCCTTCAAAGTTGTTGTTACGTCAGCATTAAAAGGTTGCATGAACCGGAATTTCGGAGGCTACCGCCGGTTACTAGAGCAGGCATCCAGTAGTTTGATTTCCAAATATCCCCAGTAGAGTCAGCTGCAAAGATGCTGTAATGTCAGTGATAAGGAGTTTGCGGACCAATGGAAGGATGAGTCCTGACGTGGACGGGTTTATTGACAGGTTTTTTTTGCTAAGAGAAGTGGGGGTCCTGACGCGGACATTTCCTCAAGTTGACGATATGTGATATTCCTAACATGGACAGATTCGAGTTCTCGGTATGGATTGAGTGTGGAGTCCTGACGTGGACAAAAGTGGGTTACTCTTCGTGTTGGTGTCCTGACGTGGACAATTTATTTCCAGCAGATAGCTCTATGCGTGATGGTGAAATGTGCGTCCTGACGTGGACAAGTTTGTAGTTCTTTGTGATGACAAGATGCGAGAGTCCTGACGTGGACAAATTTATCCTTCTTCGTGTTGTTGGCAGAGTGGGTGTCCTGACGTGGATGAGTTTTATTTCCCCAGCAAATCAAAGACGCGCGAGTCCTGACGTGGACAGGTTCTATTACTTCAGCAGGTTGAGATGTGAGTCCTGACGTGGACAAGTCTCACTTCCCAAGTGGGTCAAAGGTGCATGAGTCCTGACGTGGACCAGGTTTTATTTCCTCAGCGAGTCAAGAGGGGAGTCCTTACGTGGGCAAATCAAGACGAAATGTGAGTCCTGACGTGGACAAGTTTATTCCGCACGTGGAAAGAAGATGGTTTCCTTACGTGGAAAGAGATTGATTCCTTACGTGGAAAGTTTAGTCCTGACGCGGACAGATTGAGAAAAGAGATTGTGATTCCTTACGTGGAACAAAAGTTATTCCTTACGTGGAAAGTGTGGTCCTGACGCGGACAGATCCAGAAGAAAGTTATTCCCTATGTTGAACAAGTTGGAGTCCTTACGTGGACGAATCAAAATGTGTTTCCTTACGTGGAAAGAGGTGATTCCTTACGTGGAAAGATTGAGTCCTTACATGGACATATCAGATTTATTCCTTACGTGGAAAGATAGCATTCCTGACGTGGAAAGATTGATTCCTTACGTGGAAAGATTGGGGTCCTTACGTGGACAGATTCAAATCGAAATGTGATTCCCTACGTGGAAAGATAGTATTCCTTACGTGGAAAGAGGCTTTTATTCCTGACACGGAAAGATAAAGTGTATTCCTGACGTGGAAGGGGTTTAGTCCTGACGTGGACAGATTCAAAAGATGACGCATTCCTTACGTGGAAGAGTTCGACGAAGAAGAAATTCATTCCTAACGTGGAAAGGTGAGTCCTAACGTGGACAGTGTTATTCCTAACGTGGAACAGATATTCCTTACGTGGAAAGGTGAGTCCTAACGTGGACGATGTTATTCCTAACATGGACGGTGTTATTCCTAACGTGGAAGAGTTTATTCCTAACGTGGACGATTTATTTCTGACGAGGAGGCAGACGAGCCATCCCCAACAAAGTTGTTGAGGTTTTCCGAATTGACGAAGCAGGAGTCCTGACGTGGACAATGTTCTATCTCTGCAATGATAAAATCTTTTTTAGGATGATGAGAAGATTCCCCAGCACGGTCGCCCGAGATCAGTGGGTTGCCATAACAGTTAAATTCAGTCGATGAAGATCGTTCCCCAAGCGGGGGCGCAGTTTATTTCTGCGGTTGGCAAATTTCTGGGTTCTTAGTATTCAACTGTCTCGTACCTCGAATGTTTGAAGGCCGTTCGCTCTTCACCCAATCGGGTCCAAGTCGCTTGAATAGGGGCAGCTGTTGCACCCTAAAATTTGCTCAACCTTATTCACTTGGTTTATGTTTCAATATCATTAGCATTTGCATATAGAGTCAGGTACATAGTCTACTCATCTGCATAGCATAAGCATAGCAAGTCATCCAACAGGGGACCAATCATTATTCTCATCTCTAGAGGCCTATCAAGAAGTTATTATCCTGATTCAATCTCATTCAAGTCATCAGAAAAGAATTTGAAAGTTGGAGAAGTCAGTGGATCAAGCATTGAATCCATCTCCTATCTGAGGGTATCTGAGGATCATCAAGGAAAGTGTGAGTTGTGGGCTGAGCAGGGGGAGTATCTAGACATCTTGGAGGACTTAGAAATTCATTTGGAGAAGGAGACAAGTCATTGGTGTAGTCACAAGAATTGCAGTTGAAGACAGTCAACTATGGTTTCGTCTGGGGTCAACTCTAGGTCAACTTTAGGTCAATTGACTGATTGTGAGGCATTAAGGGTTATTGGAGAGATGTGGGGTTCATCATTTGACATGTAGAAGAGTATATGATGATATGCCAAGAATAAATCAAGAGAAATCAAGGAGAAGAGGAGTTTCTAAATTAGGGTTTCTGTGTAAAATCCCCTAATTTAGGTCAAATTTCCAAGCAAGATAAGTCAAAATGCAAGCTTCAAATGAATCCTTGGCCAACATGAAACTTTTAGAGGAGCTCAAGACCTTTAATTTTAGTGGTGGAAGACATCAAGGAGATTTATAGAACTCAAGTTATGGTCCTTGCAAGTTACAGGTCATCTGAGGTATCTGAAATTTTGTCTGTGAAAGTGACTTGACTTCCAAGCAATTTTTACCCCTCAAGGAGATTTCAAATGAATTTCTGGTCAACATAAGAATTGTTCCTCATTGTCTTAGATTTCTATAATGGTATAGTATGCCTTCATATGATTTGTGGAGCTCTACTTATGGTCTTGGCAAGCAAAGGGTATTTTGGTCATTTGAGAATTACAGGTCATTTCAAGCCTATGCCCAAAACTCATACAAGGAAGCTTCAAATGGAAAACTTTACAACATCAAACTTGTTCCAAATGACATTTTGAGTCTAGAAAAGTGACCATGAGAGATTGGAAAGATTCATAGCACAAGGTTTCAAAATTGTTGGATTTAATGAATAAAAATGACCTAAAAAATGAGATTTTTCATATTTTGGCCAAATGAAGCAAAATTATAGGTCATTTTGAATGGAAAGATCATTTTGAGAACATTGGCTAAAGTGGAATTTTGAGGTTAGTTTAAATTTTAAGAGTTATTCATGGTTACTTGTAATGGAAGATACATAAACCAAATCCAAGGGAAATCATACAAGGGAAGTTTCTCCAAGCTTCTAGGAGTTTCTAACCTCACCTATATATTGATATGAGTAACTCCATGCCATGGTTGGTGATCACATTTACTCAAAACCACAAGTTTCACACACTTTCTCCAATTTGCAAAAGCATCTCAAACTCTCTCAAATCTCCATCAATTCCCACATTTCTTGATTTGATCATCATCTAGATCATTCATAGATCAGAATTCCATCAAAGATTTGGTTGAATTGAGCAAGAATCGTGCTATCCATCTTCATCATCCAAGTTGCAAGAAGGTTTCAAGTACAAGATTCAAGGAGTTTGCACAAGATCCATTGCATACAGAACTCATAATCAAGCTCACTGATCAGTTTCCCATCATTTCAAGCATTGGATCAAGAGGATTCCATAGCTGTTTTCATCATCACACCAGGTTGGTAATGTCATTCGAATTGATTAATTTAGTGAGAATTATAGGGAATTGGTAGTATAGATTGGTTAGGATAAGTAAGATGATTGATTTTGGTAAGTTTGGATAAGTTTCATGGATGTTTATCATGGTGCACTAATTCTGTTAGGGATCATAACATCAAGAATAATGAGAAATAATCTTAGGTTAATGGCTCAGATTAATCAGCATGGAATGTAGATGAGTTTAGGGCAAGAATTGTTGAGCTTTGGATAAGTTGATAGCAGGTGTTAATGGTGGTTTACAACTGTTATTCGTTTCGAGTTGGTCCATTGAGTGAGTGTTAGGGAGAGTTATGGTTATGGCTGTGTAGAGGAGAGTTGATAGAGCATCTTTGCTCTTTGAATCGCGTGATTTCATGGAAGAATGAAGGAGAACAGAATGGTGGAAGTTTCATTCATGGTGGAGGGAGTTTCAGAAACCCTAGGGTTTCTAAGGTTGAAGACAACCTTCTGGCCACACGATCAGGGTTTTGACCTTGACTTTGGGACTGATCCAATGGCCCTGATTTAAAGTGAAAAGCGGAGGGAGATGTAAACGCCTATACGCAGCGTTTCATTTATTTTGCCAGACTGGGCTCCAAAACTCATTGTTATTCGTACCCCCAAACCAGGCCCAATGACATAATGAACTGAACTGCTTGCTATTTGCACCGTTCTCATTTTTTTTATTTTTGTTAATTTCTGAGCATGTGCTGGGCCCAGACGCGCTTGCTATGCGCGCCCCCAGTCTTGGCCCATTTGATTCTTTTAACTGATTTGTATTAATTTCTGCACCCCTCATTCCAAATTAATTCCATTTTAATTTTTTTAATTCATTTCAATTCTTTCAAAAATCATAAAAAAATGGAAAAATGCATGGTTTTAATTGTTTCTTTTTGCATATTATTCATAATTTTGTTAAGAAAAATATCACATAAAAAAATTAATATTTCATTTTAGTTTCATATTTTTTTGCATATTTTTCTTTTTAATAGGTGTAAATATTGTTTTGTTTAGTACATGAATTTGTTAATTTTTGTTCTAATAGTTGCTTTAATATTTTTCACCCATTCTTTTTAGGTTGATTAGTAGATGATATTAGCTTGTATATAAAATTTAGTTCCCATTTTTAGGACTTAATTTTAGGTGTTTAGTTTAGGTGTGGATAACATGAACAAAATTAGGGTTTAAGTGAGGACTTAGGTGAATTAGTTCATTTCCCTTAGGATTTAGAGATTGAATATTTTAGATATGGGACTATAGGGACTATGGGTAGTTACTAGATCCCTTAGAAATCACTAGGATTCCCCTACTGCTATTCGTATATTACTGTCTGTATTTGATTGATTGGTGTGGTGTGCCCTCTGGGGATTATTGCTTGTCTGTGTGGGTATTGGGATTGCTTGGGGATTGGGAGAGATGAAGACTTGTGATGATGAAGCCATTGGAGATCCAGAGACTGAAGCCCAACTTCCAGAGTTGAAGAGGAGATCCTTGCTAGCAGCTGTTGAGGAGACTAGGGTTTAGGAGCTAGGCAGAGCTCTAGATTAGAAAGCTTGTTTCTCAAACATGGAATGCCTTGTCTGCATCCATCCTTTCTCTATGATTCAAAGTCTCTTTCAAGTATCCACCTCCTTCCTTTGGAAGGATCAGTGAATGTATTTGAAAGATAGAACTTTTGAGAGAAAACTGTCTGTTTAATGTTAACAGTTGATGAACCACCCTTGGTAGGTAATTGACTGTCTAACATTCATTCACTTCATCTTGTTGATTGATGTTCATCCTGGAGATTGAGACTTGAAGAAAAGCCATTGCAGATGGAAGACTGATGACAAAGACCTTGCTGGAAGGCTGTGGAGATGGAGATTGATGTTTGCTGAAGCTGGTAGCTGATTTGATATGACTTGAAGACTGATGTGGTGCAGAGCTGCTGTGGCTGTTTATTTTTGCTGTATTTCATTTCTGATGTATTGATTGGTTTTCTGGACTGTATTGTGTGTTGTTTACCCTGTTGGGTTGAAAGTGAAGTCTGTTCACTTTTGCCTATTGTTTTCTAGGTTCGAGGTTGAGTGGGACTCCCTTGCCTCGCTTGTATTGTTGCATCCATGCATTTTACTGCTTTACTATATATATCTGCTATTGTTTCTGTTTTCGTCTATTCCCTTAGGATCTCTGTTTCTCTCTGTGCAAGAGAGGAGCATGATAGACACTAGGTCTTAACCCATGCATGATAACATTAGGTTAGTCTGATTCCCTTCGCAACCGTAGGTTAGAGTTCTGTCTCTTCTTCCTCAAAACAAACAGAAAATACAATAAAATTTCAAACACAATAAAAGACACTTCTTCCGTAAAAGAATGTGAACTCATCAAGATGTCATTTTTGTCCGCTTGGACTGCTAATCAGAAAAACCTTTTTCAGAAGGAATAAAATCGACCAAGACAGACTTGTGTCGTACGTGGCCCGAACTACGTTTGCTCTGATCTTTCATGCTGTATGAAAGTACGTAGGCATAGGATGCGATATCCTAGCGAGCAACCTTCCCTTCCTTTCCCGTAGGTAGGCGAACTACGTTGACTCTGATTTCTCGTTCCAGACGGGAATACGTAGGCATAAAGTGCGATACTTTGCCGAGTCATTTTACTTTTCCTTTAACCCTTGACCTGTAGAGTAGATAGAAATAACAATCCATACCCGAAAACAAGCGTGGATCCCGTCGAGTACGACGGACGTGAGGGGTGCTAATACCTTCCCCTTGCGTAACCGACTCCCGAATCCAGGTTTGGTTGCGACGACCTTACCTTTCCCGTGTTGTGCGAGGTTTACTCTGAGCGTTTCCTTTCCCTCCTGTGGGATAAATAACGCACGGTGGCGACTCTTCTGTTCAGCCGGCGCCGATTTTCGCAGTAGCGACACACACTTGCTGGGAAGAGAGAACTCCGCTGGGGGGAAACGACTCTCTTGGGGAAACTATAACTGACTCCGCTGGGGGAGAATAAAGGACCCTACTATGGAAGGGAATCTCTGCTGGAAAGAGTAGACGACTCTACTGAAGATAATAGATCCTCCGGGAGGGATATACACTGTCTGAACACAGTCTACAAACTTGGAATCGTCAGTTCTACTGAGAGTGAACGACTTTGCTGGAGAATGTCCCTCGGATAAGCTACAACTAGCTGGGGAATTCGATCCTTCTTCAGTAAGGAACATTGTTATCTTGGAAGCGTGACCTGCATGGAGATTCACTTCACATAACGATCAAGTCTTTTCGTTACGAGCTTCTGGTTAGGACTCTTCGATCTCTGTACCCTGACGGTTAGATCTGAACTGTTTCTGTACGTCAAACCCCAAAAGAATGTCCCAACAACATCTTTTGTTTTTAGGGTGTTCTGTCCCGGTCTTGCGATAATCTTTTGCCCCTGATCGACTGATTCGTGGAGCAGTGTCCATAGCCGCGAGAGATTTTCCAAATCTCGACCTAATTGCCCCAGATGAACTGATTCTCGAATGTACGACTTTACTGGGGACAAATGAACATGCTAAGTATACACTCCTGATGCTGGACAATACCCTGTCTGAATTCACGGCTTCTAGTAGAAGGGTCAATGGATGGCAGCACGATTTCCCGATGTTTGTCTCAAACTTGAAGATTGGCTGAATCTGCTCAAGTAGCTCTGAGTAACGCTGTTGTAGAAGAACAGTTCTTTCACCTCTGTTATGCCCCGGCCTGCAGGAACCTCTACGAGATACCTCGAATCGAACGTTTCTCGAATAAAGACATGCCCCTGTCTGCAATGACTTTGCCTTAATCTGGTTCTCGGAAAAACCCACTCTGAATCGAAAGCACCTTGCTACAATACGACCTTGCGGTGGCTTACCCCGGTGTTTCCCTCAATTCAACAACTATCAACATCGTGACTTGCCCCTGAACGAGCGTTGAGCGACTTAACCTGCCCTGATCAAACATAGCATTCTGGATAGCTGCCCCTGATTGACTCTCGAGAAGATTCGCTTCTGATCAACTGCTTCTCAAGTAAGCTGCCCCATAATCAACCGATGCTTCGGAACTTTTCCTCAGACTAATTGATTCCGAACTCACTGGAAGTCAATGCCCCAGATTTACAGGGTTTCACAACATACACCATTCTGATCTAGACTGCTGAATTATTCAGTCCCGCTTGATTATTCCCTGGTGGAATTTCCTTTATATCAACTACTGACCTGCAAGTAAAACTGTTTAATTTCGAATGGTAATTTTAATGCAGTGTTCATGCAGATTTTTTGAAAAAAAGTTGTGCTGTCACTCATTTACGTGTCATGATTGTGAGTGGCGAATGAACCAATAATTCAAACGCAGTGCTGATTTGATCAGTGAAAAAAAATACACCAAGGATATGATTAGCAAATCATGAAGGAGTCAGGTTACTCAACCTTATCGTAATGCGCTTTCAAAATAAACCTTGCCTCAATTAGGTCTTTTAAGGGATGTATCGTGGTCGGGTTCACGGTTCGTGAAACAAAGGATATTTGGCTCAAATTATGTTTTGTACCCACCCCTTCTACGTGATGATCTCCGATCCTAATGTTCAGTTAACTTGGCACAAGTGCTCGCCTCTTCGAGAGGTATTTTGAATGGTAGGAACCATAGTTAAGGAACTCACAAGGTTTTTTTCCTTTTTTAGAGTGACAGTTACTCCTTCTCGTTTTCGGTGTCTATATCTACACGACCTTGTCCTTGTTTGAGGATTTTTCTTTTGATATCCCTTTTTTTTTGTTCTTTCGATTCCCTAACTTTTGCCTGGACTGACTCCCTTTGAGTTCTTTTTGATTTTTTCTTTTGAAGTCCAGCGGGATGCCCTAATTTTTGCCTAAGTATTAGCTTTCCAGCTTTTTCTGTTTCTTTTTACTTAGCGGGCTTTCTTTTTTCTTTTCTTTTTTTTTCTTTTTTTTTCTCTTGGAACAAAGTCGTGTGACACTGATTGTCTTGATTGCTCCGAAAGGATGGTAACTGTCTCACTCCTGATTGGTGAGGTTTAACCATTGTGGTTGGCGAGACGCGACCTCTTGAGAGGCGTAAACTGTGATTGGTCCTTGAAAGGCAACACTCCTCTGTAAGACTTGAACACTCGGTCAAGCTAACTGACAACTACCCTGCCCCGGGTTAAGACGTGAGGGTTAAAAAGTCCGAAAAACTTCTACTTCCTGGCTCGAAGTGGTTAACAAGGGACTAACTCCTTATATCTCCAGTGTTTAGGGGATTTGAAACAATGCCTTGTACGTCATCGGCAAGGTTTTATCTGAAAGCATACGATCATCGGTTATGAGTATTCAGTTTCGTCATCCTCCCTCCAATCTTTGCTAATCGCAGTGATGAAGTGGAGTAAATAAAATGCAAGTGTCAGTGCAATGCAGTAAATGAGTGACAGCGACATGATTAATTCAGAAAAATGCATAGTCACTTTATTAATATCACCATTCGAAACAAACAATGTTTAATAGCAAGTAGTAACTAACAGAAAAGAAACTACAAATGCAAATGATAAAAAATCCGAGGACTGCCAATGTTGAGGGTGCCCTCTTGTCTGGACCACTGGCTTCTTGAAAAGGACCCTCTGAATCTACGAGCTTAGACAGCTGAGAGGTTGGCATGAACAAACAAAATTCCTTCTGGAAAGGAAATGCACCCTTGGTCGATCAACTGTTGTACTTTCGCCTGAAATGCTTTACAATCTTCCGTCGAATGCCCTGGAGAGCCACCATGATGACCACACTGAACTTGGGGATTGTACCCAGGAGGGTAAGGCTCTGGAACAGGCTTAAGAGGTTTAGGTTCCACCAGAGAATTCTGAATCAAATGCGGAAGAATCTGGCTATACGGCACAGGCACTGGATGGAAAGGAGCTTTCCTTCGTTCCAAATTGTTGCGAGGTCGATTCTGATTCTGACGCTGATTCTGATAACCTCAGCCACGAGTTCGCTGATTAGCATGAGGAGCGACATAACGTTCCTGATAGGGTGCCCCAGGAACAGTGGTCTGTCCAGCGTAACAAGCCACAGGAGATACTGATCCAACAGATTTCACCACTCCATCTCGAGGATATCCAACATCTGACATGATTGCATTGATCACAACTCCTTCTTCATTCTGATAGTCATAAAGAGATTCAGCTTCACTAGCCTGACTGTTTGACGTAACTCCAAGCATTCTTTCGAGGTACGGGCTCTCCAGGGAGTGTACAAACATGCTCATTAACTCTCGGTCTAGGAGCGGCGGCTTCACTCTGGCAGTAAATTCTCTCCATCTCTGAACATACTTCCTGAAAGGTTCATCGTTCCTTTGAGACAATTCTTGCAGCTGCATGCGACTAAGAGCTTCATCAAGATTGTAGTCATACTGCTTCAGGAAAGCATCGGCTAAATCCGCCCATGATCGGATCTGATCACTCTCTAACTGCATATACCAACTCAGAGATGCCCCAGTCGGACTATCTTGAAAGCAGTGAATCATCAGCTTGTCGTTAGGCATGAACGAAGTCATTCTCCGGCAGAACATAACCAAATGTAGCTTCGGACAGCTATCCCCCTTGTACTTCTCGAAATTGGGCGCTTTGAACTTTGAAGGCAATACAAGACCTGGCACTAAACACATGCTCGCAGCATTCAGATCAAGAGTATTCTCATTCACCAGGGCAGCAATCTGATCTTCCAACGTCTGAAGTCTTCTCATATACTCCTCAGTTAGTGGGTTCTGAATATCAACCTGTGGAACAACTCTTGGAGGTGGCATAGAGAAAGTGAAATTGTGATACTCGAAGTCATTGAGAGAATATGAACCTCTGACAGGGGTTTGCACAGGCTGAGCAACATTGTTCATCTGAGCTCTTTGACCATTGTTATCTCCTCTACGCATAGCTGTGATGTCTTCCCTGATCTGACTCACCTGGTGTTTCAACAATTCGAACTCCGCCCGAGTAATAACCAAGTTCTGCTCTCCTGAAGCCATGATCTATCCCAATACTAACTCAAGTCCCATGCAAATGTCGGGAAATCAACTGATGAAGCGGACAAAAACGGGTAAGCTCCCTGTTCCGGATGAGGAGGAATATGCAAAATGAAATGCAAATGCAAACAGTCATGCAAAAATGCAAAATGCACACACAAGGGACCAAGTGCCCCTGGCTGAGAAGAATTCACCGCACTGGTCTTAGTCAGACCCATAACACTGCTCGAACCTGGTGTCAGCAAATCAAAACGGTACTCGAACCTGGCCTCCAACAGACCTCATAATGCTGTCTTCAAATATCATTGAATCTCAATCAAGAAAACCGGTAATCTGGAGGTCAAGTTACCTACATGCCCAAACCCCTCTCACAGGTAGGTGTCCTAATAACTGACAAAAGGTATGGCATCCTATGCGGTCATCGGCGTCACAGACTTTCAGGGTTGATGATACGATTCCCAGAAGGAGTGGCATCATCAAATCCTGAAGAGGCCTCACTTAGCCAACTTCCAAATGATCGGTTCCCAGAGTCGACAATCCAACTAACCAGCAACCCGAGCCACCCAAAGGGTAGGACAGGAGGCCAACCAGAAGAACCTCGTCTGAGTGTGGATTTCGCAGGACACTAGGACATGCAAAGCATGTGCGCGCCCACTACTTTCCACTCTAATTCTAGGTGCCCTCAAGCCCAGGTCCGACTTATCTCTCAATCATAGAACACCCGTCACAACCCCAATACAGCAATAATAACAATAATATAATGCTGAAAGTAAATGACAGAAATATAAATCCATACAAAATCCTCGACGGGAAAACAAGCGCTAGGATTGACTCTCTTGAGGGACGTTGGATCCCAAATGCATAGGGAACTATCATAGTCCCCAGCAGAGTCGCCAGCTGTCGCTACTGCGAAAATCGGCGCCGGCTGAACAGAAGAGTCGCCACTGTGCGTTATTTATCCCACAGGAGGGAAAGGAAACGCTCAGAGTAAACCTACCGCAAAACGGGGAAAGGTATGGTCGTCGCAACCAAAACCTGGATTCGGGAGTCGGTTACGCAAGGGGAAGGTATTAGCACCCCTCACGTCCGTCGTACTCGACGGGATCCACGCTTGTTTTCGGGTATGGATTGTTATTCTATCTACTCTACAGGGTTAAGGGTTAAAAAGAAAGGAAAATGACTCGGCAAAGTATCGCACTTTATGCCTACGTATTCCCGTCTGGAACAAGAAATCAGAGTCAACGTAGTTCGCCTACCTACGGGAAAGGAGGGGAAGGTTGCTCGCTAGGATATCGCATCCTATTCATACGTACTTTCATACAGCATGAAAGATCAGAGCAAACGTAGTTCGGGCTACGTATGACACAAGTTTGTCTTGATTGATTTTATTCCTTCTGAAAAAGGTTTTCTGATTAACTGGTCCAAGCGGACAAAAAATGACGTTTTGATGAGTTCACATTCTTTTACGGAAGAAGTGTCTTTTATTGTGTTTGAAATTTTATTGTGTTTTTCTGTTTGTTTTGAGAAGGAAGAGACAGAACTCTAACCTATGGTTGCGAAGGGAATCAAACTAACCTAATGTTATCATGCATGGGTTAAGACCTAATGTCTATCATGCTCCTCTCTTGCACAGAGAGAAACAGAGATCCTAAGGGAATAAACGGAAACAGAAACAATAGCATATATACAATAAAGCAGTAAAATGCATGGATGCAACAATACAAGCGAGGCAAGGGAGTCCCACTCAACCTCGAACCTAGAAAACAATAGGCAAAAGTGAACAGAATTCATTTTCAACCTAACAGGTTAAACAGCAAACAATACAGTCAGGGAAAACCAATCAATACATCAGAAATGAATAACAGCAGAAAATAAACAGCCACAGCAGCTCTGCATCAACATCTGACTTCAAGTCATCATCCAACAGCCACAGGCTTCAAGCAAGCATCAATCTCCATCTCCACAGCCTTCAAGCAAGGGCTTTGTCATCAGTCTTCAGTCTACAATGGCCTTTCTTCAAGTCTCAATCCCCAAGATGAATATCAGTTGACAAGATGGAATGAATGTTAAACAGTCAATTGCCTACCATGGGTGGCTCATCAACTGTTAACATTATACAGACAGTTTTCTCTCAAAAGTTCTATCTTCCAAATACATTCACTGATCCTTCCAAAGGAAGGAGGTGGATATTTGAAAGATACTTTGAATCATAGAGAAAGGATGGAGGCAGACAAGGCCTTCCATGTTTGTGAATCAGGTTTTCTACTCTAGAGCTCTGCCTAGCTCCTAAACCCTACACTCCTCAACAGCTGCCAGCAAAGGATCCTCCTCATCCACTCTGGAAGTTGAACTTCATCCTCTTGATCTCCAATGGTCTTCATCATCACAAGTCTTCATCTCTCCCAATCCCCAGGCAAACCCAATACCCCACACAGACAAATGAAATAACCCTAGAGAGGGCACACCACATAGTCAAACCAATACAAGCTATATACTGATAGTAATAGTATAATAGGGGAAACCTAGTAATTTCTAAGGGATCTATTAGCTACCCATAATCCCTATAGTCCCATACCCCAAAGATTCAATCTACAACTCCTAAGGGAAATGACTTAATTCACCTATGTTATCTCCTAAATCCTAGTTTTGATCATGTTATTCACACTTAAACAAATCTCCTCAAATTAAGTTCTAAAATTGTGAATTAAATTGTATATACAAGATAAAGGTCTAAGCTAATCAACCTAAAAAGAATGGGACAAAAATATTAAAGCATCTATTCAAACCAAAATTAACAAAATCATGCATCAAATTAAACTACTTAAAATGCTATTTAAAAGAAAAATATGCTAAAAATATAAAAATGAAATGAAATACCAATTTTTTTATGTGATATTTTCCTTAACAAAATTGTGAACAATGTGCAAAAAGAACCAATTAAAATCATGCATTTTTCATTTATTTATGATTTTTTGAAGACTTAAGAAAATTGAGAGAAATTAAAAGGAATTAATTTGGCTGAGGGGTGCAGGGAGTAAGAAAACCAATTGAAATAAGAGAATGGGCCCAGACTGGGGGGCGCGCATAGCAAGCGCGTCTGGGCCCAACACATACTCAGAAAAAATAAAAAAAGACAAAAACATGCAAATGGTGCAATTAGCAAGATTTTCAGTTGAAAACACATTGGGCCTCGCGCTTGGGGGTGGCATTAGCAAGGGAATTCAGGCCCAGTCTGATAGAATAAATGAAACGGTGCGTAGCACCCTTTGAATTTCCCTCTGTTTTTCATTTAAATCACAGCCATTGGATTAGTCTCAGAGTCCAAGTCAAACATGCAATCGTGTGGCCATGGTTCATCGTCTACCTCCAGCAAACCCTAGATTCAGGAAACCCTCACCATGCACGAATTTTATACTCCTCTGTTCTCCCTTGTTCTTCCATGAAATCACACGATATGAAAAGCAAAGTTGGTCCATTCTTTCCCCTCTACACAGCCATGGCCATAGTTCTTTCTAAAACTCAACCAATAAGTGAACCCGATAGGTGCAATAACTTGGTTCCACCATTTTCACCTGTCAACAACCACTTCAATTCTTTCCAAATCTTATCCTAACCTAATCTACATTTCACACTGATCATTTTAAGCCATATATGCAAGATTGTAGTGCCATATTCCATGAGTTACAAACCCTAACAGTCTTGATACACCATTAACAACCTCCATGAAACTTCTCCAAACTTTGTGAAATCCATCATCTAACCTATCTTAACCGTTCTATGCTAACAAATCACTATGATTCAAACTAAAACAGTCAATTCGAAGAGGAAACTTACCTGGTGCAAATGGTGAAAACAGCTATGGAATTCTCTTGATCCAATGCTTTCAATGCTCTGAACTTGATCCACACCCTCAATTCTTTGTTCTGTATGCAAAGATTCTGGCTCAAACCTCTTGGATCTTGTAATTGAAACTTTCTTTCACTTTGGATGATGAAGTTGTATGGCACGAGTTCTCTTCAATTCAACCAAGTTCTTGTGTGAATTGTGATCTATGAATGATGTTGATGATGATCAGATCAAGAAAAATGGAAATTGAGAGAGATTTGATGGAGTTTGAGAGGGTTTTGCAAATTGGAAGATTGGAGTAAAACTTGGTATTATGAGCACAATGAATCACCAACCATGGCATGAATCTATTCAATGCAATATATTGATGTCATTGGAAAGTCCTAGAACTTTGGAGAAACTTCCCATGCACACTTTCCCTTGGATTTGGATTATGTAACTTCCTTTATAAGTAACCAAGCATATCTTTCAATTCTTGAACCAAACTCAAAAATCCACTTTTTCCAATGTTCTTAAAACATTTTTTCCAATAAAAATGACCTATAATTTCATCCCATTTGGCCAAATTATGAAAAATCTCCATTTTAGGTCATTTTTTATTCATTAAATTCACCAATTTTGATACCTTGAGCTATGAGACTTTCCAATCTTTCATGGTCACTTTTCTAGACTCAAAATGTCATTTGGAGCAAGTTTTATGTTGTGAAGTTTTTCATTGGAAGCTTCCTTGTATGAGTTTTGGGCATAGGCTTGAAATGACCTGTAATTCTCAGATGACCAAAATACCCTTTGCTTTCCAAGACCATACGTAGAGTTCCACAAATCATATGAAGGCATACCATACCTTTATAGAAAGCTAAGACAATGAGGAACAACTCTAATGTTGTCCAGAAATCCATTTGAAATCTCCTTGAAGGTCAAAAGTAGCTTGGAAGACAGACAACTTTCACAGACAAATTTTAGATACCTCAGATGACCTGTAACTTGCAAGGACCATAACTTGAGTTCTATAAATCTCCTTAATGTCTTCCACCACTCAAATTAAAGGTCTTGAGATCCTCTACAAGTTTCATGTTGACCAAGGATCCATTTGAAGCTTGCATTTTTACTTATCTTGCTTGGAAGTTTGACCTAAACTAGGGGATTTTACACAGAAACCCTAATTTAGAAACTCCTCTTCTCCTTGATTTCTCCTGATTTCTTCTTGGCACAACACCATATCCTTATCCATGAGTCAAATGATGAACCCCACATCTCTCCAATAGACCCCAATGCCTTTTAATCAGTCATTTGACCTAGGGTTGACCCAGGGTTGACCCAGATGAAACCCTAGTTGACTGTCTTCAACTGCAACTCTTGTGATCATATCAATGACTTGCCTCCTTCTCCAAATGACTTTCTAAGTCTTCCATGATGTTTACATACTCTCCATGCTCAATTCACAGCTCACAACTTCTTTGCTGATCTTCAGATACCCTCAGATAGGAGATAGATGCACTGCTTGATCCATTGACTTCTAAGCTTTCAATTTCTTTTCTGATGACTTGGATGTGCTTGAATTTTAATAATACCCTCTTGATAGGCTCATAGAGATAAGAATGGCACTTGGTCCCTTGTTGGATGGCTTGCCCATGCTATGCTATGCAAATGAATGAACTATGTACATGCTCTAGTATGCAAATGATAAAGCCATGAAACATAAAATCAGGTGAAATAACTTGGTCAAATTTTAGGGTGCAACACTGCTGAAGGATGGATCTATTTTGTCAGAGATCCCACTCTGCTGAAGATTTAATCCGCTATCTATTAGGGATTATGAATAAGATCTGCTGAGGAAACGTACCGAGGTTTCTCTCTGTTGAGGATGGAGAATAACAATCTCTGAGTCAGTCTCATTCGATGGGGAAGAAAATTACTCCACTGACTTGACTGGGGATTAAGTAAGGAGGGAAACAGCATCGACCTCTGCTTGGGGAAAATGAGAAATAAACTCAACAATAACAACTTCCGCTTGGGGAATGAGTCAATGACCTAGACTTTGAGGGGAAAGGAGCCAACCATTCAGACTTTGCGGGGAAAACAAAATTCTGAATTCATTCCACTCCTGGGGATAATCCCACGCCTACTTGTTGGAGATGATCCTACTCTGCTGGATATATCAATCTCGGCCTACTGAGGATAACCTTGATTGTACGGAGTTCCAACCTGCTGGGGAAAGACTGATCTCGACTATATATTACCGCTGGCGAGATACTTCTGGTCTGACATCTTCACTTTGTAGGGATAGAGACGTAGCAACTCCAGTGTGATGTTCCAAGTGTGATTGGGCTTTAGGTTTTCCGTGAAAGTTTAGGTACAACTGAGGTTGAGAAATGCTCTATCTAGATACAGGTTTGATGTGGGTCAAGGGATAATTTTTATGACTTCCTAACATTCGTCTTGAACTTTAAGGTTGATTGAACCTGCTTGAATAACTCTGATAAGCTCTGAATATATGGAGAGGAATGCATCTCTTTTGTTTCCAATTTTGTCCCAGCCTGTGGGACTTCTGTAATACCTTCCTCGAAAGGAAACCTGAAATTTATGTACCCTGACGGTTTGATGTGGAGAAGTGCCTTTGACTTCAAGAGATTCATCGAATCTCGACCTGACTGCCCTAGATTAATGGACCTTAGGAAATGGCGTCTTTGACTGGCCTTCGAGAGATTTGATGAATCTCGACCTGGTTGCCCCAGATTAACTGAATCTTGGAACGACTGACTCCTCTTTTGTGATCCTTTGGCATGCCCCTGCTCGACGGAGCTCTCTGGTGCTTTGCATCTTAGCTCGATCAAACTTCACATTGTAGAAGCTCTCCTGATGTCAAGTGCTTACTCGCAAGTATAACAATTCATTTTGGAAATGATAATATTAATGCAATGCATATGACAGTTTTGAAATCCAAGTTTGTTCACTGGAAAAAAGTTGTAACATAGTAAATGAATCACTTATCAGAATGTCAATATCAATACCCACAAGGCAAGAAGAATCCTTGTCAGTTTCGACGCAATCTTTACCGAAGTATGCTTTCGAAACAAATCTGCTTCAATTAGGACTTTTGAAGGTTGTAACTTGGTCAGGGTCACGGTTATAGAAGGAAAGGATATAAGGCTCTAAGTTTGTTTTAACCCACTCATTCTCCTTGATGCTCTTCAATCCTATATTCAGTTAATTGGACAGAAGCACTCACCTCTCAAAGGTTGAATGACAGGAGTGATGGTTCAGGAAACCACAAGTCTTTCGGAGTGACAGTCGCTCGCTTTGGTGTCCGGAATCACATGACTTGTTCTATATCGTTTTTCTGATTTCCCTATATTTGCATGGACTGACTCTTTGGAGTATATATTCTCTAAAGTCCAGTGGGATGCCCTAATTTTTGCCTAAGCCACTTGTTTTCAAGTTATCGACTTAGCGGGCTTTTTTTTATTATTATTTTTTCCTTTTCTTTTGATTGATTTTTTTTTCGGGAACAAATCGTGTGACACCCGCTTTTTTAACTCGTTGGAAGAATTGTGACTGTCTCACTCCTTGGATAACCACTGTGGTCCTTTAGGTACGACCTATACAGGTGTGATTGATCCTCGAACGGGAACACTCCCTTCTGCAATTCGGATGCTCGGCCAAATTAACTGACACCTACCCTGCCCCAGGTTAAGATTGAGGGTTTTCTTTTTCAGAAAGAAACTCCTACTATTAGGCTCAAAGGGGTTAAATAGGGATTAACTTCTTATCTCTCCGGTGTTTAGGAATTTGAAGCAATGCTTGTACATCATCAGCAGAGGTTTATTCAAAAGCATACTATCGAAAGCTTTGCGTGTTTTCAACTTCGTCATCCTCCCTCGGATTCTGCTTAAACAAGCGTTTGACATCAATTAAAAAGAATTGAGTGAACACGAATGGATTTGATCAAAACATGCATATTCATTTCATTATCATTATCAATAAAAAACAAACACGTTTTACAAATGAAATTTGCAAATAAGTTCGCACCTAAACAAAAATAGAAACTACAAATGCAAAGAAATGACATAAAAAAAAAGAGCTTCCAACTTCAGGGAACTGGGCTTTCGAGTCTTGATTTGCTGGTGAACCAACCATTTCAATATTACTCGTCAAAGTCCGTCTGAAACTCTTCGGAACATATGCTTTCGGTGCATCCCTCCATAACATTGACTGCTGAACCCATCTGGCTAGATGAAGAAAGTTCGTTGATCTGGATACCCTGCGGTGTGACAAAGAACACGTTGGAGTCAAGAAAAGTTTGAATCTTGCTCCTAAGAACCTTACAGTCTTCAGCTGAATGCCCCTGTGCCCCAACATGGTACTCACAGCAGGCGTTGACATCAAAACCTGGCAGATATGGAGGAATCTCTGGAACAATCTTTGCACTATCAATCCACCTTTGATCAAGTTTGGCAATATCTGACTATACGACATCGGCAACTGAGTGAAACACCTCTCTGGCTTCCTTGGTCTTCGTCAGGCGTGCTAACGCAGATGATGACGGTATGAACGTTGACTCTGGCGGGGAATAGATATCTGATGCAAAGACCCAAAAGATTGTTGACTCTGAACAGTTGAAACATCTGGAGACTGAGTCTGAGGTATCGGGGACTCCCTTTGTTCAGGAACTTTCATCCTCAGGCTTGGCCCAGGAACATGCAACATCGTGGGCATGGAGACTCTGAAATTACAGATTGCAATACATACTCCTGACCTGATGCAGCTTCAGGGAAGAGAGCAGGAATATCCTCCTCTTTCGCAACGACTGGAATAAGACTGCTTGGTACGCTCACGCCGCCCGGCGCAAATTCAACTGCCTTTGAATCAATTAAGCCTTGAACTTTGTGCTTAAAAGCTTCGCAGTTCTCGATATTGTGTCCCGGTGCCCCAGAATGGAAATCACAATAAGCACTTACATCATAGCCTTGTGGTGGCTCACCAATAAATGGAGACATAGTCTGATGTTTAACCAAACGAAGTTGAAGCAAGAGTTGCAACAACTGAGCATACGTCATAGGGATCTGGTCAAAGATTCTGTCGAGCTGCTTCGTCCTTTGAGCATACATCCTAATCCTAGGATTGCCTTGGGGGACAGGAGATAGCTGCTGGTAGGGAAATTCTGGAACTTCAGGTTGACAAGAAGATCTTTGAGGCACTTACGCCTTGGGAGAGGTTCCACAGGTAAAGGTGGAATACCCACTTCTGCTGCAACTTCAGGCACATGATCGCCTTCCTTTCTTAACCCGTTTCGAATGACTTTTTTGATCAAGCCCATCTGAATCTTCAACTGATGAACTTCCTCCCTAAGCATCTTCTGGTCCAAACACAAGGCTTGCATATCCACCATAAAGTGTCCCATTTGGCTTCGGACTTCCATCGACTCAGCTTGAATCCGCTCCATAGTCACTTCTGTCTTCCTTGAAAAGCTAATGTCTAGTTCCGAAGAAAAATGGATCAGGATAACAAAACCCAATCTCGAACACCTGCTATGCAAATGAAATGCAAATGCCATGCAATGCAATATGAAATGCAACAGAGGATCAAGGCTGCTGTGTCGTTGACGGAGGTAAAACAGCGCTTCGCGTCGGCGAGAAAACCATATAGCACTATTATAGGATCCCACCGTAGTTGTTCATACTGATAAGACAAACAGGAGGCTGGAGGTCAAGGTTTCCTGCAAAACCCTCCCACTCACAGGTATGAACTTATCTCCAACAAGGTCTGGCATCCTATGTGGTCGTCAGCGTCACAGAATTTCGAGAAACGATGATACGTTCACCATTTCTGGTTTAGCATCATTGTCTCACGACGCGACCTCACTTAGCTGACTCCAAAATGATCGGTCCCCGGAGTCGACAATCCTCAGATCCAAAATTCCTTCGAGCCCAAAGGGCCAGAAAGAAAATCGTTAAAGAGAATCTCGTATGAGTGCGAATTTCATGGCTAGCTGGTGCATGCAAAGCATACAGGCTCACCAATAATCTCCACTTCTAATGCTAAGTCTATACTCAAGCCTGGGTCTGGCTTATCTCTCAATGGAACAATCCCTCCCCACAGCACAACAATAATGAATCATGCGGAAAGCAATAAAAGATAAAGCACATATGTACACACCCAAAAAATAAACAAACAAGCGCTAGGATTGACTCGTATACGGGATATTCCAGTCCCCAGCAGAGTCGCCAGCTGTCGCTACTGCGAAAATCGAGGTCGACAATGACAGAAGAGTCGCCACCATGCGTTATTTATCCCAAGAGAGGGAAAGGAAACTCTTAGAGAAAACCTAACGAAAAGAGGGATAAGATCGGTCATCGCAACCAAATCTTGGGTTCGGGAGTCGGTTACGCAAGGGGAAGGTGTTAGAACCCCTCACGTCCGTCGTACTCGACGGGATCCATGCTTGTTGTGTATCTAAAAGGGTGATTGAAACTATCTAACTACTGGCTAAAGGAAAAAAATAAAAAGAAGTAACTCGACAAAGCAACGACGCTTTGTGCCTACGTATCTCATCTGAAGTGAGAAGTCAGAGTCAACGTAGTTCGGCTAACTACGGGTGAAAAGGGGGGAAGGTTTCTCGCCAAGACATGGCGTCTTGTGCCTACGTACTTTCATCTGGTATGAAAGATCAGAGCAAACGTAGTTTGGGCTAAAAGGGAACACATGTTTGTTCAACTGTTTTACTCGAGTAGGGTTAACAGTCGGTTCTAGCAGTTAGGTGTATGCAGCTCGACCATTGGAGACTTAGGTGTTACTGTATGCGATAGAACCAAGAGTTAACAAAACTCTCCTTATGAAAATAATTTTCCAAGATTAAAGGCCCCAAGGGGAAAAAAGAAGTTTGAATGATTTGTTTTTGTGTTTTTTTAGAGAAGAAGTGTTTTTGAATTATTTGCAATTCATATCGCACTAGAGACTATGACTTAGGAGTGAATGCGTCGCATATCATCCAAAGGGTGATACACTAAACATCCAAGCCATTGAAGGGAAACCCCTCAACAACCCTTTCCCAAGTGCTTAAGGCTCGTAACGCACAATAATCATTAACCTTTATTAGGTGTTTTATGATTGTTTTGAGATGAAAAGAGAAAGGACACTAAAGGGGGACTAAACTCAAACCTAAAGTTATCATGCACAATACTCCTAAAGTCGGGATGAAAGGGAATGAACCTATCCTAAGTTATCATGCATAGGATTGAACACCTAATGTCTCTCCTACTCCCATCCTAAACAGAAGGACTAGGAATCCTAGAGGGATCATGGCACAAGGCCAAGTAAACATTAAATAAATTCACTCACAAATGAAATGAAAAAGAAAAGGAATTTATGGAATAAAATAAAATGATAAAATGGAAAATAAAATAAAATAAAATAAAAAAGAAAAGGATGCAAAATAAAATAACACATAAAAACAATAAAATAAGATTTTTGGATTTTTGATATTTAAAACTATTTTTCATAAATAAAAATAAAAACAAGAAAAGAAGGAAATAAAATAAAATAAAATAAAAAGAAAGCAAGTGTTAAAAATAAGAAAATGTTCCCACCAAGAGTTTAACTCTTGTCCTTGGGATCACAATGGTACTAACCATGTTTTAAAATAATGCACACATCACAAAATTTGAATGAACACGCAAGAGAGAAACTTGAAGTGCATTTTGAAATCAAAGGACCAAACCAGATGCATTTAAAGTCATGTAATGGCCTGAGCAAGTTTCAAGTATGATGTTGGATGAGTTCTAACAAGAAATTCAGTCAAAGGATCTTAGAACAAGGAAATGGTATGTGAGTTGCAATGAACATAAGTTGATCCTAACCAAAACAAAATTATCAGAAATGGTGAGTGGGTTAAGTTTCAAATACCCACATTCTCCAATCATTTCCTATGATGAATCATGGTGGAATAGCTCATCTCCTTAATGGAAACAAAATCACTGCTGTCAAAACAAGCATCAAGCATGCTGACAGTATGTGTGAATTGACAAACTCAAAAATGGTTCTTACAGAACCAAAGCATTCAACATTTGTTTTAACAAGTTGGCATGGCAAAACAGACACACTCTTTCAAATGAGAGGCTGCAACTAAACTGTCCTGAATTGATCTAACAGTGATGTTCATGAATTGACAAACTCCATATCCATAATAATCTTGACAACAACCACTTTTACAACAGTGTCATATCATTCACATTGCCCTGGTGGCAGTCACACACATAAATCACATAACAGCTCCAGATTTCAACACATGACATAGAAATAACAAACTCAAACTTAAGACATCCTTACGGTAGTGAATTTCAACCAAGACAATAATTAACTCAGTCTATCCAAAACTGTAAACCAACTATGATCCTACTCTTCATCCAACACCTGCCACAAAATGGAACCTAACCTGGTTTTGATGGGAATCTAAATTTGTTTGCCTCTCAAAAATTGAACAAAAACCTGAGCATCAATGCAATGTCAATGAAGTTGAAACTCCAATCAGCTCAGAACCAAAATAGAAACCTCCCTCCCTCACTAGAGCCAACTAGAAGATAAAATTCATGGAACCCTCATCCTGAACTCACAACACCCTAGCAGCAGACTCAACAGGCCACTAATGATTACAACAGCTAAACAAAAATTGCAGCCCAAGGGAGTTGATAGACCTGAACCTAAACCTGGCTTGACAAAATCAAAATAGGTTTAAAAAGAAAGCTCAGAACAGACCTATCCAAAATGGGGACTGAAAAACGGGTAGCCATTCAAAAGCTACATGACAGTGCTAAATGGTCTATGTCAAACTAAACTCAAACACTAATCACTCATTGTTATCCAACACATTAAGGCAAATCTCAAAACAAACTCTAGTGTGAGCAATGAATCTAAACAGGCAGCAGTAATCCAAAGCCTTTCCTTTTTGACAGCCCAAATGAGCTCACAAGAACTGACCTTGACAGAACTTATGGCCACAAACATAACCAACCACACTCAGCCTACCTAGGTAGTAACTAAGACCTGGACTTAATTCTCGTGAACTCTACAAGCTGATTGAGATTCTTGCAAGAAAAGGAGGTTAACAGACCTTAAAACCAAAATATCAACAACCATACTCTTCCAATGCAATATCATCTAATGGCAAGGTAAATGGTACAGATTTAGCAAACCTATATCAGCAAAGTCTAACAACATGGTTGTAAGTTCAAAAGCAAAGCAAAGTTCAAATGGTCTAAGCTAATCCTAATGACAGCAATAAGCTAACTTCTGTATAAGGACCAAATTCGGGCAGCAGTGATATCTCAAACAGCATTCATGGCAAAACCAAAATCTCAGGAGCATGAATCCAATTAGCAAGCAACATGGGGCCAGTTGGTTTACCACCTCATACATCAAGGTTTTAAATAGTCAAGGCCAAAACCACAATCAAAATCTCATGAAACCAAACTATCTCAAATGGAGGACAATTATAAACCTAGACCATGAATTCTAAGAAACAAACTGAGATTGGATAAAGGACGTTGTCAAACCATGATAGTTGGGTCCTCAACAGGCTGCTGGCACAAACCTCCAAATCAAATGGCCAAAAGCACCAACTAGCAAAACAAAGCAGATATGGTTGTAAGGGCATACTACCACAAAGGGTCATCAACCCTGAGCACCACAAGAACTAACAGTCTCAATCCTCAAACACCAGCTCTAGGAAAAGCCCTGTGCATAAACTCCAAATGCTAGGCAACTTCAAGAAACCAACCTAATCAATAGGTAAACCCAATCCAGCTTATGGCACTTCAAAAGAGTTAACAAAATTCAATGATAAGACAACATGGATATTCAGATTCACACACACATAGCAGCTGCTGCGATAAAATCCTGATGGGAAATTAGGTTGGTTCTCCTCAATAAGCCTGGACATCAGGCACAGTAGTAAGGCAACTAAGTAGCAAGCAATAGATCAATACCATATCAGTAAAGCTTGACATTGCAAAATGTCATGAATCCAAGCAGAACCATGGTAACAACCTCCTCCTCAGTGGAACAAACTAGAAGAGAGATTTCTGAATATTAGCCTCAAATAACTTACCTAGAACACCTCTCACCAAGATCTTGCAGACTAAAAAAGAACAGTTGGGTGATGAACCCATCATCACAAAGTTCAAAGCATAAATTCATCAAGTGTTAAAAATCATACATATAAACAAAGATAAACACAACACACTACCCTAATGTCATGGATTTGAGCAAACTCAACAGTGCTAAAACAAAATGACAGCAAACATAAACAAACCAAGCACAAAACATAGTTCAAACAAGAACAAAGGCAAACTGGACATGAGAATGTAAAGCATCAGCCAAACAAACTCAATATGTATCTCTCATGATAACAACTTGTAAAAATCAACACAATAGTGTTGTACATCCAATACCAGCAGACTTGTCATTACAATACACATCAACATTTCAAATGAAAGTTAACCAACTCCAAGAACACAAACAAACTAAAACATCTTTTAATGATGCTTATGCACATAAAATAGAGAGTTTAGAAACACTTACCTCTTGCAGACTCCTCACAGCAAGCTTTGAATTTTCTTTCCCTTTTTGAAGCAACAGTTGGTTTTTAGGGCAGTTTGAGAAAAATGTCAACAACTCCTCCTTTTGCAAACAGTTTGAAGGCTGTGTTATGGAGAGTATGGAATGGAAGGAAACTTGGAAAAATGCTCAAGAATGGGTGAGATTCGCAGGTTTGAATCAAAGGATGCAAAAACTCAACTTTTGATTTTTGCACAAAGTGGTGGCTAGGGTTTGTGTGAACTGATGCTTAGTTTAAATACTGAATGAAAATCAGGTTTAGAGGGCAAGAAAATGAATGGGCAGACTTCATCCCTATGGTCCTCTTTTGAATCAATGGTGGATGTAGAAATTGTGCTGCAGCTGCTGCATCAGTTGCTTTCCTGGTCAGCTTGCAACAGCATGGAGAAGACATTGGGCTGTGTTGATTTTAGCTCATAGCTCATTTGGGCAATTATTTTGAAAATGAGCAAAATGGTAAAATGGATGCTTGGCTGGTTTTGGCAAAGGTTAGGGGGTAATAATCACAGCATCCCATTCGCATGGAAGAGCTCTAGGGCTGATAAACAAAACAAATCAGCAAAACACACCTTTCATCCTTTGGCAAAATGTTCAATGTACCAACTTTGAGTCATGATAACTTTGTGCACACAAATCCAATTGCTTAGATCTTGTGCTCAAATGAAAGAGGGCATGGAGTATAACAAATTTCATGTTGGTGGAAGTTCCATTTGATCATTGGAAGATCAAAAAATCTGGGGTTGAAAATTGTGGCATGCAGGTTGTTCATGAATAACTTAGAAAAAAATTCTAAGTATGGATTTTGCCTAATTTTTCGTCAACTTTGCACATCCATAACTTGAGCTTCTCAAATCCAATGGAAGACTTCTTGTACTTTTTGGAAAGCTTGGAAAACACTCTACAACTTTCATTTAGGACAAAGTTTCATTTGACATCAAGAAGGTGATGAAAATTGTCTTGCAAAGTGGTGCAAAAATCTGCCCAAACTTAACAACTTTTAAAATCATTGAAATCTCCAACTTTGATTGATTATAACTTGAGCTCCAAATATCATATGATTATGAATTGGTGAAATGAGTTTCTGCTATTGAAATGAAATGCAAGATGCATAAGTGATGTAATGCAATACAATGACATGTATGGACACAATGCAAGATGCAAGAATCCAAGATCACAGGTTTGATCAATTCTGAGGATGGTCGGAGTAACAGGTCAACAACAAAAGTATCTGATCAAAGAAAATCCATAGGTGGATTCTAAGACGGGTAGGTTCCTAGAGTCACAGATATCTTTCAAAGACATTATAGCCATGATGAATCCTCATCAGATGTTAATATCCATGAAATGATCTCTTCTAGGTGAGGTTTTTGTATCTTCCCCACGAGAAAGACTCCTCATAGGATTCAACTACACAACCATCAAGATACATGTTCTAATAAAGGTTCTTAGAGTCATAGGTCGAGTTTGAACATATTACTGTCAGGAAGTAATACATTCAAGGGATCTTATTTGATTAGGGCTTTCGTATTAACCCAAAAGGAGTTAACGCTACCAACCACCATGGATGGAACAGGTTAATGGTCCTTGGAATCGACGATTCAGGCTAGAAAACATTAGCATCGTGACGTAGAAACATTAAAATGATAACATCTCCAAGGGAATCTACTCCAAGCAGGGTTTTCGTATCGGCCTCACGTGGAAGACTCCATGCAAGTCTCTACTACATAATCACCATCCTAATCCTAGGGTTTTACTCAGACTCGATTATAGAGCCATCTCACACAACTCCCAAAATCAAAGAAACCCAACAATGTCACAATAAGCAAAAGCAACACAGATAAGGATAGGAAAGCAACTAAATAAATAAACGAGAAGAGAAAAAAAAGTGAAGCTAACGAGCAACACTATTCAGAGTAAGATAGGCTTTACTCTCTATTGTATGGAGCAGTTACAATTCCCAGTAGAGTTGCCAGTTGTCGCACCTCGAAAAAAATCAAAATACGACCCTCATGCAAAAGGCGTGAAAGAAATTGGTTCGACAGAGTTGCCACCAAAGTTTATTTATCCCAAAAGAGGGAAAGGAAAATATAGATAAAACCTTTAAAGATATAAAAACATGGTCATTACAACCACATTCTGGGTTCGGGAGTCGGTTACGTAAGAGGAAGGTATTAGCACCCCCTACGTTCGTAAGAGGAAGGTATTAGCACCCTCTTAGTTCGATTTGTAATGAATGTTAGCTAAGCTTGTTTGTTTTCTTCTAAGTGAGATAAAGCTAAAAGGGTACGATAAAAGGATTCAAAGCTAAGGTAAAATAGGTGGTTTTACGATAGGGTGCTCGCAAAGGATTGGGGCCCTTATGCCTACGTATGCTCATTCAGACGAGAATAAGGAATCAGAGCATTCGTAATTCAGACTACGAGAAAGGTTTGGACGCAAAAGGAAAGGTAGACACGAAATAGTGGAAAAAGAAAAAGGTAACAAAGAAAAAGATGGAAGGTATCTCATCAAGGATTGGAGCCCTTGTGCCTACGTGTCTTCATTCGGACGAGAATGAAGAATTAGAGCGTCCGTAGTTTGTAGAACTACAACTTGTTGGATTGATTTAGAGGTGACAATTGTTTACACACGAGTAAGAGAACTCGCACCCAGACAATTGAGGAAAAAGATAGAAGACTACATCCCCCTCCATTTCTCCTTGAATTATAGTGTTTGAATATGGATTAAGTGTTTTTGAACGACGAGTGTTTAGAAAAATGGTTTGAATCTTATCGAGTTAGATGTCTTTTAGAGGTGTCAATTGTTCACACACGAGTAAGAGAACTCTCATCCAAACAATTGAAGAAAAGGATTGAAGACTTCATCCCCTTCTCTTTTACCTTAAAAAGAGTTTTGATAGTTGTTATGTGATTTGAAGTTTGATTGAGAAAATCCACTTGATATTGGATCAAGGGTTTGTTTGTATTTGTACTTGATTTGTGAAATGAGATTGATTGCGAGGCAAAAGGCACTCGACTTAAAAAAATGTTTTGAAAATGCCACTTGACGTTGAATCAAGGATTTTCGAAAAAAGGTGTAAATCAATCCTAGTCCCTAGGGGGTTCTTCTAGTAAAGAAACCACGACGAAAGGTGCAAGTGTGTGCATTAGGTTGATGCTGATGCTAACGAGCAATCGTCTTACAAGGGTGTTTTGAAAATGGGATCGACGATGAATCGAGAATAAGTTTGAAAATGGTTTAGTCTACGCTAGTCCCAAGGGGTGCTCCTAGTAAATAAACCAAATTCAAAGGAAAATGAGTAAAGCGCGTACATTGAAAAGGGATCAGGGTACATGTAAAGTACACGGGATTGTGAGAAATAAATGGGGTCATTGTCAAATAGCCCAAGAGGAAGCCGTGTGTGTGCAAGGTGTCCTAAAATAATTTATGAACAAGAGTTTAGACAAAAATCTCCATGCAAAGGTTTCTATACAAGGTTCAAACTCCACATCTCAGACTAGTAACCAACAGTGCACCAATTAAACATTTTTACGGTTTTGATATTTTTATAATGTTTTATGTGTTTTTTAATAAGATGAATAAGAAAATGGTTAGATGAACAAGATATGAATAACATGACAATGATATGAATAAGGTGATATGAACAATAATATAACAGTTGATATATTGACAGAAAGATAAAGCAAGAGAATAGAATAAGCAGAAATTAAAGTTAGTGGTTAGTGATTAATTGATTATTTATTATTGATCGGATGAATCAGGTCTCCTTTAGCGCTAAGCAATCATAGCATAATCTATGGAAAAGATCATGCCATAGGAGGCCACCTAACCAACGATATTTGTGTTAAGACATGATGGAGAAACGATATGTAAATCGTTCTAAACGAATTATGCCATACAAAAAGGAAAAAGCGAACGGTCTCGTCTTAATCACAAACTTGCGTCGATTAATCGAAGGTTACCTATCACGATCATAAAGTATAGAAAATGATCTCAATGATCATTCACTACAGATTTTAAATAATGAAGGTTAAACAACCTCAACAATCAACATTCATGATATTTCGACTTCATCGACCCAAAATCGAAATTGAAAAAAAAATCGAATTTAACTTGAAATGAAATGGAAATAAAAAATGGAATGAGATAAGTCAGAAAAGAAAATGGTCTAATCTTAATCATGGATTTTTCGTCGATAAATCGACAATCTGCGACTTTTAGATGTTCATAGACCAAAAATTTAAATAGAATTGAAATAAAGAGAAATGGAAATAAAAAAAAGTGGAATTAAATGAGAAAACACAAAAATAATTAGACTGAAACATATTAAGAGCTAAAAATTTAAAAGTTTAGAAAATAAAATAGTAAAAAAAGATTTTAAAACAAATTAAATTAATTAAAAAAACAAAACCAAGATGAAGGGGGTGCGTAGAATCAGAGGGTATTGTGAAACAAATAACAATGGGCTTCATAAAAAGCCCAAGAAAAACATGGCACTGTCCACTTTAAAACTAGTAAGGGAAATAAATGGTATGAATAGATTCATCATCATTTTTCTAAAAACAGAATAAAATAATAATAGACAAACTAATGGAATGAAAACGAAAAGGAGTTAGGTCATAAGCAACACCAAAGCAAACTCAATCCGACCTGTCTCTGTGCAGCGAAGCTCTTTCACACCGCCAACTGTTTCGGTTCACTCTCTCTTTTGCTTGCTTGATTCATTTTCAGGTTCGTCGTTGATTTCATTTTCTTGCTCAATCTTCTAAAAGTGAGAAAAACACTTAGAAGGGGGGGGGGGGGGTTGAATAAGAGTTTTAAGAAATATGGCAATAAAAACAGCTCAAGATTTTTATCCTGGTTCGTTGAACTCAACTACTCTAGTCCACCTTATCAAAGATGATTTGCCTTTCTCTGCAAGGACTTAATCCACTATTGAATATCTGATTACAATAGAAAGCACTAAGAACAACTGTCTTAGTCTTCTCAAGAACTACTTACCACACCTTGGTCTTCTCAAGGAACTTCTTACAATTTAATGTAAACTAACAAGTGTTTGAATGCTTCTAATAAGCTGTATCACAACTGTGATGTTTACACTTAAGATTAAGTACAACAAAAACTATATGGTTTTATGAAAGATCAAATGAGTAAGATCTTGTGAGATTTTCTCTTTTATGAATCAAGCGTGTATTTCTTTCTGAGTGATCTAGCAATGAGTCAATGGTGAGTAATGAATTAGCAACCTCAAAATGTTGAAGTAGTTCTCCTTTTATAGCTTTTTCAAATGCCTTGAGTGATGTGCAGCTGAATATAATATTTGATTGTATGACTTTTTATCACCAAAAGTATGGGCAGAGATATGCTTTCTGCAGAAAGGTATGGTTGTAGAAGCCTTGGGATTTGCACCACGTCACTTCTTTGGACAAATTAGCCGTTGGTTACTTTGGAAGTAGCACCACGTCTAATCAAGTTTACAGCTTCTTCAACAAGCTTCCTTCAAGATGAAGTCTTCATAATCTGCACTTCAGAACTTGTAGTAAGCTTAAAAGGTATGGATTGCTTTAAGATGATCAGAGCTTAAGATGAATGATAAGTTCAGAGTCTTGATAGATGATCAGATCTTTAATGTATCAGAGTCTCAATCTTGATTAGAGTCTTCATCAGAGTATGCAGCAGTAATGTGCTTTGAGCGCGAATATTAATGATAAGAGTATGGTTATCAAAGCCTCTGAGTTTGTAGTGAAAAGAACTTCAAAGTCTGATAAGATCAGAGCTTTCAGCTTTTGTATACTTCTTTCATTAACACTTCAGATCATTCTGTAGCTTCTGCTTCAGATCCTTCTGGCAGCGCTTCAGAATCTTTTGATAGTCTTGCATCTGATGCTTCAGAGCTTTGCATAGTTTCTTTGTACTTATGTATTTTTCTTCTTTAAGAGTATTTAATTTTATACCTGAAACAATAATACTTTAAACAAAATTTTAGAGTGTATGTTTTCTTACTACAAAATTCCATAACAGTTATCATCAAAACATAGAGATATAAGAAACACCAATCTGTATTCTAACAATCTCCCCCTTTTTGATGATGACAAAACATAGGGAATTTTGTTCAATAAAAAAGGAATAAAATAAATAACTCCCCCTGAGATTAAGAATCTCCCCTTGAAATGAATACTCTAATAGGAGAGAACACTTCCCTTTTTGCTTGAGTATATTTCAGAACCTGGTAGAAATCCTTGTTGAGAGAAAGAATCAGAGCTTGGATGCTTTCCAGAATTAAAGTCTGATAATTTCTTTCAAAATGAAGAGTCTGGTGTATCTTCTAGAATCAGAGTCAAAATTTTCTTTCAAGGATCAGAGCCTGGTTGGATAAGTCTCAGGGTAACTTAAGATCATTTTCTTAGATGAAGTAATAAGATCTGAAAGTCTTAAGATTCAATGTTAGATTAAAACAATGTATGAATTTCATTTTTAGTATTTGCTTATGGATTGAACAGTCAAATTCTCTTTCTCCCCCTTTTTGTCATAATCAAAAAGAATTTTAAAGAAAGAAAGGATAACATAAGAAGAGAAGAAAACATAACATATAAATGAAAGACAAAACAACCAGATTCAATCAGATTAAAATAGCACAACAACAAACGAAGTTCATGCAGCAGATGATAGAAACTAGAGCAAACAGAAAATAAGTGCAAAACAGGTATGCAAAAAAATAGGAAAAAGAAAGCTAGGGCTGGCGAGAAGCAAGCAAGGTCAGAAGATACGTAATCTTAGCAGTGGACTCTTCTTGCTTGGCCATCCAAGTCTTGATTTCTTCAGTAGTTTGTTCCTGTTTTATCATCCATGATCTGATTTCCTTGACTTCTTGGACAACATTTGGAATCTCAGTCTTCATCTCAGATGCAGAAGGTTCAGAAGCAGATGTCGTTGCCATTGGATGATCAATCTCCATGTCAGATGCAAGAGTATCTTATATCATTGCAGAATCTTCAGCAGGAGCATCTTCTAGAAGAAGCACTGGAGTTGTGATAATGTTCAGCAGAGTCTGTCTGATCATTTCAGCAAACTTAGCCTTTGCATCATCAGCACAGAGTGTTCTGAGGTCAGATGCAGCAGAGTTGAATTTTGATATGAATCTGTTCCAAGAAGCTTCAGATTCAGCAGGATTCAAACTAGCCATGCACTCTTTCCCCACATAAGCAATTCTCATACGTAGTTCCTTCTTGAAATTCTAGAACAGAGTAGAAACATTTGATCTGGGTTTTGGGTTGAGAAAGTCCTCTATGGTGACAGGTTGTGATGGTTCAGGAGGTGTTTGAGTTTGTTTAGAAGGTGAGTGATCATATGATAGTGGTTTATAGGGATCAGGAATTTGTAAGCTAGTTGGTGAGGGGACTTCAGATTCATCAGAATCAAATGATTCAGTTGAATGCCATGAAATTGAAGAGAGGACATACATGGTTGCAAGTGGTGATACATCCAGAATGTCTTCAGATGGTTGTTAGACAGATGGTTCAGGATTTTGGATGGTTGGTTCTTCTGGTGGTTGAGTAGATGAGAGTGGTTCAGATTGTTTTTGTTGAGGGGGTTCAGATGGTATTTGAACAGAAGATGGTTGAGAATGTGTATGAGATAAAATGGGTTCAGATGAATGAGGTTCAGATGATTTAGGTTCAGATGGTTTAGGAGGAGATGGTGGACGTGAAGGTGAGGATGAAGGTACAGATGGTTTGGGAACAAATGTTAATACCTGGCGAATTGTTTCTCTGATTTCTTCCACAGTAGCTTATGGAGGATTTTCTTTTGCTTCTTGTCCTTCCCAGGCTTGTCACCAGCATTAGAGGCTTTCCTCTTGGGCTGTGCAAAAGATCCTTCTTCAGCCTTTCTCTTCCTGCGCCTTTCTCTCAGAAGATTTGGCAATACTTCTCCTTCCTTCTGTACTATGTTAGCAGGCAGAGGAATACCATCTCTTAAACATTCAGCAATGTAAGTCAGAATGATGTGCCTAGGTTCATCAGCAGTGAACATAGGAAAATCTGCTAAAGGAATTCTCCTTCTGCTGACGTCTTCAGAGTGAAATTTCTTGGGTTTTCCAGCAAGCTCTGAAATGACCTTCATTCTCTTCAGAGTGTTCCCATTTATGACAGATCCTATAACATAGGACAGATCCTCTGTCACCCCAGCTTCAAACAGATGTTTCACAAGACCATTCTCTGTTAGAATGTTTGATATTAGTCTTCCCATAGGGATCCAAGTTCTGATTTTTCCAGCTTTAACCCTTACTTCTTCTCTTGTTTCTTTGATATGGTTCAGAAGATGACTGAATAGAAGATAAGGTAAATCCACCTTCTTTCCTTTACTCATACAGAACATGAAGTACATTTGTTCTGTATTTACATAATCTGGTGAGTTAGAAGATTTCCTATGAAAGATTGAACTCATGAAGATCTTAGCCCAAACTCTGTAAACAGGCTTCAGATCTCTGACCTTATTGGATGGTTCTCCAGAAACACAAACTTCTTGAAAAATGTCAGCCAAATTCACACAATCAGTAGCCATACTTGTGATTCCCTCAGTTTCCTTATACTCAAGTAGTTCTCTGATTAATTTTCAGTGATGATAATTTCCTTCCCCAAAATAGATGAATGAATGAACTTAGGGCAAACTTGAGCGTGTATCCAGAATTCTTTTACCAAAATTGGATAAACAGGACCCATCATCCTGTCAAAATACTTTTCCCAGTTCTGAGTTTTGATGGTTGAAAGGAGATCAAAACCATTTTCTTTGATGGATTCAAAATCCACAAAGTTCTCACATAGAACTTCAAGTTCTTTGATTGGAGTGAGAAGAGTTCTCACAGGTGCTTTGTACAAAACAGCAGTTTGGGATGAACCAGCAACATTAGGAGAAGGTGCAGCGACAGTTGAAGTTTTCATCTGAGCAGGTGTTGAAGAAGGTGAAGCCATTGAAGTTCTTGAGATGCGTCTGGGTTTACGAGAGTTTTTGGGTTTTGAAATGAGATGGAAACAATAGAGAAGGCAGAAATGCATATGAGAGATGATAAGTGTAAAGTGTGATTTGTGAAGTGTTGTGAGAATTTATAGAAAACTTTTAGGGCATGCCAAAAGATACACACTCTCAAGCGTGCATAAGCACAGAAAGAAGTGAACCATAATCAAATCAAGCAATTAATGCAAGGAATAAAATCATATCAAACATTTAAGATTCTGACAGAAGAGGGAAAAATCAAGAGATTTTGGATTTTCAAAGCAATACCTCAAATGTCACTTCAGTATGGTGCACTCTACCTTTCCAGATTCTGAGCTACACGTGTTTGCTTGCATGTGCCTCTGAAACTCTTTGAGAAATGACACGTTAGGCAACGTTCAGATCCTCTGAGCCTAGTTAGTTCAGATTTACACACAAAGAAATAAACACAGAATTCCATAGAAGAAATACTTCAGAGTTTAGACATTTATCATCTGAAAAAAAATTTCATCTGATGAATATTTTATTCTGGACAGAAGTCCATACTAATATTTTTCAGAATAAATTTAAATCTATCTTCAGCAAGGGGTTTTGTAAAGATATCAGCCCACTGATGATCTGTATCTACAAAGTTTAAATTGATAATTTCCTTCTGAACATAGTCTCTGATGAAATGATGTTTAATCTCTATATGCTTAGCTTTAGAGTGTAAAATAGGGTTTTTAGATAAGCATATAGCAGAAGTATTATCACAGAAGATAGAAATGTTACTCTCAAAGATATGAAAATCTTCCAGTTGACTTTTCAGCAAGAGCATCTGGGTGCTACAACTCGCAGCAGCAATATATTCAGCCTCTGTTGTTGAAAGTGCAATTGTGGGTTGCTTCTTGTTGAATCAAGAGATCAGATGACTCCCAAGAAATTGACAACTTCCAGAAGTAATTTTACGTTCTACTCTGTCTCTAGCATAGTCAGCATCACAGAATCCAACTAATTTATACTCATCAGATCTTCTGTAACACAAACCCACATTAGTAGTACCTTTCAGATACCTTAGAATCCTCTTAACAGCTGTTAAGTGTGATTCTCTAGGATCTGATTAGAATCAAGCACACAGACACACACTGAATAAAATATCAGGTCTAGAAGCAGTTAAGTAGAGAAGAGATCCTATCATACCTCTGTAGAGTTTCTGATCTACTTTCTTACTTACCTCTTCCTTACTAAGAGTACTTGTTGGATGCATAGGAGTCTTTGCCAATTTGCTTTCATTCAGATTGAATTTCTTCAGAAGCTCTTTGACATATTTAGTCTGGTGAATATATGTGCATTATGGAGTCTGATTTACTTGGATTCCCAGAAAGAATCTATGTTCTCCCATCATGCTCATTTCAAATTTAGCCTGCATAGACAAATCAAACTCCTTTCCCAGCATAATATTGGTAGATCCAAAAATAATATCATCCACATAAATTTGACAAACTAGTAAATCTTTCTTAAATGTCTTACAGAAAAGGGTTGTGTCCACTTTGCCTTTGATAAAGTTCTTTTCCAGAAGAAAATTACTTAATCTTTCATACCAAGCTCTGGGAGCTTGTTTCAAACCATAAAGAGATTTTTTGAGTTTGAAAACATGATCTGGAAATTTATCACTTTCAAAACCAGGAGGTTGATGGACATAAACTTCTTCTTCTATAATACCATTTAAGAACGCACTCTTAACATCCATCTGATATAGAGTGATGTTATGTTGTGCAGCAAATGAAATAAGAAGGCGTATAGATTCTAACCTTGCCACTGGAGCATAAGTTTCAGTGTAATCAATACCTTCTTGTTGACTGTACCTTTGAGCTACCATCCTTGCCTTGTTCCTAACAACTTCTCCTTGCTCATTTAATTTATTTTTGAATACCCACTTTGTTCCAATAATGTTGAAACCTTCTGGTCTAGGAACCAGATCCCACACATCATTTCTTGTAAATTGATTTAGCTCATCTTACATTGCAAGTATCCAATCATTGTCACTCAGAGCCTCATCCACAGATGTTGGTTCAATAATATACACCAACCCAAGAAGTGATGTTCCAGATGATCTGATAAACGACCTTGTTCTTATAGGGTCATCTTTCTTCCCAATAATCATTTCTTCTAGATGAGAAGCCTTGATTCTGGATGATCCTTTAACTGTTGGTTCTTCAGAAATATTCATGCTATTCATCTGAGAAGCTAATGGAGTTGCATCTGGCGTAGCTTCTTCTTGAGCTTTCTCTACCTCTGGTTTCTTAGATTCTATGAGAATAACTTCTCCATCTGCAGAGTTTTCAATCTGCTTTGGCTTTTGATTGCCAAGCTTATCATCAAATCTAACATGTATAGATTCCTCCACAATCTGTGTCTCAGTGTTGTATACTCTGTAGCCTTTAGAGCGTTTAGAATATCCAAGCATGAAACACTTTTGTGCTTTAGAATCAAACTTGTTAAGATTCTCTTTAGTGTTTAGTATAAAACAAATACATCCAAAAGGATGGAAATAAGAAATGTTTGGCTTTCTATTCCTCCACAATTCATAAGGAGTCTTTTCCAGAAGAGGTCTAATTGACACTCTGTTCTGAATGTAACATGTTGGGTTAATTGCCTCTGCCCAAAAATGTTTTGCCATGTTAGTCTCATTGATCATGGTTCTGGCCATCTCTTACAAAGTTCTATTTTTCCTCTCTACAACTCCATTCTGTTGTGGAGTTCTAGGACAGGAGAAATCATGAGCAATGCCATTTTCATTAAAATATTTTTCAAAATGTTTGTTTTCAAATTCACCACCATGATCACTTCTAACTTTAACAATTTTGAAATCTTTTTCAGTTTGGATTTGTTTGCAGAAGTCAAAGAACACAGAATGTGACTCATCCTTGTGTTTTAGGAATTTTACCCATGTCCATCTGCTGTAGTCATCAACAATGACTAATCCATACTTCTTGCCTCTGATGGATGCAGTTTTCACTGGTCCAAACAGATCAATGTGAAGTAACTCTAATGGTTTTAAAGTTGAAACAACATTTTTGGATTTAAAAGATGATTTTGAAAATTTTCCTTTCTGACATGCTTCACAAAGAACATCTGAGTTGAACTTCAGATTAGGAAGTCCTCTGACCAGATTAAGCTTATTAATCTGAGATATACATCTCATATTAATATGACCCAATCTTCTGTGCCAGACCCATTGCTCCTCATTAGCAGACATAAGGCATTTAACATTTTGAACCTTAAGTTCTGAAAGACTAATTTTATAAATGTTATTTTTCCTTTTACCATTAAAGAGGATTGAGCCATCCTTTTGACTAACAGCTTTGCAACACTTTTGATTAAAGATAACGTCATAACCATTGTCACTTAATTGACTTATGGACAATAGATTATGAGCTAACCCTTCAACAAGCAAGACATTAGTTATGGAAGGAAGTTTACCATTGCCTATGGTTCCAGAGCCAATTATCTTGCCCTTCTGATTCCCTCCAAACTTGACATCTCCTCCAGATCTAAGCTCCAGACTTTGGAACATAGACCTTTTTCCCGTCATATGTCGTGAGCATCCAGAGTCTAGGTACCATGACTGTGTTAGAACACAGATTGGTTCTTAATAATATCTCTATGTTTTGATAATAACTATTAGGAAATTTTGTATTTAAGAATTATATACTCTAAAATTTGCTTGAGAGTTTTTACTGCAGATAGTAATGAAATTAACACTCCAGAAGAAAATCTGAATTGTATACAAGAAATTAACTAGACTCTGAAGCGCCAGATGCACTCATTAGAAGATTCTGATTGCTGCCAATAGAAGATCCTGAGCGTAGCCTCCAGAAGAATCTGAAGCAAGAAGCTCCAGAAGATTCTGAAGCAGAAGCTCCAGAAGCATCTGAAGCAAGTCAGAAGCATCTGAAGCAAGAAGAATATTGTATGAAGAGTTTTTCAAAGCATAGTTTCTACAGAAGATTCTGAAAGTACTAAAGCTGCTAGTACTGAAGTTCTGTTTCAAATATGCTCTGATATTTAACACGCTGAAAGCACACATGCTACAGAAGACTCTGATCCAGCAAAGTTTTGAACATCATTAGAAGACTCTGACCCAATCAGATTCTGATGAACTTGCTGAAAACTGAAGAAGAAATATTCAAAGATTATATCCGTTGGAGTAAATCAAACGTCTCTTTCCTCATTTGTGCTAGACACAAGAACACAGACAAAAAGGATTTTTCTGTGCTTTCTTATTGTAGGAAAGGTCACTTGATGTGAGGACAAAAAGGCTCAGACCTTTTTGGGACACTCTTCTCAACGTTCAGCTCTCCTTGGAATCAGCTGCCTATAAAAGGAAGACTCCACCAAATTCTTCAGTGAGATTTTTTGCTGAAAAGAAATTATAACATTCAAGCTCTCATACTTTCATATTCATTCTTAGAATTATTTGTACTTAATCTTAAGAGAAATATCACTGTTGTGATAAAAGCTTTTTAGAAGCATTCATACTCTTGTATTAGATTTACATTGATCGTAAAAGATTTCCTTAAGAGGATTCAGTTGGAATCAGTAGCTCTTGAGAAGACTAAGAACAATTGTTCTTAGGTGTTACTATTGTAATCTGTTTGATTAAATAGTGGATTAAGTCCTTGTTGAGAAAGGCAAATCACTCTAGGAAGGGTGGACTGGAGTAGTTGAGTTCAACGAACCAGGATAAAAATAATTGTGTTTTAATTCTAAGTTTTAATCTTTCATACTTATTCAACCCCCCTTCTAAGTATTATCTCACCTTCAGTTAGCATCAGAGTTCCGGTTCTGTGTGTGCTACCACTTAACAGTGACAGTAAAGATCCAGAGAGAGATACTTTGATATATATATTTATTTGTTACAATGGCTGATAATACAATATCCAACATTAACAATAAATATGAAGAAAGGGACAGAATCAACACCAAACCCCCTATGTTTGATGGGGAGAAATTTGATTACTGGAAAGACAGAATTGAGAGTTTTTTCCTTGGATATGATGCTGATCTATGGGATCTAGTCATAGATGGATATGTCCATCCCACAGATGGGAATGGCAAGAAGATAAACAGAAAATCTATGACAGATGCTCAGAAGAAAGATTTTAGAAATCATCACAAGGCCAGAACAATATTATTGAATGCAATTTCTCATACTGAGTATGAAAAAATTACAAACAGGGAAACTGCTTTTGATATGTTTGAATCCTTAAAAATGACTCATGAGGGAAACTCTCAAGTCAAGGAGACAAAAGCTCTGGCTCTGATCCAGAAGTATGAGGCCTTCAAGATAGAAGACTCTGAATCTGTTGAAGCCATGTTCTCCAGATTTCAGATCCTCACAGCTGGGCTAAAGGTTCTGGACAAGGGATACTCTACATCAGATTATGTAAAGAAAATCATCAGAAGTCTACCTACCAGATGGAGACCAATGGTGACTGCCTTGAAGATGGCTAAAGATCTGAACAAGATCTCTTTAGAAGAACTCATCAGCTCACTGAGGAGCCATGAAATTGAGCTTGAGGAAGATGAACCTCAGAAGAATGAAAAAGGTAAATTTGTTGCCTTAAAATCTAATAAATCTGCTAAAGCTTTGCAGGTTATTGAAGAAAGCTCTGAAGAATCTTCTTCTTCTGAAGAAGATGAATTATCCATGTTGTCCAGAAGGATAAACAGACTCTGGAAGCACAAGGGAAAGAAGTTCAACAACTTCAGAAGATCTTATCATAGAAAGGAATCTTCTGGGCACAGAAGATCTGGCAAGAAAGAAGTTGTATGCTATGAGTGCAAAGAACCTGGGCATTACAAGAATGATTGCCCCAAACTTCAAAAAGAAAAACCCAAGAAGAAGTTTAACAAAAAGAAGAAGGTTCTGATGGCAACATGGGATGACTCAGATGAATCTGAATCATCTTCTGAATCAGAAGAAGAATGTGCTAATGTTGCACTGATGGCCAGCACAGAAGATCATGAGGAAGGAACCTCAGGATATGAATCAGATTCTGAATCTGATGATGACGCTGAAGAGGTAATGGCCAAACTTACTAAAGAAGAACTTATAAAAGTCTTATCAGAAGTTCTTAAAAGTTATAACAATATCAAACTCAAATACAAGAAGCTGAAAAGCAATCTTGAATCTGAGATTGATCTTCTGAAGATAGAACTTGTTGAGCAAAAAGAAATTAATCTGAAAATTAAAAATGACTTTGAAATAACTCAACAAGAATCTGAATCTGAGACTAAGTCATGTGAAAACATTTTAGAAAAATATGACTCTAGCTTTCAGAGATTCCTCACTAAGAGCATAGACAGAAGCAAGATGGCTTCTATGATCTATGGTGTTAGTGGGAACAACATAAGAGGTATTGGATATGAATCTTCATCTGGAAGTAATCCAAAATCTATTGACAAACTTTTCATCAAGAAGACACCTTTGTATTCTCAATTTAAATTTGGTCACTTAAATGACATTAAACACACAAGCTCTGAGAAGAATACTTATGTGTTTAAACCCAAGGCAAGTCAGAATAAACATTATGTTGAAAAACAGAAGTTTAGACAAACCTACAAACCAACTAACCCCAAAGGACCCAAGAAGATCTGGGTACCTAAAAACAAAATAATTCTTGTTGCAGATGTTCTTAGCAGCAAGGTCAGGACGCCAATCATGGTAACTGGACTCTGGATGCTCACGACACATGACAGGAGAAAAGTCTATGTTCCAAAGCCTGGAACTTAGATTTGGAGGTGATGTGAAGTTTGGAGGGAACCAGAAGGGCAAGATCATTGGATCTGGCACTATTGGAAATGGTAAACTTCCCTCTATTACTAATGTTTTACTTGTTGAAGGGTTAAAGCATAACTTATTGTCCATAAGTCAATTAAGTGACAATGGTTATGATATTACCTTTAATCAAAAATGTTGTAAAGCTATTAGTCAAAAGGATGGCTCTATCCTATTTAATGGTAAGAGGAAAAACAACATTTATAAAATAAATCTTTCAGAACTTAAAGTTCAAAATGTTAAATGCCTCTTGTCTGTTAATGAAGAGCAATGGGTCTGGCACAGAAGATTGGGCCATATTAATATGAGACGTATATCTCAGATTAATAAACTTAATCTTGTCAGAGGACTCCCTAATCTGAAGTTCACTTCAGATGCTCTTTGTGAAGCATGCCAAAAAGGGAAGTTTTCAAAATCTTCATTTAAATCAAAAATGTTGTTTCTACTTCCAAACCACTAGAATTACTTCATATTGATCTGTTTGGACCAGTGAAAACTGCATCCATCTGAGGCAAGAAGTATGGATTAGTCATTGTTGATGACTATAGTAGATGGACATGGGTAAAGTTCTTAAAACACAAGGATGAGTCACATTCTGTGTTCTTTGACTTCTGCAAGCAAGTCCAGAATGAAAAGGATTTCAAAATTATAAAAGTCAGAAGTGATCATGGTGGTGAATTTGAAAATAAATATTTTGAAAAATATTTTTCTGAAAATGGCATTGCTCATGATTTTTCCTGTCCTAGAACTCCACAACAGAATGGGGTTGTAGAGAGGAAAAACAGAACTCTGCAAGAAATGGCCAGAACCATGATCAATGAGACAAATCTGGCAAAACACTTTTGGGCAGAAGCAATCAACACAGCCTGTTACATTCAGAACAGAGTGTCTGTAAGACCTCTTCTGAAGAAGACTCCATATGAACTGTGGAAGAACAAAAAGCCCAACATTTCATATTTTCATCCTTTTGGATGTATTTGCTATATGTTAAATACTATGGATAATCTGAACAAGTTTGATTCCAAAGCACAGAAGTGTTTCATGCTTGGATATTCTGAACGCTCTAAAGGCTACAGAGTATACAACACTGAGACACAGATTGTGGAAGAATCCATTCATGTCAGATTTGATGATAAGCTTGGCTCTGAAAAGCCAAAGCAGTCTGAAAACTCTGCAGATAGGGAAGTAGTCTTCATTGACTCTGAAGTTCCAGAAGCAGACAAAATACAAGTAAAGGAACCAGAAGCAACGCCAGATGCTACTCCTTTAACTTCTCGGATGAATAATCTAAACATTTCTGAAGAATCAACTATTAGAGGATCATCATCCAGAATTAAAGCTTCTCATCCAGAGGATGTTATTATTGGAAAGAAGGATGATCCCATCAGAACAAGATCCTTTCTAAGATCATCTGAAGCATCACTATTTGGACTGGTGTCAGAAATTGAACCATCTTCTGTAGATGAAGCTCTGCAAGACAATGATTGGATTATTGCCATGCAAGAAGAGATAAATCAATTCACCAGAAATGATGTATGAGATCTAGTTCAAAGACCTCAAGGATTCAATATAATTGGTAGAAAATGGGTCTTCAGAAATAAGCTAAATGAGAAAGGAGAAGTTGAAAGGAATAAGGCAAGGGTGGTTGCTCAAGGGTACAGTCAACAAGAAGGTATTGATTACACTGAGACATATGCTCCAGTGGCAAGGTTAGAATCTATACGCCTTCTTATTTCGTTTGCTGCACAAAATAACATCACTTTGTATCAGATGGATGTTAAAAGTGCCTTTCTTAATGGTATTATAGAAGAAGAAGTTTATGTCCACCAACCTCCTGGTTTTGAAAATGAAAAATTTCCAAATCATGTTTTCAAATTAAAGAAATCTCTATATGGTCTAAAACAAGCTCCCAGAGCTTGGTATGAGAGATTGAGCAATTTTCTTCTGGAGAAGAATTTCATCAGAGGAAAAGTAGATACAACACTCTTTTGTAAATCAATTAAGAAAGATCTTCTAATTTTCCAAATTTATGTAGATGATATTATTTTTGGATCAACAAATATTATGCTTGGAAAGGAGTTTGCTACATGTATGCAGGCAGAATTTGAAATGAGCATGATGGGAGAACTCAGATTCTTTCTAGGAATCCAAGTTAATCAAACTCCAGAGTGCACTTACATACATCAGACAAAATATGTTAAAGAACTTCTGAAGAAATTTAACATGTCTGATAGTAAGCTGGCAAAGACTCCCATGCATCCTACTAGCTCACTTGGCAAGGAAGAGGTAAGTAAGAAAGTAGACCAGAAGCTCTACAGAGGTATGATTGGCTCTCTTCTTTATCTTACTGCTTCTAGACCTGACATATTGTTCAGTGTTTGCCTGTGTGCTAGATTCCAATCAGATCCTAGAGAATCACACTTGACAGCTGTCAAGAGGATTCTAAGGTATCTGAAGGGTACTTCTAATGTGGGTTTGTGTTACAGAAAATCTGATGATTTCAAATTAGTTGGATTCTGTGATGCTGACTACGCTGGAGACAGAGTGGAAAGAAAAAGTACTTCTAGAAGTTGTCAATTTCTAGGAAGAAATCTAATCTCCTGGTACAGCAAGAAGCAACCCACAATTGCACTTTCAACCACAGAGGCTGAATACATTGCTGCTGCTGGATGTAGCACGCAGATGCTCTGGATGAAAAGTCAACTAGAAGATTATCAAATTTTTGAAAGTAACATTTCTATCTTTTGTGATAATACTTCTGCTATATGTTTGTCCAAGAATCCCATTTTACACTCTAAGGCAAAACATATAGAAATTAAGCATCATTTAATCAGAGACTATGTTCAGAAGGGAATCATAAATTTAGCCTTTGTTGATACAGATCATCAATGGGCATATATTTTTACAAAACCCCTTGTTGAAGATAGATTCAAATTTATTCTGAAAAATATTGGTATGGATTTTTGTCCAGAATGATATTTGTCAGAAGCAAATTTTTACAGATGCAAAAATGCCTAATGCTCTGAAGTATTTCTTCTGATTGTTTATTTATTCGGCTTAATATTTTTTTGTGAAACTCTGAACTAACAATCCTTAGAAGATCTGAACGTTGGTTAACGTTTCATTTCTCAAAAGAATTCAGAACACATGCAAGCAAACACGTGTCACACCAAATCTGAAGAGGTGGCGTGTACATTACTGAAGAGACGTTTGAGGTGAAGTTTGAATAGTGAAAATCTTGATTTTCCCCCCAAATTGTCAGAAGCAATTAATGTTTGAAATGATTATTCTTCTTTTCATTTAATGCTTGTTAAAACGTGCAAGTTCTGACTGATGGTATGCCTAAGTGTTTTAGTATAAATACATGACTTATCTTCACTTTCACACTTTTCACAATCTCAGAAAATTATATGCGTTTTCATCTCCTCTTTTCTCTGCATAAAAACCCTAAACCTAAGCGTGTGACAAAGCATTCTTCAATGGCAACTTCATTATCAACAGCTGCTCAATTCCAATCTTCAATGGCTGCAGTAACTTCTGCAAACATGGGTGTTGCTCCTTATTCTCCTCCCAAAAGAACTATGTTAACCCCTGTTGAGAAGTTGGAGGTTTTGTGTGAATCCATGGTAGTTTGATTCACTTGCTGAAAATGGCTTTGAATTTCGTTCTATTATTGGTGCTCAAGGATGGGTTAAGTACTTTGATAGACTCTTTGGACCAGTTTACCCCCTCCTTGTGAAAGAATTCTGGATCCATGCCTCAGCTTACCCCGAGTTCATCTTATCTTCTGTACTGGGAAAAGAAATCTTAATCACAGAAGATCTGATTAAAAAATTAATAGGATATGAAGAAACAGATGGTGTTTCCCACTTTCCAACTGGGCGTGTGGACATGGATAAGGTGTATGAAGAAGTAATGACTACTGGTCAAGCTTCTAACAAATTCAAGGATCTGAAGCCTGACTACAAGATCTGGGCCAAGATCTTTATGGGATGCATCCATTATAGGAAGTCAACTAATTCTCCAGACTATGTCAATAATGAACAGCTCTATTTCATGTATTGCCTCAGTCAGAGCACCAAGGTAGATCTTCCATATATTTTGTTTATGCATCTGTGGAACCATATCAATGCATCTAGAGAGTATGTGAAGGAAAAAGGATAGAAGATCAGAACCTGGATCCCCTTTGGAAGGTTGATCTCATATCTTCTAACTGAGAATAGTTTGGTCACTGCTCTGTACGCTGCTGGAGTTACAGAGGAATTGGAATTTATAATGGGAAAGCCTCTGAATGCTAAAAGTCTTCAGAGACTTAAAATAGTTGATGAACTCACAACAGCTCCCAAGAAGCTGAATGTGTCTAAATTGAGTAAGAAGAGGGTTCCTGTAGATGACTTTCCATTGTTCTTTGCTGAAGAGCCCAGACACATTGTAGTGATGTACATTGATGAATGTAAGAAGGAAGGAAAGCCTGTTCCTGCAAATGTAATTCAGCTAGCAAGACAACCCCTACCAGATGTAGAAGAAGAAGAAGAAGAAGAAGCACAACTACAGAGGAAAAGGACTCAGCCAGAAGCAGAACCTGCACCTGCTCAGAAGAAGGTCAAGATTGCTGAGAAGCCAAAGAAGCTCTTGAAGAGAAAAGAATCTGAAGACACTTCTTTTGTACCAGCTAAGAGGATCAAGATAAAAGGTACGAAATCTTCTGTATCTTCTGTACAATTGTTATAAATGATTCTAATATTAAGTCTGTTCCAAAACCACCCTCAACACAAACTACTTCTGTTACTGCTCCTAGTTCAAAATCACCTCAAAAACAAACTTCTATTCCAACACCAACAACAACAAAAATCAATCAAACACCAACAGTCTCTGTACCAAAATCATCTCAACCAAAAATCCATATCAAACAGTTTGTTCCACAAACACAATCTTCACAAAAACAACCATCAGAACAACACCCTATAGAACAACAACCACAATAATCTGTACAACAAAAATCATCTGAACAACCAGAAAAACAACAAGAATCTCAACCAGAAAAAGCCTCTGAAAATCCACCATCAAAATCATCTGAACCCATTGCACCTGTTATTTCTGAACCTACAAAAGTCGCTTCTGCTCCAATTTCATCAGAACCAATCACTATTCCATCTGATTCACCCATCTCAGAACAACCATCAAAACCATCTGAAATTCCTTCAGAACCAACCAACAATTCTGAACCTCACATTCCTGAGACAGAAGTTCTTGATGTCACACTCTTAAAAATGGTGTTTCAAGTATCTTCTACTTCCTGCACACCAACCACCTCCTCAAACTCCTCAGAATCAGACCTCCATCCAGATTTTCTAATCTCTCCATCTCAAAAATACTCTGAGGTAAACCAACCTGAACCTACTATACCTTCAAAAGCTCCCATTCCAGATCCTATTCCCACACCTGCACCATCATCTGAGATATTAATTCCAAATTCAAACCCAAGATCATCTATATCTTGTGCCCAAGTATCATCTCTATTCCATAATCTGGCTTATGGTTTCAAACTCAAAGACTTTTATGACAGAATTGAACCATCTGACCCTATCAATCCTCTGAAACCAAAACTCACCATGACCCTTCCATCTGTGATTCTTGATTACATAAAATCCATGTCAGATGTAGGATCTTTAGCAACCATATCCTGTTCTGCAAAATCTGATAAAGCTTTTGCTTCAGCTCTACCACTTACATCTGATAACAATGTTGCATCTGATGAACCACCCAAATCTGCCTTCCAAACCTACTCAAATAAATCTTTTGATGTAGTTACCCTTCACACCAGAGCAAAACCTCATTTGCTAAATGCCTTAATCAGATCAAAAGAAAAAGCTCCTGAGATACCTTTCATTCCATACTATCCTCCTCCTCTGATCTCCATCCAAAATTCAATTTTTCCACCAACTCCCCAACCTAAACCTGTAACTCTGGAAACTCTGTTACGTCCAAAGCCCAGACTTAATGTTGATCATTTATTTCAAACTTTTTTGCAAGAAATACAGATGTATTTAGGTACTGTTCAGAAGAAATGCTCAGCAACAATGGATGCCAAAGAATCTAACATCATCTGGAATGAATTCATCAACAGATTCAACTCTGTGGCCTCAAATTTGAAGAACATTTGTTCTGATGATGCGAAGCTCAGATTTGCTGAGGCTGCAAGGACTCTATTCTGGTTTGTCAAGAAATCTGAACCTCTGCTTCTTACAGATGCTCCTCCTTCATCAACAAAATCTACTAACATTGCATGTGAGGAAAATCCGTTGGCTATGACTCTGGTAGACCCTCTTTCTAATTCCAATGCTCCAGACTCTACAGAACCAATGGAAATTGACTCTGTTCAAGCTCCAGAACCTAATCATACTTCTTCATCTGAGATAAAGAAAGAACATCCAGACTTTGAAGATAAGATTGCTGCTCTGGAAGCTGGCCAGTCAGAGATCAAGTCCTGGATGGCAAAGCAGGATAAGAAGTCTGAGGATATGACAGAATGGATGTCAAAGCAAGATCAAAAGAATGAAACTATGGCTAAGTGGATGTCCAAGCAAGAGCAATCATCCTCTGAGATTACAGATCTATTGAAGATGCTTTTGTCCAAACACTCTTAGATTTTCATTTTTTTTCATTCTAATGTTTTTGCATCTGTTGTTTGCCTATGTACTGTATTGTTATATCTTCTGATGTTTGCCTATGTACTCTTGATCTGATCTTATGAATGAATCAAAGTTTTCTCCATTGAATTCTCTAATTTAATGCTTCCTTTTATTTGTCCTTTTAAAGTTTTTTACTTTTTGCTTATGACAAAAAAGGGGGAGAAAATATAGATCTGAACTGTTTAATATAACTTCACCAGAATGAAACTTCAGACATATTTATTCTATCTAACATTTAATCTGACTATTTCAGAACAATTGATAAGTACATTCTATAAAAGAAACTCTGAGTCTCTCAGATCACTTGACCATTATAAAACTCTGAATCTTAAATCTACAAGACATTCTGACCTTCAAATGTTAAAAGAACAAACAAGATCTAACTCTAAAGGTTACTCAAAGACAAAAGGGAAGTTTCTATTCCTTATTTGTATTTAACTCAGGGGGAGATTCATCATCTCAGGGGGAGTTATAATTCTAATATTTTAAATTAAACAAAATTTTTGATGCTTTTTGTCATCATCAAAAAGGGGGAGATTGTTAGAACACAGATTGGTTCTTAATAATATCTCTATGTTTTGATGATAACTATTAGGAAATTTTGTATTTAAGAATTATATACTCTAAAATTTGCTTGAGATTTTTTACTGCAGATAGTAATGAAATAAACACTCCAGAAGCAAATCTGAATTGTATACAAGAAATTAACTAGACTCTGAAGCGCCAGATGCACTCATTAGAAGATTCTAATTGCTGCCAATAGAAGATCCTGAGCGTAGCCTCCAGAAGAATTTGAAGCAAGAAGCTCCAAAAGATTCTGAAGCAGAAGCTCCAGAAGCATCTGAAGTAAGTCAGAAGCATCTGAAGCAAGAAGAATATTGTATGAAGAGTTTTTCAAAGCATAGTTTCTACAGAAGATTCTGAAAGTACTAAAGCTGCCAGTACTGAAGTTCTGTTTCAAATATGCTCTGATATTTAACACGCTGAAAGCACACATGCTGCAGAAGACTCTGATCCAGCAAAGTTCTGAACATCATTAGAAGACTCTGACCCAATCCGTTGGAGTAAATCAAACGTCTCTTTCCTCATTTGTGCTAGACACAAGAACACAGAAAAAAGGATTTTTCTGTGCTTTCTTATTCTTGGAAAGGTCACTTGATGTGAGGACAAAAAGGCTCAGACCTTTTTGGGACACTCTTCTCAACGTTCAGCTCTCGTTGGAATCAGCTGCCTATAAAAGGAAGACTCCACCAAATTCTTCAGTGAGATTTTTTGCTGAAAAGAAATTATAACATTCAAGCTCTCATACTTTCATATTCATTCTTAGAATTATTTGTACTTAATCTTAAGAGAAATATCACTGTTGTGATAAAAGCTTTTTAGAAGCATTCATACTCTTGTATTAGATTTACATTGATTGTAAAAGATTTTCTTAAGAGGATTCAGTTGGAATCAGTAGCTCTTGAGAAGACTAAGAAGAGTTGTTCTTAGGTGTTACTATTGTAATCCGTTTGATTAAATAGTGGATTAAGTCCTTGTTGAGAAAGGCAAATCACTCTAGGAAGGGTGGACTGGAGTAGTTGAGTTCAACGAACCAGGATAAAAATAATTGTGTTTTAATTCTAAGTTTTAATCTTTCATACTTATTCAACCCCCCTTCTAAGTATTATCTCACCTTCAGACTGGAGTTTTGACTTTGCTGCTAAGGATGTCTCCTCATAATCAGATTCTAATTCTGATCCAGATGATTCAGTATTGTCCTCAATGTCAGCCATGAATGCTGCATTTGCACATTCCTCTTCTGACTCTGATGACGAATCAAATGCATCTGAGTCATCCCAGGTAGCCATCAAAACTTTCTTTTTGTGATCTGACTTTCTTTTTGGGTTCTCCTTCTGAAGCTTTGGACAATCACTCTTGTAGTGCCCAGGTTCATTGCATTCATAGCAAACAACCTCTCCTTTTCCAGATCGTTTGTGTCCAGATGATTCTCCAGATCTTCTGTATCCAGAGTGTTCTCCAGATCTTCTGTGCCCAGAAGATTCTTTGTGTTGATCTAGTTTTCTAAAATTCTTGAACTTCCTTTGCTTATTCTTCTAGAGTTTATTGATTCTTCTGGATAGCAAGGATAGTTCTTCTTCATCTTCAGAAGCAGACTCTTTAGAGCTTTCTTCTAATACCTGCAATGCTTTAACAACTTTATTAGATTTTAATGCAATTGACTTACCTTTCTTTAGAGGCTCATCTTCCTCTAGTTCAATCTCATGACTCCTAAGAGAACTGATTAGTTCCTCCAGCGTAATCTTGTTCAGATCCTTTGCCAGCTTCAGAGCAGTGACCATGGGTCTCCATCTGGTTGGCAAGCTTCTGATTATTTTCTTGACATGATCTGCTGTAGAGTAACCCTTGTCCAGAACCTTTAGACCAGTAGTGAGAATCTAGAATCTGGAAAACATTGCTTCAATAGATTCAAATTCTTCCATCTCGAAAGCTTCATACTTCTGGATCAGTGCCAGAGCCTTGGTTTCTTTGACTTGAGAGTTCCCATCATGAGTCATCTTCAGGGATTCAAATATATCAAAGGCAGTTTCTCTGTTGGTTATTTTCTCATACTCAGTATGAGATATGACATTTAGCAATATAGTTCTAGCCTTGTGGTGATTTCTGAATTCCTTCTTTTGCTCCTCAGTCATTGATTTTTTGTCAACTTTCTTGCCATTCCCATCAGTGGGATGAACATATCCATCAATAACTAAGTCCCAAAGATCAGCATCAAATCCTAGAAAGAAACATTCCAGTCTATCTTTCCAATAATAAAATTTCTCTCCATCAAACATGGGAGGTTTTGTGCTGACTCTTTCTTCATATTTGTTGTTATTTGATTAGGGCTTTTGTATTAACCCAAAAGGAGTTAACGCTACCAACCACCATGGATGGAACGGGTTAATGGTCCTAGGAATCGACGATTCAGGCTAGAAAGCATTAGCATCGTGACGTAGAAACATCAAAATGATAACATCTCCAAGGGAATCTACTCCAAGCAGGGTTTTCGTATAGGCCTCACGTGGAAGACTCTATGCAAGTATCTACTACATAATCACCATCCTAATCCTAGGGTTTTACTCAGACTCGATTATAGAGCCATCTCACACAACACCCAAAATCAAAGAAACCCAACAATGTCACAATAAGCAAAAGCAGCACAAATAAGGATAGGAAAGCAACTAAATAAATAAACGAGAAGAAAAAAAATAAGTGAAGCTAACGAGCAACACTATTCAGAGTAAGATAGGCTTTACTCTCTATTGTATGGAGCAGTTACAATTCCCAGTAGAGTTGCCAGTTGTCGCACCTCGAAAAAATCAAAATACGACCCTCACGCAAAAGGCGTGAAAGAAATTGGTTCGACAGAGTTGCCACCAAAGTTTATTTATCCCAAAAGAGGGAAAGGAAAATATAGATAAAACCTTTAAAGATATAAAAACATGGTCATTACAACCACATTCTGGGTTCGGGAGTCGGTTACATAAGAGGAAGGTATTAGCACCCCCTACGTTCGTAAGAGGAAGGTATTAGCACCCTCTTAGTTCGATTTGTAATGAATGTTAGCTAAGCTTGTTTGTTTTCTTCTAAGTGAGATAAAGCTAAAAGGGTACGATAAAGGATTCAAAGCTAAGGTAAAATAGGTGGTTTTACGATAGGGTGCTCGCGAAAGATTTGGGCCCTTGTGCCTACGTATGCTCATTCAGACGACAATAAGGAATCAGAGCATTCGTAATTCGGACTACGAGAAAGGTTTGGGCGCAAAAGGAAAGGTAGACGCGAAATAGTGGAGAAAGAAAAAGGTAACAAAGAAAAAGATGGAAGGTATCTCGTCAAGGATTGGAGCCCTTGTGCCTACGTGTCTTCATTCGGACGAGAATGAAGAATTAGAGCGTCTGTAGTTTGTGGAACTACAACTTGTTGGATTGATTTAGAGGTGACAGTTGTTCACACACGAGTAAAAGAACTCGCACACAGACAATTGAGGAAAAAGATAGAAGACTATATCCCCCTCCATTTCTCCTTGAATTATAGTGTTTGAATATGGATTAAGTGTTTTTGAACGACGAGTGTTTAGAAAAATGGTTTGAATCTTATCGAGTTAGATGTCTTTTAGAGGTGTCGATTGTTCACACACGAGTAAGAGAACTCTCACCCAAAAAATTGAAGAAAAGGATTGAAGACTTCATCCCCCTCTCTTTCACCTTAAAAAGAGTTTCGATAGTTGTTATGTGATTTGAAGTTTGATTGAGAAAATCCACTTGATATTGGATCAAGGGTTTGTTTGTATTTGCACTTTGTTTGTGAAATGAGATTGATTGCGAGGCAAAAGGCACTCAACTTAAAAAATTGTTTTGAAAATGCCACTTGACGTTGAATCAAGGATTTGCAAAAAAGGTGTAAATCAATCCTAGTCCCTAGGGGGTTCTTCTAGTAAAGAAACCACGACGAAAGGTGCAAGTGTGTGCATTAGGTTGATGCTGATGCTAACGAGCAATCGTCTTACAAGGGTGTTTTGAAAATGGGATCGACGATGAATCGAGAATAAGTTTGAAAATGGTTTAGTCTACGCTAGTCCCAAGGGGTGCTCCTAGTAAATAAACCAAATTCAAAGGAAAATGAGTAAAGTGCGTACATTGAAAAGGGATCAGGGTACATGTAAAGTACACGGGATTGTGAGAAATAAATGGGGTCATTGTCAAGTAGCCCAAGAGGAAGCCATGTGTGTGCAAGGTGTCCTAAACTAATTCATGAACGAGAGTTTAGACAAAAATCTCCATGCAAAGGTTTCTATACAAGCTTCAAACTCCATATCTCAAACTAGTAACCAACAGTCCACCAATTAAACATTTTTAGGGTTTTGATATTTTTATAATGTTTTATGTGTTTTATAATAAGATGAATAAGAAAATGGTTAGATGAACAAGATATGAATAACATGACAATGATATGAATAAGGTGATATGAACAATAATATAACAGTTGATATATTGACAGAAAGATAAAGCAAGAGAATAGAATAAGCAGAAATTAAAGTTAGTGGTTAATGATTAATTGATTATTTATTATTGATCGAATGAATCAGGTATGCTTTAGCGCTAAGCAATCATAGCATAATCTATGGAAAAGATCATGCTATAGGAGGCCACCTAACCAACGATATCTGTGTTAAGACATGATGGAGAAACGATATGTAAATCGTTCTAAACGAATTATGCCATACAAAAAGGAAAAAGAGAACGGTCTCGTCTTAATCACAAACTTGCGTCGATTAATCGAAGGTTACCTATCACGATCATAAAGTATAGAAAATGATCTCAATGATCATTCACTACAGATTTTAAATAATGAAGGTTAAACAACCTCAACAATCAACATTCATGATATTTCGACTTCATCGACCCAAAATCGAAATTGAAAAAAAAAATCAAATTTAACTTGAAATGAAATGGAAATAAAAAATGGAATGAGATAAGTCAGAAAAGAAAATGGTCTAATCTTAATCATGGATTTTTCGTCGATAAATCGACAATCTGCGACTTTTAGATGTTCATAGACCAAAAATTTAAATAGAATTGAAATAAAGAGAAATGGAAATAAAAAAAAAGTGGAATTAAATGAGAAAACATAAAAATAATTAGACTGAAACATATTAAGAGCTAAAAATTTAAAAGTTTAGAAAATAAAATAGTAAAAAAAGATTTTAAAACAAATTAAATTAATTAAAAAAACAAAACCAAGATGAAGGGGGTGTGTAGAATCAGAGGGTATTGTGAAACAAATAACAATGGGCTTCATAAAAAGCCCAAGAAAAACATGGCACTGTCCACTTTAAAACTAGTAAGGGAAAGAAATGGTATGAATAGATTCATCATCATTTTTCTAAAAACAGAATAAAATAATAATAGAAAAACTAATGGAATGAAAACGAAAAGGAGTTAGGTCATAAGCAACACCAAAGGCAACTCAATCCGACCTGTCTCTGTGCAGCGAAGCTCTTTCACACCGCCAACTGTTTCGGTTCACTCTCTCTTTTGCTTGCATGATTCATTTTCAGGTTCGTCGTTGATTTCATTTTCTTGCTCAATCTTCTGAAAGTGAGAAAAACACTTAGAAGGGGGGGTGGGGGGTTGAATAAGAGTTTTAAGAAATATGGCAATAAAAACAGCTCAATATTTTTATCCTGGTTCGTTGACTCAACTACTCCAATCCACCTTATCAAAGATGATTTGCCTTTCTCTGCAAGGACTTAATCCACTATTGATCAACTGATTACAATAGAAAGCACTAAGAACAATTGTCTTAGTCTTCTCAAGAACTACTGACCACACCTTGGTCTTCTTAAGGAACTTCTTACAATTTAATGTAAACTAACAAGTGTTTGAATGCTTCTAATAAGCTGTATCACAATTGTGATGTTTACACTTAAGATTAAGTACAACAAAAACTATATGGTTTTATGAAAGATCAAATGAGTAAGATCTTGTGAGATTTTCTCTTTTATGAATCAAGCGTGTATTTCTTTCTGAGTGATCTAGCAATGAGCCAACGGTGAGTAAAGCAACCTCAAAATGTTGAAGTAGTTATCCTTTTATAGCTTTTTCAAATGCCTTGAGTGATGTGCAGCTGAATATAATATTTGATTGTATGACTTTTATCACCAAAAGTATGGGCAGAGATATGCTTTCTGCAGAAAGGTATGGTTGTAGAAGCCTTGGGATTTGCACCACGTCACTTCTTTGGACGAATTAGCCGTTGGTTACTTTGGAAGTAGCACCACGTCTAATCAAGTTTACAGCTTCTTCAACAAGCTTCCTTCAAGATGAAGTCTTCATAATATGCACTTCAGAACTTGTAGTAAGCTTAAAAGGTATGGATTGCCTTAAGATGATCAGAGCTTAAGATGAATGATAAGTTCAGAGTCTTGATAGATGATCAGATCTTTAATGTATCAGAGTCTCAATCTTGATTAGAGTCTTCATCAGAGTATGCAGCAGTAATGTGCTTTGAGCGTGAATATTAATGATAAGAGTCTGGTTATCAAAGCCTCTGAGTTTGTAGTGAAAAGAACTTCAAAGTCTGATAAGATCAGAGCTTTCAGCTTTTGTATACTTCTTTCATTAACACTTCAGATCATTCTGTAGCTTCTGCTTCAGATCCTTCTGGAAGCGCTTCAGAATCTTTTGATAGTCTTGCATCTGATGCTTCAGAGCTTTGCATAGTTTCTTTGTACTTATGTATTTTGCTTCTTTAAGAGTATTTAATTTTATACCTGAAACAATAATACTTTAAACAAAAGTTTAGAGTGTATGTTTTCTTACTACAAAATTCCATAACAATTATTATCAAAACATAGAGATATAAGAAACACCAATCTGTGTTCTAACATCTTCTTCTCTTCTTTTGGTTCTGTTATGGATTTAGAACGGTTGAAGGTGGATTTGAGGATGGTTTGAAAGGTTAAAGGATTTGAAACTCTCTCTTCTTTCCTTTATCTCTGTGTGGGTTTGATTTTGGTGGTGGGTGTTGATTTGTGCCTAAGTGTTGGAATGGGTGAAGAAGATAAAAGTTGAACGAAAGGGGTGTTCAGAAGGTTTGAAGGGTGAAGGTTTGAAGAAGGATTGGGTGAGGTTGAGTTGTGATTAAAAATAATGATGAAGGGTAATTGATTTGAGGTTATGGAATAAATTCCACAGCATAACGGTGGCTAAAATCTTGGAGGAAAATAGTGAAGAGAAGGTCTCTTTATAGGAGAAGAGGAGGGTGGATTCGAAAATTAAAAGGAAATATTGAGCTAGATATTTGGTGACGTAGTCGTACGGACATAACGGTTTAATTGTCGTACGAATTGAGTACTGCATTGTGAAAGTTGTTTTGATTTTGTTTACAGGTTGAAATGGTGTGTGTTGTTGGAATTGGTCGTGATGTAGGTTGTTGTCATGTGTACCGCAGGTTATTACTAAATGTATGGCCTTTGGCTTGGAAAATGCTAGCTTGCATGGGGTCAGGTTCATATGTGATGGTTTTGCAAGGTTGTTGTTGCATCAAATTTGTGTCAAGGTTTTACTTGGGGTCCGGTCGTTTGCAGATGTGTGATGGTGCGTGAATAGTGATATCCTAATGAATAGTATGATTTGTATGACCTTTTGATGTGACTTCATTTGATAAAGAATTGTGTTGTGAATTTGTAAAATTCCATTCTGAAATCTTTTGGACAAGTCTAAATAATGTTTTTTCATTTGCAGGTTTGGAAATTATGGCATGATTTTGGCTTTTGGCTAGTTGGGTCATGCTTGATGATTTGATGAAGTAATTCTCACAAGGGATCAGGTCAAGTGGCATAAGTGGTTTTTGGAATTGTATTGGTGTGGTTTGATCAATAATTTGGGTGGAATTAGTCTAATTCTCTAAACACATTTTTTGTCATTTTTGTAATTTATTTGCACTTCATATGGAGCTTGGTATGAAATAATCTTAATATGTTCTCTTGGAATGATAAATTGGCAATTGTGAGGTATTCTTGGCAATGGGCCTTAGGAAAGCTTACTGTGTATGGTTGCAATTTTGTCCTTTTTTTTGTGTCATGAAAATGGATTTTGCAAATAGGCTCTGAAAACTTTGTAACTGAGCCTGAGTATTATTGACACACCCATCCATATTATCTTGAACAATACTTAAATTATTTTGCAATGTTAATTGAGATTATAATTGTATGAATTTGAACTCCTTGGATTTTTTTGATAATAACAAGGATCTGATGAACATGTCCTGAAATTTGGAATTCTAATGCACTGCACCAACCTCTTATTGACCATGATCTTTGACGAATGAAGCAACACATGGACTTATTTTGAATTTGAAATGAATTAGAACCTTGAATCAAAATAAATCAATCATTGAATCTATTCTTGAACTTTGTCACTTGAACTTGAATTGTTGAGCCAAAATTTTCATCATGAACCAAATGCCCAAGAAAATGTCTTGAAATTAGAGGAACATGACTCAAAATATGAACTGCATTGTCTCAAAACCCTGAATGCAATTGTATTGTTCTCTGATGATCCTTAATCAGGAAACTCATGCTCTGGTACAATTTGAGAACTTGGTTCATCCTTAATTGAACTGACTTGGCACAAAACCCTAGTTGGATCCTCAGACACACGCATCATATAAATCATGTACCCTGGCATTGATCTTGAAACAAACCCTTGCCTAACTAACAAATTAGGTCAAAACCAACTGAAATACTTCCCTGATGGCCTCAAATGAATCTTGCAACAAATTGAGTTTAGGAAATGAAAGCAGAAGCAACATATTTTTTAATTTTCTGAATAATGGTTAATGGAAGGATATACAAGTGAGATAATATACAGGTAGGTCAAATTTGGGGTATGACAATCCTATCTGAAAGGCTCTCAAGTCCGGGTATAGGACTTATCTCACATAGATCACCAAGCACCCAAACAGAATAACAAATAACAAACAAATTAAACAAATAAGCGCAAATAAATCAAAGTAGGCTAAACCTACTAAGAACTAGAGTCCCCACCAAATTCGCCACTTTTCTGTAGTGGAGAAATTTGTGAGTGTAAACTATTAATTAACTTAACTCATAAAGCATGAACCGGCACCACACTTTTATTTTATCTAAAAGGAAAGGAAAAAGAGCGAACAAAACCTAAACAAGTTCTAAAACAAGAACAAATGAATATAGACTGGGTAAGAGGGTTGGTTACGCTAAGGAAATGTGTTAGCACCCAAAACTTCTATAGTACTCTATAGGAACCCTTTGAAATATCTACGCTTTTTTGGTTTGAAAAGGATCGTTTAAAATGAGACTGGAGAGATGAGAAGAGAAGTATATATTTAATATTTTTGTGTTTGGAGAGGCTTCTTGAGCCTCATGCTTACGTACCCACAAAGTGCAATATAGGATCAAAACCTTGTAGTTCGTGGTACAAATAACAAAATTGTTTTGTTATGGTTCATTTTAAATGAAAACACAAGTCGTCATTTTAAAGAGAAAACTACGACTAGTCGCCCACAAGTATAAGAAAACAACATTTGCATCATCTTAAGATGGGGGATTTTGCTTGGATCAAAATCAACAGGTCTATCACTTAACACCTAAGTGGAAAATGGAAACATCTTAAATACTATGGGGAATAGGAGAATTGTATCTCAACTATGAAAATGACTCGCGTATAAACTTTATGAAAAGTTTTAAATGGAAAAAAGTGCACAAAAGTACAAAAGGTTTGAATGACTTTTTGTATTTTTTATGTCTTTAAGAAATTAGTCAAAGTATGATTAACATTGATTAAAGAAAGGAAAGTTTTAAAATCACTTGACAAAAGTCAAGGTTTATTTATGAAAGAGGTTTGATTTTGAAAACAAGAAGGTTTTGAAAAAGGGAGAAGATTTTGAAAATTAAAGAAGGGGAGGAAATGAAGTGACTATCCTAGAACATAAAATAAAAGTTAGATATGGGACAACCTAACCACACAATGAGCAAACACTTGACAAGAAGTCAACATAAGCAAATCCTCTTCCTTTTAAATTTAAACCACAAGCATAATAACTAGATGAATTAAAGCATCGGAGAAAATCCCAAGTTAAGCCATAGCAAAGTCAAAACAAGGTCTTCTCAAGGTTTAAAAACCAATTAGGAGAGTCATTTATCAAATGATTTTTTCAAGGTCAAACTATCAACACCCGCACACAGAAAATTTTCAACCAAACAGACCAAAGCAACACCAAAATCCAAGGCCTCAAAACTCCAAGAGCATAGGGTAAAGGTCCTAGATCTAAGTACTAAGTCCAAAGTCCAAGCATAAGGCCACAATAATCCAATTTAAGAAAACCAAGTTTTTTAAGTGTTTTATTATTTATTAGTGTCTTAAGAGAGGTATGGTCCAAGTGGACAAAATATAAATAACAAAAGCATAAACAAAAGGTCCAAGTTGGAAAAGAGAAAATAAGATGATAATAATATGAAGTGCTAAAAATAAAAGCATAAAAATAAATGGCAAGAAAGTAAAGGGCAAAAATTAAATGGCACAAAGTAAAATTAGTGCAATTATAGTTAGTATGTTAGTGTTAGTGTTAGAGAACAATCTAGAAGAAAATGAGATATAGGTCAATCTCCTAAAGTTTGCCACACTAAAAGAAAAGAGGTAGTTGTCTCATCTTAATCATAACTTCAAAGAGAAGTCTCATGATATTTAAGATTTTCATTGACCAAAAGAAAAAAGAGAAGAGAGGGGAAGGGAAGCCAAATTGAACCACAAGATTTGGATAATTCCATCTTCAATTTACATCATTCTTCTTGGTGGATTAAAGTGCTAAACCTATCACTAATTCAAAGCACCTAAAATGAATCAAATGATTCACTTAAAGATAGATTTGACTAATGAAAATTTATCCAACTTCATTAAACACCCAAAGTCCATGGAATTTGAAGAGAAATTTGATCAACAAACCTCACAAAACAGCAAAACAGTCCCAAAGTCCCAAAACAGCAGCAAAAAGGAAGAAAAGAAAATGGAAGAAGGAAGAAAAGAAAGCAAAACAGTCCCAAAACAGCAGCAAAAAGCAAAAAATCGTAGCCGTAATCGATTACGCTAAAAACTATAATCGATTACAGCATTTTCAGGCAAAAAAACAACTGCGTAATCGATTACGCTAATTGCTCTAATCGGTTATGGCCACGAAAATAGCAAAAACAGAATTGCAGCAGCATCAATCCTTAATCAATCATTTGATCAAACACCTCGTGATCAAGGATGAAATTAAGCACTAAAATTCCATCAAATTAAGAGCAATTAACACCAATGGAATCACAGTTGTAGCTCAAGAAATCAAGTAGCAAGAATCAACAAGAGATCACATTGTGGAAGATGAATCAAACACAATAATGGTGGAACAAGAGTTTACCACTTCCAAATATGAAAATGCTTCAAATCAACTTCAAGAATCACTCTCCAAGGCTTTGATCTACAAAATTTGATGTTGATGAAGTGTTTTGGTGGAGGTTTAGCTCAAAAATTAGTAAGCTTTAATGAAAAGCTTACTAACTTTTAATGGAAGAAAAAGCTTTAGTAAATTTGGGTAGATGAAGAAAATTGAGAATGAGAAGGAATTTTGACAAGGTGAATTTGGCTCTCAAAAGCTTGTGGAATGAATGAAATGAGGGTTCTATTTATAGAGTTTAGGCTTGGGAATTTTGGTGATTTGGAGCTTGGTTTGGAATTCAATCTAGGCTTGAAAATTGGACTAGAAGCAAAGTCAAAGATCAAATGATTAAAATGTGTGATTAAATGAGGATGTATGATGAAATTTAATTATGATGGGGTAGAGGTTTTAAATTTGGGTGATTGTGCATGCTTTAGAATGTTCCACCTGGTGTAAAATGATGTCATGCAATTGAATGAGGGTGTCAAAATGCTCCAGAACTTGAAAATGCACTTCCTGGCCAAAATGTTGCAGTTGTAATCGATTACAGCATATATGTTAATCGATTACCACGTTGAAAAATTCCAAAAATGACCCTTCTGAAGGGTGGTAACCGATTACACCAGATGTGATAATCAATTACCACAATAAAAATTGTGAGAATTTATGGGTCATATGATGAAGCAAAGGATCCTCCCTTATGACGTAAGTTCCTTATCACGACTTCACTCGCCTTAGATCATAGATGGTTAGAATTATGGGATGTTGTTCTTCCCCAGTTTTTCATTTCCTAATGTTTGAGAAAGTGGTTTGAATTCTATCTTTCATTCATATAGATCGCGTGTCATCGTTCCTTAAGTTAAGGAAGTTTCATCTTGAAGAAGGATATGGCCAGTCACTAGAACTCTCAGGCCAGAAGATCTTTCAAGTCTTGGTTGTTTCAGTTAAATAGATGATAGTAATACCTTACAATACTTCAATGCTAAAATCAATGATTGTCAGATATGAGATGTATAAAATTCTAAGAAATTTTTGTGTACCTTTATTTGAAGTGTGTGGTTATTTATATAAGGATCTTGTTTTGGTTTCTGAATACTCATGAGCTTAGTTTTAATCATAGTCGTTTAGAGTATAATTTATTTTATTATCTGAAAGTCTTACTTTAACGGTTAGTTTAGATCCAAATCCTAGAATTTATGTTGGACAACCGATATTGAGGCATATATTTTTCTCTCTAACGCCATTGACTTAACATCGTTCCATCATAAACAACTTCACCTTATTAAACTTTATAATTATATTAGGCTCCTTCACATTTGGCCGAGTTTGGGACCAAGGCCGGGTAGAAAAAAAATTATTAATAACATATTCTCACTAGGTCTAATTACTTTAAAACTATACAATTATATGTAAAAAAAAATTCACAATTAAAGGTTCATAAGCCAACGTAGTAAGTGGAATAAATAAAATATCTATTATTATTGCAAGTTGGGGAAATGAAATTCAACTTTAACAATATTTGATTTATCATCCAACAAGAGTCGACACATTTGAAAATGTCAAACATGAGAGAGACATAACATAATTAGTAGTTATTTTAAGATTACATGATATACTTCTTAAAGCTCCAAAACATGTCCCTGAAGATTTTGTGGATGAAAGATGGAAATGGTTTAAGGTACTTTTTGTCTTAATTTCATTTTAAATTTTTATTTGGGTTATGTTCTTCTCGTTAAATATTCAATTTGTAATTATAGGAGTGTATTGGAGCACTAGATGGAACACATATCCAAGTCAATGTATCAACGATTGACAAGCCTCGATATCGTAATAGAAAAAGGGATATATATACCAATGTTTTGGGAACATGTCCTAGAGATATGCAATTTATTCATGTGTTTCCTGTATGGGAAAGACCAACATCAAATTATAGGGTATTGCGAGATGCCATTTCTAGGAGGAATGGTTTAAATGTTCTAATTGGTTAGTGTAATCATGTGGAATAAATTTTCTTAAAGTAAGAAAAATAAAATATTTTTATTTGACAAATATATTTGATTATTATAGGTTATTATTATCTTGTAGATGTTGGATATACAAATTGTGAAGGATTTCTTGCTTTTTATAGAGGGTGTTTATCATCGGAGTGAATGGAGGCATGGATACACACCTTCAAATTAAGAAGAGCTCTTTAACATGAGACACTCTATGGAAAGAAATGTGATATAAAGAACTTTTGGATTGCTAAAAAAGCGTTGGGCAATACTTAAAAGTCGCTCTTTCTACCCAATAAAAATTCAACTTCGCATTATAAATGCTTGTTGTCTGTTACACAACTTTATTCGAAGAGAAATGCCTACTGATCTAATGCAACAAAGATTAAGCATAAATATGGAAGCACAAATACATAATGAAGATATCACAAATGCTCCTCCTATCAATACCATTGAAGGAAGTGATGCATGATCTACTTGGAGGGAAAATCTAGCAAGTGAAACATGGAATGAATGGCTTGCTAATAGACACATGAATTAATTGTTTTAGTATTAGTTGTCCGATTTCAACAATTAGTTAGGTTACTTTTTATTTTGTAATGCATATTGATTTGAGACTTGATGGTTTGATATTTAGTTTGAGTAATGTATATTGGGTTTTTTGGTTAATGCTTGATTGTTTGATTTTAAGTTTGATTTATGCGTACTAATTTGTTTGTCTACTTTTTTGGTTGACATGTTTGTAATCGTATATTTATGATTAATAATTTGGTTATACAACAGGAATGGAACAAACTGGCCCACGGAAGAGAGAGCAAATGCAATGGTCTGAAATAGAGGATGAAGTCTTTCTTGATATATTGATTTAAGCTGTGAGCAAAGGCCAAAGATGTGACAACGGAAAATTTAAAGCACACACCTTAAGAATGATCGAGACAAAATTGGAGGAAAAATTTCTTGGATGTGGAATTAAGGTAAAATCACATATTGAATCTAGAATGAAGAGATTAAGAAAAATTTACGGAATAGTTTATGATATACTAAATTAAAGTGGATTTGATTGGCATAAAAAGAAAATAAATGATTAGTGTTAATAATGATGAAGTGTGGACTGAGTATGTAAAGGTTAGTATTAATATTTATTCTTTATTGATTTTTTACTTATGACTATTCTCTATGATTTACTTGAACAAATATATTTCTTATTCTTGCGTAGAGTCATCCAAATGGAAAAGATTATAGACATGCTCCAATCCCACTTTTTGGCAAAGTTGTCCATGCTTTTGGAAAAGATTGTGCTCTTGATAAAAGCAATGCTCCCCTACTGATAATGTTGAGGAGATAGATAAATGAATAGAAGAGCTATTTAACGACGAGGAGAATGAAGTAGAAATGACTTTGTCGCCATCTAATAATAAATGTAAAAGGAAGCTTGACAACAAAGATATACATTTCAATAAAAGAAACAAAGGAGTAAGTCTAATTGCTCAAAATCTATCTGAGTTAGGAAAGAATGTTAGGGCTGTAATTGAAAAAATTTCGGAAAGATTGACTGAAGTTGCAAATCGTCTAGGAGTTGATAAAGATGTATTTGATGGTTCCAGAAACATCATGAATGAGATGAAGAAAATGGAGCTAATCGAACATGAGCGTTTTATTGTCGCTGACAAAACATTATCTGTGCCACATCGTTTAAACATATTTTAGAGTTGTGTTGATGTTGATGATCGTCTTACCTTTGTTAAGTCATTGATGTAGTGATTTTAATACTTAATAATTTTGTTTGACATTATCGTGTTGCTTTCTCGTTGTATTATTGCTACTTTTGCATATGAAAGTTTAAATTTGATACAGAAATTTTAATTTTAATGATATTTATATTTATAATTATTTACTTATTTTAGTGCTACTTATATGTATGAAAATTTTAATTTGATATTAATTTTAATATTGTTTTTATATGTTTTATTATATAATTATATAAAGATATAAATTATCCTGTCAATATCAAGTGTGTCCAAACATACAATAATATTGTCTAGTTTCTTCACTATCATATTCTGTCTCTATGTATCTCTATATCCTGTCAATATCCTATCCTGCACGTCCGGCCAAAACAATACAATTATAGGTACAAATGAATACTTGCACAATTTAAAATTCATAAGTCAACAGTATTGAATTATTATCCAACAAGAGCCCCCGCGTTTGAAAATGTCACATATAGTTTAATAGTTGAAAGAGTCGCTTCTAACTCTGCAACAGTCCATTCGAACGTGACCCAAGTAGACGACATAAAACAATACTATGCTATATAGTTTAACAGAACCATTATTGCAACATTGATAATAGTATTCATCAACCCCTCGAAGAATATAGAGAACAATGATTACTACAAATGATATGATGACACTAAGACATAGTTAAATGCCATTGCCACTTTTACAATGCATTTGCTATGTAACATGTTTCGCACGACTAATTAAATATTGAGTTAGTTTCTGTAACTATTCACTTACAACTTGATGAAAATAAACAAATATTCAAGGACGACCCAAGGATTAATCACATAAAGTATTCAAAATCATACTGGTCATATACCAAATCCAACTCAATGCATACGTATACAAGTTCGCAACTCAAAGAAAATGCATACAATTTGGTTGAACATTCATATAGGAAAAATATATTTTCCAAGTATTCAAAGCCAACATAAAGAGGATACCAGAAAATCACAGATTAAAAAATTGAGTATATTTTCTAACATATACCAAGTTGATTGTCCACCCGTTTTTTACTATTAATTTTATTGGCAAGTCAGACTTAAGTTCTGTCCATTTCATCATTTTTTTAATAGTATAAATTGAGTATTATTGCATATGTTTTTCTTGTCGGGAGGATTAACAAGACTGTCTTAAAATTTTTAGGTGTTTAGAATATTGAAATTAATATATATATATATATATATACTACAAAAAAAATTTTTAATAGCGTTTTTTTTTTGTTTTTTAATAGCGCTTTAAAGCGCTATTAATCAAGGCGCTATTGTAAAACAACATTTTTAATAGCGCTTTAAAAGCGCTATTATAGTTTTGGTAATTAATAGCGCTTTTTCAAAAGCGCTATTATAGGACCTGTATTTAATAGCGCTTTTACAAAACCGCTATTATAAGTCACATATTTGATAGCGCTTTCAAACAAAGCGCTATTATAGCACCGGTAATTTGCTTTAGTTTTGATAGCACTTTCAAACAAAGCGCTATTATAGTACACATATTTAATAGCGCTTTCCAATAAAGCGCTATTATAAGACACATATTTAATAGCACTTTCAAACAAAGCGCTATTATAATCCACATATTCGATAGCACTTCCAAACAAAGCGCTATTGAAATACCGGTAAATTGCTTTAATTTTGATATCACTTTCTAACAAAGCGCTATTATAGCACGCTCTCTTCAAAACGCTATTCTAATACACTTTTTTTTTACACCAAATCATGATATATATATATATATATATATATATATATATATATATATATATATATATATATATATATATATATATATATATATATATATATATATATATATATATATATATATATATATATATATATATATATATATATATATATATATATATATATATATATATATATATATATATATATATATATATATATATATATATATATATATATATATATATATATATATATATATATGGCATTTGCATTTTACAACATTAGAATTCATAAAATAATTATAACTAAGTAGCTAAAATACTTGAAATTAAAATAATAATGACAAATGTGATACCATTAATTTGGCTTAAGAGTACTTCAAACCAAAATATTTTATAAACACAACTAAAGTATTTTGTCAGGTAGTTATTAATTTGGCTAAGAGTACTTCAAACCAAATTCCAAACAAAAAGTACAATCACTTAGCTAGGCATATTCTCTAAACTAATGGAAAAAACATCTAAAAAAACAAGAAAAGGACAACAAAAACAAGGAATCGAGCACGCTACCAATGTATGCTTGCAAGTATTCCACCCTTGATACATCGTCGAGTGATGCATTGCTTAGTGTCCTTTGGCCTAAAAAGACAAGCATTATGAATGGAAAACACTTGAAAATCATCATATGCAACAACATAGTGATAAAGTTATTTGGCAAGTATTCAATATCAATTAAGATCCAAAGACGATTTCTTAAAAGAGACTCATTGAAATCAATGTAATCATGAATGAAGGGTAAACATACCATTTTCATGAATGAACATAGGTGGATTGCCATAAAGGGTCTTGAATGTTCCCAGCACTTCTTGTAAAGCCCGTGGTGCCATAGGGTACTGAGCCAAGTCAAGCAAGATAGTTGTATAGAAAATTAATCTAGTGATTGAACCAATTATTTATTAAGATGATAATTGTAATTAGTTTTTCAACCCTTACCTCTGCATCTCTAAGTATATCCTCTGTAGCTGCAAAACCATAGAAAACAAGGAATGAATGATTCATTTTGCTCCACCAATAATTCAACAAGTGATAGACATCGTTGTGTGCACTTATTAAAAGGATTCAGATGCCAAATGATGTTCAGTTCAACAAGTTGAAAACATCCGAATCATAATGAAAAATATGAAGTGAATGCAATTAGTACAGCAAGTTTATATAGCTTTAGTCGTTAAAATCCACTGTGCTTAAACATAAGTACAACAAATACCTAGTTTTGCACCCGAGTCTGCACTGAAATCTCTTAGTTTTTTCTTCAGGGCATCAGAATTGTCTGATACATTAAATTTGCTGTAGTGAATTATGCCAATAAAGTCGTAGGAGCCCTTAACTTGTTCAGACTCACGAACTGTGAATGCCAGTATTCTTGCGCCTGCAGTTTCTTTCATCAAATTGGGATAGTCTCTGTGCAACAAGGGTTCCATAAACCTGTGATAAAATAGGCTTATAAGACTTAAATGTTTAAAGTTACAACAGAAAATGTTACAACCAGTTTTAATGTCGGTAACTCACCAACCCAACAAAAATGTACGGATTCGTTCACATGCTGCCCTATCTTTCTCTGTATTTGTCTGAGGAACTGTCCCAAATGTATATAGAGAGATACCAACAAATCCATGTTGTTGCTCCTGCAATGTAATTAGTCTCTATGGAATCATGAATATTACTTGCCAAAAAAGCTAATATTACAAAAGATTAGGCAATATATACCCTGTACCCACCCTGTAGGATCAAAGGGCTTAATTAACTATTAACACACAAACATGGTGAGAGAACTCAAACGAACATTGGAACTAGGAAAATTCAAAAAATTCACTGTTTCATAAACCTTTTATTGCAAATAAAATTCTGATGCCTCGGTAGAAGACAGCAATTTTGATCCCTCACTCTTAATTTCACCATTTAAGCCATAAAAGCAAATGGTAATAGACACAGTTTCAACATCACGGACTGTAAAATCTATAAAACATATCCCACAGAGAAAGGACGTATCAACAAGGTTGGCCCTGGCTATATCCTTAAAATACAGAAACAATTTACAATGAAAAACAAGTATGCTTCAAGCAATACTCTAGTTCCCAAACTATAAAATGTATTGTTGCCCTTTTCCCATATTATATGGGACAAACCAACCGCTTGTGAACTATAAAATGTATTGTTGCCCTTTTCCCATATTATATGAAAAACAACGACGCTGTTACAGTCTAATTGCTTGTGAACTTTGTTACAGCTTTGGTACCCTCAGAAACTAAAGAAACTATATATGATACCAAACATATATGATACCTCATATCAATACAAAGCAAGGATAGAAACTAAATTATCTTCAAATTCAAATCCCTAATTTTACAATTTACAACACAAAGCAATAATCTGAGAAAAGAAAGATTACCGGATATCAATGAAGAGAAGGGTGACGGTGGTGACCTGATGACGGCGGCTGAGATCGACGGAGAAGGATGACGGTGGTGAGCTGATGACGGCGGCTGAGATCGACGGAGAAGGATGACGGTGGTGAGCTAATGACGACGGCTGAGATCGACGGAGAAGGATGACGGTGGTGAGTTGTCTTAGGGTTCCTCTTTTTATTCCAATGAAGTGAATCGATGAAGAAGATGGCTGTGAATCGATGAAGAAGCGGTGAAGATGTGTTTTTTTGCGTGGGTAGAATGATTTTTGCGCCAAAACGAAAAAACATTTGGGCCAGGATATGTTTTCATATTTTAATTAATTTAATTTAGTGGAATATTTTAATAGCGCTTTTTATAAAAGCGCTATCTTAAAACACAATGATAGAAACGATAGCGGTTTCTTAGAAAGCGCTATTGTAGTTACATATTTTAATAGCGATTTTTAAAAAACGCTATCGTAGTGTTTTTAATAATAGCGCTTTTATAAAAGTGCTATTGTAATACAACATTTTAATAGCGCTTTTTAGAAAAGCGCTATCTTAGTGAATATCTATAATAGCGCTTTTTTATAAAGTGCTATCAAAATCATATTTTTTGTACTCTTTAATAGCGCTTTACTATAAAGCGCTATTATAAATATGTTTGTTTCCTTTTTAATAGCGCTTATTTTAAAAGCGCTATTAAAGTAGGCGATACAAAAAAGCAATTTTGGCGTAGTGATATATATATATATATATATATATATATATATATATATATATATATATATATATATATATATATATATATATATATATATATATATATATATATATATATATATATATATATATATATATATATATATATATATATATATATATATATATATATATATATATATATATATATATATTAGACAATGACAATAATTGTTTTGGAATACAAAAATGTTAAAACAAGTGGGTGATATTTGTTGGCTTGTGAATCTTTTTCAATCGATACTTCTAATACTTTGAACACTCTTCAAATGAGTAGAAGAGATAATATATTTGTTGTACAATATATTGGGGATCATAGCCTATATATATTGTGATGACTAATTAAAAATTTTATTATTCGAAAATTGGTCATCTTGACATCTACTCATATTTAAACTTGATTTAACCTGTCGATCAGAATGAGTAAGTGGCCAGTAACACGTCCACGGTCTTGAACGGTCGACGGTGAGGGGGGTGAACCTGCAGACACTCTAATGATTAAGTCAGTTCGGGTAAAAATGTGAGTAAGAAAGGGTTGAGAATATAATACCTAACCCTCCTGCATAGGAGAGTTCTTATAGTGAGCCATCAACGCGTGGCCAATGGTCTCCGTTGTGGGCTGAGTGTTCAAGCCCACAATGGATGACTACCAGAACTTCTACGTGAGAGTAGGGATGAGCAGCTCATGCTAATCGTCTTGGGTCAACGGCTCCGCACTCCCTAGATAGTGGATGAACTTGTCCGTTACGAAGGGCATAATGGTTGCGCGAGTTGTGCGGGTCAAGTTGGTGATGCGTCGCGCAGGGACTGTGGTCGAAAGCTAAAATGTGCCTGTATTAAGCGTTTGGCTCTTCCCACGGGTCGTCAAGCTACTCGTAAGTTTGCTTCAAATTTTTTGCGAGGCCATGCTCGTGAGTAGACGCGAAGGTTCGTCGCACGTGTTCGACAAGAGGTGCTCGACATCTTGGAGTCTGAATGGTTGATGAGACTTGAAGAGACAACTTTCTGTCTCCTCGAGCCACATGTCAAAGTCATTTAATGCATAATTATGGCCTATGAGTAGGGGTACTCATGAGTTAGGCGGCAACACGTTTACCTATGCCCCGAATTTGAATTATAAATAGGAAGGTGTGGGGAAGCATTTGCTTATTTTCGCATTCACTATTCTCTTCTACTTTCCTTCGAGCTTTAGAGTGTTTCCTCCGCTGTCTTCCGTTGTCACTGCCACCGTCACAAACTTTCTTCAAATCAACTTCAACTACTCTTCAAATCAGGTATACTTACCTCATCTAATCTCCTGTTTGCATGTTAGTTTTTGAACGTATATTAGTTCTAGAATGTAGTTTAGCTTTTCTTTACATGTTTTGTTCCGGGGGATATTGGTGTTTGGTGGTGGTTTTGCCATTTCTAAACACCGGCGGTTGGGATGGATTTTGTGTTAGAAGTATGATTTTGAGTAAACAACCACTCTGGCGTCGCCGTTAAGGCGATGAATAGGACTTGTGCCGATGAAGCTTATGATTTTTCCGATGAAGTTCTATGTAGAGGGGGCTCTTCCTCGTGAAACTCATGAGTTTCTGATGAAGCTTCATGTCGAGGAGGCGCTTCCTCATGAAGTTCATGAACTTTATGATGAATATCCGTATATTTTAAGATGAATCCTCGCGTCGAGGAGGATTTTCCTCGTGATTTTTGATGGTTCGACTGCGACCTACGTTGAGGAGAAGATTCTCGTGACTTCCTCGCTCGCCGTCGAGTAAAGGGTTTGGTCGAGGGAAGCCTCCTCGTGTCTTTCTTTGCCCTTTCACTTGACTTGCAATGGAAGGTGAATTTGATTTGATCGTCGAATTCACTATTGTCTTCTACATTTCAGGTTTCTATTGCTCGCAACGCTGAGGGTCTTCACCTGGTTGACACCATCATCGATCCTAACTTGGCTTGGGTCGGGACAGAACCTCGAGGGATACTCTCGCGTTTTGCAGTTTCCCCAGAAATAACATTTACCATTATTAAAGAAGGTGTTTGGTTTCTAGGAGCTCCGAAGAATTGGGGAGTTTATAAGACTGGCCGAGAAGAACGGATCTGCTCGCCTTTCTCAAGGAATCATTTTTCCATGTATGAATGTGCCTTTAAAGAGATAGGGCTTCAGTTTTCGTTCAGAGACCTTCAAGTGGGAATTTTTGATCGGCTGGAGTTAGCATCCTCACAACTGCATCTGAACTCGATCGCATTTATTCAGGCTTTCGAGATCGTGTGCTAGTATCTCGAGATCGGCGCCACTATACCTCTATTCTTTCGATGTTTCCATCTTTAATGGTAGAGTTCGCATGGGAAGCACAGTTGGGTGCCCCTCAAGTAGCTGAAAAAAATGTTCAAGACATTCACAGACTCTGTTCGTACCTTTAAGGATAGGTATTATACAGTCAAGCCTGTGTCTCAAGAAACCATATAATCTGTGTTCGAGCATGTGCCTGTGTTCGAGGAAGACAGAATTGTGCGTCTTGACGAGGATGGGGATAAGGTAACGAGGATGGTCTCAAAGTTCACCCTTTAATGGAGTAATACCCACTTTAAGGAGAACACACATTATTACATCACTAAGCCCAACGAGTTCGACTCCGAGGACCAGCGTGGCTACGACAAGCTCGTGAAGTTTGTGGACAGCTTTGCCCCTGCTCAGCGACGACCAAGAATGGAGAGGTTGTCCTCGACTAGCAGGTCCAACCTATATACGAGGCTCAGTACATTAATACTAAGGAGCTTCTCGAGTGTAATACTGTCGAGGAAGCTAAATTGCTTTTAGGTGGCTGCTTTTCTTTTAACTTGTCTGTGTGCTTATTCTTTCTTGGTGTATTAGCCTGTGCTTGTCCTTTGTCGTAGATAACATGGCAAACCTTCAGGAACACATGCTCAGGATGATGATGGCAAAAGAGAATGCTTCAAAAGGCGGAAAGATGGGATCCAAGAATAAGCTTGCTAACGTCATGAACCAGTCCAAGGTTGACTCTAGCCTTGACTCTTCTTCTTTCCCAGGGGCAATCGGTCTTCTCCTCAATAGGACAAGGACACCCCGACGAAGAAGAGGCAACGAGCAAATGATCTTGTACAGGTAGATCTAACGGGGGATGGGGTGATGAAGACAAGTTCATGTTGCCTCCTTGCTTTTCCAACAGGGGGTTCTTCGAAGGGGCCCTTCTCTAGCCGTGCCTCAGGACGATTCTTCGTCCATCCTTGGCCTTGATGTGGAGGACAAAAGAAAAGCACTGCCTCAGGATGCGGCCTCTCTGATGAGGGTCCTAGAGGTGGCCCTGGTCTTCAAGGACGAGGAGACCTGTCCTGTTCCCGGGCTGAAGAAGCATCGGGCAGCGAATGCGAAGCTCGAAGTAGAGGCGATCAGGCTAGAGACCATTTTTGATGACTATAAGAAGAAATATCATATTTAGATCGAGATTGTCACCGAGCTGCGCCAAAAGAAGGAATAATTGGATAAGCTAAATGCGGACATGACTGCCTTGAGGCTCGATCATGCTGCTGAAAAGATGGTCTTCAAGGACAGGATCTCCGCTTTGGAAGCTAATGTGGCCCCCGCCGAGGACGAGGATGATGACTTGAAGGCATTCTAGACCTGCATTGAGCAGGTTGCCTAGATCAGAAGCCTCGAGCAGGATTGTGTGGATGATGTCAAGATGAGTTTTGAGAATGATGTGGTTAAACACTAAACCGTGAACTCCGGGGTCGAGCTTGCCACTGAGGGGACCGGGTTCTTGCACTGGGTGGTCCCCGGTCAGATAGTTGCTCCTCCCAGCCTGCTAACTGACGATGTCGAAGACGAAGAGCTCACCAACGAGGGAGAGCATAATGTTTGATTTGTATATTTTGTTTTTATTCGGTTTGACCTACACGCTGTGATTTGTAACATTTGGATGGTGGGTGTTGGCCATTTTTGTTGTAGTATTATGACACCATCGGTGTTTGTGGTCGTTATTCTAATCATATTTCACTTTTTCTGATATGTTCGTATATATCTTTGCTTGTCTGTATGTTATTTTGCTTGGAATTTATTTTTGCTAAGTATTGGGTGTCTTGCTTGACATCTGTTTTTGCTCGACAGTGAAGGGAACTCTTCAGGTGACTGGAGTTGTATTCCGTATTGATAGCGGTTAAAAAATCTCATTCGGTATCTTAACACCACAATGTGAACTTCCCATTGCGAGTTGGGTGTTCTGCCTTACTGATAAGATGACGATGGAACTTGGTTGAGGTTTCCCTGTCGGGCCAAAAATCTGCTTGTTAAAGAGTGAAAACATGCCTTTTTGTTTAACTATGGGACGATGTGCTTGTACCCGAGCATGCCTCCATGGTCAGGATGCACCTCGTTGTCATCAACTGGGGTATGCCAACTGTTAGGCCTAATTGTAATATTGTTTTAGTTTCTCGGCGTCCCATGGTCGAGCAAGTCCTTCCCCATGCAAGTTTCGAGGTAGTAAGCCCCATTCTCCGTTTTTGCTCGGACATGATAGGGGCCTTCCCAATTCGCAGTGAGTTTTCCCTTGCGAGAATCTTTGTGATTTATTTGCAGAACTAGGCTGCCAATTTTGAATTCTCGTTTGATGACTTTAACGTTATATCGTAAAGTTATTTTTTGCTTTAATGAGGATTCATGGAGGGCTGCCCTTGATTGAATCTCTTCGACCAGATCGAGCTCCTCTCTTAGTGCCTCATCGTTCATCTACTCGTCGAGGGGAAATTCATTTTGCCTAAAAGGTTTTCTGATCTCCACTAGGATTACTGCCTCGGTCCCGTAGGCTAGTCGGAATGGAGTTTCCCCCATGGTCAAGTGTGGTGTCGTCCTATAGGCCTAGAGTACGCTATGCATCTCCTCGACCCATCTCTTTTTGGTCTCGCCTAATCTTCATTTTAGTCATTGAAGGATTAGCCTATCGGCAGCCTCGGCCTACCCGTTTTTTTGGGTGCTCGACAGATGTGAAATGTTGTTTGGTGCCTAGTTTGGCGATGAAGTCCTGGAAATTCTTGTCGGTGAACTGTGTCCCATTATCGGTGACGAGTTCCTGTGGTATGCTGAATCGGGAAAGTACGTTTCTCTAATAGAAGCGGAGTATATTGTGTGTCATAATTTTATCGAGGGTCTCCGCCTCTATCCAATTCTTGAAATAATCAACACCGACTATCAAGTACTTATTCTGGTTTGACCCTGTGGTAAATGGCCAGATGATGTCCGTTCCCCACAAGGCGAAGGGCCACGAGGAAGAGAGGGTTTTCAGCTTGTTGGGTGGCGCCATGTGCATGTCTCCGCGGCGTTGGCATTTATCGTATTTTTTGACATGTTCTTTTGCATCGCGTTGCATGGTGGGCCAGTAGTATCTTGCTCGCAGGGCCTTTCGAACGAGATATCTTCCTCCAACATGTTGGCGTTGACCTTCGTGGATTTCATGTAGGATGTGAGAAACCTTAGACTCCTCGACACAATTGAGGAGAGGGATGGAGCATCCTCGTCTGTACAACTTATCCTCGACTAAGACATAGGCGCAAGCTTTGCGTCTGATCATGTTAGCCTCTTTCTGGTCGGCGGGTAGTTCCTCGGCTGCGAGGTAGTTACATATATATGTCATCCAACAGTCGCTACCGCCAATGGTGTTTACTTCGAGGGTTCCGGAGGGTTTTTCGATGCTTAGGTGAGAAAGTATCTCTTAAATGAAAAACTTGTTTCCGCCTTTCTTCTTTGTTCTCGCGAGTTTTGACAGGATGTTTGCTCGTGTGTTGTGCTCGCGAGGAGCTTGTTTTACTTCCACAGAATCAAATTTTTTTATTCTCTTCCGAACTAGAGCTAAGTACTCAAAGAGATGGTTATTCTTGGCTTGATACTCTCCTAGTACTTGAGAGGCGACGAGCTGGGAATTAATGAAGATTTATACCTTTTTAGCTCCTATGTTTTCGGCTAAGTGTAACCCCGTTGTCGCATCGCTGCAAAGAGGGGCTGGCAAGGACAGAAGAGTCGCCACCGTTCGTTATTTATTCCAAAGATGGAAAGGAAACGATCAGAGAAAACCTACGAAAAAGGGAGAAGACACGTCATCGCAACCAAATCTTGGGTTCGGGAGTCGGTTACGCAAGGGGAAGGTATGAGCACCACTCACGTCCGTTGTACACAACGGGATCCATGCTTGTTATCTATCTAAAGAGTGTTAAACTATCTAAGCTACAGGCCATAGGGACAAAAGAAAAGAAAAGAGACTCGATAGAGCATCGTGGCTTTATGCCTACGTACTCCCTCGTGCAATGGGAAAGTCAGAGTCAACTTAGTTCGGAAAACTACGGGTGAAAGGTGGGAAGCTTGACCACCAAGACATCGTTGTCTTGTGCCTACGTATCCTCGTTTGGTACGAGAAATCAGAGCAAACGTAGTTCGGGCTAACTATGGGAAAACAGGGTGTTCTCGACCGCACGGGGGCGAGAGAAAAGGTAGACGATACTAGTGCACGCATTCTAGCATCTAGGTGTATTGCTGCTCGACTATTGGAGACTTAGGTATTACCTGTTTGCGGTAGAACGGACATAGTATGTCATTGGTTTAAAGGTATGGGGAACCTAAAGGTTTAGAACAACAAGTCGGTCTCAATTGCACTAGGGCAAGAGAAGGGGAGATTAGCCGTTAGCTGGAAAGTCTCGATCGCACTGGAGCAAGAGAAAAGAGAAGTAAGTTGTTAGTATGCTCGCAAAGACATTGCGTTTTGTGACTACATGTTCTCATATGGCATGAGAAATCAGAGCAGCTGTAGTTCAGCCAACTACAGAACAACGGGCTCGATCGCACTGGGGCGAGAGAAAAGGGAGTCTCAATCGCACGGAGGCGAGAGAAAAGGGATCTCGATCGCACGGGGGCGAGAGAAAAGAGTCTCAATCGCAAGGATGCGAGAGAAAAGGTTCAGATCGGGACGCACACGCTAAAACCTAAGACGTAGGAGCGAATGCGTCTCATATTGTTGCACCCTAAAATTTGCTCAACCTATTTCACCTGGTTTATGTTTCAATTGCATTATCATTTGCATAGTCACATCATGTACATAGTCCAATCATTTGCATATCATAACATAGCAAGTCATCTAGCAGGGGATCAAGTGCCATCCTTATCTAAAGAAGCACGTCATAGGGCCTTATTCAAGCTGAAGAACATCCAAGTCATTAAGAAATGGGTTGAAGCTTTGAGGAGATTTGAATGTCAATAAGTAGATTCCTCTCCTAACTTGAGGTGTATTGAGGGTCATCAATGGGGTATGAAGCATGGAATTATGAAATTTAGGTGTGTATGGATCCTATGGGAGGCCTAGAGAGCCCTATTGAAGCTCAGACAAGTCATGGCATCAAGTTCAAGAACCACAGTTGAGGTGTGTACAAGTAGGGTTTCATCTGGGTAACCCTAGGTCAAGGAGAGCAAAGAAAGGGCATCAAGACTTAGCTCTAGGTCATGGAATTCATGGGTTGAGATGTTAAAGCATGTGTATGGGTGATTCAAGATCAATTTAAAGAGAATCAAGAGTGGTTGGAGGGGTTTGAGACAGGGTTCTTAGGGTAAAATCCCCTATATAGCACTGGACTTCCAAGCTACACAAGTCAAAATAAAAGTTTCAAATGGATTCTTGGTCAACATGAAACTTGTAGAGATTCTCAATAGCTTTAATTTGAGTACTAGAAGTCTTCAAGAAGATTTGTGGAACTCAAGTTATGGTTCTTGCAAGTTATGGGTCACCAGAGGACATTGAAATTTATCTGTGAAAGTCACTTGACTTCCAAGCAACTTTTGCCCATCAAGGAGTTTTCAAATGGATTCTTGGCCAACCTAAGAATTGCGGGGCTTGATCTTACCTTTAATTTGAGTACTATAAGTCCTCAATAAGATTTGTGGAACTCAAGTTATGGTCTTGGCAATCCAGGGGTATTTTGGGAAAGTTGAATTATAGGTCATTTTTCAACATAGGTCAAAATCTCTATCTTCCACTCCTCAAATGAAAAAATGTTCAACATCAGATGTGCTTAAAATGATGTTTTTAGGTTAGATGAGAAGTCATGGGTGATTGAAATGGCTTTCTTCACAAAGTGATCCAAAATGGCCTAAAATAAGGATGGATTTTAAATGAACCAAAGAGGGAAATTATGATTTTTGAGCCATAGGTCCAAACCAGTCCATATGACATACCAAATTGATCAGGAAATGCATTTTAAACACAATGACATTTCCACATTTTTGAGTTAAGGGTTAATTTCATGACTTCCTTTGTAAAGTTATTACTTACATTACAAGTCACAATGCCAAAATAAGAATTAGGGCAATTCAGGCCAAGCTAACTATCTAAACACACTCCATAACCGATTTGCAGTTGAATAGAACATTCTAGAGTAACCTGGAAGCTCAGAATTGTGAATGTAGCATTGGAGTTTCATGGCCATGACAGAATTCTGGATTAATGGATTTGGGCCTGAATTGGATTGAATAAGCCCACAAACACTTCATATTTAAGCTCTAGAGTGAATTCACATTCAGTTTGGTGCAGAATTCGTGGAGGAGAGGAAGATTGAAATTGAGTTTCAAGAGCTTCAACTCAGAATCGGTTTTGGAGTTCAAGGCACATTCAAGCCAAATTGAGGGTTGGAAAAGCTTTATCGTGCTTCATTGATCGTGTTTGAAGAGTTGCACAGCTTGAATCCATCATTTTCTACCTCTGTCGATCCCATTTTCACAGGTATGTAATTCTTGAATTCCTTCATAATCTAGGGAGAATTAGCTTAGATTGTGTATGTGGTTAGGACTTAGAGATGATAAGGATCGTTTCTGGATTGGTTTAGAGTGGATTAGTGACAATTATGTGTGATGCACAATTTCTGTTAAGAGACGGTTATGGATGATCTTGAGGTTTCAAGTTGAGTTGGATAGTTCATCATGATCAGTGAAGAATGAGGAACAATTATGTGGTTTTAATTTTGCAAATGGAGCTCTGTGAAATCTTGACACATTTTAGAGAATGAATCGGTTTTGAGAATCCATGAGGATCCAGAGGATTTAGAGATTATATTTGGAATCTATGTGAAATGCTGGTCAGAATTGGTATAAGATTTGTCTTGTTTGGTCACCTGTAACCACCACTCCACCGGAGAAGACGGTGGAAACCACCGTGAACCACCACCTGAGAATAGTCTCAGGTCGCCTGAGCTTGTGGAGAAGATGAAGTCCCAACCCTCAGATCACATTGACTTGTTGACTTTGTCACGTATCCAAGGGCCATGATTCAAACTCAGAAGTTGCCTCCATTTGCCAAAACGCCTCGTTTCAATAATTGAGGTGGCAGCCCATGTCATTCCCAGTCAGCAACTCACGTGGACACGCTCATGACTCTCAGATGCGCTTACTAGTCTCTCCATCTGATGGCTCCCATTTAATCCAGTTTTTTTAATTTCTTTTATTCTTTTTAATATTTTCTTTTATTCCATTTTATTTCTAAAAATCATAATAAATCCAATATTGATCCAAAAAATATTTTAAAAATACCTCCATGATCTTGGATTTATTTGTGATTTTATGAAATTAATAAATCCAATTTTTATCCTTTTTTCAATTTAATTTGAATTTTTCCATTTTTAATATTTTCTTTAAATTTGGTATGTTTGCTACATGTTCTTGCTGATTTTCTTCTGATCAATTGGTGAATGATTTTAAGTTGATTCTTGCTGGATTGATTAGATTAGGGAAGCATGTACCCTTATAAATTTTATCATATTTTTGTGAATAAAATTTAGGTTAGTTTGAGAGGTGAATAGGAGAGGTGTTAGAATTAGGGTTTCAAGGCAGATAGTTGTAGTGTTGTGCATAGTTTGAGGATTCAATGGTTGATCCAGGGTTTGGGATTCCTATGGGGTATTGGGTATAGGGTTAGGTTCCCTTAGAAATTTACCTAGGATTTTCTGATAAGCTTTAGCATTTTATCTGATTTTTGCAACTTGTGTGATGATTATGGGTTTCTCCTTTGGTTGTTGGATTTGGTTATGCTTGTGTGGGGCTATTTTGGAGTGCTTTTGGCTTGGGCTTTGCTTGGATGACTTGAAGATCAAATGAAGTTGCTTTGGGATGGCTTGAGGAAGCTTGAAGTTGAAGACTTCTCTTTTGTTAGAGGGTTTGTCAGAGGCTTAGGAGTTAGGATATATAGGAAGAGCCTTAGAGTAGTCTTGTTTCTTCTGTCAAACATAGAGAGCTTCTTGTGCCTTTATTCCATCCCATGACACAAGGTCCACCAAAGAAGTTCCATCTCTCCTTAGGAGGGATGTAGAGCATGCTTTGGTTGGGTAGAACCTTGAGGATATATTTCAGTTGCCATGTTAAGATCTTAGTGATTTCCTTGGGTTATCACTAAGCCTCTTAACATTTCAACTTCATCTATTATTAATTGATTCTCTTCTAGATTGATTGCATTGAAGATGGAAACCTATTGAAGATGAAGTTCATTGAAGATTGGTGAAGATAAAGATTGTGCCTGTCAAAACTGGTTGTCTGTTGAAGCTAGGGTTTTGCTGCTTTTTGTGGAAGTTGTTTACTGGTTGAGGCTCATGCTTGCTAAAGATGGGGCTTATTGAAGATAGGAGCTTATCTAAAGCTTGAAGATTGTTGAAGAGTGAATATGGGATCTTACTTGAAGGTGTTATTGTCAACTTTTTGCTGTTAATCAACTGTAGCTGCCAGAGCTGTCGCTGTTTGAGTTGCTTAATGTAGGAGCTGGTGTTGCTGTCAGAGCTGGTGCTGGATTTTATTTCTCTTTCTGTATTGTTTGTTGGCTTGTTCAGCTTGCCCCTTAGGTTTGAAGTGAAGCTGTTTCACTTTGCCTATTGTTTTCCCAGGTTCGAGGTTGAGTGGGACTCCCTTGCCTCGCTTGTGTTGATGCATTGCATGCATGTTTACCGCTTACTGTATATCTGTTTCTTTTGCTGTTTATCCCCTAGGATCTCTGATTTCCTCTGTGCAGGAGGGAATTATGACAGAAAATAGGTTTTTATCCATGCATGACAACATTAGGTTAGTTTTATTCCCTTTCAAACCCTAGGTTTTTAGAGCTTCTTTCTCTTCTCCCCTCAAAACAATTCAAAACACAATAATAAGGATAATCGATGTCGTACACTACGAGCCTTAAGCTATTTGAGAGAGGGTTGCTGGAGGGTCACTCTTCAGTAATCTGATTGCTTAGTGTGTTACCCTTAGGGTGACATACGACGTAGTCACCCTCAAATCATAGTCTCTAGTGCGTCAGAGATTGCAAACACACTAAAAAACACTTCTTTCGTAAAAGATTCAAAACAAACATCAAAGTGTCATCTTTGTCCGCTTGGACTCCTAATCAGAAGAAACCTCTTTTCAGAAAGATAAAAAACAGTCAGACAAATCTGTGTCTTCCGTAGCCCGAACTACGTTTGCTCTGATCTTTCATACTGTATGAAAGTACGTATGCATAGGATGCCGTATCCTAGCGAGCAACCTTCCCCTCCTTTCCCATAGGTAGGCGAACTACGTTGACTTCGATTTCTCGTTCCAGACGGGGATACGTAGGCATAAAGTCCGATACTTTGCCGAGTCATTTTATTTTCTTTTAACCCCATACCTTTAGAGTAGATAGAATAACAATCCGTACTAGAAAACAAGCGTGGATCCCGTCGAGTACGACGGACGTGAGGGGTGCTAATACCTTCCTCTTACGTAACCGACTCCCGAATCCAGGATTTGGTTGCAACGACCATTCCTTTCCCATTTTGCGTTAGGTTTACTCTGAGCGTTTCCTTTCCCTCCTTTGGGATAAATAACGCACGGTGGCGACTCTTCTGTCATAGCCGGCGCCGATTTTCGCAGTAGCGACAGCTGGGGACTACTTTGGTTCCCTACGCGAGTCAATCCTAGCGTTTGTTTTCCCGTCGTGGGTGTTGTATAGATTTACTTTTCTGTCTTTACTTTCCGCATGTTATTATCAGCTTTATATTGTTATTGTTGTTGTGGGAAGGGGGTGATCTGTTGAGAGAAAAGTCGGACCTGGGCTTGAGGTTACACCTAGACTTAGAAGCAGAGAGTAGTGGTTAGCCTGCTTGCTTAGCTCGCACCAGCTAGTCGCGGAATCTGCGCTCGGACGAGATTCTCTTTGATGCTTCTTGCCTGACCCTTAGGGCTCGACAAGTTGTCTGACCCGAGGATTGTCGACTCTGGGGACTGATCAATTGGAAGTTGGCTGAGGAAGGCCTCTTCAAGACATGATGATGCCACACCTTCTGGGTATCGTATCATCAGTCTTGAAAGTCTGTGATGCCAACGACCGCATAGGATGCCGTACCTTGTATCCGTTGATAGGACACCTACCTGTGAGAGGGATTGGGGCATGCAGGAAACTTGACCTCCAGATCACCCGGTTTTCTTGATTTTGGATCAGTATGTGTGGTTACCTGGGTTTCTTCATCAGAGCTTTGGTATGGGTCTGTTGAGACCAGGCTGGAGCATTGTTTTTGGTCTGTCGAGACCAGGTTTGAGCAGTATTGTGAGCCTATGAAGACAGATATTATGGATGGATCTCCTCAGCAATATGTCACTTGATCCCCGCTGCATTATTTTTGCATATTGCATTGTTGCATACTCATCTTGCATAACATTAACGTGTATTTATGTTGCAGTTGTGATCATTCCCCTCTGATTCTAGTATATTTTCTGGCCAGACATGGAGTCCCTAAAGAGGACAGTTGCTTACCGGTTGTACTCACCAGATATCAGTTCCTTGCTGGGATTAGTTGCTCTAGCAGAGGAGAGGGTGAGGGCTGAGTTCAGAGTATCCTATGGGAGATTGTTTAATTTGTTATACAGCCCTCCCGCATTTGAGACGACTGGGGTGTATACTTTGATGCAGTTTTATGAGCCGCAGCTGAGATGTTTCTTATTTCCCGGCTATATTCTGGAACCCACTTTGGAGGAGTATTCTGCTATGTTGGGAGTTCCCGTGTTAGACCAGATGCCCTTTATACACGTTGAGGCTGAGCCTGAGTTGGCTACACTTGCTGAGATTGTCAGTTTAGACGCTTCTGAGTTCCTGGGAGGGTTGGTCAAGCTGAACGGAGCTTATGGTTTTCACCTGTCTGTCCTGGTTGAGAAGGCTACATAGTGCGCGAAGAGTGGATGTTGGGTTGCCTTCAGTGCCATTCTAGCTGTCTGCATCTACGGGATTGTCTTGTTTCCTAATGTGCCAGATTTTGTCGACTCAGATGCCTTCTTGATTCTTGCCTCGAAGAATCCAGTTCCTACTCTCTTGGGCGATGTTTATCATTCTATTCACTACAAGAATGAGAAACGTTGTGGCAAGAATGTTTCCTGCTGTCTTCCTCTTTTGTACAGGTGGTTCCAGGGACATCTTCTGAAGACAGGACCATGTGTTGATGCTGTTGATACTTTGGATTGGTCTTCCCGGTTGATGGGGCTGTCTGCTAAGAACATCATTTGGTTTGATCGGAGCATGCTTGGCACCGATATTATATATAGTTGCAGTGGCTTTCCGAATGTCCCCTTGATTGGACGGAAAGGCTGTATTACTATAACCCTTCACTGCTGGTAAGACAGTTCGGTTATGCTTTGAGGGACGCTCCTATTAAGAAGGAGATAAAAGAATCTCTGTACCTCACAGGCTTATTAGACACGACTGTTTTGATCAGATTGAGACATGCATGGGCTAACATCCATAGGAGAGGGAAAGCTTTGCTTGGTAAGAGCAACAACAAAGCTTATGATCCTTATTTGGCTTGGATCCGCGAGAGAGCTAGGATTTCCTTGATGCCATATCCTGCTGTGGAACCTCCGTATCTTCCAGTGATTGAGGTACCTACTTCGGTAGAAAGTGAGAAGTATAACAAATTGTTGGCTGAAAACGATGAATTGAAGAAAGCCAATGATGAGTTAGAAAAGGAGATCTTCCAGTTGCGTCATGAGAAGAATGAAGCTACCTGATGGGCTAGAGACGTGTCTACTTATGCGTCTAGCGGTATCTTACTGCAAGTGCACAACCTATCGAAGTAATATTTAAGATTATCGATCCACAGGGATTCTATGGTTACTTAGTGCTAGATGAACTTCTAGTTTAGCTAAGGCGAATGGTTGTCACGATTTTTTGTTGGTTTTTAAGACTATTAAAGGCGGAATTAAATTTAAGTTTTAATAAAGTAATATTAAGGCGGTCGGTATGTAATTATACTAACTTAGGTGGGTCAATCTAACCTAGGCTTATAAAGGTGTTCACTTAATCTATTCGGTAGAGGTTACCAGTTTAAATACCCTCAACTCACACTCTCGTGGTCTTATATCAGATCTTATCCCTAAAGCCCTATGCCTGCTCTCGCTAGCCCATAAGTGTTTAGAGGTAATTTTTGGAAACTAAGTAATTCTAATTTATCTTAAAGCGCTCTCGCTGTGTTTAATTTAAATGCCTAACTTTAGCTATCTGGTTAAAATCTCACACTCTCGTGGTCTTGACCTAACCTAATGCTTTTTTCTTACTCTCGTAACGAAAAGGTCTAATTCAATTAAAAAGCATCAGCCAGAATGTTAAGTGATTAATTATTTTTAGCCTATGGTTATATTTTACCGGTTAAGTTTGTTATAACTACATACTGCCCTAGGGTGTTTAGCTACTCATCGATGTTGAACCAGACAGAGATAGAAAATTTAATAATAACGTACTCATGGCAGAAAAATAAATAAACATTATAATTAAATTAAATTGCAATATAATGAAAAACCTGGTTAACAAATATTCGAGCAGACTCCTTCTTCCACAGACCGGAAAGCTTGGAGTTGGCGGAAATTGAAAATAAACGAATGCTGAAGGTTTAGAAACAAATAAATGTATAACAATTTCCTGATGTTGGAAATTGTTATATGGTTGGTTTGGATACAAATAAAAACGAAACAGAAAACTAAAAATAATGCGGGAATAGAAATACTGGTTCGTAATACAGTTCGGCAGAGCTTCCGCAGGAATTTTGAATAAAAATTGCTCTCCGTGGCATTGTTCATAGAACTTGTACTATTTATAGAATCCTTAATGGGCTGGATTTTTGGACCTTTGTTGCATGGGCCTTGCTGAATTTTTGGAAGGAATGCAGGAACGTGGCAACAAAATAGGAGAAGTGGTCTTCACGTAATAACAAAATAGGAGAAATGGTCTTCACGTAATGCCTTGACGTAGTCTGAGTCAAAAACCTAATTTTACCCTTGTCACGGTCGTGACAAGGTCTTCACGTTCGTAACTTGTGGTTTTTAAGTGTCACGGTCGTGACCACTCTCTTACGGTCGTGATGGCTCAAATTGGGGTGTCACGGTCGTGACACCCTTGTGACGACCGTGGCTGCAACAAATTATGCAGTATTTTGCAGGCTTCTTCATTTCTTCATCTCTTTATGGTTTCTTTTGTTCCTTTTGCTCTTAATTCATGATTTAGCTCCATATAATGATGTACCTGCAAAATGGTAAGAAAAACTCGAGAAATCGAGTGTTAAAACGGTGAATATGCGATAAAACGTTAATGAAATCTAGCAATATAATCAATGCGTTTTCTCGTTATCAAACTTCCCCAAACTTAAACCTTTGCTTGTCCTCAAGCAAATAGTCGGTTGAAAATCGGCGGACAAGATTTTATTCACGCATACTCATAACAAACCGTACGAGGGATCGTTTTGTCGGATAATCCGGTACTTTGATAGAACACTACCGATACACTAATGACACAAGCAACAAGCTATGTCGTCGACTTCCCGTTAAACGAAACAATCGGCAATTACATTACGATTTCACCTGGAGTTTTTCGATCTTATTTCGCCCGGTTTCATTCTAGCGCAGTCACATTAAGCCCTTTGCCTTAGCACGCACGTAGTGGAGTAGCCGGTTAGCGACTTTGATCCTTTTTGAGCACGGGGTCTGGTACACGAGTGTGGTAACCCTACATATTTTATCCGATTTGGAGGTTGTGGGGGATCGAGCCGTAGCACGCCCTACCGAGTTCAGAACCAGTACCTCTGAACCAACTTGCAACGGACTCCTTCTCATATTTCTCGTTTCTTATATGCGACCGTGTACTTTGGTGCAATTTCTTTTCATTTTGCATCGAGATATGAAGGATCATTATTGATTAGGCATCAAACACTTATATTCATCGGCTCCCCACGTGGTTTGTGTTCAGACGGTGCTGACTGCTAGTATAAACTACTGGGGGTTACTTTTGAACTGAAACTAAAGGTGTACTCGCAATGGTAATCGGGATGGAATTGCTTAAGTAGGGAGTCAAAGATGTCAAGATTGTATTGGTCTTGTTTAATCGTTCTCGGCTTCCTAATTACGATTCTGTAGGTAAGTCGGGTAATGCGAATAATTAAAGATTTTTTCTGGTATAGCTAAATAATCGGGGAAAGTTCGAAATTAAAGAAAATAGCACAAAGATTTGCTCATTTCATTACTTTGCGAAAAGAAATACAACGGAATTGAAAATACAACGAAATGGAAAAGTGCGAAAAAGGGAAAATGCGGAAATGAAAGGTACCTCTCCCACACTATATCAGACATTGTCCTCAATGTTGTGATATAAATGCGGTACAAATACAGTACAACGACAAAAACGAAAAAACAAACATAAGCAAACTAAAACTATGGTTGCTGAGGACCGCGGGCTCGGCCTCTGGTGCGGGAGCGGCGTCTGGAAGGAGTCGCTTCAGGATCAGAACCGGTGCCGGAGGCAGCAGTGATGCTAATGCGGAGGGCTTCTAGCTCGCTGAAAATTTCTCCAAACCTCTCATTAGTAGCTTCCTGGTTTGCTGCGATAGTGCTGAGTAAAACATCATACTGCTCCTTCTGCCTTCGCTCCAGTGCGGCTTTCATCTGGTTCTGCTGATAAATCGCACGGAGGACTTCCTCAAGTGTGATTTCGGGAGCAGGGGGCTGTCGGGTAGATGTCTCTGGTATATCCTGGACAGGCTCAGCTGCATCCATAGCGTCCTGCATCTCATCCGCTGGAGGGTCTTCCTGATCATCATGAATAGGGACGTGATCGGCAGCAACAGGTAAAACAAAGAGCCAGTTGGCTCGGTTGGATGGATCGATGCGGTCGCGGGACGGCAGAATGATATGATGGAAAATGGTGCCATTGACAACAGGGCTATACCTGCCATCCTCTCGCTGCGCAATCAGGTGAGCGAACCTGCAATAACTCTTGGTGAGGAATTCTGCGGCTAGGTGAGGCTGATTAACGAGCAAGTCACCAAGCCCCAACTGAATGGCGAGGGAGGTGACAATGCCGCCTATGAAGAACGGGGTGGAGCCTCTGTGTGCAATGGCCTGGATATGATAAAGCATGAAAGGGGCAGCGTTGATCGGCTCGTCATTAAGAGCGCAGTGTAAGAATAGAAGCTCCTTGGAGTTGAGCTTATGGTTGCTTTCTCGAGCGAAGATGGTGTTGCATATGACACGGTGGAAATAGCGGATTGCCGGGTTGTGAATGTGCGTAGCATTGAGGCTTTGGAAGGCTGATGCACGGGTGTTGGTTAAGTCGTGCCATAGAGTGAAAGCTTGTTCACTAAAATTATCGGGCACGCGACGGTGAGCTTCAGTTCCGTGATCGAAGCCTAACAACTCGGCTATCCTGGTTTGTGAAAGGTTGAACTCTTGGCCATGCAATCTGAATTTGGCGACACCGGTGAGCTGACTCTGAGAACCGGTACCGGTGATGTAACTGAATGAGCTTAAGAACTCCAGTGTCAGAAGCTCGAATGTGGGCTGAGGTTGACTGCAAAGATCCCACAAACCGACCTTTTGAAGCAGGCTTGTAACACTGTCAAGCATTCCGAGTTCCCTCAAACAGACAGTGTCAATGTAACGTGTAGGTTGCACACCGCGGTCTTGGAATCGGAGAAAACGTTCTCTCTGGGTTTCGCCAGCATCACCTTCTCTAAAAGTGATAGAATCTGTTGCATGCAAGAGCTTAGAGTGAAGAATGAAGATTTTTGATGTTTTGTGAAAAAATGGTAAAATGAAAGAAATATTGATTCGGGATAAATAATGGAGAGTGAGAATGTGATAGGTTATGATAATGGGGGGTTAATGTTGGTAATGGGGAGGTTACGGAGGTTATGGAGAAAATGGGTAGTTTTGAGGAAGTTATGGAGGAAGAAGAAGAAGAGGCACGAAGAGAAACAGTTATGTTTCTCACGATTCCTGTAATGGGGGTTGTCACGGTCGTGACAGGGGTGTGACGGTCGTGACACGCTATTTAAGCACGTCACGATCGTGAGATGGGTACGACGACCGTGAGGGCACGCTTCGTTGAATAATTTCCAGAAAAGCATTTTCTCACTTAATTCACATATTTTATAATAATGTATTTTCTTCACTAACACTCATATTAAATCATAAACACCATATAGTATATAATTTCAACACAGTACTATACGAACGTGCATGGCATGAGAGATTGTATATAATATGAAATAATGCAAGCATAACAGTACATAGAATGAAAAATATATAAATTGCTAAAAATGGAGAAATTTTGGAATTAAAGGTGCATTGCATAAAGTAATTGAAAATGAAGTTACATAAACGGAAATTACGGTATGAAATTGTTGCGAAAAATAAATCTAACTAGAAACGAAAACAATGAGAAAAATAAACTAAATCACTTATAGCATTTTCAAAAGCGTTTCTTCAAGTCTTCGATGGCGGAGTCCAAGTGATAGAATTGTTCACAGGTTATGTCAGTCAATCCTATAATGTCCAATCGCATGCTCTTAATGTCTTCTTTAATTAGATTAATGTCAGTTTGGTAAGCATTGAGAGTGTTCATGATGTTTTGTAAGTTGTTAGCATAATTTCCTTGATTCACTTCAGGGGTTTCATGTACTTCTTCAGTGTGGTCAATGTCATGGTAACCAGGAGGTGTCTCAGGGTCAGTTTCGACAGCGGTCATTATATCATCTTTTATCTTGTAAGACTAAGGTGTTTCAGGAGTAGATGGATAATCAGGTTGGTTGAACTCATAAAGCCAGTTATCCTTATTGTGAACACTTACTCTAGCATGGTTAGGCAATGTGAACAGGGTTACTACTTCGTTCCGGATTAGGTACTCAAAAGGTGGATGTCCTAAATTCCTTATGATATGTCTATTGAAGCAGAAATTAAGATTCATAGGGCGGATTGTTCCTAGACGGTTGCACCTGTCCAGTTGGTACCTAAGTCCTATGGCATCAGCAATCATGGTTACAAGACCTCCTACTAATATAGGTAATTCAGGTTCTTCTTGGATACGGGTGAAGGTTTGCATCATGAAAGGTACACCATTAACAGGCTGTCCATTAGTGAAACATGACATAATAAATATTTCATCTTTAGAAACTCCGGTAATGTTTTCTTCTTTTCCAAAGAAGGTGTGAGCAAGGAATTTATGGAAGTAACGGAGAGCAGGATTATAGATCTCATCATTATTCATGTTATTTGGTTCAGGGTGGTAGTTTCCGGTTAAAGTTCCCCAAAAGAAATCTAGCTCCATATCCATCAATTCTACCTGTGTGGTAGTAAAAGCAAATGGTCCACTAGGGAATCCTAACAAGTCAGCTAGTTCTTTATGGTTAAAGTCATATTCTATTCCAAATAGGCGGAAACTAATAAATCATTTCCTAAATCCAAAACCGCGCTCAGGTAGGTAAATTAAGGAGCTAAGGAACTCAAGGGTGAGCTCGCGGTAAGTCACAAACTTATGTTGGATCAATGCATTCTCCCATCCGAGTCGGTTTAACAAGTACATGACACTATCATGTATACCTAGGGTTTCCATAGTCTTATCATCCGGGTACAGGGTCAAATCCATTTGCCTCCGTGATAACTCTTCAAACTTCATTCTTTGGTTCCTACCTCTAAATTTGGTTTCCATATGGTTAATTGGTTGGTTAGCCATGGTCAGTGCAAATATGGGGGAAACAAATCAGTGGAAAAGACTTTAGAAAATCTGTAAAAAGTGATTTAAGATAAAAATAAGAAAATGAAATGCATAATGTAATGGCAATAATAGTAATATAATATAAAACTATAAAATGACAAAACAATTAAACAAATAGTAAAACGATAAATAACAATATGCTAAAAGAAAAGAATAGTTTAAATAATTAAATAAGTAAATGGGTTGCCTCCCACTAAGCGCTGTTTTTATCGTCAAAAGCCTGACGTAATGCTTAGGTTTAGATTAATCAGGGGAATTAGTGGACAATTCTAAAAGCTTTAGATTATTCGCATAATCGCTATTTTCAACTTTATGATAATGTTTTAAACGTTGTCCGTTTACTATGAATGGTTCACTATTCCTACCCTTAATTTCTATTGCTCCACTCGGGAGTACTTTAGTTATTTCAAAGGGTCCTGACCATCTAGATTTTAATTTTCCAGGAAAGAGCCTAAGTCTTGAATTAAAGAGGAGTACAACGTCTCCCACACTAAATTCTTTCCTAGATAGGCGTTTATCATGCCATCGCTTAGTTCTTTCTTTATATATCTTAGCATTCTCATATGCATCTAACCTTAATTCTTCTAATTCGTTAATGTCTAGGATTCGCTTTTCTCCTGCAGCATTATAGTTTATATTGAGAGTTCTGATCGCCCAATAAGCTTTGTGTTCTAGTTCTACTGGGAGGTGACAAGATTTTCCATAAACTAGTTTGAAAGGTGTAGTACCTATGGGTGTCTTGTAAGCGGTCCTATAAGCCCATAAAGCTTCATTAAGTTTAGATGACCAATCTTTCCGAGATATGGCGACAGTCTTTTCTAAGATTTGTTTAATTTCTCTGTTTGAGACTTCGACTTGTCCACTTGTTTGTGGGTGATATGGTGTAGCCACACGGTGTCTTACTCCATATTTAGATAGTAATTTGTCAAAGATTTTTGAAATGAAGTGCGAGCCACCGTCACTTATGACGAGTCTAGGCACACCAAATCTGGGAAAGATTATATTTTTGAAAAGCTTTATTACTACTCGTGTATCGTTTGTAGGAGAATCTATGGCTTCAATCCATTTCGAAACATAATCAACAGCTACGAGTATGTAATTATTACCGAAAGATGATGGGAATGGTCCCATGAAATCTATTCCCCAGACGTCAAAGATTTCTACTTCTAATATTCCTTTTTGAGGCATTTCATCTCTTCTTGAAATATTACCAGTGCGTTGACACCGATCGCAATTTATAACAACGATGTGGACATCCTTCCATAGATTAGGCCAGAATAAGCCGGCTTGCAAGATTTTTGCACAAGTCTTGGAAGTGCTTGCATGTCCACCATAAGGAGATGAATGGCATTGAGCAATGACATCTTCTATTTCTTCTTCGGGAATACATCGGCGAAAGATTCCATCTGGTCCTCTTTTGAACAATAATGGTTCATCCCAATAGTAATGTTTCAGATTATGAAAGAATTTCTTTTTCTGCTGATAGGTTAGATCGGGTGGAAGAGCTCCTGCGGCTAGGTAGTTTACAATGTCGGCGTACCATGGCAGTCCTACAGTTGTCTGGATTGTTTCCACGAATTCTGGTTCATTTATATCTAACTGAGCCAGGTCGCTTCCTATTTGTGCTATCAGCTGTTCATACGGAAAATCATCGTTAATCGGCACTTGTTCGGGTTTAATACCCTCTATTCTAGATAAATGGTCCGCTACGACGTTCTCAGTACCTTTCTTATCTTTTATTTCTAGATCAAACTCTTGTAAGAGTAAAATCCATCTTAAGAGTCTTGGTTTAGCATCTTTCTTAGTTAATAGATATCGGATAGCAGCATGGTCTGTGTAAATGATTATTTTCGCTCCAACTAGGTAAGAACGGAATTTGTCAAGCGCAAAGACAACTGCTAACAATTCTTTTTCGGTAGTAGCGTAGTTCATCTGGGCAAAATCTAAGGTTCTACTGGCATAGTAAATTGCATGAAGTTTCTTTTCCTTTCTCTGGCCTAGAACTGCGCCTACAGCATAGTCACTCGCATCGCACATGATTTCAAAAGGTAGTCTCCAGTCAGGGGGTTGCATGATTGGTGCAGTGATGAGGGCTGTTTTTAGAGTTTCGAATGCTTTAAGACAATCTTCATTGAATATGAACTCAGCGTCTTTCATTAATAAACCAGTAAGAGGTTTAGTGATTTTCGAGAAATCTTTGATGAATCATCGGTAAAAACCGGCGTGTCCTAAAAAGCTTCGTATTTCTCGAACGGTTTTAGGGGGTTGAAGATCTTTTATTACTTCAATCTTAGCTTTATCAACTTCAATTCCCTTGTCGGATATTACATGACCTAATACTATTCCTTCGTTGACCATAAAATGACATTTCTCCCAGTTAAGCACGAGATTTACTTTTACACATCTTTCTAACACCATTTCTAAGTTCGATAAGCATCCTTCAAAACTTTGCCCGCATACAGAGAAGTCGTCCATGAACACTTCCATGATGTTGTCTATAAAATCTGCGAAGATTGACATCATACATCTTTGAAAGGTTGCAGGAGCGTTGCATAATCCAAAGGGCATTCTCCTATAAGCGAACGTTCCATAAGGACATGTGAATGTAGTCTTCTCTTGATCATCAGGATGGATAGGGATTTGGAAAAATCCTGAGTAACCGTCAAGATAACAGAAGTAAGAATGCTTGGCTAATCGTTCTAACATTTGGTCTATGAAAGGTAGTGGGAAATGATCTTTTCGAGTGGCTTTGTTTAGTTTACGATAATCTATGCACACTCTATATCCCGTCACTACTCTTTGCGATATCGATTCGCCTTGAGCGTTTTTCACAACAGCGATACCTCCTTTCTTTGGCACTACATGTATTGGACTAACCCATTCACTATCAGAGATTGGATATATTATCCCGACATCTAATAATTTCTTAACTTCTTCTTTTACTACAGTGCTAAGGGTTGGGTTAATTCTTCTTTGAGATTCTCTGGAGGTTCTGCAATCTTCTTCTAGCAGAATACGATGCATACAAACTGAAGGACATATTCCTTTGAGATCAGATATATTATATCCTAATGCAGTTGGATATTTCTTCAAGACATCTAAAAGTTTCTTTGTTTCTATAGTTCCTAAACTGGAATTTACTATAACTGGTCTTTTACCTTCAACGTCTAAGAATTCGTACCTTAGGTTATGAGGTAAAGTTTTTAATCCTAATGTAGGTTTATCTTTACTTGGCATGGGATCCGGTGTAAGTGCTAAACTTTCGCTTAGACTATCATCCTGATACGGTTTTCGCCAATTATCATCTTCGAAAATCGGAGGGATTTGAATTTTCATTATTTCAGAATAAGTGGTCTCTTTCAGTTCCATTTCTCTTACACATTCGTCAATTACGTCCAATAGATAGCATGTATCCTCTATAGCTGGTGATTGTAAGAATTGTGTTAAAATAAATTCAACTTTCTCTTCACCTACTTCAAAGGTTAGCTTTCCTCTTTTTACGTCTATTATAGCTCCGGCGGTAGCTAAGAATGGTCTTCCTAGTATGATAGGTGTAGTGGAGTCTTCAGAGATGTCCATGATTATAAAATCAGTAGGGATGTAGAATTGTCCTATACGTACTGGGACGTTTTCTAGTATGCCTACAGGATATTTAACAGAACGATCGGCTAGTTGAACAGATATTTTAGTTGGTCTTAGGTCTCCCATGTCTAGCCTTTTGCAAATCGTTAAGGGCATAACACTGATACTGGCTCCTAAATCGCATAGAGCTTTGTCAATGACGAATTTTCCTATTACACAGGGTATAGAGAAACTTCCTGGATCTTTTAGCTTAGGAGGCATTTTATTCTGAATTATGGCGCTACACTCGGCAGTAAGTGTAACTGTTCCGTTATCCTCTATCTTTTTCTTATTGGATAAGATTTCTTTTAAAAACTTAGCATACGAGGGTATTTAGGTAATTGCTTCTGTAAACGGAATAGTAATATTCAACTGTTTCAGAAGTTCGACAAATTTCTTAAATTGACCCGTCGTCTTGGAATTTATTAATCTTTGAGGGTACGGAATTGGTGGTTTATAGGGTGGTGGAGGCACATAAGGTTGTTCCTTCTCCACTACCTCTTGATTGTCATCTTCCTTTTCTTTTGGATCATTCACCAATTCAGTCGGTTTATCCGGTTTTTGGTACATGGCTGGATTGTCAAGTCTTGGATCGGTAGGTCCGTCAAGTTCCTTGCCACTTCTTAATATTACAGCGTTAGCATGTCCTTTCGGATTAGGTTGAGGTTGTCCAGGGAATACTCCAGCTGGTGCAGCAGTAGGTGCTTGTTGTTGAGCTACTTGTGAAATCTGAGTTTCAAGCATTTTGTTATGTGTAGCTAATGCATCTACTTTGCTCACTAATTGTTTAATCTGCTCACTAGTGTGAATGTTTTGGTTTAAGAAGTCCTTGTTTGTTTGAGATTGGTTAGCTATAAAGTTCTCCATCATCAATTCAAGGTTCGATTTTCTAGGGATATTAGGAGCAGTCTTTTGATATCCTGGTGATGTAGCTGGTGCTTGACCTGGTGCGTAATAAGCATTGTTATTCTTATAGGAGAAGTTCGAATGATTCTTCCAACCTGGGTTGTATGTGTTTGAGTAAGGGTTTCCTTGAGCATAATTCACTTGATCAGTGGGAGTTCCTGCCAATAGTTGACAATCAGAAACTTCGTGTCCTGGGACTCCACATAACTCACAGTTAGGTGTTACTGCAGCCACAGTGGTTGTAGGTGTTATGGCCAAGTTATCGATCTTTTGGCTTAGTTGGTCAAACTTGGCATTGACTTGGTCCATACTACTTACTTCGTACATACCTCCCTTTGTTGGTTTCTCAGTTGCGACTCTCTCGCTTCCCCAAAGGTAATGATTTTGAGCCATATTTTCGATAAGTGCATAGGCATCATTATATTCTTTGTCCATCAATGCACCACCCGCGGCAGCGTCAATTGTCATTCTTGTATTGTACAAGAGTCCATTATAGAAGGTATGGATGACCATCCAGTCTATTAATCCATGATGTGGACAAAGTCTCAGTAGATCCTTATAGCGTTCCCAAGCTTCGAATAATGATTCACTTTCTCGTGGCTTAAATCCGTTGATCTGAGCTCCCAGCATCGCTGTCTTGCTAGGTGGAAAATACCTATTCAAGAAAACTCTCTTAAGTTCTGCCCACGTAGTTACTGAGTTCGAAGGCAGAGATTGAAGCCAAGCTCTTGCTCTGTCTCGAAGCGAAAAAGGAAATAAACGTAGTCTAATAGCTTCTTGGGTAACTCCATTGGCTTTTACGGTATCTGCATATTGCACAAAGATCGAAAGATGAAGATTCGGATCCTCGGTAGGATTTCCGGCGAATTGATTTTGTTGCACGGCTGATATCAACGAAGGTTTTAGTTCGAAATCATTTCGGTTGATAGCCGGCGCTGCAATGCTTGAATGCGGTTCAACTTGCGAAGGATTAGCGTAATACTTGAGTGGATGAGTCTGTTCTTCAGCCATCTCTGCGTCCTTTGATTTTACGACTGGTTTAGGCGGATCTAATTGAAGATCTGGAATATTGTAATTATTTTCGAAATCGAATATACGTCTTCTTACGTGTAAGAAGCGTTCCGATTCAGGGATTAGAGGTTGCAAGTCTTCGCTTTTAGAGCGAGTACTTGGCATACACTCGAAGATTAGATTAAATTAAATAGTTGATACCTTAGTCTAGACAATGCTACCTAAATGCACTAGTAACTAAATTAAGGAATCCCCGGCAACGGCGCCAAAAACTTGATGGGCTAGAGACGTGTCTACTTATGCGTCTAGCGGTATCTTACTGCAAGTGCACAGCCTATCGAAGTAATATTTAAGATTATCGATCCACAGGGATTCTATGGTTACTTAGTGCTAGATGAACTTCTAGTTTAGCTAAGGCGAATGGTTGTCACGATTTTTTGTTGGTTTTTAAGACTATTAAAGGCGGAATTAAATTTAAGTTTTAATAAAGTAATACTAAGGCGATCGGTATGTAATTATACTAACTTAGGTGGGTCAATCTAACCTAGGCTTATAAAGGTGTTCACTTAATCTATTCGGTAGAGGTTACCAGTTTAAATACCCTCAACTCACACTCTCGTGGTCTTATATCAGATCTTATCCCTAAAGCCCTATGCCTGCTCTCGCTAGCCCATAAGTGTTTAGAGGTAATTTTTGGAAACTAAGTAATTCTAATTTATCTTAAAGCGCTCTCGCTGTGTTTAATTTAAATGCCTAACTTTAGCTATCTGGTTAAAATCTCACACTCTCGTGGTCTTGACCTAACCTAATGCTCTTTTCTTACTCTCGTAACGAAAAGGTCTAATTCAATTAAAAAGCATCAGCCAGAATGTTAAGTGATTAATTATTTTTAGCCTATGGTTATATTTTACCGGTTAAGTTTGTTATAACTACATACCGCCCTAGGGTGTTTAGCTACTCATCGATGTTGAACCAGACAGAGATAGAAAATTTAATAATAACGTACTCATGGCAGAAAAATAAATAAACATTATAATTAAATTAAATTGCAATATAATGAAAAACCTGGTTAACAAATATTCGAGCAGACTCCTTCTTCCACAGACCGGAAAGCTTGGAGTTGGCGGAAATTGAAAATTAACGAATGCTGAAGGTTTAGAAACAAATAAATGTATAACAATTTCCTGATGTTGGAAATTGTTATATGGTTGGTTTGGATACAAATAAAAACGAAACAGAAAACTAAAAATAATGCGGGAATAGAAATACTGGTTCATAATACAGTTCGGCAGAGCTTCCGCAGGAATTTTGAATAAAAATTGCTCTCCGTGGCATTGTTCATAGAACTTGTACTATTTATAGAATCCTTAATGGGCTGGATTTTTGGACCTTTGTTGCATGGGCCTTGCTGAATTTTTGGAAGGAATGCAGGAACGTGGCAACAAAATAGGAGAAGTGGTCTTCACGTAATAACAAAATAGGAGAAATGGTCTTCACGTAATGCCTTGACGTAGTCTGAGTCAAAAACCTAATTTTACCCTTGTCACGGTCGTGACAAGGTCTTCACGTTCGTAACTTGTGGTTTTTAAGTGTCACGGTCGTGACCACTCTCTTACGGTCGTGATAGCTCAAATTGGGGTGTCACGGTCGTGACACCCTTGTGACGACCGTGGCTGCAACAAATTATGCAGTATTTTGCAGGCTTCTTCATTTCTTCATCTCTTTATGGTTTCTTTTGTTCCTTTTGCTCTTAATTCACAATTTAGCTCCATATAATGATGTACCTGCAAAATGGTAAGAAAAACTCGAGAAATCGAGTGTTAAAACGGTGAATATGCGATAAAACGTTAATGAAATCTAGCAATATAATCGATGCGTTTTCTCGTTATCACTACCTTCACTGTGAGGGAACAAACTAAATTGATTAATAAGTTGGGTTCAGAGTTGACGGAAGAGACCAACAAGAAAGAAAAAGTGGGAATAGCCTTGAACGGTGTCAGCAAGGTGCTTACTTCCAAGAAGGAACTTTTAAGCAAAGCTTATTCCCGCCTCAACAAGTGGAAAGCATTGTGGAATGCCACACTTACCAAGCGGAAGGAGCATGAAGATGAACTAAAGCTGCAGATTGCCACGCTAGAGACGCAGATTAAAGCCCAAGACGCAACGATTGCCGAAGAGACATCACTCAGGAGCGTTGTTGAGCTTAGAGTAAGTGACCTTGACGAGAAGCTGAGAAGTTATGAAGTGAAGGCCGGCTCCAAGAGGTACAGATTCGACGAGGGTTCTGGCGAAGGAACCTGCCAGGACGATGCCAAAAAACTGAGATCCACTGCCGAGCGGCATGCCTTACTGATACAAGAGCTAATCTCCAGACTGGGTCGTTCAGAGACATTGAGGATATTGGAAGACGTCAGAGAGCGCCATTTGGCCTGATTCATCTTTGCCTTGCTTTTGTTATTTATACTTGTATTTTGACCATCGCCAAGCTTGTTGGCCGAGGTCTCTTCAGTTGTATTCAGTTGTACTCTTGTACTCAGCCTCTTGGCATTTGTTTATATATGAGGGTTTTCTGATTCCTTGTTTGCTTGATAGGGACTCCATTGTCGTGATGGCCTTCTCTCCGAAACTAGAATCGGGGGAATATAACCTGTAGCATATTTACACATTTGCATCTGCATTCATCTTGCATGACCAGTATCCTCGAATCTATATCTTATTTCCTGCATCTTCAGGTTTTTCAGTATTGACGAACAAAGAGTCCACCGCTACTCAACCCGAAACAACTGCAAGAAAATCATGGATCAAGTCCAAGTGGAGATGCAAGAAATCCGTGAGAAGCTGAATCTGTTCATGCAAGCAATGGAGAGCATTGCTAAGGGCCAGGAGAGCCTCCAGACTTTGGTACAGCCGCTGCTGACGCGGGCTAATGGGAATGACAACAATGACCACAATTCTGCACACGTTGAAACTATTCCGGAGGATGGGCCCCCTACGCCTGTGGTTCCACCTGTTGTGGTTGTAAACGATGGCGCTGGCGCTGGCAATGGCAACACAGGGAATGGAAATGAGACTGTTGTTAATAATGTTGGATTTGGGGACGCCAACCAAGGCGGTGGTAACAACAATGGCGGTAATGGTTTTGGCAACAATGGTTTCGGCTACAATGATCAGGGATTTGATTATGGCAATCAGGACGGGAAATTCGGCTTCAACACTCAGGGTTTCGGTTACGACGGTTTTGGTAACGCTAACCAGGGGTATGGTGGATTTGGTACTATGAATGGTGCTGGGGTGATTCCTGTCAACACTGGGTTTGGACCTGTTGGGGTCAACCAGGGTTTCGGTAACGGGGGACGAGGTCCCATGATCAATCAGCAAGGGTTTGGTCGCAACACTAGTTACGACGGATATGGAAATGAAAATGGGAATTGGGGTGAAGACCGCCAGGAGGACGCCTTTTCTGGAAGAGGTGTGGGATTTGAAGGACCCGTTGATCCTGTGTAGAGGATCAGAATGCTTGAAGAACAGATGAAGGGGGTAGTGGACCAGAACTCCACCGGTTTGGATATGACTACAATGGGCTTGGTACCAGGGCTGAGGGTGCCGTTGAAATTCAAGGCTCCCACTTTTGACAAGTACAAAGGGGACACCTGCCCTAAGGTCCATGTCCGCTCTTATTACAGGAGGATGTCCGCGTATTCAGATGACGAAAGGATGCTCTTGCATTTCTTTCAGGACAGCTTATCAGGGTCGTCGCTTGAATGGTATATGGGGCTGGAGCCCACGCAGATCAAAACCAGGAAGCAGTTGGCTGATGCTTTCGTGACACATTACAAATATAACAGTGATCTGGCGCCAAACTGGGCCCAATTGCAGGGTTTGTCACAGAAGAACGGTGAAAGTTTTAAAGAGTATGCGCAAAGGTGGCGCGATATGGCAGCGAGGGTGCATCCTCCTTTAATTGAAAGGGAGATGAATGACATGTTCATTGGGACATTTACGGGGGTGTTCTACGAAAAATTGTTTAGTGTGTCATTTAGCAGTTTCTCAGATTTGATTCTTATGGGGGAGATTATCGAAAACGGGATTAAAGTTGGAAGGTTCCAAGCAGGTGAGTCTACTTCAACAGGAGGTGCCAGAAAAGCATTTGGTGGTAGACGACAGGGCGATACTAGTGCCGTGTTTGGTAGCAGGGGCAGGGGCAGAGGAAGAAATCAGTATGTTCAGCCGCAACAGATAGCTAGTGTCACTATCCCTTTTCCTCAACAAGGGCAGAGGAAGAAATCAGTATGTTCAGCCGCAACAGATAGCTAGTGTCACTATCCCTTTTCCTCAACAAGGGCAGCCTCAGCAACAACAACAACAACCACAGCAACAACAAGGACAGAATCCTGGTCAGAGAAGGGTACAAAATGCGAGACCGAAAAGAGTGTTCGATGCACCTCCTTCCACATATGCGGAACTCCTCCAGACCTTGTTAGGGTGAACTTGGTTGAAAAGAGGACTTTGGCACCACCTACAGGGGCGGTACTCCCTTAAGGATATGACGCCAACAAGCATTGCGAATTCCATTCCGGGGCGCCCGGGCATGACGTAGAAGCTTGTCAGACATTTAAACACAAAGTTCAGGATTTATCGGATAGCAAGGCTATCAACTTTGGACAGGTGGGTCCAAATATCGTACAACAGCCTATGCCCAATCATGGGGCAAACGCCATCTTAACAGAAGAGAATCTGAATCTAGTGATGGATGTCAATGAGCTGAAGACACCGTTGGGTGAGATTAAAAGCAGGTTGCTAAAAGGGGGTGTATTCCCGGGTTGCGATGAATTTTGCTTGGATTGTTGGACCCGGCCAGAGGGTTGTAATGAGTTGAAGCAGGGCATTCAGGCTATGATGGATGAAGGTGAAGGTGAGAAAATACTTAGAAGGGGGGGTTGAATAAGTATGACAGAAAATAATCAAAGATAAAAACACAAGTATTTTTATCCTGGTTCGTTGAACTCAACTACTCCAGTCCACCCTTTTCAAGAGTGATTTGCCTTTCTCAACAAGGACTTAATCCACTATTCAAATCAACTGATTACAAATAGCACACCTAAGAACAACTGTTCTTAGTCTTCTTAAGAGCTACTGATCTAACCTAGATCCTCTTAAGGAAAAACTTCCTTTACAAATTAATGTAATACAATGAAAGAGTAAGAAATGCTTCTATGAAAGCTATAAACACAACTGTGTTATTTCTCTAAGTTTAGAACAAAGTATAAACAGTGAAGAATATGAGAGCTTTTAGCGTGAGAGAGTTCTTGCAATAAGTTCGTCAATATCGTCTTAATTCCGCACTTGAAGAATGAGCTATGATATCCTTTATATAGCCACTTGAATATTGGAGAGAATATTTTACCGTTGGAGAGGATATTTCCAATATCAAAATAGTACTGTCCTTTGTACTATTGCAGCAGAGAGACGGCGCACAAAATGTGGGTGTAGCAATTGTCTGCTGAGCTGTAATTTTACCAAATGTGGAATGTACCAGAGGAATAATATTCTAGCAGAGAATTTTGTCTATCCCAATTAAGGAAAGATTTGCTGGCATATTCCAACGGATATTTTAAAATAATCTTCTTCAAATAATTCTTCAGATAGTTCAGATCAACAATCAATATTAGAGTCTTCAGTCTTCAGAACCTTCTGGAAACTTCAGAGCCTAAGATGTTCTTCAGATGTTGATGAATCAGAGTCTGGTGCAGCTGTGTGCTTTGAAGCGTAACATGCTCTTAGATCAGAGTCTTCACTCAGATCAGAGTCTTCTCTCATTCAGAGTCTCTTCACTCAGAGCCTTCTTTCATTCAGATTCTTGATAATACATGCAGCGTGTTGTATCTTCAGAATCTTGATAACTGAGCTCTTATACTTCAGATTCTTCTAATCTTCAGATGCTCTTGAGCCATTCAGAAATCATTGTTCACATCAAATTTGCTCTTTAAGATTAAAATCTTTTGTGCCTGTAGAAAACAGTTTAGAACAAATTTAGAGAGCATAATTCTTGTATACAAATTATCATTAATGTTATCATCAAAACATAGAGGTATTACTAAGACACAATCTGTGCTCTTACAATCTCCCCCTTTTTGATGATGACAAAACATGAGCAATTTGTTCAATAAAAAAAATTAAAATTACTCCCCCTGAGATGAACAATCTCCCCCTGAAATGAATACTCTAATGGAATTAGATACTTCCCTTTCTGAGTACATTTCAGATTCAGAGCCTGATTACATTTCAGATTCAGAGTCTGATTGAAGCCTGGTTAATATCCTGATTGAAGCCTGGTTGACAAATCCTGGTTGACATATGTTTGACTTTCTAGAGTCAAAGCTTGATGCCATATTAACGCTTGATGCCAAAGTTTGATGTCATATTGAAGCTTGATGACAGATGAACAACTTCAGAACACCTGGTTGTTTATCTTGCCATTTCCTGTCTTGAGTTATCTTTTAGATCATAGTACTCAAGGTTAGATATCAGAGTCTGGTCTACTCAGATTTAACTGTTTTTGATCAGGATCTGAAAAGATAGATCTCAGGAAAAACTTCAATGAATTTTGTCAGAGTCTGGTTAGATAAATTTGTCAGAGTCTGGTTGAATTCAAAGAATGTTAGTAACATGTCTGACTTAGTTCAGATAATTGCTTATAGATTTGAACAATCAGATACTATTTTGTTTCTCCCCCTTTTTGTCATAATCAAAAAGACTTTTAAAAGACAGTAAAGATGCAGAAGAAACACATATCCAGATAAGCAAAAGATCATTTTCATTAAGATAAAATCCAGATTCAGATAGAAGCAAGCAAAACATATCAGAAGACAATCAAGAACAAAACAAAACATGAAAAACTTGTGCAAAACATTAAGAAGGTTTGGCAGATGAGGCTTGTTGAGAAGCGATGAGTTGCAGCAGTGCTGTAATCCTCTCTGAATTCTCATCTTGCTTAGCCATCCAAGTTTTCATTTCTTCATTTGTCTTCTTTTGATCAACCATAAAATCCTTTAGTTCTTTGACATCCTTCTGAAGATCTGTAGATACTGAAATAGAAGATTCTGGAGCAGTGGATTCTGAAACAATCTGAGCAACATCAGGTGCAGGAATTTCTGGAGGTGGAGGAGCTTCTAGAAGAAGAATAGGAGGAGGGTTTTTCTTAATCCGTTTCTGATAAGCAGCAAACCTTACTTTTGACAATCTAAGACATTGAGTCCTGATTTTCAAAGCCTCCCTATTCAGTCTGTAAAGATATTTCTTCCAAACAGCATTAGCAGCCTCTTTGTCCATAGTAGTCATGCACACATCCATGATGTCAGCAAAGTCTGAGACATTATCCTTGTCAAAATCTTTTAACATAGTATAAACACTTGATCCCAATTCTGCTTCATCAGGGATTCTGGGTTGGGTTGGTTGTGTTTGTGGTGTTTGTTTAGAAGGTTGAGGTTGTGAGGATGGATGTTCAGATGTTTGTGGTCCAGAAGGTTGAGGTTGTGAAGATGGATGTTCAGATGATGGTTGGTTGTTTTGTGGTTCAGATGTTTGTTGGGTGGTTTGTGGTTCAGATGTTGGTTGTGGAGTGTTTTGGATTTCAGTGGGTTGTGGAGTGAGAGTTTGAGTTGGGGAGTTTTGTGGAGAAGGTGGATGTTCAGAAGTGGGAGATTTAAAAAGTTGTTTCCAAACACTCTCAGTACGAGGTTGTTTGAGATCATTCAAACATTCATTAATGAAACCAGAAGATTCATCATCAGATGATGTATCAGATTGGTTAGATTTTTCAGAAGTTGAAGATAGAATGATAGAGCGGTTTAAGGGTGTGATATCTAATATCTCATTAGGGTTAATGAGATTTTCAGGTTGGTCAGAATGTTCAGGGTGAACATCCTCTGGAATGGTAGATTCTGGGATAGGGTTTTGTGGTTGTGGTGTTGTTTGTTGAGTTTGTTTGGATTGTGGTGTTTGAATGTTTGTTGGTTGTGGTGTATGAGTCTCAGATGGTCTAGATCTTTTAAATATGAGGGGTGAGTCAGATGGTGTGGGGGTAGCAGAATGATGAACAGGATTAGAATCAGTGTTAAATACCTGTTTCAGAGTATCTCTTATCTCTTCAAAAGTTGCTGCAGGAGGATTTTGTTGAACCTTCTTCAGCTTCTTTCTTTTCTTCTTCTTCTCAGCATCTGAATGCTTCCTTTTCTTCTGATGACCTTCTTTATCAGCTTTTCTCTTGCGTCTTCTTTCCCTTGTCAAATCAGGAAGAACTTGGCCTTCCTTCTGCACAAGATTGGCAGGAATCTCAACACCATCTCTGATGCAGCAAGCAACATACTCAGCAATAAGTTCTCTGGGTTCATCTGAGGTGAATAGAGGAAAGTCCTCAACAGGAATCCTTCTCCCCCTAACTTCTTCAGAGTTAGTTTTCCTTGGTTTCTCAGATAAATCTTCAACCAATTTCATCCTTCTCAGAGTTAAACCATTTATTTCAGAGCCAATGATAAAATTCAGATCCTCTGTCAGCCCAGCCTCTTGCAGATGCGCCACAAGTTGGTTTTCTATCAGAATATCTGAAATCAGTCTTCCCATAGGGATCCATGTTCTGACTCTTCCAGTTTTATCTCTGGCAGTTTCCCTTGTCTCCTTGACGTGAGATACCAGATGATTAAACAACAGATAAGGAAGATCAATCTGAATGTTTTGATGTAAACAATACATGAAGTACAGTTGTTCAGCATTAACATAATCAGATGAGTTTGAGGAGGGTCTATGAAAGATGGTGTTCATGAAAATCTTAGACCATAACTTGTAAGTGGGTTTCAAAAACTTAACCTTCTTACAAGGTTCACCAGTAGTGCAGATTTCTTGACAAACATCTTTCAGATCTTCACGCGCAGAAGATAGAGAGGTTACTCCATCAGTTGCCTTGAAACCTATGAGTTTCCTGATCAGATTTTCAGTGATAACAATCTTCTTACCCAGCACAGAGGAATGAACGAACTTTGGAGTAGCAAATGCATGGATCCAAAACTCCTTCACTAACTTTGGATACACAGGACCCATAAGCCTGTCAAAGTAACCGTCCCAGCCTTGTGCTTTGATTGACGAAATCAGATCAAACCCATTTTCAGCGAGATCTTCCAAATCCACGAAGCTTTCACACAATACTTCCAGAGAATCAACAGGAGTCAGGAGAGTGCGTACTGGTTCTATGATAGTGGTAGAATCTTTGGTAGTAACTGCTTTTGAAGTGGATGCCATTGTTGATGATGAAGAAGGAGATGAAGGTTTCTGGGTTCTTTTAGGGTTTGCAAAGAGAGAGAACAACAGACAAAAGCGCATATATGTTGAGAATGTGAAAAGTGTGAATGTGTTATGAGAGTGATTTATATAGAAAAATAAAACACGCATGGGAAACACAACAGACATACATAGGACACATACGCACGTTTGCATTTAATGAAAAGTAATCATTTTTAATTATGATATGACATATGGGGGGAAAATCAAGACAGATTGAGATTTTCAAAGCAATACCTTAAACGTCATAGTCAGTAGGTGTACTCCATCTTTTCAGATTCTGAGTGACACGTGTTTGCTTTGCATGTGATTCTGTAACTCTTAAGAAATGAAACGTTTTCAACTTTCAGATCCTCTGAGATGGTCAGTACAGAGTTTCACACAAAAAATAAATCACAGATAAATTAAACAAGCAAAACAGATGAAATACTTCAGAGTGTTAAACACTTAGCATCTGAGAAGTTGACTCTGAGAAATATTACTCTGGACAAAAATCCATACAAATATTTTTCAGAATAAACTTAAACCTATCTTCAGCAAGGGGTTTTGTGAAAATATCTGCCCATTGATGATCTGTATCAACAAAGGCTAAATTTATTACACCCTTCTGAACATAGTCTCTGATGAAATGATGTTTAATCTCTATATGTTTGGCCTTAGAGTGTAAAATTGGATTTTTGGATAAACATATAGCTGAAGTATTGTCACAGAAGATAGAAAGATTACTCTCATAGATTTGATAATCTTCTAGTTGACTCTTCATCCAGAGCATCTGAGTGGAACATCCAGCAGCAGCAATGTATTCTGCCTCTGTGGTTGATAGTGCAATTGTTGGTTGCTTCTTGCTGTACCAGGAAATCAGATGACTTCCAAGAAACTGACAGCTTCCAGAAGTACTTTTGCGCTCAACTCTATCTCCAGCATAGTCAGCATCACAGAATCCAACTAGTGAATATTTGTCAGATCTTCTGTAACACAAACCAACATTAGCAGTACCTTTCAGATACCTTAGAATCCTCTTAACAGCAGTTAAGTGTGATTCTCTAGGATCTGATTGGAATCTAGCACATAAACAAACACTAAACAGAATGTCTGGTCTAGAAGCAGTCAAATAAAGAAGAGATCCTATCATACCTCTGTAGAGTTTCTGATCTACCTTCTTACTTACCTCTTCCTTACCTAGAGTGCTTGTAGGATGCATTGGAGTCTTTGCCATTTTGCTATCCAACATGTTAAACTTCTTCAGAAGCTCTTTAACATACTTGGTCTGATGTATGTAGGTGCACTCTGGAGTCTGATTTACTTGGATTCCCAGAAAGAATTTCAGTTCTCCCATCATGCTCATCTCAAATTCTTCCTGCATACATTTAGCAAACTCCTTTCCAAGCATAATATTTGTTGATCCAAAAATAATATCATCTACATAAATTTGACAAATCAACAAATCTTTCTTAATGGTTTTACAAAATAGTGTGGTATCCACTTTTCCTCTGATGAAATCTTTCTTCAGAAGAAAATTACTCAACCTCTCATACCAAGCTCTGGGAGCTTGTTTTAGTCCATAAAGAGATTTTTTCAGTTTGTAAACATGATCTGGAAAATTTTCATTTTCAAAACCAGGAGGTTGGTGGACATACACTTCCTCTTCTATAATTCCATTAAGAAAAGCACTTTTAACATCCATCTGATAAAGAGTGATGTTATGTTGTGCAGCAAAAGAAATAAGCAAGCGTATAGACTCTAACCTTGCAACAGGAGCATATGTTTCTGTGTAGTCTATGCCTTCTTGTTGACTGTAGCCTTGAGCAACCAGTCTTGCTTTGTTCCTTTCAACTTCTCCTTTTTCATTAAGTTTATTTCTGAAAACCCATTTTGTTCCAATAACATTGAAACCTTTAGGTCTTGGAACCAGATCCCAGACTTCATTCCTTGTGAATTGATTCAGCTCCTCTTGCATAGCTAAAATCCATTCATTATCTTCCAGAGCCTCATCAACAGATGATGGTTCTATAATTGACACTAAGCCACAGAAGGAAGATTCAGAAGTTCTGAGAAATGCTCTTGTCCTTATTGGATCATCTTTCTTTCCAATTATCACATCCTCTGGATGAGAAGCTTTCATTCTGGAAGAAGATCCTCTGACTGTTGGTCTTTCAGAAATATGCAGATTGTCAAGTTGGGAAGTTAGAGGCGTAGCATCTGGGTTTGCTTCAGAGTCTTTGTCTTTAGTCTTGTCTGCCTCTGAGCCTTCAGAGTCTGTGAGAATAACTTCTCTATCTGCAAAACTTTCAACTTGCTTTGGCTTTTCAGAGCCAAGCTTATCATCAAATCTAACATGAATAGATTCTTCCACAATCTGTGTTTCAGTATTGAATACTCTGTAGCCTTTAGAGCGTTCAGAATAACCAAGCATGAAACACTTCTGTGCTTTGGAATCAAACTTGTTCAGATGATCTTTAGTGTTAAGCATATAACAAATACATCCAAATGGATGAAAATAAGCAATGTTGGGCTTTCTGTTTCTCCACAATTCATAGGGAGTCTTTTCCAGAAGAGGTCTTACAGACACTCTGTTCTGAATATAACATGCTGTATTTATTGCTTCTGCCCAAAAATGTTTTGCCAGATTTGTCTCGTTGATCATGGTTCTGGCCATTTCTTGCAATGTTCTATTTTTCCTCTCTACAACTCCATTTTGTTGTGGAGTTCTAGGACAGGAGAAATCATGTGCAATTCCTTTTTCAGAAAAATATTTTTCAAAATATTTGTTTTCAAATTCGCCACCATGATCACTTCTGACTTTAATAATTTTGCATTCTTTTTCAGTCTGGACTTGATTGCAGAAGTCAATGAACACAGAATGAGACTCATCCTTGTGTTTTAGAAACTTTACCCATGTCCATCTGCTGTAGTCATCTACAATGACTAACCCATACTTCTTGCCTCTGATGGATGCAGTTTTCACTGGTCCAAACAGATCAATATGAAGTAATTCCAATGGTCTAGAAGTGGAAACAACATTTTTTGGTTTAAAATGGGATTTTGAAAATTTACCCTTTTGACATGCGCCACACAGAGCATCTGAATTGAACTTCAGATTAGGGAGACCTCTGACCAGATTGAGTTTATTAATCTGAGATATACGTCTCATATTAATATGTCCCAATCTTCTATGCCAGACCCATTGCTCATCATTCACAGATAAAAGGCATTTTACATTTTGAACTTTAAGTTCTGAAAGGTTAATTTTGTAAATGTTGTTTTTCCTCTTTCCACTGAACAGGATAGAGCCATTCTTTTGACATACAGCTTTGCAACATTTTTGATTAAAGATGATATCATAACCATTGTCACTTAATTGACTTATGGACAATAGATTATGTTTCAATCCTTCAACTAACAGAACATTAGAAATAGAGGGTAGGTTACCATTACCTATTGTACCAGAGCCAATGATCTTGCCCCTCTGGTTCCCTCCAAATTTCACGTCCCCTCCAGATCTAAGTTCCAGGCTTTGGAACATAGACCTTTCGCCCGTCATATGTCGTGAGCATCCAGAGTCCAGGTACCATGATTGGTGTCTGGATTTTGCTGCTAAGAACATCTGCAACAGGTATTATTTGACTTTTAGGTACCCAGATCTTCTTGGGTCCTTTGGGGTTAGATGTTCTGTGGTTTTGCCTAAACTTCTGTTTTTCAACATAGTGTTTATTCTGGCTAACCCTTGGCTTAAACACATAAGTACTCTTTTCAGAGCTTGTATGTTTAATATCATTCAGATGACCAAACTTGAAATGAGAGTACAGAGGAGTCCTCTTGATGAAGAGTTTATCAACAGACTTTGGATTGCTTCCAGAGGAGGATTCACATCCAATGCCTCTTCTGTTGTTCCCACTAACACCATAGATCATAGAAGCCATTTTGCTTCTGTCTATGCTTTTAGTGAGGAATCTTCTAAAACTTGAGTCATATTTTTCTAAAATATTTTCACTTGACTCTGTTTCAGTATCAGATTCTTGTTGAGTTGTTTCTAAATCATTTTTGAGTTTTAAATTTATTTCTTTCTGCTCAACAAGTTCTGTTCTCAGAAGATCAATCTCAGATTCAAGATTGCTTTTCAGCTTCTTGTATTTGAGTTTAATCTTGCTGTAGCTTTCCAACATGTCAGATAAACTTTCAACAAGTTCAGCTCTGGAGAGTTCAGAAAATACCTCTTCAGAGTCAGAGTCTGATTCTGACTCAGATTCAGATGATGACGTTCCTTCATCTTGATCATTTGTGTTGGCCATCAGTGCAACATTTGCACATTCTTCCTCAGATTCAGAAGATGATTCAGATTCATCTGAGTCATCCCATGTAGCCATCAGAACCTTTTTCTTTTTATCAAACTTCCTTTTGGGTTTTTCCTTTTGAAGTTTGGGACATTCACTCTTGTAGTGTCCAGGTTCTTTACATTCAAAGCAAGTGATCTCTTTCTTGCCAGATCTTCTGTGTCCAGAAGATTCTCTCTTTTGATCAGATCTTCTGAAGTTGTTGAACTTCTTCCCTTTGTGCTTCCAGAGTTTGTTGATCCTTCTGGACAGCATAGACAGTTCATCTTCTTCTTCAGAAGAAGATTCCTCAGAGCTTTCTTCATTAACCTGCAAGGCTTTAACAGATTTGTTAGATTTAAAAGCTAAGGATTTACCTTTATCTTTCTTCTGGGGTTCATCTTCCTCCAGCTCAATCTCATGACTTCTCAAAGAACTGATGAGCTCTTCTAATGAGATTTTGTTCAGATCCTTGGCCAGCTTCAATGCAGTCACCATAGGTCTCCATCTGGTAGGAAGACTTCTGATGATCTTCTTGACATGATCAGATGTTGAGTAGCCCTTGTCCAGAACTTTCAACCCAGCTGTTAGAATCTGAAATCTGGAAAACATAGTCTCAATGTTCTCAGATTCTTCCATTTTGAACGCTTCATACTTCTGTATCAGCGCCAGAGCCTTTGTTTCTTTCACCTGAGAATTTCCCTCATGAGTCATTTTGAGAGACTCAAACATATCATGAGCAGTGTCTCTGTTGGTAATCTTCTCATACTCTGTATGCGAGATTGCATTAAGAAGTATGGTTCTAGCTTTGTGATGATTCTTGAATTCTTTCTTCTGCTCCTCAGTCATTGATTTTCTATCAATCTTTTTGCCATCCTTAGTAGGATGTTCATATCCATCAATGACTATATCCCAGAGATCAGCATCATACCCCAAGAAAAAACTTTCAAGTCTATCTTTCCAATAATCAAATTTTTCTCCATCAAACATTGGAGGTTTGGTGCTGATTCTGTCTCCTTCATATTTGTTGCTTGATGTAGGAATATCACCCATATTAGCAACCAAATAAATAGCAGAGTATTTTTCTCACTGGATCTTTATCTGTCACGGTTAAGTGAATGCACACTCAGAACCGGAGCTCTGATACCAACTGAAGGTGAGAAAATACTTAGAAGGGGGGGTTGAATAAGTATGACAGAAAATAATCAAAGATAAAAACACAAGTATTTTTATCCTGGTTCGTTGAACTCAACTACTCCAGTCCACCCTTTTCAAGAGTGATTTGCCTTTCTCAACAAGGACTTAATCCACTATTCAAATCAACTGATTACAAATAGCACACCTAAGAACAACTGTTCTTAGTCTTCTTAAGAGCTACTGATCTAACCTAGATCCTCTTAAGGAAAAACTTCCTTTACAAATTAATGTAATACAATGAAAGAGTAAGAAATGCTTCTATGAAAGCTATAAACACAACTGTGTTATTTCTCTAAGTTTAGAACAAAGTATAAACAGTGAAGAATATGAGAGCTTTTAGCGTGAGAGAGTTCTTGCAATAAGTTCGTCAATATCGTCTTAATTCCGCACTTGAAGAATGAGCTATGATATCCTTTATATAGCCACTTGAATATTGGAGAGAATATTTTACCGTTGGAGAGGATATTTCCAATATCAAAATAGTACTGTCCTTTGTACTATTGCAGCAGAGAGACGGCGCACAAAATGTGGGTGTAGCAATTGTCTGCTGAGCTGTAATTTTACCAAATGTGGAATGTACCAGAGGAATAATATTCTAGCAGAGAATTTTGTCTATCCCAATTAAGGAAAGATTTGCTGGCATATTCCAACGGATATTTTAAAATAATCTTCTTCAAATAATTCTTCAGATAGTTCAGATCAACAATCAATATTAGAGTCTTCAGTCTTCAGAACCTTCTGGAAACTTCAGAGCCTAAGATGTTCTTCAGATGTTGATGAATCAGAGTCTGGTGCAGCTGTGTGCTTTGAAGCGTAACATGCTCTTAGATCAGAGTCTTCACTCAGATCAGAGTCTTCTCTCATTCAGAGTCTCTTCACTCAGAGCCTTCTTTCATTCAGATTCTTGATAATACATGCAGCGTGTTGTATCTTCAGAATCTTGATAACTGAGCTCTTATACTTCAGATTCTTCTAATCTTCAGATGCTCTTGAGCCATTCAGAAATCATTGTTCACATCAAATTTGCTCTTTAAGATTAAAATCTTTTGTGCCTGTAGAAAACAGTTTAGAACAAATTTAGAGAGCATAATTCTTGTATACAAATTATCATTAATGTTATCATCAAAACATAGAGGTATTACTAAGACACAATCTGTGCTCTTACAGAAGGTACATTGCAATTTGATAGAACCGCGGTTGAAAAGCCTGTAGAGGCGTTGTGTGATGAGCAGAACGATGTTGTGACGGTGATGATTCCGAGGAAAACAATAACGATAACGGCACCTGCTAGGCGGACAACGATCACGATTACCAAAGCAGGACCGGTTCCTTTTGAGAGTACTAAAGCAGTGTCGTGGACTTACGGGTTGGAGGTATATTGTGACGGTGAGAAAATTGAAGTCAATGGACAACCAGCTGGGGTTGTAGATAATGTTGTCGGAACAGGGGGTATGACCAGAAGCGGAAGAATCTTCACGTCACCCGAGGTAGAGGCGGAAAGATTAGCCAAGGGCAAAGCCAAGGTAACTGAGGGTGGTCCTTCTCAGTCGAATGAAAAGGACACGTCACTTAAGGATGTGGAGGAGTTTATGAGGCTCATTCGTAAAAGTGATTACAAAATCATTGAGCACCTCCAGCAAACGCCGTCAAAAATTTCCATCCTATCATTGTTATTATGTTCCGAGGCCCATCGGAACGCTTTGCTGAAGATTCTAGACACGTCGTTCGTTCCTCAAGAAGTTTCTGTTAATCAGTTAGAAGGGGTGATGACACATGTCAATGCGGGGCACAGTTTGGGCTTCACAGACTTTGATTTGACTCCGAGAGGGCGAGAGCATAATATGGCATTGCATGTGTCAGTAGAATGTTGGGGCACAGTCATGTCCCATGTTTTAGTAGACACTGGATCTTCCCTGAATTTTCTACCAAAGAAAGCCATGATGAAGTTAGATATCAAGGGGATTATCTGCACGCCCAGTGATTTAGTGGTGAGAGCATTCGACGGAACGAGAAGGTCAGTTTTCGGATCAATAACATTACCATTGCAGGTGGGTCCTGAAATATTTGAAATTGAATTCTATATAATGGACATCCAGCCGGCGTATAGTTGTCTTCTTGGGCGTCCATGGATCCATGTTGTCGGGGCAGTCACATCCACGTTACACCAAAAGCTGAAGTATATGGTTGGGGATAGTGTCGTCACTGTTTGTGGAGAGGAAGATATTCTGGTTAGCCATTTGTCTTCATTCAAATATGTCGAGGTCGACGGCGAAATACATGAAACACCTTGTCAAGCCTTCGAGGGGTTGCGAATTAAGGACAAGGCTCAGGGTTCCAGCAAAGTAACAGATGTGGCCGTGTCATCCTACAAAGAGGCTCAGGCTCTAGTGCAGGCAGGCAAAACCAAGGGTTGGGGGCAGGTATTGGAGATTCCCGTGAAGAATGACAAGTTCGGGCTAGGGTATCATCCTTCATCGTCAACATCCTCTTCAGGAGCGCCCAGGTTCAAGGGACCAGTCACGATTACGCCAAGCGGGGTGAGCTTCGAGACTATCAATGCTATTTCCGATGCTGAAGACGGAGATAGCGACTGTGATATGGACGCGTAGATCAAGCCAAGCGTGACGGGACAAAGTCTCTGCAATTGGTCTATCCGGGAAACTGTTCCTGTGACAACTAAACAGTAATGATTTGTTTTCTTAATTGTTGAATAATCCTGTGTCCTACCCGGGGCATAGTGATTTTGCTTAGGGCCATTTGGTTATGTACATTACATTGTTTAATCATGAAATAAAGGCGTTTTTCATATACAAATATTGTGATCCCTGTTTTTCCGTTTTTGTGTTTTACAATAAAATGGCAATGTGGTTATCTGCTTTGTATGCGTTTTGAAGCATTTAACCATTTCCTTTGCAGGATTACTATTTCAGATGACATCTATGAACCACCTATGACTCACTTCGACTTTGAGCACCCAGTATTTCAGGCTGAGGAAGAGGTTGTTGAAGATGGTGACGTACCAGAAGGGTTGACCTGGTTATTGACACGAGAAGAAAGAATCATTCTGCCTCATGAGGAAGTCATTGAGATTATCAATTTGGGGTCGGAAGAGGTTGTGAGAAACATCCGTATAGGGGCTACGCTACAGAGCGACATCAAGCAAAAGTTGGTTGAGATGCTCAAAGAGTATAGTGATATATTTTCTTGGTCGTACGAGGATATGCCTGGGTTGGATACGGATATGGTTGTTCACCGTCTCCCCCTGTGAGAGGAATGTCCGCCTATTAAGCAAAAACTCCGAAGAACTAGACCGGATATGGCTGTGAAAATCAAGGAGGAAGTGCAGAAACAGTGGGATGCTGGGTTCTTAGCTGTTACAAAATATCCCTCATGGGTCGCTAATATTGTGCCAGTGCCGAAGAAAGACGGTAAAGTGTGAATGTGTGTAGACTACCGTGATTTGAACAAAGCGAGCCCGAAAGATGACTTTCCACTTTCTCACATTGATGTGTTGGTTGATAACACTGCTCAGTTCTCCGTATTCTCCTTCATGGACGGCTTTTCAGGCTATAATCAGATCAAAATGGCACCGGAAGACATGGAGAAGACTACCTTCATTACTCCCTGGGGAACATTTTTCTACAAAGTGATGCCCTTCGGGTTGAAGAATGATGGGGCAACATATCAACGTGCTATGACGACTCTCTTTCATGACATGATGCATAGAGAGATCGAGGTTTATGTTGATGATATGATTGCCAAATCCCAGACGAAGGAGGAACATTTGGTTAATCTGCTGAAACTGTTCAAGAGGCTTAGGAAGTTCAGGTTGAGACTGAACCCTAACAAGTGCACCTTCGGGGTGAGATCGGACAAACTACTGGGGTTTATCGTGAGCGAAAAAGGAAGAGAGGTTGATCCTGCGAAAATAAAAGCAATACAAGAAATGCCGACGCCCAAAATAGAAAGAGAAGTGCGTGGGTTTTTAGGGAGGTTGAACTATATCGCCTGGTTCATATCTCACCTAACTGCGACATGCAAGCCGTTATTCAAGTTATTGAAAAAAGATCAGGTGTTAACCTGGAATGAAAATTGTCAAAAGGCGTTCGACAAGATAAAAGAATACTTGCAGGAACCTCCTGTTTTGATACCCCCAGTGGTCGGGAGACCGTTGATTATGTATTTGACGGTTCTTGAGGAAAGTATGGGTTGTGTTCTCGGTCAACACGACGAGACCGGGCGTAAAGAGCATGCGATCTACTATTTGAGTAAGAAGTTTACCGACTGTGAGTCCAGATACTCAATGCTCGAGAAGACGTGTTGCGCGCTAGCCTGGGCCGCCAAATGTTTGAGGCAATACATGCTAAATCATACAACCCGACTAATTTCAAAGATGGATCCAATCAAATACGTGTTTGAGAAGCAAGCACTCTCCGGAAGAATTTCCCGATGGCAGATGGTGTTAACCGAATACGATATCCAATATGTCTCGCAAAAGGCCATTAAAGGTAGCGTCCTGTCAGAGTACCTTGCGGAGCAGCCTGTGGAGGACTACCAATCGATGAGGTTTGATTTTCCTGACGAGGATATCATGTACCTGAAAATGAAGGATTGTGAAGAACCGTTGCCGGACGAAGGACCAGAGTTGGGTTCCAAATGGTTGTTGATATTTGACGGAGCTGTAAATTCCTATGGTAGCGGAATAGGTGCGATTATTACTACTCCTCAGGGGTCGCACATCCCCTTCACTGCCCGATTGACTTTTCCCGTTACCAATAATGAGGCTGAATACGAGGCTTGCATCATGGGTCTGGAAGAAGCTATTGATTTACGAATCAAGCATCTGGATGTATACAGAGACTCAGCTCTAGTGGTGAATCAGATTAAAGGAGAATGGGAGACACGTCAGCCCAATTTTATACCATATATGAATTATGCAAGGAGATTGTTGCCTTTCTTTGACAAGGTGGAATTGCATCATGTGCCGCGAGCAGAAAATCAAATGGCTGACGCCCTGGCGACATTGTCTTCAATGTATAAAGTTATCTTCTGGAACGAGGCTCCCCAGATTGTTATCTCTCGTCTTGATAGGTCTGCATTCATATTTGCCATTGATGAGGCTCCCGATGGTGAACCCTAGTACTTTGACATCCAGAATTTCCTGAAGAACAAGGAGTATCCGGCTGGGGCATCCAGTCGAGATCAGAAGACTCTCAGGAGATTGGCTGGCAATTTCTATTTGAATCCTGACGGTGTCATATACAAAAGAAACCACGACTTGGTGTTGCTACGTTGTGTAGATGAGAAAGAAGCAAAGTTGCTCATGGAAGAGATCCATGAGGGTACGTTTGGTACACATGCTGGTGGGCATGCTATGACGAGAAAACTGCTGCGGGCAGGTTATTACTGGCTAACTATGGAAACAGACTGTTTCAAGTTTGCAAAGAGGTGTCATAAATGCCAAATTTATGCGAACAAGGTCCATGTACCCCCAAGTCCTCTGAATGTGATGTCATCACCGTGGCCGTTCTCGATGTGGGGAATTGATATGATCGAGAAGATTGAGCCTACGGCATCCAACGGACACCGGTTCATCTTGGTGGCAATTGATTACTTCACCAAATGGGTGGAAGCAGCATCATATGCCAATGTCACCAAACAAGTGGTCGCCAGGTTTATCAAACGAGATATTATCTGTAGATATGGAATCCCTGAGCGGATCATTACCGACAACGGTTCGAATTTGAATAACAAGATGATGAAAGAGCTGTGCCAGAATTTTAAGATTGAACATCATAACTCTTCTCCTTACCGGCCCAAGATGAATGGCGCTGTTGAAGCGGCCAATAAGAACATAAAGAAGATTGTCCAGAAGATGGTTGTGACGTATAAGGACTGGCACGAGATGCTACCTTTCGCTTTTCACGGTTATCGTACGACGATACGCACATCAACCGGGGCAACCCCTTTTTCATTGGTATACGGAATGGAGGCAATGTTACCCTTGGAGGTTGAGATTCCTTCCTTGAGGGTTTTACGAGATGTCCAACTTGACGAGGCAGAATGGGTTAAAGATAGACTAAATTAGCTCAGCTTAATGGATGAGAAGAGGCTAGCTACTCTCGCATACGGTCGATTATATCAGAGCCGGATGAAGAAAGCTTACAACAAGAGGATACACCCTCAAAGCTTTCAGACGGGCGATCTTGTGCTGAAGAGGATTCTCCCGCCACAAACAGATCACAGGGGCAAGTGGACCCCTAATTACGAAGGTCCATACGTTGTCAGAAAAGTCTTCTCTGGAGGAGCCTTGCTACTATCTACCATGGATGGTGAAGACTTTACGTCGCCTGTGAATTCGGAAGCAGTTAAAAAATACTTTGCTTGAAAGTGACCCGCTGGACAGTAAAAAGAGAGTCCAGGCAAAAATGGGGCATCCTGGCGAACCGTAAAAAATGAAAAAAGGGTTCGGGCAAAAGTTAGGGATAAAATTGAAAAGATGTACACCCGCGAAGTCGAAAACCTGCAAAGGGCGACTTCGGAAAAAAAGGGTATCCCGGTGAATTGAAGACCCGCAAAGGGTGATTCACGCAAAAGTTAGGGATTGAAAAAGCAAATGACTGTGGTCTGGATCTGATACAGCAGTGCTTAGTGGTTTGGGAGTACTTGAGGGTTCGTTTATCCAACACAATCTCTTCCGAAAATTGAATACCAGGAAAGCGCCAGAGTCAGGCGAGTCATAGGAGGATCAGCTCATGATGTTTGTCTGCACCACGTTGCCGACATATATACAAATATCGTTTTGTACTTTTTATTTTATGCTTTTTGTGCGTACATGTATGTGTGTGTGCGTAACTTCCTCTTTTCAGGAGTTACATCCGATGTACAAAGCTTCGCCTATTTACAGGCTCAATCAATAAAACATGTTATTAAGTATTTGATGTTTGTGCTTTACTATTTTGTATGTGGAAAACGCCGATGTTTCGATGAACTCGCATGTGCATAACTTTGCTGGCCCTTGCCAATGATTGATAAAACTTCGAATTGACTGAGGAGATGTCGTGGACATTAACCCGAATAGATTTGGTTGTGTAGATTTGTTTTGTCTCGTTTGTGTTTTGCAGGGTTCTCGCCCTTGAAGCGGACAATCAGAAAATGGTGGCCCCAGCCAGAGGCCCTGGAAGAAGGACTTGACTTTATTTCCCAGCAGGTCGCACCTCATCCCCAGAGGTCGAGACGATGTTATCCCTTGCCGAAGGAAGGATTAGTTTCCCCAGAAGAGTATCCTCATGGAAGTTTTCCACAGGACATCCCTAGCAAGTCAAAATCAGTATCCCCTGCAGAGGTTATACTCCCCAGAGAGTCGAGTATGTGCACGTTCAATCCCCAGCTGGGAGGATTTCTGCGGCGCTTAACCAAGGTAGTAGGTTCAGAAGGATTATCCCCACCGAGGATGGTTTTCTTTCTCCCCACAGGTCGTCGTGCTTTCATCAGGATGATTATCCCCAGCGGAGTGGTAACTCCGAGTTATAAATTGTACCCAGACAGTTGTCCCCCAGAAGGGTCGCTTCTCCCCCCAGCTAAGTTTGTTCACTAGCAGGGCGTTTTGTTCTTTTCCTCCCAGTGGAAATCGATGTGTAATCTCTCCCCGGCAGGGTTGGTCGTATTTCCGGCATTTATTTTGCCAGAATACTTTGCGATACCCGTTCATCCCCAACAGGGTGGTATTTGTCCTCAACAGCCGTGTTGAAGCAAGCTTGTCAGAGCTTCCCTAGCAGCCTGAACCTGCATTTGCATTTACATACATTATCATGTTTGCATCTACCCAAAAACGCGTAGCATTTCCATGCCGTATGGAGCATTACACCATTGCCAAACATACGCATGTTGAAACATAAGTCAGGTTGGTTAACCTTTTGCGTTCAGGTGTGTTTCTCAGCAGCAGTATGAAGTTACAGCTCAGATTTATTACCAGACAATCGAGGTCTCGCCGTGAGACATGCGATGATACAGTTCTTGTTATTATTCCCCACAGACTTACTGTTTGAAATTTCTCTTATCCGACCAGCGGAGTGTTTTCTCCAGGTTTGCTGTCGCGGAAGCATTTCAGGGCTTCATGAATCAAGATTTCAGAAGTGGTCACTACGGGTGTCGGGCAGTTATTTTCAGAATATCCCCAGGGGAGTTAGCTACTACCAAGAATAGGCAAGGAAGCTATGTCCAAGACGAATGTTCCTGTAAGAATCAGGCAGATGTGTTTTCCCGTATGAAGCAGGCGAATGAATGTTCCTGTAAGAATCAGGCAGATGTGTTTTCCCGTATGAAGCAGGCGGATGAACCTTTCCCTATATGAATCAGGCAGATGGAGTTTCCCGTATGAAGCAGGCGGATGAACCTTCCGGTATCCCGATAGACGATTCTCCCGTGATAGACAGAGTATGTGAGTTGTGTTTCGATATTTGACAAAAGTATTTTCCCCAAGGAAGTCGCCGTGATTTCCTCGTGTTACTATCCCTAGTAGAGCCCTCGTCCGATTCGTTTGTGGGTTGGGACCACCGGAATTGGCTACTGCAGAGGTAGGCAGAGAAACGGTATTCAGATAATATTCCCGTATGGAGCAGGCGGATGAACTTTCCTGTGTTCAGGCAGATGAACTTTTCCCGTATGGAGCAGGCGGATGAACTTTCCTGTGTTCAGGCAGATGAACTTTTCCCATATGAAGCAGGCAGATGAATTTTCCTGTGTTCAGGCAGATGGACTTTTCCCATATGAAGCAGGCGGATGGAGGTTCTTGTAATCAGGCAGATGACTTTTCCCGTATGAAGCAGGCGGATGGAGGTTCCTGTAATCAGGCAGATGACTTTTCCCGTATGAAGCAGGCGGATGGATTTTCCTGTGTTCAAGCAGATGGACTTTTCCCGTATGAAGCAGGCGGATGGAGGTTTCTGTAATCAGACAGATGACTTTTCCCGTATGAAGTAGCCAGATGGGGTTTCCTATGTGTAGGCAGATGATTTGCCTGTATGGATAGGCAGATGAGTCCCCTGTGATTAGATAGAAATGTTTCCCCAGCGAAGTCGTCGGGATTTTTCTGTGTGGACGAAATGTAGAGTCCTAACGTGGACAAAGTTTTATCCCCACGATGATAGAATCTTCTTTCGGGTTGATGAAAATGATCCCCAGCGGTCGCTAATTTGTTTTCTCCGGATTAACAGACAGCGGAATTTTAACATGGACAAAAGGCGGGATGTTTCGACAAGAGAGAGTTCAAGGCCTGGGGCGTTACGCAGGCGGTTGACATTGAAATTAGATTTCGATATCAGATGGATCAGTTGGTTGCCGTAACAACCAGATTCAGTTGGTGGATGTTGTTTTCCCAAGCAGTTTGTGCGGTTTATTTCTGCGGTTGGCAAATTTCCGGGTTCTTGGTATTCAACCGTCTCGTACCTCGATTGTTTGAAGGTCGTTCGCTCTTCACCCAGTCGGGTCCAAGCCGTTTGAATAGGGGCAACTGTTGCACCCTAAAATTTGCTCAACCTATTTCACCTGGTTTATGTTTCAATTGCATTATCATTTGCATAGTCACATCATGTACATAGTCCAATCATTTGCATATCATAACATAGCAAGTCATCTAGCAGGGGATCAAGTGCCATCCTTATCTAAAGAAGCACATCAAGGGGCCTTATTCAAGCTGAAGAACATCCAAGTCATTAAGAAATGGGTTGAATCTTTGAGGAGATTTGAATGTCAACAAGTAGATTCCTCTCCTAACTTGAGGTGTATCGAGGGTCATCAATGGGGTATGAAGCATGGAATTATGAATTTGAGGTGTGTATGGATCCTATGGGAGGCCTAGAGAGCCCTATTGAAGCTCAGACAAGTCATGGCATCAAGTTCAAGAACCACAGTTGAGGTGTGTACAAGTAGGGTTTCATCTGGGTAACCCTAGGTCAAGGAGAGCAAAGAAAGGGCATCAAGACTTAGCTATAGGTCATGAAAGTCATGGGTTGAGATGTTAAATCATGTGTATGGGTGAGTCAAGATCAAGTTCACGAGAATCAAGAGTGGTTGGAGGGGTTTGAGACAGGGTTCTTAGGGTAAAATCCCCTGTATAGCACTGGACTTCCAAGCTACACAAGTCAAAATACAAGTTTCAAATGGATTCTTGGTAAACATGAAACTTGTAGATCTTCTCAATAGCTTTAATTTGAGTACTAGAAGTCTTCAAGAAGATTTGTGGAACTCAAGTTATGGTTCTTGCAAGTTATGGGTCACCAGAGGACATTGAAATTTATCTGTGAAAGTCACTTGACTTCCAAGCAACTTTTTCCCATCAAGGAGTTTTCAAATGGATTCTTGGCCAACATAAGAATTGTGGGGCTTTATCTTAAATTTAATTTGAGTACTATAAGTCCTCAATAAGATTTGTGGAACTCAAGTTATGGTCTTGCCAATCCAGGGGTATTTTGGGAAAGTTGAATTATAGGTCATTTTTCAACATAGGTCAAAATCTCTATCTTCCACTCCTCAAATGAAAAAATGTTCAACATGAGATGTGCTTAAAATGATGTTTTTAGGTCAGATGAGAAGTCATGGGTGATTTAAATGGCTTGCTTCACAAAGTGATCCAAAATGGCCTAAAATAAGGATGGATTTTAAATGAACCAAAGAGGGAAATTATGATTTTTGAGCCATAGGTCCAAACCAGTCCATATGACATACCAAATTGATCAGGAAATGCATTTTAAACACAATGACATTTCCACATTTTTGAGTTGAGGGTTAATTTCATGACTTCCTTTGTAAAGTTATTACTTACATTACAAGTCACAATGCCAAAATAAGAATTAGGGCAATTCAGGCCAAGCTAACTATCTAAACACACTCCATAACCAATTTGCAGTTGAATAGAAAATTCTAGAGTAAGATGGAAGCTCAGAATCGTGACTGTAGCATTGGAGTTTCATGGCCATGACAGAATTTTGAATTAATGGATTTGGGCCTGAATTGGATTGAATAAGCCCACAAACACTTCATATTTAAGCTCTAGAGTGAATTCAGATTCAGTTTGGTGCAGAATTCATGGAGGAGAGGAAGATTGAAATTGAGTTTCAAGAGCTTCAACTCAGAATCGGTTTTGGAGTTCAAGGCACATTCAAGCCAAATTGAGGGTTGGAAAAGCTTTATCTTGCTTCATTTATCGTGTTTGAAGAGTTGCACAGCTTGAATCCATCATTTTCTACCTCTGTTGATCCCATTTTCACAGGTATGTAATTCTTGAATTCCTTCATAATCTAGGGAGAATTAGCTTAGATTGTGTATGTGGTTAGGACTTAGAGATGATAAGGATCGTTTCTGGATTGGTTTAGAGTGGATTGGTGACAATTAAGTGTGATGCACAATTTCTGTTAAGAGACGGTTATGGATGATCTTGAGGTTTCAAGTTGAGTTGGATAGTTCATCATGATCAGTGAAGAATGAGGAACAATTTTGTGGTTTCAATTTTGCAAATGGAGCTTTGTGAAATCTTGACACATTTTAGAGAATGAATCGGTTTTGAGAATCCATGAGGATCCAGAGGATTTAGAGATTATATTTGGAATCTATGTGAAATGCTGGTCAGAATTGGTATAAGATTTGTCTTGTTTGGTCACCTGTAACCACCACTCCACCGGAGAAGACGGTGGAAACCACCGTGAACCACCACCTGAGAATAGTCTCAGGTCGCCTGAGCTTGTGGAGAAGATGAAGTCCCAACCCTCAGATCACATTGACTTGTTGACTTTCTCACGTATCCAAGGGCCATGATTCAAACTCAGAAGTTGCCTCCATTTGCCAAAACGCCCCGTTTCAATAATTGAGGTGGCAACCCATGTCATTCCCAGTCAGCAACTCATGTGGACACACTCATGACTCTCAGATGCGCTTACTAGTCTCTCCATCTGATGGCTCCCATTTAATCCAGTTTTTTTAATTTCTTTTATTCTTTTTAATATTTTCTTTTATTCCATTTTATTTCTAAAAATCATAATAAATCCAATATTGATCCAAAAAATATTTTTAAAATACCTCCATGATCTTGGATTTAATTTTGATTTTATGAAATTAATAAATCCAATTTTTATCCTTTTTTCAATTTAATTTGAATTTTTCCATTTTTATTATTTTCTTTAAATTTGGTATGTTTGCTACATGTTCTTGCTGATTTTCTTGTGATCAATTGGTGAATGATTTTAAGTTGATTCTTGCTGGATTGATTAGATTAGGGAAGCATGTACCCTTAGAAATTTTATCATATTTTTGTGAATAAAATTTAGGTTAGTTTGAGAGGTGAATAGGAGAGGTGTTAGAATTAGGGTTTCAAGGCAGATAGTTGTAGTGTTGTGCATAGTTTGAGGATTCAATGGTTGATCCAGGGTTTGGGATTCCTATGGGGTATTGGGTATAGGGTTAGGTTCCCTTAGAAATTTACCTAGGATTTTCTGATAAGCTTTAGCATTTTATCTGATTTTTGCAACTTGTGTGATGATTATGGGTTTCTCCTTTGGGTGTTGGATTTGGTTATGCTTGTGTGGGGCTATTTTGGAGTGCTTTTGGCTTGGGCTTTGCTTGGATGACTTGAAGATCAAATGAAGTTGCTTTGGGATGACTTGAAGAAGCTTGGAGTTGAAGACTTCTCTTTTGTTAGAGGGTTTGTCAGAGGCTTAGGAGTTAGGATATATAGGAAGAGCATTAGAGTAGTCTTGTTTCTTCTGTCAAACATAGAGAGCTTCTTGTGCCTTTATTCCATCCCATGACACAAGGTCCCCCAAAGAAGTTCCATCTCTCCTTAGGAGGGATGTAGAGCATGCTTTGGTTGGGTAGAACCTTGAGGATACATTTCATTTGCCATGTTAAGATCTTAGTGTCATACCCCAAATTTGTCCTACCTCTTGAGATTTCCTTATACCAAGTGGTTAGGATTGTTTAAACGTGGAATCATATCTTTATTCAGCCTTGGGTGAAGATTCAAGATTATGGATGTTTCTGGGAGTTAATTTGAAACATTGTTCAGTAATTTCAAGAGTGATTCTAGCTTCGATACAAGAGTGGCATCAACATTGAAATTCAAATTTTATCAAACATGATTCATTTTGGTTCAAGGTTAAGGAAAATGATTTCAAGTGTGAGTGTATATTTGCAAAACATCACTAACTTGCATTCAAGATTCACAATCTAAATTTGTCACGAGCAAAGATCAGTTAATTACACATCAATTTTGTAAGGATTGGTTTCAAGCCACGAATTTTCATGATTTATCTTAAGTTATTACAAATGTGTGAGGCATTCCCAAAATTTGATTAAAGAATCACGTGAAGCATGCTGGTGCCTATTGGGCCAAACGTTTTGGCAGAGCAGATGATGTACATTTATTGCACGTATCACATATGATTGTGGTAGCTATGATGCTACATTTCAGTTCTTGGTCAGTACAGCAATTCTAGTATTAAACATTACTAGCCTTTGGCTCCACTTCATCCAAACATTCCATAAAAAGCAACAATTAATATTACAGTGATGTTTGTTTTGAGATTTAGGTTCCAAGACATTACAAACAAGATAAGATGTTAACTATAGCCTAGAATCTGTCGAGATTTACAAAAAAAGTGATAAGAGTTGGAGTAAGCTAGTGCTTGTTGAAGAATCCCATGAGTCGTAGACATATTAGGAACGGACACCTGAACGAGAAAACTTCTTCTCTATTTTGGTTACTCTAAGCGAAATTTTTATGAGGACAGTCACCATCGATATTCGACCTTGGCGAAATTGTCGATTTTCAGAGGCAGGGCAGTCTCAATGCTACGATGACGGCAGCATGATCTGCAAAGCCAGACACAGAAATATAGGTCAATAAGACATTTTCAAGGATGAGATGCATATCAATAATGAGAATGTAAGTTGAATGAATAATACCAGCAATCGCAAAACTGTTACAAAACTATTGCAGGTTTTGTTCTGATAAACACAGCTCGTATTTCGCCGCAGCGGTCATTAATCATCCTACCACACAAAGCTGGTAGCGCCAGCGTGTGATTCATGATTCATAAACCTGCTACACCTACGACAGACAAAGAAGGAAGTGAGTTTGTGATATTATTCCCTGAAAACGTAGCAGCACACTCGCAACAGCTGCAGGGCCGTTACACCATTACCTGCCATACACACTTGCAAAGGAAAATTCTTTCAAGACACATTCAGTCATTGCATATTTTATAGAACGCAATCAGGTCGCAACTTGTAGCTGCGGAAAGTCTCTCTGAATGCCTTTCAAGACAGATGACTACAACCTACAAACAGATGACTGCAATCAGCCAATTTCTTCTGGTTTAGAACAACTCATAACCTACAAAAAGTGAAAAAAGGACAAGCGGTTGTGATTCGGATATGTTGAGAAGTATTAATGATGGCAATGCATCTATAGAGTTCTTTTACTTAAGACCAGGATGGGGAGAAATTCGAAGTAAAAAGGACTTACAAGGACAACATCGCGAGAAGCTACCGCGCCGCTTGGCATCAGGTAAAGGCCAATACCTACAGAACTGTAAACAAAAAAACAATAATCTCAATAGCAGCGCATCTTCTCGGCAACTGGCCTCGCATAAAAATAAGTTTTAAAAAAAATAATAATAACTTGAGTAAGGATGTCTGGAGCAACACAAGTCTTGATGTCAGAATTTGAATTAGAGACATTGAGAAGTGTCTTTTGGACAGTTGAGTTTTTGACAGGGCTTTGTTACAGTGGAGTTGAAAATGTGCAGCAAGATTTGATGAAGTTTTCATGGAAATCAGTGAGAAATTCAATCCTTTGCCTTGAAGCCTCAGCTCTGTTTTGCTGCTGCCGCGAATTTCTATGAGAACTCGCCATAGTCATTATCATGAAGGAGTGATTAATTGTTTTTCTTGAGCAGCAAGGATGGGAAGGATTTGAAAATCTATACCATAAATCGGACAACCCTGTCACGCCGAGAAACACACAAGGGAACTCATTAAGAGTCACGGCGAGAAATTCTATGCTTATGTCAAGAAATTAGGAATGAGAATGAAGTAATAAGTCTCACCAAGAAAATGTCCAGATCATTCACAACTTCATCCTCCAATTGACAGCAATTGTATCTTACAAAGCCAGCCACAACAGTAAGGAATGCGCAAGCTCCGCAGGATGCCTTCCATCACTGCCAAGGAAACCTTCACAGAACTGCACCAGCCAAACAAGAAATCCTGCAACAGAAGTTACAAAATTGTGACAGAAGAGTAATATACCCAATTCTTTTACAAAGTGCAACTCAGCCCAATATTAAAAGTGCAGTACCTTCATCATGCCTGCAATTCTAGCAAATTGTGCACGACTAGCTCATACCACAGTACGCAGTTTATGTCGTACCGGTAGCAGTCCACACCAAGTCTTCATACCGTTCAAAATTTCAGCCCCGGCGATAATGAGTAATGCGCAGCAGCATGATCCACCACCGACTAAAGGCAAAAGCTGTGGTTTTTATTTTATATAATCCAAAGTGGCCCTACGACTCACGCGTGAAAACGGGACCTGCATATCTTATATTACCATCACCGTAATTCCCGCAAATCCCTCATAAAAGTGATAAAATGCAGGTTTATAGCAGCAGCTCTTGTATCCGTGACTTGCAGCAGACAGTATAAGCCATTTCAAATTCCAATTGCAACTCATAATTGAAGAACAAAATTGTTTAAAAAAGAAACACCACATACCCATGAATTTTCGCAACTTGACCCCATAACCGTCTGCGAAAAATAGTTTGCACCAGTTCACAACTTGAATTACAATAAACCCCACATGCTTTCCTGCATAATCAAACTTGCCAAGTTAAAACCCAAGACTAGTAAGTCATGATGCTTCACAAACTAAGCCACCTCATGGACCAATATGGAAAGGATTTCCGAGCTAAAACAAAACCGCGGTGATACACATCTATACATGCCAAATAACCTGTGAAGTGCAACAAACAAGACATGAAGGTAATTTGCAAAGCTAGCAAGCTGTTACGATTCTCACGCTATGGCCGCAACTTCAAAACCGTAACACAATTCATCCACTAACCTTCCAAATAACCTGCAAACAGAAAAAAAGCAAGGCAGAAGAGTAGTTAGGATCCGCAACAGGTCCGTAATGTACCTCGTGTTCGTTTCGATGGAAACTGACGGATATCCACGTACCAATTTCAGAATTGATAAAGGGTTCCTACTAGTTTAAAAAAAAAACAGAAAAGTGGACAAACTTCCAGAGCCATGATTTCAAGACAATCTCGACATGTTTTCAGCCATTACAATGCAACTTCCATGATCATGGGCTACAACTTCACAAAAGATTTCAGTAACAGAGTTCATATCTAATAAATCACAACACAACACATGTTAAAATAATGCAAGGAAAATGGTAATACACAAAAAATAATCAAAACCCTCATGTCACCAATTTTAAATGAAGAGAAATGAGAATATGATAATGAGCTTACATATCTCAGAGTGAGGAATCTGCAGCTGTTTGATATATGCACACCGAGTCTCAAACGAAACCGTCGGCTAAGCTTCAATTCATTCACAAGCCAAACAATCGCCTGCAGCCTGTATCAGTTCACAAACAAAGAAAAGGAAATAGTTAAAACCCCTGCATCATTTTTTAAATGTAGTTACAAATCAATTACCACAGTAAAAGTACAGAAAAGGGTAGTTACCGCAATGAAAATCAATTGAGGTCTTTACCCCACTACAGACAAAAGAGGAGGAAAAACCTCACCTCAATCCTCCAAATACCCTCCCCATATAAAACCATGAGGGAAGGCTGCAAAAGGGGGGAGAAAACCTAGGAGCCGCTACAGTGATACCCATATTCAAACTCTAAAACTCATCTCAGAAACATCTCAAAACCACATCCGATTCCAAATCCTTCACGACCACAAACCCTTTCCGCCGCAACCCCTTTCGTCATAAACCTTCACTGAAGCCCATTTTTGAATCCCATTCTCATCCTCTGAATCTCCTTCCCTCAAATCTCTTCGACTCCATCCGCTTCGTAAAAATAAAATAAAAAACAGATTTCAACTTCCATAACCCCTTGCTCCTATTCATCATCTTCACAAACCACTTCAATCCTCATTATCATCGTTCTTAATCACATTCTCAGAAATCTCCTCACGAAACACTCACCGACGGAAACCCGTTCCAAAACCTTCGAACCGCCGCTTTCTCCGCTCGAAACCACCATTAATAAACCTTCTTCTTGTACAAACCCAACGAACTTCCTCCCTCATATCCAAACCCAGAACGCATTCAACCCAAACTCCTCACTCACAAACCCATTTGTCGAACCCCATATCTTCAACCACAACCAGAAAATCCATAAAGCCAAACTCATAAGCAAAAAGGAATAGAAGAGAGAGTTTGGGAAAAGTGATTTGAAACCAACGAACTGGAGAGGAAAGCGAAATCATTCTTCTTCGTTTCTTATTTGTACGGATGGTTTGGGTCTTTAGTAACCCGTGAAGCTTTATTGACAAAGGTGATAGGTTTTACCTAAATGACCCGTGGATAACTCGGTCCACTTCCCCCTTTTTGTTAAAAAATGTATAATAAGTTTTTGTTTTTTCTAATCTATAAATATATCTTCTTTAGTTTTTAACATATTTTATTTTAATTTCTTAAGAACGTAATATATTATGTAATATATTTTGTATAAACTAATTTTTTTTTCAGGTTTGTAAATACGTTCTAAGCGATTATCTTTTTATAATTTGTTTATATTAGATTTTTTTTATATATATTTCTAATTTAAATTTCTTTTAGAAAACTCTTTAGCATTTTCTTTATTTTTTAGAATCTATATATTTTTAGAGTTAGATTTTATTTTTCATTTATCATTGGACATTTTATTCCACTTTTCCCTTTTTCGGTCGATGAAGAAGTTTCCACCGTTTAACCGTCAAATTATTGGCGTGAAACAAAGGATCCGAGACCATCTTCTTTTTCCGATTTTATTTCGATTTTTGGATCAATGAAGTCTTTTATTCGTAAGCGTCGCGTATCGAAGTTGATAACCTTCTCGATTTCAAATCTATGGTGAATGACCATTGAGGTCATTTTCCGTACTTTGGGATCGTGATAGGCTACCTTCGATTAATCGGCATTATGTTTGCGATTAAGACGAGATCTTATTCTTTCGTGTCCCGATTCGATTCACTAAACTAACCAATAACTTTAATTTCCGTTAAATATTATTGTGGATATTATTGTTATATTATCTTACTATATTATTGTCATATTATTTATTCATACTATTATTATCATATCTCATTATTCATATTCATTCAGCTATATTCAAAAATACCTAATGAATTATCGAAACTCCTAAAAGCCAAATTGGTGGACTGTTGGATCTTTGGTCATTTGCAGGTATCCTAACTTTGAGTCATGCCCGACTTTGCTCAAGGCGTAGTCTAGGACACAATGCACACACACGACTTTCTCTTGGGCTACCTGACAATGAGACCCCTTTATTTCGTGCAATCCCGTGTAAATTACATGTATCCCTTCCCCATTCTGATGTATGTTTCGCATTTATTTGATTATTAGTTTATCTCCTAGGAGCACCCATAGGGACTAGAGCGGATCAAACTATTTTCAAACTAATTCTCGATTCATCATCGAGCCACTTTCAAACATCCCGCAAGTCGAGTGCTCATACGCATTCGCCATCAACCTATTACAACTCGACCCTTGATGCGTAAGTCAAGTCGGTCTCTTTTTCAAACAATTTCATTTTCAACACGCGTTGCACGCGATAATGAGTCAAACCCTTGATCCAACGTCAAGAGGATTTTCAAAACAAACTATCAATCAACTAACAACTATTCAATTCTTTTCAAGGTGTAAAGAGTAGGTTCAAGTCTTTGATCTTGCTTTCCGTTGTTTATATGCGAGTTATCTTATTCGTGTGTGAGCAATTGACGCCTTTAAATAATATTAACAAACTCGACAACATTCAACCACCCTTCAATTACTCATCCTTTCACTCACCTTTCAAACAACTTCTTTTATGATGAAAAAGAGAGTGTCTCAAGTCTTTGGTTCGCTCTCCCGACTACTTGGATCCGAGAAGCCTTTCTCAAGCTTCAAGTAGTCGGCATCCGACCAATCTCATCCTTTTATACCCCTTTTCAAATTCAAACAACCCTCTTTTACGATGAAAAAGAAAGTGTTAGTCTTTGGTTCGCTTTCCCGATTACTTGGGGTCTGTGAAGTCTTTCTTAAGCTTCAAGTGATCGTCATCATTTCAACCTTATCCTTTCGAACACATCATTCCTTCATGATGAAAAAGAGAGTGTTCCAAGTCTTTGGTTCGCTCTCCCGATTACTTGGGTCCGAGAAGTCTTTCTTAAACTTCGAGTAATCGTCATCCGTACCCCTTCAAACTCAATTCAAATCCAGTTTCTTTCGTGGTTGTTACCATGAACTACGACTGCTCTAATTCTTCATTCACTCTAGAATGTAAGATACGTAGGCACAAGATTGCGATGATCTTGGCGAGCACAATCCCTTCCATCTTCCATTTCCCCCCATCCTTTCCCGTAGTCGAACTACGACTCTCTGATTCCTCATTCTCTTTTGAATGAGCATACGTAGGCACAAGGGCCCCAATCCTTGGCGAGCACCCTATCCTCTAACCATCCCCTTTCCCCTAGTGTCTTTATCCCTTTATAGTATCCTTTAGCATTTAGTAGCGAGAAGAGAAGAATTAAGTTTAGCTAACATCCTTTAACTCGAATTAAGAGGTTCCCGTCGAGTACGACGGACGTGAGGGGTGCTAATACCTTCCCCTCACGTAACCGACTCCCGAACCCGGAACTTGGTTGCGACAGCCCGGTTCCTATCCTTTTCGTTTTAAGAGGTTTTCTCGATATTTTCCTCTCCCGTTAATTCGGGAAAAATAAAGTTTGGTGGCGACTCTGTCGAACCGCAATTTCCGCGCCTTTCGCGCGAGGGTCGTATGTTCGAAATGAATTTTCGAGGTGCGACAGGTGGCGACTCTGCTGGGGACATTGCTCCATGCAAGAGAGAGTCAATCCTATCTTAGTTTGAGTTGCTAGCTTGTTGTCTTTTATTTTCTTCTCGCTTATTTATTGGTATCCTTGTCTTAGTTTCTTATGCTTGAGGCATTGTGGGGGTTGCTATACTTATGGTTACTTTGTGAGATGGCTCTACACCCGAGTCCGAGTATAACCCTAGGATTAGGATGGTGGTTGTGTAGTGGAGACTTGCATGGAGCCTTTCACGTTAAGTTCAAGCGAAAACCCCGCTTGGAGTAGATTCCTTGGAGATATTGTTGTTGTGGTAAGTCTTTGCCATTACAATAATGTTTTCAAGTTTGAATCATTTATCCCAAGGACCATAAACCGTTTTATCCATGGTGGTTGGTAGTGTTAATTCTTTGTGAATTAATACGAACGCCCCAATCAGATGAGATCCCTTGAACGTATTACTTTCTTACAGTATTATTTTAAACCTCGATCTATGACTCTGAGAACCTTTTCTAGAATCCGTGTGTCGATGGTTGTGTAGTTGATGCCTCCGAGAAGTCTTTCTCGCGTGGAAGATACGAGAACCTCACCTAGAGGAGATTCTTTTGAGAATATTATCATCATGATGAGGCTTTGTCATGGCAGTAATATCTTTGAAAGATATCCATGACTCTAGGCACCTACCCGTTTTAGAATCCTACTCGTGGGGGTTTCTTTGAGCAGTGACTGTGATCCTTGAACCGTTCACCCGGCAAATCTCAGAATTGTTTGAATTTGTGATCCTGTGATCCTCGATCTTGCATCTTACATTGCATATCATTTGCATTGCATCTCATTTGTTGTGCATCTTGCATTCTCCTTCCTTCAGCAGTTTCTCATGTTTCTCTTTCCTTCATATTCAGTAAATCAAGCTGAGTCCACGACACCAGTACGCAACTAGAGCCAATACAAGACGAATGATGGAGCAGATTCAACAGGAGCAAGCTACCTTCAGGGAAGAGTTGGATTCTATGAAAGGAAAGATCGACCAGATCCTCAAAGCCATCCTCGCAGCCAGAAGAGAGGAAGAACGGCGTGAAGCCGCTGCTGTCGTCAATAACAATGGTCAAGGACAAGGGTCTACTGCCATCCCTTTGGTTCCAATTCTAAATCCTTATGGGATGCCGTTGAACTTCAATAACGCAGCCGAAGGGAACACTTCTCATCCAACCCCAGCACCCGGAGTTACCATTGGAGCTATCCCGCAGGCCCAGCCTACTGCTGTGCAAATCCCAGCTCCCCATATCGAAGATACTCTGATGGATCAGTATGACGACGTTCAGAACTATCATGCTGCTATCCCCATTGCCAGTCCCGTTGCTGCTCAGGATTCTGAAGCCATGAAGATGTGCCGAGATCTAGCCGAGAAACTCTGAGCCATGGAGGGGCACAGTTCAAATTCTTTCAGTGCTTTAGAATTATGCTTGGTGCCTGATGTTGTCATTCCTCCCAAGTTTAAGGTGCCCGAATTTTCGAAGTACAAAGGTCTCAGTTGCCCGAATATTCATCTGAAGATGTACTGTCGCAAGATGGCTGCCTATGCCAGAGACGAAAAGCTCATGATCCATTGCTTCCAAGACAGTTTTTCTGGGGCATCACTCGAATGGTATATGCAGCTGGAACATAACAGCGTGCGCACTTGGGACGAGCTAGCTGATGCATTTGTCAAGCAGTACAAGTACAACACCGACCTTGCTCCTAACCTTACTCAGCTTCAGAGTATGACTCAGAAGGACAACGAATCCTTCAAGGAGTACGCGCAACGATGGGGAGAGCTAGCTGCAAGGGTGCATCCACCTCTGGTTGACCGTGAATTGACGACATCTTCATGGGTACCTTGCAAGGCCAGTACTACGAAAAGCTGATCAGAAGTGTCTCCGCTAGATTTTCTGACTTGGTGATCATTGGTGAGAGACTTGAAGAAGGGCTGAAGAGTGGAAAGATCCCAGGAGGTTCTAACAACCAGGCTAATGCCAAGAAGCCTTTCAATGGATACAAGAAGAAGGAGGGCGAAACAAATGCCATCTTTTTGCAGAAAGGGCAAGCTTCTCAACAAGCTCCTGCTCCTATGCCTTATCAAGTTCCTTATTATCAGTATCCGTATGTTGCTGCTGCGCAATATGCTCCAACGCCTTATCAGCCAGCTGTTCAAGCGGCGCAAGCTCAGATGCCACGACAACAGGCTCCTCAGCAACAAGCCTACAACCAGCAAGGATATCGATATCCTCCTCAGCAACAACAGATACAAGCTACTCAGCAACGACAAGGTGCTCGCCCACAGCGTCCGCAGAGAACATGGAGACCAGATAGAGTCTTTGATCGTCTACCAATGACATATGCCAAAATCTTTGCTCAGTTGATGGAGAAGAAAGTTGTTGTTCCGAGAGATTTGGCTCCTCCAACTGTCATTCCTGCCGATTACGATGCAAATGCTCATTGTGAGTTTCATAAGGGCGCTCCAGGTCACACCATTGAGGACTGCAGGGCTTTCAAGCACATAATTCAATACATGATCGACAGGGATGCTATCAACTTCAATGGGAAGTCTCCAAATATCATCAACAATTCGATGCCACCAGTCAACTAGTGCCAACGTCAGATCGATTCCAGTCAAGTTCATTCCTCGAAGAAGGCAGTCATGTTGCCATTTCATTATTCGCAGTTCTTATATTTTGTCTTTGTTTATTTAAGTATTGTATGCTTTGAACAATTGCCATTCGTACTTGGTTTTCATTAATGTATCGTTTATGCATGCTTTGAATTAGTTATGTCGTATTCACTCATTTTTCACTTATCACCGACACATTTATTCACTCCACTCTATTCACTGTTGTTTAGCTTGATTTGAGGGAGGATGATGAAAACGAGATACCCATAATTGCAAATCGTATGCTTTCAGACCGAATCTCGTCAATGATGTACAGGCATTGCTTCAAATCCCCAAACACTGGAGATATAAGGAGTTAATCCCTAGTAAACCACTTCGAGCCTAGCAGTTTCCTTCGGATATTCAAACCTTTACGCTCAACCTGGGGCAGGGTAGTGTTCAGTTAATTCAACCCCGCACTCGAATCAACAAGCAAAATTCAGAAGACGTTTGTTCTTCAATGACCCATAACATGGCAGTCACAACCTTCCAACAAAATCCAAAAAAAAAACATCAAAAGCCTGCTAAGTCAGACACCTTAGAGGGGACTTAGGCAAAATCAAGGCAATCCCGATGGATCTGACAAGCAAAGTCAATCCATGCAAAAATTAGGGATCAAAATAAAAGCAAAAGAGGACCCCGAAATCCTCAACAAAAACAAAAAAAGATTCAGTGGCCACCCAGATCAAAAGGGCACTGGCATCCATCAAAATAAGGTGACTTCCACGTCGAGCAAACCTTGAACCTTCAAGCTTACACCGTCCAAACAAGTGTAGAATTAACTGAGCGTAGGACTGGAGATCATTAAGAAGAAGGGGTGGGTACAAATCATACTTTGAGCCTAGCATCCTTTGTTTAATAACCGTAAACCAGGCCACGTTACAGCCCTCGAAAGACCTAATTAACGCGAGGTTTATTCTGAAAGCATACTATTGCGAGGTTGCGTAACCTGACTCCTCACATGATTTCTAATCATCAACATCGGTGTCATTATCCTTGTTATATCTTCTACACCGATCAAAAGTAGCACAATGTTTGGGCTAATGGTCCATCCATCCCACTACCACGACACTCTCAATAAATGACACACTTTTTCAAAACTTACGTTGAACTTTGCATTAATATTACCATTTATGAATGTACAATTTTTAATTGCAAATCAGTGCTAGGTATTCAAAGACATTTCAACAAGGGGAAATGGAGGAGGAACTTGACTTTTTGTGGCGTACACGAAGCAAGATTATTTCAAAGCCCACAGGCTGGGGCAAACCATTCAACAGATCGATCTGGGGCAGACCATTGCCATGTTCAAACTGAGGCAAGACCAGGTCGTCCTGACCAACAAGAAGAGTTGCAACCTTCTCTGAAACAAACCTACAGCAAACCACCAAGTACCCAGACTTGGGGCATCCAGAGTATCTTCGTCTGTGTCAATCATGGCGTCTTCAGCAAACTGCGTGTCGAGGAAGTCAATCCCCCCCCACCACCCAAAATCCAATTCGCTTTGGCAACTACCCAAAGTCCACCACGCTGGCGTCTCCCTGCATTTCCAATTACCCGTCTGCATCATACGCATTGCATTCATCATCATAAGAATTTTACATCATTTTGCATAACCAATCATATCATACTTCCCCAGATTTTGCATCTCCGCTCGTCAGCATTTGCATTTGCACTTCCATTCGTTATGGAACATCATTTTACATCCAGCATTGGCATATGCAAGTTAAGGTCCAGGATCAATTTCGAAGATTTCCAAGACCATCATCAGCCCAGTCAAGGGCACTCTTCGCAAGATTATGGGTTCTCCCACGAAATTCAGAGATATTCAAAGCAAGATTCAGCCCAGTCAGGGGCATCTTTTTTTTCCAGACCATGGGTATCTTCCATGGCGTATCTCAACCTTGGGTTTGATCAGATATGCAAATCAACATTCAGCCTAGTCAGGGGCATACCATTCAAGACCGTGGGCATTCCCACTAAGTTGTTCAAACTTTTGTTGGGCAAATCCAAGAAGTTCAGTGCAAGATCCAACCCGAGCAGGGGCATCTTCAGCAAAACCATGAGCGTTCTTCATGAAGTTGTTCAACCTTTTGTTGAGCAAAACAAGACATCAAGACAAACTCAGCCCAGCCAAGGGCATCCTCTTCAGAATCCATGGGCGTAACCATGAAATCATTTCAACAATTACGAACTCCAGGCAAGTCAGTGGTCGTCCCCATTGATTCATTTCAACCCAATCTTCCTCTTGGGTATTCCCCAATGAGTTGTATTCAGCAGGCGTGACTGTTGTCAATTGCCTTACTATCATCCTTTTGGTGATAGCCGAACTTCGTCAGTTTAACATAGCCTGCATCCTTTCGATGTTGGTAACCTTCAATTTGTGTTCGCCCTATCATCCTTATGGTGGTAGTGGCTGGTGTGAGTTTCGCTCCATCATCCTTTTGGTGGTGGGTCCGGCATTTCGTCGATGTCAGATTGTGCAATGGTGTTTGTCCTATCATCCTTTTGGTGGTAGTAACTGGTTGTGTTTTGCTCTGCCATCCTTTTGGTGGTGGGTCTGGCATTTCGTCGATGTCAGATTGCGCGATATTTTGTTTGTGTTTCGCTCCATCATCCTTTTGGTGGTGGGTCTGGCATTTCGTCGATGTCAGATTGTGCGATGGTGTTTGTCCTATCATCCTTTTGGTGGTAGTAACTGGTTGTGTTTCGCTCTGCCATCCTTTTGGTGGTGGGTCTGGCATTTCTTCGATGTCAGATTGCGCGATATTGTGTTTTGTGTTTCGCTCCGTCATCCTTTTGGTGGGGGGTCTATCATGGTCACTAATGATAGATTGTGCGATGTGTTTTGTGTTTCGCTCTGTCATCCTTTTGGTGGGGGGTCTATCATGGTCATTAGTGATAGATGGTGCGATGTGTTTTGTGTTTCGCTCCGTCATCCTTTTGGTGGGGGGTCTATCATGGTCATTAATGATAGATTGTGCGATGTGTTTTGTGTTTCGCTTCGTCATCCTTTTGGTGGGGGGTCTATCATGGTCATTAGTGATAGATTGTGCAATGTGTTTTGTGTTTCGCTCCGTCATCCTTTTGGTGGGGGGTCTATCATGGTCATTAGTTATAGATTGTGCGATGTGTTTTGTGTTTCGCTCCGTCATCCTTTTGGTGGGGGGTCTATCATGGTCATTAGTGATAGATTGTGCGATGTGTTTTGTGTTTCGCTCCGTCATCCTTTTGGTGGGGGGTCTATCATGGTCATTAATGATAGATTGTGCGATAGTTTGTTTTTGTTTCGCTCCATCATCCTTTTGGTGGGGGGTCTGTCATCTCGTCTGATGCCAGATTGTGCGATAGTGTTTGTCCTATCATCCTTTTGGTGGTAGTGGCTGGTGTGTGTTTGCACTATCATCCTTTTGGTGGTAGTAGCCGTGTGTGTTTCGTCACATCATCCTTTTGGTGATGGTGACCTTTTGCCAATTATTTACAGTTTACTCAAGGGCATATCCCATCCAGCTTTTCAATTCTCAGACATTTCTTTTTCGGACAAATTCAGGTTCTTCTTTATATCTAATTGACTTCTACCTCGGAATAATGAACGCTGCAGGATTTCATTTCCTTAGGTCTAAGCCAATCAGATAGGGGCATGTGTCATACCCCAAATTTGTCCTACCTCTTGAGATTTCCTTATACCAAGTGGTTAGGATTGTTTAAACGTGGAATCATATCTTTATTCAGCCTTGGGTGAAGATTCAAGATTATGGATGTTTCTGGGAGTTAATTTGAAACATTGTTCAGTAATTTCAAGAGTGATTCTAGCTTCGATACAAGAGTGGCATCAACATTGAAATTCAAAATTTATCAAACATGATTCATTTTGGTTCAAGGTTAAGGAAAATGATTTCAAGTGTGAGTGTATATTTGCAAAACATCACTAACTTGCATTCAAGATTCACAATCTAAATTTGTCACGAGCAAAGATCAGTTAATTACACATCAATTTTGTAAGGATTGGTTTCAAGCCACGAATTTTCATGATTTATCTTAAGTTATTACAAATGTGTGAGGCATTCCCAAAATTTGATTAAAGAATCACGTGAAGCATGCTGGTGCCTATTGGGCCAAACGTTTTGGCAGAGCAGATGATGTACATTTATTGCACGTATCACATATGATTGTGGTAGCTATGATGCTACATTTTAGTTCTTGGTCAGTACAACAATTCTAGTATTAAACATTACTAGCCTTTGGCTTCACTTCATCCAAACATTCCATAAAAAGCAACAATTAATATTACAGTGATGTTTGTTTTGAGATTTAGGTTCCAAGACATTACAAACAAGATAAGATGTTAACTATAGCCTAGAATATGTCGAGATTTACAAAAAAAAGTGATAAGAGTTGGAGTAAGCTAATGCTTGTTGAAGAATCCCATGAGTCGTAGACATATTAGGAACGGACACCTGAACGAGAAAACTTCTTCTCTATTTTGGTTACTCTAAGCGAAATTTTTATGAGGACAGTCACCATCGATATTCGACCTTGGCGAAATTGTCGATTTTCAGAGGCAGGGCAGTCTCAATGCTATGATGACGGCAGCATGATCTGCAAAGCCAGACACAGAAATATAGGTCAATAAGACATTTTCAAGGATGAGATGCATATCAATAATGAGAATGTAAGTTGAATGAATAATACCAGCAATCACAAAACTGTTACAGAACTATTGCAGGTTTTGTTCTGATAAACACAGCTCGTATTTCGCCGTAGCGGTCATTAATCATCCTACCACGCAAGGCTGGTAGCGCCAGCGTGTGATTCATGATTCATAAACCTGCTACACCTACGACAGACAAAGAAGGAAGTGAGTTTGTGATATTATTCCCTGAAAACGTAGCAGCACACTCGCAACAGCTGCAGGGCCGTTACACCATTACCTGCCATACACACTTGCAAAGGAAAATTCTTTCAAGACACATTCAGCCATTGCATATTTTATAGAACGCAATCAGGTCGCAACTTGTAGCTGCGGAAAGTCTCTATGAATGCCTTTCAAGACAGATGACTACAACCTACAAACAGATGACTGCAATCAGCCAATTTCTTCTGGTTTAGAACAACTCATAACCTACAAAAAGTGAAAAAAGGACAAGCGGTTGTGATTCGGATATGTTGAGAAGTATTGATGATGGCAATGCATCTATAGAATTCTTTTACTTAAGACCAGGATGGGGAGAAATTAGAAGTAAAAAGGACTTACAAGGACAACATCGCGAGAAGCTACCGCGCCGCTTAGCATCAGGTAAAGGCCAATACCTGCAGAACTGTAAACAAAAAAACAATAATCTCAATAGCAGCGCATCTTCTCGGCAACTGGCCTCGCATAAAAATAAGTTTTAAAAAAAATAATAATAACTTGAGTAAGGATGTCTGGAGCAACACAAGTCTTGATGTCAGAATTTGAATTAGAGACATTGAGAAGTGTCTTTTGGACAGTTGAGTTTTTGACAGGGCTTTGTTACAGTGGAGTTGAAAATGTGCAGCAAGATTTGATGAAGTTTTCATGGAAATCAGTGAGAAATTCAATCCTTTGCCTTGAAGCCTCAGCTCTGTTTTGCTGTTGCCGCAAATTTCTATGAGAACTCGCCATAGTCATTATCATGAAGGAGTGATTAATTGTTTTTCTTGAGCAGCAAGGATGGGAAGGATTTGAAAATCTATACCATAAATCGGACAACCCTGTCACGCCGAGAAACACACAAGGGAACTCATTAAGAGTCACGGCGAGAAATTCTATGCTTATGTCAAGAAATTAGGAATGAGAATGAAGTAATAAGTCTCACCAAGAAAATGTCCAGATCATTCACAACTTCATCCTCCAATTGACAACAATTGTATCTTACAAAGCCAGCCACAGCAGTAAGGAATGCGCAAGCTCCGCAGGATGCCTTCCATCACTGCCAAGGAAACCTTCACAGAACTGCACCAGCCAAACAAGAAATCCTGCAACAGAAGTTACAAAATTGTGACAGAAGAGTAATAGACCCAATTCTTTTACAAAGTGCAACTCAGCCCAATATTAAAAGTGCAGTACCTTCATCATGCCTGCAATTCTAGCAAATTGTGCACGACTAGCTCATACCACAGTACGCAGTTTATGTCGTACCAGTAGCAGTCCAGACCAAGTCTTCATACCGTTCAAAATTTCAGCCCCGGCGATAATGAGTAATGCGCAGCAGCATGATCCACCACCGACTAAAGGCAAAAGCTGTGGTTTTTATTTTATACAATCCAAAGTGGCCCTATGACTCACGCGTGAAAACGGGACCTGCATATCTTATATTACCATCACCGTAATTCCCGCAAATCCCTCATAAAAGTGATAAAATGCAGGTTTATAGCAGCAGCTCTTGTATCCGTGACTTGCAGCAGACAGTATAAGCCATTTCAAATTCCAATTGCAACTCATAATTGAAGAACAAAATTGTTTAAAAAGGAAACACCACATACCCATGAATTTTCGCAACTTGACCCCATAACCGTCTGCGAAAAATAGTTTGCACCAGTTCACAACTTGAATTACAATAAACCCCACATGCTTTCCTGCATAATCAAACTTGCCAAGTTAAAACCCAAGACTAGTAAGTCATGATGCTTCACAAACTAAGCCACCTCATGGACCAATATGGAAAGGATTTCCGAGCTAAAACAAAACCGCGGTGATACACATCTATACATGCCAAATAACCTGTGAAGTGCAACAAACAAGACATGAAGGTAATTTGCAAAGCTAGCAAGTTGTTACGATTCTCACGCTATGGCCGCAACTTCAAAACCGTAACACAATTCATCCACTAACCTTCCAAATAACCTGCAAACAGAAAAAAAGCAAGGCAGAAGAGTAGTTAGGATCCGCAACAGGTCCGTAATGTACCTCGTGTTCGTTTCGATGGAAACTGACGGATATCCACGTACCAATTTCAGAATTGATAAAGGGTTCCTACTAGTTTAAAAAAAAACAGAAAAGTGGACAAACTTCCAGAGCCATGATTTCAAGACAATCTCGACATGTTTTCAGCCATTACAATGCAACTTCCATGATCATGTGCTACAACTTCACAAAAGATTTCAGTAACAGAGTTCATATCTAATAAATCACAACACAACACATGTTAAAACAATGCAAGGAAAATGGTAATACGCAGAAAATAATCAAAACCCTCATGTCACCAATTTTAAATGAAGAGAAATGAGAATATGATAATGAGCTTACATATCTCAGAGTGAGGAATCTGCAGCTGTTTGATATATGCACACCGAGTCTCAAACGAAACCGTCGGCTAAGCTTCAATTCATTCACAAGCCAAACAATCGCCTGCAGCCTGTATCAGTTCACAAACAAAGAAAAGGAAATAGTTAAAACCCCTGCATCATTTTTTAAATGTAGTTACAAATCAATTACCACAGTAAAAGTACAGAAAAGGGTAGTTACCGCAGTGAAAATCAATTGAGGTCTTTACCCCACTACAGACAAAAGAGGAGGAAAAAGCTCACCTCAATCCTCCAAATACCCTCCCCATATAAAACCATGAGGGAAGGCTGCAAAAGGGGGGAGAAAACCTAGGAGCCGCTACAGTGATACCCATATTCAAACTCTAAAACTCATCTCAGAAACATCTCAAAACCACATCCGATTCCAAATCCTTCACGACCACAAACCCTTTCCGCCGCAACCCCTTCCGTCGTAAACCTTCACTGAAGCCCATTTTTGAATCCCATTCTCATCCTCCGAATCTCCTTCCCTCAAATCTCTTCGACTCCATCCGCTTCGTAAAAATAAAATAAAAAACAGATTTCAACTTCCATAACCCCTTGCTCCTATTCATCATCTTCACAAACCACTTCAATCCTCACTATCATCGTTCTTAATCACATTCTCAGAAATCTCCTCACGAAACACTCACCGACGGAAACCCGTTCTGAAACCTTCGAACCGCCGCTTTCTCCGCTCGAAACCACCATTAATAAACCTTCTTCTTGTCCAAACCCAACAAACTTCCTCCCTCATATCCAAACCCAGAACGCATTCAACCCAAACTCCTCACTCACAAACCCATTTGTCGAACCCCATATCTTCAACCACAACCAGAAAATCCATAAAGCCAAACTCATAAGCAAAAAGGAATAGAAGAGAGAGTTTGGGCAAAGTGATTCGAAACCAACGAACTGGAGAGGAAAGCGAAATCGTTCTTCTTCGTTTCTTATTTGTACGGATGGTTTGGGTCTTTAGTAACCCGTGAAGCTTTGTTGACAAAGGTGATAGGTTTTACCTAAATGACCCGTGGATAACTCGGTCCACTTCCCCCTTTTTGTTAAAAAATGTATAATAAGTTTTTGTTTTTTCTAATCTATAAATATATCTTCTTTAGTTGTTAACATATTTTATTTTAATTTCTTAAGAACGTAATATATTATGTAATATATTTTGTATAAACTAATTTTTTTTTTAGGTTTGTAAATACGTTCTAAGCGATTATCTTTTTATAATTTGTTTATATTAGATTCTTTTTATATATATTTCTAATTTAAATTTCTTTTAGAAAACTCTTTAGCATTTTCTTTATTTTTTAGAATCTATATATTTTTAGAGTTAGATTTTATTTTTCATTTATCATTGGAAATTTTATTCCACTTTTCCCTTTTTCGGTCGATGAAGAAGTTTCCACCGTTTAACCGTCAAATTATTGGCGTGAAACAAAGGATCCGAGACCATCTTCTTTTTCCGATTTTATTTCGATTTTTGGATCAATGAAGTCTTTTATTCGTAAGCGTCGCGTATCGAAGTTGATAACCTTCTCGATTTCAAATCTATGGTGAATGACCATTGAGGTCATTTTCCGTACTTTGGGATCGTGATAGGCTACCTTCGATTAATCGGCATTATGTTTGCAATTAAGACGAGATCTTATTCTTTCGTGTCCCGATTCGATTCACTAAACTAACCAATAACTTTAATTTCCGTTAAATATTATTGTGGATATTATTGTTATATTATCTTACTATATTATTGTCATATTATTTATTCATACTATTATTATCATATCTCATTATTCATATTCATTCACCTATATTCGAAAATACCTAATGAATTATCGAAACTCCTAAAAGCCAAATTGGTGGACTGTTGGATCTTTGGTCATTTGCAGGTATCCTAACTTTGAGTCATGCCCGACTTTGCTCAAGGCGTAGTCTAGGACACAATGCACACACACGGCTTTCTCTTGGGCTACCTGACAATGAGACCCCTTTATTTCGTGCAATCCCGTGTAAATTACATGTATCCCTTCCCCATTCCGATGTATGTTTCGCATTTATTTGATTATTAGTTTATCTCCTAGGAGCACCCATAGGGACTAGAGCGGATCAAACTATTTTCAAACTAATTCTCGATTCATCATCGAGCCACTTTCAAACATCCCGCAAGTCGAGTGCTCATACGCATTCGCCATCAACCTATTACAACTCGACCCTTGATGCGTAAGTCAAGTCGGTCTCTTTTTCAAACAATTTCATTTTCAACACTCGTTGCACGCGATAATGAGTCAAACCCTTGATCCAACGTCAAGAGGGTTTTCAAAACAAACTATCAATCAACTAACAACTATTCAACTCTTTTCAAGGTGTAAAGAGTAGGTTCAAGTCTTTGATCTTGCTTTCCTTTGTTTATATGCGAGTTATCTTATTCGTGTGTGAGCAATTGACGCCTTTAAATAATATTAACAAACTCGACAACATTCAACCACCCTTCAATTACTCATCCTTTCACTCATCTTTCAAACAACTTCTTTTATGATGAAAAAGAGAGTGTCTCAAGTCTTTGGTTCGCTCTCCCGACTACTTGGATCCGAGAAGCCTTTCTCAAGCTTCAAGTAGTCGTCATCCGACCAATCTCATCCTTTTATACCCCTTTTCAAATTCAAACAACCCTCTTTTACGATGAAAAAGAAAGTGTTCCAAGTCTTTGGTTCGCTTTCCCGATTACTTGGGGTCTGTGAAGTCTTTCTTAAGCTTCAAGTGATCGTCATCATTTCAACCTTATCCTTTCGAACACATCATTCCTTCATGATAAAAAAGAGAGTGTTCCAAGTCTTTGGTTCGCTCTCCCGATTACTTGGGTCCGAGAAGTCTTTCTTAAACTTCGAGTAATCGTCATCCGTACCCCTTCAAACTCAATTCAAATCCAGTTTCTTTTGTGGTTGTAACCATGAACTACGACTGCTCTGATTCTTCATTCACTCTTGAATGTAAGATACGTAGGCACAAGATTGCGATGATCTTGGCGAGCACAATCCCTTCCATCTTCCATTTCCCCCCATCCTTTCCCGTAGTCGAACTACGACGCTCTGATTCCTCATTCTCGTCTGAATGAGCATACGTAGGCACAAGGGCCCCAATCCTTGGAGAGCACCCTATCCTCTAACCATCCCCTTTCCCCTAGTGTCTTTATCCCTTTATAGTATCCTTTAGCATTTAGTAGCGAGAAGAGAAGAATTAAGTTTAGCTAACATCCTTTAACTCGAATTAAGAGGTTCCCGTCGAGTATGACGGACGTGAGGGGTGCTAATACCTTCCCCTCACGTAACCGACTCCCGAACCCGGAACTTGGTTGCGACAGCCCGGTTCCTATCCTTTTCGTTTTAAGAGGTTTTCTCGATATTTTCCTCTCCCGTTAATTCGGGAAAAATAAAGTTCGGTGGCGACTCTGTCGAACCACAATTTCCGCGCCTTTCGCGCGAGGGTCGTATGTTCGAAATGAATTTTCGAGGTGCGACACTTAGTGATTTCCTTGGGTTATCACTAAGCCTCTTAACATTTCAACTTCATCTATTATTGATTGATTCTCTTCTGGATTGATTGCATTGAAGATGGAAACCTATTGAAGATGAAGTTCATTGAAGATTGGTGAAGATAAAGATTGTGCCTGTCAAAACTGGTTGTCTGTTGAAGCTAGGGTTTTGCTGCTTTTTGTGGAAGCTGTTTATTGGTTGAGGCTCATGCTTGCTAAAGATGGGGCTTATTGAAGATAAGAGCTTATCTAAAACTTGAAGATTGTTGAAGAGTGAAGATGGGGTCTTACTTGAAGGTGTTATTGTCAACTTTTTGTTGTTAATCAACTGTAGCTGCTAGAGCTGTCGCTGTTTGAGTTGCTTAATGTAGGAGCTGGTGTTGCTGTCAGAGCTGGTGCTGGATTTTATTTCTCTTTCTGTATTATTTGTTGGCTTGTTCAACTTGCCCCTTAGGTTTGAAGTGAAGCTGTTTCACTTTTCCTATTGTTTTCCCAGGTTCGAGGTTGAGTGGGACTCCCTTGCCTCGCTTGTGTTGATGCATTGCATGCATGTTTACCGCTTACTGTATATCTGTTTCTTTTGCTGTTTATCCCCTAGGATCTCTGATTTCCTCTGTGCAGGAGGGAATTATGACAGACAATAGGTTTTTATCCATGCATGACAACATTAGGTTAGTTTTATTCCCTTTCAAACCCTAGGTTTTTAGAGCTTCTTTCTCTTATCCCCTCAAAACAATTCAAAACACAGTAATAAGGATAATCGATGTCGTACACTACGAGCCTTAAGCTATTTGAGAGAGGGTTGCTGGAGGGTCACTCTTCAGTAATCTGATTGCTTAGTGTGTTACCCTTAGGGTGACATACGACGTAGTCACCCTCAAATCATAGCCTCTAGTGCGTCAGAGATTGCAAACACACTAAAAAACACTTCTTTCGTAAAAGATTCAAAACAAACATCAAAGTGTCATCTTTGTCCGCTTGGACTCCTAATCAGAAGAAACCTCTTTTCAGAAAGATAAAAAACAGTCAGACAAATCTGTGTCTTCCGTAGCCCGAACTACGTTTGGTCTGATCTTTCATGTTGTATGAAAGTACGTAGGCATAGGATGCCGTATCCTAGCAAACAACCTTCCCCTCCTTTCCCGTAGGTAGGCGAACTACGTTGACTCTGATTTCTCGTTCCAGACGGGGATACGTAGGCATAAAGTGCGATACTTTGCCGAGTCATTTTATTTTCTTTTAACCCCATACCTTTAGAGTAGATAGAATAACAATCTGTACTAGAAAACAAGCGTGGATCCCGTCGAGTACGACGGACGTGAGGGGTGCTAATACCTTCCCCTTACGTAACCGACTCCCGAATCCAGGATTTGGTTACGACGACCATTCCTTTCCCGTTTTGCGTTAGGTTTACTCTGAGTGTTTCCTTTCCCTCCTTTGGGATAAATAACGCACGGTGGCGACTCTTCTGTCATAGTCGGCGCCGATTTTCGCAGTAGCGACACATATCTTCCAAAGGACATACGCTAAACACTCTAGACGAGAGAGAGGAGGCCGACCACTCATCATTTCCCATGTATCTATCGCTTAATCACAATGCTCGACAGTTGAATAAAAGATGAAATTAAAACAATGTTACCGAACGGAGTGGTTCCGTTGACCCTTGACTTTGCGTGCAAGCTCCATTTCCAAACTTCTCCTCTTTGATCCTTGTTGACGATGAACCGAATCGGGATCAATATGACGCTAAACCGTCGTAGCTTGACTTATGAATGGAAGTCAAGCTATAGGAGGTCGCGTATTGATATCCGTGCTATGGACAAGATAGAGAAATGATATTAAGGATCGTTCTCCAATTTAATCGTGTCGCACGGACCATAAGCAGTAGTGGGATCTCGTCTTATGGATACAAGACTTCATCGATCCAAGAAAGTCAAAATAAAATCAAAAAGAAGAATAAATGAGGAGAGAAAAGAGGTGGTCTCGGATCCAACATTATTCATCAATAATTTGACTGGTAATGGATTACGGAAATGTCGTCATCGACCAAAACAAAAGAAAATGAGATAAAAAGCCCAATAACAAAAGAGAAATAAGAATTAAAATTCTAATTGCATAAAACTTCTGAATAAAATATAATAAATTCTAATAGAAATGTAAAAAGAACTTAAAGAAAATCTAAAAGAAATTATATTCTAAAAACTCTAAAAAGAAGTAATAATATATTCTAAAATAAAAATGTGGAAAGAAAATAATATATAACATATATACAGAAAATAATAATATGTTTTAACATTATACAGTACAGTAACACATTAATAATATATACAAATCTACACAAATTTACATAAGAAAAGAGGGTTCAGCAATTAAATGGGGGGTGCAGTCTAGATAGAACACGGTTGGGCTTTGACCCAAATCCACTACAAAAATTAGCAAACAGAAGGGAGGTGTACGCATGGATCTGCGGGGCGGTCCAAGTGAAATGGGCTGTATGGCCTGCTAACCGAACAAAACCCACAAAAGTCTTCTTCTCCTTCGTCCGATTAGCTTCTTCTCCAACTCTCTCCATTCTTTCACATTCAACCTCTTCTCCTGTCACAACAAACAAAGAAAACCAGACAAAAACCAAATCAACCAAACTCAAAAACCCAAGTTGTCTTTCCGATTCTTGTGGATTGCTATGGTTTTCGGGCTGAGTGACGAAGAGGTTGAAAATGGGTTTTGTTCGATGTAGGTTAGGGTTGAGAAAATGATTTGGGTTTGGGGTTAACGGTGAATCGCGAATGGATTGGGTCGCGATTATTGGCTTGTTTGCGGTGATGGTTATGGTGGATTGTGGTTGATCTTATTGAATCTGGGTTGTTTGAAGGTGAGTTGTTAGATGAAGGAGAATCGAAGATGGAGGTTATGTTTCTGGGTTTTGATTATGAGGTTGGTTGAAGCTTGTTGAAAGATGGATGAAGATCTGTTCATGGTAGTTTGAATCTGAGTAGATTAGGGTCGTTGTTTCATGAAATTGGAGGGTTGTTTGTTCATGAAATTGAAGGTAGTCGGATGATGGTGAAGTTAGTGAGACATGAAGAATTGAAATGGGAGTTTCGAATCTGGTTTTACAACTGGAATTAATGGTGTTGAAGGTTACGATGATGGTGACTATTGAGATTTGGGCTTAAAGGAACATTGTTGGGTTTGGATGTTGAAGATTTGTTGAAAATCTGAGTTCAACTTGAAGGTTAGGTCGATTTGGAAGAGATTGAAAGGTTGGAAGAAGGATATTTCAGGCGGCCATTGATGAAAGCTGATGAGGAGTTTTCAAATTGTTATGGGTTTTCCGGAAACTTGTTGAATGTTTGAAGGTTTGTTCATGGAGGAAATCTGAGATGGTGATGGTGTGATAACGATGAAGATGAATTGAAGGGTGGTTGTTGTGTTTTCTGGTGAAGGCTGGGTTGAAGAGCGGCGAATGTAGCTTTAGGGTTTTGGGGATCCGTACCAATTTTTGACGAAAGAGAAGATGAACAGAACCTTATATAGTTTTATGGTCAACACGTGGCTTGCTTAAATAACTTAATTAAACTAACTAATATCAATTAAAGATAATGCTAGTTAATATTAAATGCTGACTTAACAACTAATGGTTAATGCAACGTTTAAAACCAACTCAGTTAATTAAAATAACAACTAACTATAATCCTAAAATTCTAAATCCTAATTAAGCTAAAAATCTAATATTAAATAATAACAAATAATATTCTAATAACCATTTAATTCTAGAAAATAACTATTTAAAATTCTATTAAAATCTAAAACTATTTCTAAATTAGAAAATCTAAGTCTAAATAAAAATAAAAAATCTAATTAATATTCTAATTTCTATGCCAAAAATTAATTGAATAAATTCTAGAAAACTATTAATAATTCCATAAAAACCAAAGAAAAGCAATTAAAGCAGTGAATAAAACTGCGAGAATGCAGCGAAATAAATATTAAAAGGGCGACCACCAAAACGCCACCGAAAATAACAGCATAGATTGAATCACCGGGAAGAGCACAAATTCCAAAATAAACATCCATATCTGAACTGGCTTAAACTGCCTGAAACGCGAGCAGAACGACTGTAATTCCGATAATCCACTCCGACTGACAAAATGCACAGTATGCAATAAATGATATGTAGATGCAAATGAAACGAAACATAAGCCAAATTACAAGAAACGGTTGGTCAAATTTTGGGGTACAACAGCTGCCCCTATTCAAACGACTTGAACCTGAAAGGTTGAAAAGCAAACGACTTTCAAACATTCAAGGTAAAAGACGGTTGAATACCAAAGAACCCGGAAATTCGCCAACCGCAGAAATAGAACTGCAAACTTGTTTGGAATCACCGGAGAAAATTGTATCTGATAATTGGGAGGAAAATGAGATAACTCCTTACCAATTAGAAAACATCGACACGCAGTCAGAAAAAACATCTGCTGACGCGCAGGCAACGACACTAAGTCAGAAAGAACATTTGATTTCACCATCAGGCATCTGTTGAACACAACAAGCATCGAACCCGAAGGCCAGATCAACATGAAGTTAAGAACATCTGCTAACAAGCAGGCATTCTCTAAATAAAAGCGAGCATCAAACCCGAAGGCCGGCTCAACACGAAGTTGAGAACATCTACTAACCAGCAGGCATTCGCTAAATAAAAGCGAGCATCGAACCCGAAGGCCGGATCAACACGAAGTTGAGAAAATCTACTAAACAGCAGGCATTCGCTAAATAAAAGCGAGCATCAAACCCGAAGGCCGGATCAACACGAATTTGAGAACATCTGCTAACAAGCAGACATTCGCTAAAAAAAAAGGCGAGCATCGAACCCGAAGGCCAGATCAACATGAAGTTGAGAACATCTACTAACCAGCAGGCATTTGCTAAATAAAAGCGAGCATCGAACCCGAAGGTCGGCTCAACACGAAGTTGAGAATAGAATTCGTCGATTCATAATCTAAAGGAAGAACCCCACTGAACTTGAGTGATAAACTCTGTTAGGGAGAAATGATGAACACATTTGTCAATGATCTGTCGGGGTCTGAATATCGTACAGGCTTGAGAGAACACTATTGTCTGCTGGAGATACAACTGGAAACAAAGAGGTAACAGCCTGGCTTATGTTTCAAATGCACATGTTTGAATATGGTGTAATGCTCCATACGAAATGGAAATGCTACGTGTTTCTGAGGATGCTATGCACAATGCAAAATGCAAAGGAACCACTCCAGCAAAATAAATGATGGAGAGAAGAAAGCCAACTCCGCTGGGGAAGACTGGGTGCCAAGTACAATTGGACTTATACTCGGAAGAACAAGCCCTGGATGGCTTCCAAGAAAAGAACTTTCCTAGGTAATACTGTTCTGACGAGAACAAAAATCCACTCCGCTAGGGATTCAATCAAACTCTGCCGAGGAAAACGCTATGGATAGCCTACTAGAATACGACTCTTCTGGGGAACAAATGTCTCGTCTGGGGACATAGATCCACTCTACTGGGGAAATCAGCCCTAGATGGCCTCCTAGAACACCAAAACTCTTCTAGGTACAAAGCAAACTGCTGAGAAATAGCCCCACTCTGCCGAAAATCAAAATCCACTTCGCTGGGGATTACTCAGTGAGGGAATTAGCATCGACCTCTGCTTGGGGAATGAAACTCAACAACATCAACCTCTGCTCAAAGACCTAGACTCTGAAAGGAAAAGAGGAAAAGAATTGGACTATGTGGGGGAAACAATACTGCACTCGTCCCACTGCTGGGGAAATAAACCCAAATTTTCCTGTCAAGGAGAATTTCAATCGCAAACCACTGGAGATGGTCGTACATAATTCATCTGCTAGGGATGGCTCCACTCTGTCGGGGATACCAATCTCGACCTGCTGAGGATAACCTTGATCATACTCTGATGCAATCCCCACCCGTTGGGAGGAAACTATCTCAAACTACACATCTCTGACTTAACAACATCACCCTGGGGGATACAAAATCTCTACTGCAGAGAAATGAGATCAATTGAGCCTCGTGTTGGGGAATATGATAACATGCGAGTCCTGGGAATAATTGTGCCAAGTACAGTTAAGATTTTTGGTATAGGGATGGGAATAGGTTTAAGGCGATATGGATTTATTTCTGGTTACCAACAAAAGTGGATTTTAAAGGGGAATTACTAGACGAGAACTAGTATTCGGGTGTAGACTACCATAAGAGAACTGGCAGCAGAAGGTTAAGTTTTCAGACGAGAACTGACTTTTGGTATCAGAAGGCAACTGATTTCTGGTTTTGGTATCAGACGGGAACTAATTCCTAGTTTTGGTATCAGACGGGAACTGATTTCTGGTTTTCCAGACGAGAACTGGACTTTGAAACTGTGTTTGCCAGACGAGAATTGGTTAAACAACGGGCAAAAGAAAGGGTGACCAGACGGGAACTAGTTGTAAAGATGACATGTACCAAACAGGAACTGGTGTTTAGTTGACATGTAACAGACGAGAAATGGTGTTTACTAATGGGTTGACCAGACGAGAACTGGTTTGAAGGTTTGCCAGACGAGAACTGGACTTTGGAGGTGATTTGTGGTTACAAGTTTTTGACAGATAACAGGTTCAGGTCATTGGATGAGGCACTGACACGATTCCCCGACATACAACTCTTGCTGAGGAGAATAAACTTGCCTAAATCACTTGCCCCAGTATAGTTCAACTTGGAAGAAAGCTTTCCATGAGACGACCTCGAGATGACTTGCCCCAGAATCTGTACCTTGAAAAGATCTTGACTAAAACAACCCTCAGATTGGTTGGATTCAATGTAGTCTTAAAGTGGCTTGCCCCTGCATGAGCGTTGAAGCGACCTAACTCGTCCTAAATGAACACTGGAGGATCTTCCCTCAAATCAACAGAAACTCTAGGTGATTGCCCCTAATCAGTATTATCGAGATGATTCACTTCTGATCAAACGCTTCTTGAATGATTTGCCCCATAATCAACCGATGCTTGGGGATTTGCCTCAGACTGACTGATTCCATACTTACTGGATGTCAATGCCCCAGATTCACAGGGTTTCAAAGTATACACAATTCTGATCCATACTGCTGAATGATCTAGTCCTGTCTGACTGTTCCCTGTTGGAATTTCCTCCATGTCAACTGCTGACGTGCAATTAAAATTGTTTGTTCACTAATGGTAATTTTAATGCGGTGTTCATGCAAATTTTGAAAGAAATGTCACTTATCAAGTGTCGTGATAGTGAGATGAATGGACTATACAGTCCAGACGTGGTGCTAACTTGATTGGTGAAAGATACAATAAGGATATGCTTAGCAAATCATGTAGGAGTCAGGTTACTCAACCTCATTATAGTATGCCTTCATAATAAACCCTGCCTCAATTAGGTCTTTTAAGGGTTGAATCGTGGTCGGGTTCACGGTTATTGAAACAAAGGATAAAATGCTCAAAGTTTAATTATAACCCACCCCTTCTCCGTGATGATCTCCAGTCCTACATTCGGTTAACTAGGCATAAGCACTCACCTCTTTAAAAGGTTTTTTGAATTGTAGGAGTGATGGTTAAGGGACCCCACAAGGTTTTTGAAGTGACAGTTACCCTTCTTGTCTTCTGTGCCTGTAATTACACGACTTTGTTCTTGTTCGAGAACTTTTCTTTTGTGATCTTTTCTCTTATTCTTTCATTCCCTAATTTTTGCCTGGACTGAATCTGTTTGAGTTTTGTTGATTTTGGAGTCCAGCGGGATGCCCTAATTTTGCCTAAGTATTTGCTTTCCAGCTTTTCAACTTAGCGGGCTTTTTCTTTTTTCTTTTTCTTTTCTCCTTGAAGCAAGTCGTGTGACACTAGTTGTCTTGATTTTTCCGAAAGGGTTGTAACTGTCTCACTCCTGATTGGTGAGGGATAACCATTGTGGTTGATGAGAGACGACCTCTTGAGAGGGATAATTGGTGATTGGTCCTTGAGTGAGGACACTCCTATATAAAATTTGAACGCTCGGTCGAGCCAACTGAAGACTACCCTTCCCCAGATTAAGATGTAAGGGTTTGAAAAGTCCGAAAGAAACTCCTACTTCTAGGCTCGAAGTGGTTAACTAGGGACTCACTCCTTATCTCTCCGGTGTTTGGGGGATTTGAAACAATTCTTGTATGTCATCAGCAGGATTTTATCCGAAAGCATAAGATCATCAGTTATGAGTTTTCAGTTTTCGTCATCCTCCCTCCAATCTTTGCTAAATAACAGTGATAAAGCGGAGTGGATGTGAGGTGCATGTGTATGTGCTGTGTAAAAAATGAGCGAATGCGACCTGATTAATTCAGAAACATGCATAATCACTTCATTAATATTACCATTCAAAACAACAATGTTTAAAAGTAAGTAGCAATTAACAAGAGAAAACTACAAATGCAAATGATAATAAAACGTCCAAAGACTGCCAATGTTGAGGACGTCTACATGTCTGGACCGCTGGCTTCTGGAAATGACCCTTTGAATCTTCAGGCTTAGACGGCTGAGAGGTTGACATGAACCACCAAACTTCCTTCTGGAAAAGATATGCACCCTTTGTCAATCAACTGCTGCACTTTGGCTTGAAAAGCTTTGCAATCTTCAGTTGAATGCTCCATGGATCCTCCATGGTATCCACACTGCACATGGGGATTATACCCAGGAGGGTAAGGTTCTGGTACAGGCTTAAGAGTCTTAGGCTCCACCAAAGAGTTATGAATCAGATGTGGCAGAAGTTGATTGTACGACACAGGAACCGGATGAAGAGGAGCGTTCCTTCTTTCCAAGTCGCTGCTAGGCCTGTTTTGATTCTAGCGCTGATTCTGATAACCTCGGCCATGGACTCGTTGATTTGCATGAGGAGCAACCCAAGATTTCTGAAGTGGTGCCCTAGGCACAGTCGTCTGTCCATAAGAATGACGTGACACAGAAGATAATGATCGTTGAGAAGATGAAGAACCAAAAGATTTCACTGATTCACCCTGAGAATACTCAACATCTGCGATGACTGCATTCATCACATTCTCTTCTTCTTGGGAGTTACAGAGAGATTCAGTTTCACTGGCCTGACTGCTCGAGACATTCTGAATTTTTCCCATCTTTATGTCATTCTCAATGTGCTCTGCTGCTATTACCAGTTCAGAGAAATTCGGCGCAATTCCAAGCATCCTTTCAAAGTACGAGCTTTGCAACGAGTCTATGACCATGTCAGCTAACTCCTGGTCTAGAAGCGGCGGTTGCAATTTGAAAGCAAATTATCTCCATCTCTGAGCATACCTCCTGAAGGGTTCATTGTTCTCTTAAGACAAGTTTTACAACTGCATGCGACTGGGAGCCATATCAAGATTATATTCACACTGCTTCAGAAAAGCCTTAGCTAAATCCAACCATGATCAAATCTGACCACTCTCCAACTGCATATACCAAATCAGAGATGCCCCAAATAGACTGTCCTGAAAATAGTGGATCATAAGCTTGTCATTACGCACGAACGAAGTCATTTTTCTGCAGAACATCACCAAATGTTGCCTCGGGCAACTATCCCCTTTATACTTCTCGAACCTCGGCGCCTTGAAATTTGGAGGTAACACTAGACCGGAAACCAGGCACATGTCTGAAGCATTGAGACCAATAGTATCTTTGACTTCCAAGGCTTTGGTTTTTTCATCCAACACTTGAAACCTTTTAGCATACTCAAGAGGTCTCAGGTCCTTAGTCTTCATCATAGGGACCTCTCCTTTGGGATTCAACACAGAGAAAACAACATCATGATAGTCTGTAGCATCAGAAGAAGAAGAACGTTCACTTCGGATAACAAAATGTTCATGTAGATCTTGATTCTCAATAGAAGGCTGCACATGCTGAGCTTCAGTTAGGTTGTTCACTTGCGGAGAATCTTCATCGAGCAGAGAACCATATAGGGAATTGGTCATCATAGTAAAACCTGATAAGTTATCAACATTTTTGAGGTTGTTCTCTAACATAGCTACCAACAGCTTTCAATTGACTTTATCTCTTGACTTGCTTGATTCTGCTTCAACCACTTGGTCTTCTTCCAATAATCACCACTTGCTCAGAACGGGCACCAGGGAATCACCTTCTGAATCAAAAACAATGGCAGGATAAGAGCTTTGGCCAGCTGAAGAATGATATGCAAAATGATGCAAAGATGCTTATGCAAATGCAATGCAAGATGCAACAAACACGGGATCACAACCACCACAAAGCTCTGAAAAACTATTGCACTGTTGACTGGAAAAGTTCGCTCTGAAGAGAAAACCAAAATACCGGGTTGGATGGAGGTCAAGTTTCTTGTAAAAACCCACCCACTCACAGGTATGGACCTATCTCTGATAAAGGTTCGGCATCCTATGCGGTCGTCAGTGTTATAGACTTTCAAGAAACGATGATACGTTCATCATTTCTGGTTTGGCATCATAGTCTAACGAAGCGGCCTCACTTAGATGACTTCCAAGTGAACGGTCCCCAAAGTCGACAACCCTCAGATCCAACATCCTCTCAACTGTCCGAAACAAACTGGAAAGGTAGTCATCAAAGAGAATTTCGTCTGAGCGCAGATTTCGTGAGAAATAGTGCATACCAAACATATAGGTTCATCACTACTTTCCGCTTCTAATGCTATGGTTATTCTCAAGCCTGGGTTTTGGCTTATCTCTCAAAGGAACAACCACCCAACAACACAACAGCAACAGATAATAATAAAGTGCGGAAAATGTAAATACATAGATATACAAAATACAGCACACAAATATACGGATACACATACTCACAAACAAAAACAGACAAGCGCTAGGATTGAGTCGCATAGGGGATGGGAAAAGTCCCTGGCAGAGTCGCCAGTTGTCGCATCGCTGTGAAGACGGGCCGGCAAGGACAGAAGAGTCGCCACCGTTTGTTATTCATCCCAAAGAGGGAAAGGAAACGATTAAAGAAAACCTACGAAAAAGGGAGAAGACAGGTCATCGCAACCAAATCTTGGGTTCGGGAGTCGGTTACGCAAGGGGAAGGTATGAGCACCCCTCACGTCCGTTGTACTCAACGGGATCTACGCTTGTTATCTATCTAAAGGGTGTTAAACTATCTAAGCTACATGTCACAGGGACAAAAGAAAAGAAAAGAGACTCAATGGAGCATCACCGCTCTATGTCTACGTACTCCCTCATGCAATGGGAAAGTCAGAGTCAACGTAGTTCAGAAAACTACGGGTGAAAGGGGGGAAGGTTGCTCGCCAAGACATCACCGTCTTGTGCCTACGTATCCTCGTCTGATATGCGAAATCAGAGCAAACGTAGTTCAGGCTAACTACGGGAAAACAGGGTGTTCTCGATCGCACGAGGGCGAGAGAAAAGGTAGACGATACTAGCGCATACATTCTAGCAGTTAGGTGTATTGTTGCTCGACCATTGGAGACTTAGGCGTTACCTGTTTGCGGTGGAACGGATGTAGTATGTCATTGGTTTAAAGGTACGGGGAACCTAAAGGTTTAGAACAATAGGCTGGTCTCAATTGCACTAGGGCAAGAGAAGGGAAGATTAGTCGTTAGCGGGAAAGGCTCGATCGCACTGGGGCGAGAGAAAAGAGAAGTTAGTTGTTAGTGTGCTCGCCAAGACATCGCGTCTTGTGCCTACATATTCTCATCTGGAATGAGAAATCAGAGCAGCTGTAGTTCAGCCAACTACGGAACAGCGGTCTCGATCGCACGGGGGAGAGAGAAAAGGGAGTCTCAATCGCACGGAGGCGAGAGAAAAGGGATCTCGATCGCACGGGGGCGAGAGAAAAGAGTCTGAATAGCAAGGATGCAAGAGAAAAGGTTCAGATCGAGACGCACACGCTAAAACCTAAGACGTAGGAGCGAATGCGACGCATATCGTCCAAAGGACATACGCTAAACACTCTAGACGAGAGAGAGGAGGCCGCCACTCATCATTTCCCACGTATCTATCGCTTACACACAACGCTCGACGGTTGAATAAAAGATGAAATTAAAACAATGTTACCGAATGGAGTGGTTCTGTTGATCCTTGACTTTGCGTGCAAGCTCCATTTCCAAACTTCTCTCTTTGATCCTTGTTGACGATGAACCGAATCGGGACCAACGTGACGCTAAACCGCTGTAGCTCGACTTATGAATGGAATTCAAGCTATAGGAGGTCGCGTATTGATATTTTTGCTATGGACAAGATAGAGAAATGATATTGAGGATCGTTCTCCAATTTAATCATGTCGCACGAACCATAAACAGAAGTGGGATCTCGTCTTACGGATACAAGACTTCCTCAATCCAAGAAAGTCAAAATAAAATCAAAAAGACGAATAAATGAGGAGAGAAAAGAGGTGGTCTCGGATCCAACATTATTCATCAATAATTGACTAATAAGTGATTACGAAAATGTCGTCATCGACCAAAGAAAGCCCAATAACAAAAGAGAAATAAGAATTAAAATTCTAATTGCATAAAACTTCTAAATAAAATATAATCAATTTTAATAGAAATGTAAAAAGAACTTAAAGAAAATCTAAAAGAAATTATATTCTAAAAACTCTAAGGCAATCAAATGGGGGGTGCAGTCCAGATAGAACACGGTTGGGCTTTGACCCAAATCCACTACAAAAATCAGCAAACAGAAGGGAGGTGTATGTATGGATCTGGGGGGTGGTCCAAGTGAAGTGGGTCATGAGACCCGCTAACCGAACAAAACCCACAAAAGTCTTATTCTCCTTCATCAAATTATCTTTTTCTCCAACTCTCTCCATTCTTTCACATTCAACCTCTTCTCCTGTCCAAACAAACACAGAAAACCAGACAAAAACCAAATCAACCAAACTCAAAAATCCAAGTTGTCTTTCTGATTCTTGTTTATTGCTATGGTTTTCGGGCTGAGTGACGAAGAGGTTGAAAATGGGTTGTGTTCGATGTAGGTTAGGGTTGAGATAATGATTTGGGTTTGGGGTTAGCGGTGAATCACGAATGGATTGGGTCGCGATTATTGGCTTGTTTGCGGTGATGGTTATGGTGGATTATGGTTGATCTTGTTGAATCTGGGTTGTTTGAAGGAGAGTTGATGGATGAAGGAGAATCGAAGATGTGGGTTATGTTTCTGGGTTTTGATTGTTAGGTTGGTTGAAGCTTGTTGAACGATAGATGAAGATCTGTTCATGATAGTTCGAATCTGGGTAGATTAGGGTCGTTGTTTCATGAAATTGGAGGGTTGTTTGTTCATGAAATTGAAGGTAGTCGGATGACGGTGAAGTTAGTGAGACATGAAGAATTGAAATGGGAGTTTCAGATCTGGTTTTGCAGCGGGAATTAATGGTGTTGAAGGTTACGTTGATGGTGACTATTGAGATCTGGGCGTGAAGGAACATTGTTGGGTTTGGATGTTGAAGATTTGTTGAAAATCTGAGTTTCAACTTTAAGGTTAGGTCGATTTGGAAGAGATTGAAAGGTTGGAAGAAGGATATTTCAGGCGGCCATTGATGAAGGATGATGAGGAGTTTTCAAATTGTTATGGGTTTTCCAGAAACTTGTTGAATGTTTGAAGGTTTGTTCATGGAGGAAATCTGAGATGGTGATGGTGTGATGACGATGAAGATGAATTGAAGGGTGGTTGTTGGATTTTCTGGTGAAGGCTGGGTTGAAGAGCGGTGACTGTAGCTTTAGGGTTTTGGGGATTCGTGCCAATTTCTGACAAAAGAGAAGATGAACATGACCTTATATAGTCCTATGGTCAACACGTGGCTTGCTTAAATGACTTAACTAAACTAACTAATATCAATTAAAGATAATGCTGGTTAATATTAAATGCTGACTTAAAAACTAATGGTTAATGCAACGTTTAAAACCAATTCAGTTAATTAAAATAACAACTAACTATAACCCTAAAATTCTAAATCCTAATTAAGCTAGAAATCTAATATTAAATAATAACAAATAATATTCTAATAACCATTTAATTCTAGAAAATAACTATTTAAAATTCTATTAAAATCTAAAACTATTTCTAAACTAGAAAATCTAAGTCGAAATAAAAATAAAAAATCTAATTAATATTCTAATTTCTATGCCAAAAATTAATAAAATAAATTCTAGAAAACTATTAATAATTCCATAAAAACCAAAGAAAAGCAATTAAAGCAGTGAATAAAAATGCGAGAATGCAGCGAAATAAACGGTAAAAGGGCGACTGCTGAAACGCCACCAAAAATAACAGTATAGACTGAATCACCGGGAAGAGCACAAATTCCAAAATAAACCTCCTTATTTAAACTGGCTTAAACTGCCTGAAACGCAAGCAGAGCGGCTGTAATCCCGATAATCTACTCCAACTGACAAAATGCACAGTATGCGATAAATGTTATGCAGATGCAAATGAAACGAAACATAAGCCAAATTACAAGAAACGGTTGGTCAAATTTTGGGGTACAATACCCGCGAGGAAGCCTTCGTACTCTGCCTGGTTATTCGAGGTTGGGAAGGAAAGGGCGAGGGAGATTTCGATCAGGATTCCCTCCTCGTTCTCAAGGATGATGCCTTATCTGCTTCCTGTTGAACTAGATGTTTCGTCTATTAAGGTGGTCCACTTATCGGTTCCACTTGTCAGGGGGAAGGCATGGTCATTTTTGCCATGAAGTCGGTTAGTACTTAAGCTTTAATGACCTTTCTTCTCTCATGCCAGATGTCAAAATTAGAGAGCTCCAGTGACCATTTGAGCATTCTGCTAACCATGTCAGGACAGCTAAGCAGCTGCTTTACGGGTTGGTCAGTTTAAACCACGATTATGTGAGCTAGGAAGTAATTTCTCAATCTTCTCGCCGTATTGACGAGGGCTAGTGATGATTTTTTTATTTGCTGGTATCTGAAATCTGGGCCTTGCTAGTGAAGTATATAGGTTTCTTCCCCTTAGGGATCTCGCGAATGAGAGTCGCGCTGACGCCCTTATCTGTGACAGCAGGGTAAAGGTAGAGAGTATCCTTGTTGTTTGGTCGTGAGAGGACCGATAGTTACGAGAGCTCTCTTCTGGGGTGGAGAAGGTTTGTTCACACTCCTCGGTCCATTCGGACGTTGCTTCCTTGCGAAGAAGTTTGAAAAAGGGAAGTGTGTGTTGGGTAGATTTGGCTACGAAGCGGGATAACAAGGTGTGCATCCCGTTTAGGGATTAAATTGATATCTTCGAGTTTGGCGTCGGGAATTCATAGAAGGCCATGCATTTATTGGGGTTCTCTTTAATTCCTTGTTCTGTTAGATAGAAGTCGAGGAACTTGTCTTCTTGAACGCCGAACATGCATTTCTCCAGATTAAATCTCATACTGCATCTCCTTTCCTGGTCGAAGACTCTTTTTAGGTGGAGCGTATGGTCGGATTCCTCTTGGGATTTCACGATCATGTTGTCCATGTAGACTTCGAGCATGTCTCCAATCTCACCTCGGAAGACTTTGTTTATCATTCGCTAGTAGGTAACGCTGACGTTCTTCAAGCCGAAAGGCATTACATTGTAGTAGTAGTTGTCTAACTTGGTCATGAAGGCTGTGTATCTTTTGTCCCGGTTTGCGACGGGGATTTGGTTGTACCCTGAATACGCGTCCATAAAAGACAATAATTTGAATCATGTTGAGTTATCAACTAGTATATCTTTGTTAGGTAAAGGGTAAGAATGTTTAGGGGAAGCCTTGTTAAGATCAGTATAATAAATGCACATTCTCCATTTTCCATTAGATTTTTTGACAAGTACAACATTTGAAATCCAGGTTGTGTACAAGACTTCTGAAATAAAATTTGCCTCTAGAAGGTCTTTTATAGCTTTCTCAGCAGCATCTGCTTTTTCAGGAGACTGCCTATGCCTACGTTGTACTACAACCCTAGCGGCGAGGTCAATGGTCAGTTGGTGGTAGGCCACTTCGGGGTCCAGTCCGGGCATCTCAGCAGCTCTCCACACGAACAGGTCAGCATTCTCTCTTAAGCAAGCTTTCAAATACTTTCTTGCAAGGTCAAGGAGGCCAGTGCTAATTTCACCCCTTTATTTGGGTTTCTGCTGATGAGGATAACTTCTAACTCGTCATTTGGAATTGGGCGCCTAGGATGGGCAGGCTCCTTGTTATTATCTGGCGCAGGGGAGTTTTCCGCTGCTAGACGGGCTCTTATCTCTTTCTTCTTCTACTCCTTCAAGTCACCCTTGGTGAACCGATTGTATAGGTCAACCGAATCAACATGAGGCATTGGTTTTGGCTCCTCCAAGGCATCGGGTCACATCGACTTGCTGGAAGTTCTGGGCGGCACGTTGATGGAGTTCTACCCCTTTGAGGCTGCTTCAAAGCATTTCCTTACAACTTCTATATCCCCATGAAGGATGGTGACGAGCCCCTTGGCCATGTAGCACTTCATCTTTAGATGGACAATGGATGACACAACTATCAATTCGGCCAGAGTGGTCTTCCCAGGATGCACTAGTACATAGAAGGGAGGTCTATTACTAGGAATTTGACTTTGAACGATTTGGCGGTCTCGGCCACTCCACAGTGAAAATCAGTTCGACATAACCCCAAGGCTTAGTGGTTGCAATATTGAAGCCTTGTAGATTAAAGCCCACATAGGGTGTCAAATGCATTTCGTCGAGCTGCAACGTCAGGAACAACTGAGAGTACATGATGTCGATCGAGCTTTCCTGGTCAACCAGTATGCGGTGAACGTCAAATTTCGCCATTCGTGCTCTCACGAGAAAAGGGATACTAAAGTTGGAAGATCCACCAGGGAGTTCCTCACAGTAGAATTTGATAGGGACTGAATTTCCTCGACATTTGTCGAGAGTAAAGTTTTGGCTCGAGCTCGCATCGATGAGCTGCTCGAACTTCCTTTTCACCGACCTTACATTGAGTTTGTTGAATCCCCCATCAGATATGACCATGGTGGAGGGGAAGGTTTCCCACGTGCTGTGTGCCTAAAAATGGAGGGTTTTTTTGGCCCGTTCGAGGATGTAGAAGTCCTCAGTCCAGGAGATGGGCATGGCGATCTGCAGGTTGGTGGTGTCGTCAGAGGGTGGCTTCTCCTTCTCGACCAACTTCGCTTCTTGGGCGTCTGCCGAAGAGCCTCTCTTCTCTTGGTGTACTGCTCCAGGTGCCCGTCCCTGATGAGGATTTCAATTGCATCATTGAGGTGGATGAATTCTTCAGTAACGTGCTCGTCGCTCTTGTACAAGCGACAATATTTGGTTTTGTCCGCGTTAGGCTTAAAAGGTGTTTTCCTTGGAAAATGGACTCCAGCTTGGTGGAATTCTGAGATCACGCACTCGGATATAATACACTCACGAGAAGTGACCAACACCGTGTATTCGGAAAAACAGCTATCATGTCCTTTGTACTCCCGAGACTCACAGTGCTTATCCTCTTTCCTCTTCTCTCCTCCTTGGCGAGTGTAGCACCCCAAAAATTTCCCTCTCTTTTTCAACCTTTTCGCTTATGCTTCATTCATTTGCATCATCATTTCATATCATTGAATTGGTTACAAGACATGGGATAAGGGTGTTGTTTCTTGCAGCTCAGAGCCTTTCTTATTTCAGAGTTTATTTCAGTAGCATTCAGAGCTAAGAAGACAGTTATCAGAGGCATCTTCAGGCATTTATTTTGCTCAACAGATGTTTGGATTATTTTAGAATCAATAGCAAAAAGCAGGGTTCTTTTGATCTTGTTCCAGACAGGTTCCCTATCATGTTTCAGGTATCATTTAAGGGTATTATCAGTGGCTAAGGTTCAAATAAGAAGCATGACTCAAAACAAGTTGCAATGAGGCAATTTTTACACTTTTTCCTTGGTGCAATCAATTTGCATAGTGTGCAATCAATTGCACCCTTTAAGGATGCTTCATTTTTGCCTTGTGGGACAATCCAAATCGATTTGCACTGCTGTACAATCGATTGCACTGTGACAACTTTGCCCAAAACCTTTATTTTTTAGCACTAAATCAGTTTATTTCACACTACTTTCACTTGGGATCAATGCTATATCAGTAGAAGGATCTAGAAGGCTTCAAGATATAAGTTCATTTCCAAACTCATTTCACCTTCTCTCCAAAATTCAAATGGTTTTCATTCCTAATTCCAAATCAAAATCCCATTCCAAATTCAAACCCATACTCCAAACCTAGAGCTTATTTAGGTAAATTTGCTCAAAACCTCACATAACTACACTTTCTTTTTCTGATTTTTCTACACTTGACACTCTCATTCTCTCTTTTCTCTCTCACTTAGCTCTCACTTTTTTCTCCTTCCAAAGCCCTCACCAAAACTCCATAACCAAAAGCTTCACAAATTGTGCATTGCAATTTGTGATTTCTTGAGTTAAACCTCCATTACATCATCTTCCATTGTTCAATTATGAGTTTGAAAATTATTTGGATCTAGATCTGAAACTTTGAAGCATTTTCTTGAAGTGATTTCGGAAGTAATTTTGGTTTCGTTCGTTTTTGCGCGGATCTTCAATTTTCGTGCTAGGAGCTCCTTGGATCTTGGATTTCTTTGCTTGATCTGTCAAATTGTGTTTGCAGCACTTACCGGAGCAAATCTCCTCTTTGTAGGTTGGTAATTCTTAGATTTAAACTCATTCTAGCTTATTTTGCAACTTTAACAATGTAGATCTATGTGATTTTAGTGTGATTTGATCCATTGTTTCAGTTGTTAATGTTGTTAATATTTGTTTAATTCAATGTGTCTTCATTTGATGTGAATTTAGTGCATAATTACATGTTATTACATGTTGCATTTGAACCTTGAGTTGCTGCTGAAAAAGTGCATCTTAAAAGTGATTTTTGCTGATGCAATTGATTTGCATCCTAATGCAATCGATTTGCATCTGTTTGAATTTCCTGGAAATTAATCCTAGAGTTGTGCAATCGATTTGCACCTGTTATGTGGTGTTTTTTTGGCTTGTTTTCATGCTTGTCTTGATACCTATTCCACTTCTAAACCTCATAGCTTGATATGTTTGATATTTGTGGAATTTTCTAGGGTTGTTTAACCTCACTTTGCAGTACGTATGCAATTCTTCGACACGCGACACGTTGATTTCATGATGCATGTTCATGACATATTTGTTTTGAGTGCTTGATGCATTATTCATGTTGCATAATCATTTGCACATTGATGGTTATTTGCTATTGATGCTTACTTTGCTTGATTCATAGTACATGCTCATGTTTATGTGCTCGATGTTTTAAATGCTTAGTTGTTGTTGAACATTCATGTTGCTCTTGAGGCATACCTACTTGTGCAATCTTGTTGTTCTTCTTGAATGCTTAATTGTGCAATATTGTTGAAACATGTTCATGATGCATACTTGTTTACATGTTGACAATTGCTTATGGATGCTTGCCTATTCATGATGTGCGGTATTGAAGTATGCTTAAATGCATTGTTGATTGTTGATATATGCTCATCATGATTTCTTATTCTTCTGTCACATGTTCATATACTTTTCCTATTTGATAAAACGATCATTGCTTTCATTCTTGATCTTTACTTAAGTGATAACATGTTGATATTTGGTATTTGTTGTTGTGCATTCATGATGATTAAATGTTGATTTATGCTTTTACACATTGTTGATGGATGAAAATTCTTGAATCATGTTCTCTTGTTGCATTGTGAATATATGTGCACACTAAGTGTTCGATCTTTTAACAATTGCTTGTTGGTGTTGAATATTCAAGATGTTTGGTGTTGATACTTATCCGTGCACATTGTTGGGTGTTGCATTCTTGATGCATGTTCATTCTCATGTTTAATTGCTTCATTATTAAATGCATACATGTTGCCCATTCATTTACACCTGTTATGTCTTGAAAATACATGTTGTTAAATGTTGCCTTGCTTGTCTTGCTATTTTTTACACCTGTTCTGTCTTGGAAATACATGTTGTTAAATGTTGTCTTGCTTGTTTGCTGGAATTTACTGGTGTGCTGTGCAGAAGTGCTATTGTTGATGCAATTTTTTGTTTATATTCTTTTTCTTGGTTTTTTCTTGTCTTTGCATGTTCCCTTAAGGCCTTATAGTCCAACTTAATTTTTAATTAAGCTTGCAGTAGGATAGACGTTAGGTGCTAATCCATACATGATAACATTAGGGTAGTCCCTCCTTGACCTGAACCTTAGGTTCATCCTTGCATGCTAACATTAGGATAGAGATTCCTTTCGCATCCCAACCTTAGGTCCATCTTTGCATGCTAACATTAGGATAGAGATTCCTTTCGCATCCGAACCTTAGGACCATTTTGCATGATAACTGGTAGGACTAAGTTCCCTTAAACCTTCTATGCGTCTTTCTCTTCTCTCTCTTAGAAAAACAAAAAAAAAACTTAATAAATATGATGTGCATTGTGTGCCATGAGCCTTAAGCACACGGAAAAAGATGAGCGGATGAATTTCTAACCTCATCTTAGGGTACTTTGGAAGCGAGATGCTTGGATCGTTAGCATGAAGTATTCAATCCTACGTCATAGGCTTTAGTGCAATGTGCATCCCAAATAAAGTCAATTCACTTATCTTAAAATTCACAAACAAACTGCAAATATTTGTATCCTTTAGGATTGTCTGTCAAACCTTTTTCAGAAAGGGCATTTTATTTTCATTCTACCGCAAACAGGGATCGATCATAACTGCTGGAACATGAACTTAGCATCGCTCATAAAAAACACTTAACAAATTGTAGGTCAAACTGCAATCGCTCTGATTTCCTCATTCTCGTCCAAATGGTGATACATAAGCATAAGACGGTGAAGTCTTGGTGAGCGCTCTTTTCCCTTTTTCACCCGTGGTCCTCCGAACTACGTTGACTCTGACTTTCCTATTGCATGAGGGAATACGTAGGCCTAGGATGGCAAAGTTCTATCGAGTCTCCTTTTTGGCTTTTCCCCTTGTCGTTTCTTTTTGTTTCTGTTAGCAAGTAGGCTTTAGATAAACACACCCTTTGATTAGAACAACAAGAGTTGATCCTGTTGAGTACAACAGACGCGAGGGGGTGCTAATACCTTCCTCTCACGTAATCGACTCCCAAACCAAGGATTTGGTTACGAGACCATGTTCTTTCCTTTTTGAGGTTCCTTCGATCGTTTCTTTTCCCTGTCAGGATAAATAACGTTCGGTGGCGACTCTGTTCTTTTGCCGGTTGCTTTTTCCAGTTGCGACAGTTGGAGATTCTGTTGGGGTATCTGGTTCCCTATGAGAGTCAAACCTAGCGCTTGTTTGTTTCTGTTTCATTGGGTGTTTATTTTTGTGCATTTATTTGATGTATTTGTTGTATATTATTGCATTTACCTACATTTATTATATTTGATTATTGTTATCATATTGTTCTGATGCTGCTGTGCTGTTGGGTGGGATTGTTTCACGAGTGAAAAGCCCAGTACCCAGGCTTGAGTACACACATAGGATTAGAGTCGGCTTGTGTTGGCATGCATAACGCTTGATACATATTGTTTACATGAGATCCACATTCAGACGAGGTTTTCTTGGGAGATACTCTGACCTATATGCCTATGCAACAACTAGGGTGTTCCTTTGGGATCTTATGACTCTAGAGACCGTTCATGGGAAATCAGTTAAGGCCTCCTTGATTGATGATAATGCCAAACCAGAAATGGTAAACATATTATCATTTCTCAACCTGAGAGCCCGTGATATTGAGAACCTGCTAGGATGCCTCTGTCTAGGACTTGAACCCACATGTGAGAGGGGATGGGTTTTGCAAGAAACCTTGACCTTCAACCTACCTGGCTTTTTGGTTTTCTTATCAGTGTGGACTTATGAACTTGGTCTTCTAAATATTCTGGTATTCTGGTATTCTGGTATTTTGGATTTCTCGTTAGAGCAAAATTTTGAACCCACTCAGTCAGCAGTGCAACAATTACTTAAAATTTGTGGAAGCTTTGATCCCATGTCTCTACATCCATATTATCATAACATGTTCGCATTATGGCATTCATGCTCTTTTATTTCCAAGGATCTTAACTTTGGGTGTCGTAGTTGAGCTGCCCATCTATTTCTTGTGGTTCTTCTATAGAAATAACTTGAATCAAAGCAAAAAGATTCCTTGGAAATAATTGAACATGATATTTGCATACCCGCATGCATACATACATTCATAGCAGGTGTTCAAGGATGGGGATTCTTATTCTAACTTGGTCTTCTCTTCAGAACTGCAGACTTGATTTGTCACCACTACGTAACTCGGAGCAACCAGAGGCAGATCATGGATCAGGTACAATCAAAATTATTGGAAGTCAGAACCCGTATGAATCAGTTCATGAAACTGATTCCAAATATGGCTCAGGGTCAAGAACAGTTGAGAACTCTGGTTCAACCCCTTATTGATCCTCCGAGAGCTGAAGACAGTGGTGTTATTCCTCCTGGCGGAGGTGTTGCTGGTGGCGCCATTCCTCCTGGAGGAGGTGGTGCTGATGTTGTTTTTCCTCCTGGCGGAGGCACTGGCTTTGTTATTCCTCCTGATAGAGGCGTTGTTGGTGATATTAATCCTCCTGGCGAAAGTGGTGTTGGTAGAAGTAGTATTTGCGCTCTTCATAAAGCTGGTGGGGGTCATGCTCATCATTGGGAAGTTGACCAACAAGAGGACGCATTCTCTATGCGTGACTTGGATAATGGTCTCCCGTCGGAGGCAGATAAAACGTTTAAGATGATCGAGGAGAGAATGCAGGCCTACAAAAATCAGAATGCTCTGGGAATTGATATGACTGATCTTGGTTTTGTTCCTAGTGTGTGAGGATTTCAAATAAGTTCAAGGTCCCATACTTTGACAAATATAAGAGGACAACATGTCCCAAAATCCATATTAGAGCATATTATAGGAAAATGTTTGCATATTCTGAAGATGAGAAGTTGCTCATGCACTTCTTTCAGGACAGCCTAGCCGGGGCATTCCTGGAATGGTACATGAGGCTGGAAAGGACCTATATTAGAAGTTGGAGGGATTTAGACGAGGACTTCATCAAGAACTACTAATATAATAGTGATATGACTCCTAACCGAACACAGCTGCAGAATCTTCCTCAAAGGGCAAATGAGAGCTTTAAAGAGTACGCCCAAAGGTGGCCTGAATTGGTTGCACGAGTTCAACCTCTTATGATGGAAAGAGAGCTTGTGGACATGTTCATGAGCACTTTGCAAGGTTCCTACTATGATAGGTGGGTTGGTAGTACTTCCGTCGGTTTCTCGAATCTGGTAAGGGCTGGAGAGAGAGTCGAGAGCGATATCAAAATGGGAAAGATTCAAGTTGCTCATGGTTCTCTGAAGATGCAAAGAAACCTTATGTTGGGTTCCCCTAGAGGAAGGAAGGAAACACTAATGTTGTATCTATTCCAACTACTGCTCAACAGTCGGTTCAATACCAACAACCTTATGCTCCTCAGCAGCAGAACTATCAGCCTCAGAGCCAACATAGGCCTTACAACAACTTGCAAATAAGGAATGCTCCTCTTCATCCAGTTCCTATATCGTACAATCAAGTTATTCCATATATGATTCAAGACTCATTGGTGGAGCCCAAGACTCTCAAGCCGTTGTCAGAGGCATACCCTCCTGTGCACAATCCTAATGTGCAATATGGATATCATGGAGGATCCATGGGGCAACCAACTGAAGACCACAAATCCTTCCAAGCCAAAGTGTAACTGTTGATTGATAAAGGGTACATATCCTTTCCAGAAGAAAATTTGGTTGTGCACGTCAACTTCTCATCTGTTTGAGCTCGAAGACTTCAAGGGTCATCTTCTAAAGCTAGTGGTCCAGACAGAAGATATCCTCAGAGCTGGAAATCATGGGATCACTTTTATCATTTACGTTGTATTTTCTTTCCCGTTAAGTGCTACTTGTTTAAAATTATTATTGTTTTGAATGGTAATATTAATGAAGTGATCGTGCATTTTTTTTTGAATTAATCATGTCACATTCACTCATTTTTTTCGCATTTATTGCAAAGTACAAACACATGTTTCTCCTATTCACTTCACTTTATCAAACTGTTGTTTTAGCAAAAGATTGAAGGAAGGATGATAAAACTGAAATACCCATAATTGCTGCTGGTTTGCTTCCAGATAAAGTCCTGCTGATGATGTACATGCATTATTTCAAATCCCCAAAACACTCTTTATCTCGAAGGGGTAAACCACAAACAAAGAAATAGAGAAAGTGTTGGCATGAGGTTGACAGCGATGCTAAAAAACAATCGACTTACAAAGATTTAAAAATGTCTTGATTAAATCAAGAATTAGTTTTAAAAGCAATGTATGCGTGAACGGAAATAAGATGCATTCACAATATTAACATCACACATCAAATGAGTCAAAACGTAAATTGAAAAGAAAAGCGAACAGATTAAAATCATGACACAAATACGCGAATCAAGGTCGCGTGCGCGAAAACGTGCAAAGGCTACCACAAAAAATTAGATTCGATCTAAAGATAACGGCGTTGAATCATTGAAAAATAATACAAATTGAAATAGTAAATTGCGACTAGCGGTCATTGCAAGTTGAATCAACAAGCAACAACATAATAAAAATCAAATTAAGACACAAAGTTGCAAATCGAAACACGAATTGGTTGGCGCACACCAAGTGGATTGCTGGTAGACCAAACCATCGGACATGGGTACAAAATTGAAGTGCAACAATAATCAAATATGGAATCATACATAAACCAATAAAATCGACTTAGAGTTTGCTACATTCAACGTGGTCATCGCGATATGGATCCAAATCGTGCGGATCTAAATTTATCGAAAAGAAATTCAAAGCAAAAGTGAATTTTAAGCGTGCTAAGAAAAAATAACAATGTTGCTAACGCAAAAAATGCGGTCATCACAATCGGATCGAACTAACGTAAACGTCACGTATCATGCACACCAATATGCAAATAGCGTTTTAACATAATTCGATCCGAACAACATAATTCAAACATAAATAAAAAACATTATCATACTTTAAATATAAATATAAACATATATATATATATATATATATATATATATATATATATATATATATATATATATATATATATATATATATATATATATATATATATATATATATATATAATAAGAGAGTAAAAAAACGTAAACGAATTGCAATGTTATAATACTAAGTCAATAATTTAAAAGTTGCATGTGCAAACTAGTAAATGAAATGCATATATACCGATATAATACTAGGCCAATAAATCAAAAGCTGAATGTTTAAGCTATAGCTTCGTGACGGTAACAGTGTTTTTCTTCCATCAAAAAACACTTATATGCATTGTTGAGAGAAGGGGAAGAAAAACAAAAACATTGACGATAGAAACAAAAACAATTGCAACGTTATTATTTAACCACTTGAAGAGAATGACAGTCTCTGTCGCGTGAGTGTTTTTCTTCCCCTTCTCTCAACAATGCAACTTTTATATATATATATATATATATATATATATATATATATATATATATATATATATATATATATATATATATATATATATATATATATATATATATATATATATATATATATATATATATATATATATATATATATATATATATATATATATATATATATATATATATATATATATATATATATATATATATATATATATATATATATATATATATATATATATATATATATATATATATATATATATATATATATATATATATATTCTCTCAACAATGCAACTTTTATAAATATATATATATATATATATATATATATATATATATATATATATATATATATATATATATATATATATATATATATATATATATATATATATATATATATATATATATATATATATATATATATATATATATATATATATATATATATATATATATATATGGACTAAATTAAGATTAACTCTAAATTACCAATAATATCCTTAATATTTATTTTAAAGCTTAAATTAAAAAATATTAAATTCAAAATAAAAATAAATATTTAAAATAGAATTAAAATAAAAATATTAATTATTCTATTTATTTATTTTAAATAAAAAAATGTAAAAATAAACGGACCCCATATAAATAAAAACCAGGCGTCTAAGTGTTCAAAAAAATAAATCGAGCACACCAAAATGATCAGCGTGAAATAAACAATTCAAAAAAATATAGCTTTTTGTCAGATTTAAAAATAAATTTTGAGCCGTTAAAATGCTCAAACTAATCAAAATGCGATTGAAAAATAGTCGAAAAAATAAAATGAGTACGCCAGGTTAAATTACGTGAACTGTAAATTAATATAATTAAGGTCTGCAAGCTCGATTTTTAATTTTTCTGTTCACTAATTTTACGTACTGTTGAGATTTAGTTTGACCAGTCTGCCTGTAAATTCGAGAAATTATTCTAGGTGACATTTTAGGCGCTATGCGAGATGAAATGCATGTTATGCTATGCAAATTAAAATAAAGTCAGATGCATGAAAAATTTAAGATACCCGAACAAAATTGGGGTAATACAGATGCCCATATTTAATTAACTTAAACCAGAAGATATGAATGATAATAGTCTTCATACATTCGTGGTGGAAGATAATTAAATACGAAAAGACCCCGAATTTTGTCTAAGAAAAAAAGTGTGATGAGTTTTTAAAAGAAGTTAGATCAATGTCGACCCTCGAGTGGATGTAACCCCCGTTTTATTTCGATTAAATTTAGTTATGACTTTACCGTGTTCCGTTGCGTCGTAGTCGTATTTGAAAATGTATTTGTTTCGAATAAAGGAATTGAATCGGTCGAATTTCGGGCAAAAGTGCAGAATCCCGTAGCAGTTTTAGGGAAAACTTCGAAAATTCATATCTCTCGATTCGTAAGTCGGTTTTAGTCCCCGTTCGAAGCGTTGGAAAGCTTAAGAAATGTTCTGTCTAAGAAAAATGAAATTTTGCTGATATGACGGTCGTCATAGGCATGTGACGGTCGTCACGGTCGTGACGCTCGTCAGGAACTTGTTACGCTCGTCATAGTAACGAAAAATCCAAATTAAAAACAGAATGGGGACGTAGCCACCTGAGTGTTAAAAATTTAGTAACGTGTCCCCATATTCCATTACGCTCAATTGGATTGGGAAGTATTCACAAAAAGATAAACCGTAAAGGAAGAAAATAGCGTGGTTGAGAGAAATTGATAACAGAAGAATTTTCCATCAGAAAACTTGGAAGAAAGTTGCAGGAGAGTTACCGTAAACCAGAACCGGAACCGGAAGCATGGAATTGGCCTCTATTCTAAGGTAAGGGTGGGGTTCAATTCTATAACCGTGGGTATGATCGATTTCATGTAGGGAATCGATTCCTAGGTATAATTTCCGTTAATCGATAAATGTTAGGGACAGGGTTTTTCTATGTAGAAATGAATGTGTTATATCGTTATTAGTACGATGCTCTAAGGTTTCCCTAATGGGGCAAATACGTAGAAATGAATGTGTTATATCGTTATTAGTACGATGCTCTAAGGTTTCCCTAATGGGGCAAATATGTAGAAATGAATGTGTTATATCGTTAGTAGTACGATGCTCTAAGGTTTCCCTAATGGGGCAAAAGGATAGTTGTCCTCATTGTTTCGTAATTAAACATTGATAGAGATTTGTAATTAATTATGTGAATAGGAGCAGATATGTTGTCATTACGATCGTATGTTGAATTCTTAATTGTTGATTTAAGGTTGTGATTGCTATCATACGCGAACAGGTGGAAAATGATAATGTCTTGAGTTGTATGAGAATGATGCTCTGTTATGGACAGTTTGGTTGTAAGCATAAAGCTTTATTGTATGGTCGTTATGGTTGTGTTGTAGTCCATAATAGGTGTATTTCATGGCATATCATCTTGGTTGGCCCGAATTGGCGTTATTTGGAGTGTTGGCTCCTAAATGGGTTATTTGGAGTGTTTGCTCCTATCCCGAGTTTTGGAGTGTTGGCTCCTAAATGGGTTTTGGGGTGTTAGCTCCTATCCCGAGTTTTGGAGTGTTGGCTCCTAAATGGGTTTTGGGGTGTTGGCTCCTATCCCGAGTTTTGGGGTGTTGGCTCCAAAATGGTACCACATGCATATGCACAGTTGATTGCATTGCTGAGTCGCATAAAGCTTCATAATTATGTTGGTTGTCGGTTGTTGTGGCATACGTGAGATATGAATTCGCTTGCAAACGATTGTCGTTGATGTTTATAAGTTTGCGAAGATTATATTGCTGTGATATGATTTCTAACATGGCTTTTATCATGCCTTATGTCATGTTGTTGATATCTCACCCTTTACATTGTATGTTACCGCCATTGGTGGTAATTTGCAGGTGACCCGGAATAGAGTTTCCTCTTTGTCGTTAAGGTGTCGTTGGTCGCTCTGATACGTAGCACTCTTGGGGGGGGGGGGGATGAACGATTTATATTATTGCTTTAGTTGATGTTCTTGTTGCTAAACTTTGTGAGGAATTTCTACTGCATTATTTTAATTGAACCGTTGTAAGCTTTTTACCTTCCGCCGGAAGTAATGACAAGTTGTTTTATGAATAAATGGTTAAGTAATACATTATTGACTGTTCATCCAATTTCGTGCTACGTATTTCTTTTGAATGTGGTTGCATAAATGCATATTGTCTATTCAGTTGAATGTAACATCTCTGATATGAAGAATTCTGGACGTGTGACGACCGTCACACCTTCATTACGATCATCATGCGTGCAATTTTTATGCTGTTGCACTCTGTTTGTTATATGAGTTGTTGTTTTTCCTGTTATCTACAAGTGTTAGAGTTGGGGTGTTACATTAGTGGTATCAGAGCAGGTCGGTCCGTCCGGCCAAGTTGTCTAGTGTCGTCGAGTCAGTCGTCGTGCCTAGCACGTGAGTCCCGTTATTTGCGAAATCTGACGATTGGCTGTTGTAGTTTAAGTGAAATGGCTGGAAGGAATGATGCTGCAATTGCTGCCGCGCTGCAAGCTCTAGCTAATGCTATGGAACATCAACCGAATCCCGCTGGAGATGCTGGGTCTCGCAGTTTGGCAACGTTTCAACGAGAGAATCCGCCTACCTTCAAGGGTAAGTATGATCCTGATGGTGCGTTGGAGTGGTTGAAGGAGATGGAGCGAATCTTTCGTGTGATGGATTGTACTCCAGTGCAGAAGGTTCGTTATGGGACTCATATGCTAGCACTCGAAGCTGATGATTGGTGGCTAGAGACCCGTCCGGTGTTGGAAGCTGCGGGTGAGGAGATTACTTGGACTGTATTCCGTAGGGAATTTCTGAAGAAGTATTACCCGAAAGACGTCCGTGGTAAGAAAGAGATTGAATTTCTTGAACTGAAGCAAGGAGACAAATCTGTTACTGAATATGCGGCGAAGTTCAAGGAGTTGGCTAAGTTTTATCCGCACTACAGCGCTGAAACCGATGAGTTCTCTAAATGCATCAAGTTTGAGAACGGATTGAAGTTTGAAATCAAGAAAGGAATCGGGTATCAGAAGATCCGTGTTTTTGATTCATTGGTTGAAAGCTGTAGGATTTATGAAGAAGATAGCAATGCTCATTACAAGCTGTTGAGTGAGAGGAGAAGTAAGTCGCATCAGACTCGCGGTAAACCTTATGATCCTCCGGATGGCAAAGGGAAACAGAAAGCGACTGATGGCAAGAAAACTAGTAGGGGAGACGCTCCTGTTGGCATTGCTTATTATAAGTGTGGGAAACCTGGTCACAAGAGTAATGTGTGTAACTTTGGATCAGTGAAATGTTACCGTTGCGGAGAGTTGGGACACGCTATTGCTGAATACAAACACAAAGGAATGGTTTGTTTCAACTATGGTGAAGAGGGACACATGCGTGACAAGTGTCAGAAGCCTAAGAAAGAGAAGACTGGTGGAAAAGTGTTCGCTTTAACTGGAACTCAGACGTCCAGCGATGACAGGCTGATTGAAGGTACTTGTTTCATTAATAGTACTCCTTTACTTGCTATTATTGACACTGGTGCTTCTCATTGTTTTATTGATGCTGATTGTGTTGAACGTTTGGGTCTCGTGTTATCTCACATGAATGGGGAGATGGTAGTTGAGACTCCAGCTAAGGGATCAGTGACTACATCTCTGGTATGTTTGAAATGTCCTCTGTCAATGTTTGATAGGGATTTCCTGGTTGACTTAGTCTGTTTTCCACTAAGTGGGGTAGACGTAATTTTAGGCATGAACTGGTTGGAGTATAACTGCACTCATATTAATTTCTTTGATAAGTCGGTGAGGTTTTCTACTCCTGAGGAGGAGGGAGCCCGTTCGATAACTACGAAACGGATGAAGCAGATATTGCTAGAAGGTGCTCAGGTGTTTGCGTTGGTGGCATCATTATCCGTTGAGAATCAAGCGATAATTGACGAGTTAGAAGTTGTTTGTGACTTTCCGGAAGTGTTTCCAGATGAAATTCCTGAAGTTCCTCCGGAACGGGAAATTGAATTTTCTATTGATCTTGTACCTGGTACCAGACCTGTGTCTATGGCGCCGTACAAGATGTCTGCATCTGAATTGGCAGAGTTGAAGAAACAGTTGGAAGACATACTTGAGAAGAAGTTCGTTAGACCAAGTGTATCGCCGTGGGGAGCTCCGGTATTACTAGTAAAGAAGAAGGATGGCAGTATGCGGTTGTGTATTGATTACCGACAACTAAATAAAGTGACAATTAAGAATAAATATCCGCTTCCAAGAATTGACGACTTGATGGATCAGCTGGTCGGGGCGCGGGTGTTTAGTAAGATTGATTTGAGGTCAGGGTATCACCAGATTAAGGTAAAAGATGACGATGTTCAGAAGAAGGCATTCCTAACTAGATATGGACACTATGAGTTTACGGTAATGCCTTTTGGTGTTATTAATGCGCCGTGAGTTTTCATGGAGTACATGAACCGTATCTTTCACGAGTATTTGGATCGGTTTGTGGTAGTATTCATTGATGATATCCTAATTTATTCTAAGTTAAAAGAGGAGCATGTTGGGCACTTGAGGTTAATACTGCCAGTCTTGAAAGAAAGGAAGTTGTTTGCGAAACTGTCAAAGTGCGACTTCTGGTTGGAAGAAGTTAGCTTTCTGGGTCATGTTATATCGGGTAGTGGAATTTATGTAGATCCATCTAAGGTTGATGCCGTGTTGCAATGGGAAACTCCAAAATCGGCAACTGAAATTAGAAGCTTTTTGGGACTTGCTGGTTATTACAGAAGGTTTATCGAAGGTTTTTCTAAGTTGGCCCTTCCGTTAACTAAGTTGACTTGTAAAGGGAAAACCTTTGTGTGGGATGCTCAATGCGAAGCAGGTTTTATAGAGTTAAAGAGGAGGTTGACGTCTGCTCCGGTGTTGACCTTGCCTAATGCAGAAGAACCATTTGTGGTATACTGCGATGCTTCTAAGTTTGGTTTAGGAGGGGTACTCATGCAGAATAATAAAGTAGTTGCTTACGCTTCAAGACAGTTGAGAGTCCACGAGAAGAATTATCCTATGCACGATTTAGAACTTGTTGTTGTTGTGTTTGTGCTGAAGATTTGGAGGCATTATCTTTATGGTTCAAGATTCGAAGTGTTCAGTGACCATAAGAGTTTGAAGTACTTGTTTGATCAAAAGGAACTGAACATGAGACAACGAAGGTGGTTGGAACTATTAAAAGATTATGATTTTGGTTTACATTACCATCCGGGAAAAGCGAATGTTGTAGCTGATGCCTTAAGCCGCAAGACTTTGCATATGTCAGCAATGATGGCTAGAGAGTTGGAATTGATTGAGCAATTTAGAGATCTGAGTTTAGTTTGCGAAGTAACACCGAAGAGTGTAAAGTTTGGCATGTTAAATATTAATAATGACTTTCTGGACAGCATTAGAGAGGCTCAGAAATTAGATGTGAAGTTAGTAGATTTAATGCCTGGATAGATCATTTGGAAACTAATGATTATCAGTTGGATGCGCAGGGCGTGTTGAGGTTTCGTGGTCGTATTTGTATTCCGGATAGCGCATATATGAAGAAAGCGATTTTGGAAGAGAGTCACAGAAGTAAGTTGAGTATTCATCCAGGAGCGACGAAAATGTATAGTGATTTGAGGAATCTGTTTTGGTGGCCTGGTATGAAGCGTGATGTAGCACGATTTGTGTATGCATGTTTGACTTGTCAGAAGTCGAAAGTCGAGCATCAGAAACCTGCTAGGTTGATGCAACCGTTAGAGATTCCAGAATCGAAATGGGACAGCATTTCAATGGATTTTTTAACGGGTTTGCCGAATACCTTGAGTGGATGTGATTCTATTTGGGTGATTGTTGATAGGCTTACAAAGTCAGCTCACTTTATTCCTATTAACATCACTTTTCCAGTATCGAAGTTGGCAGAGATTTATGTCAGAGTGGTTGTTAAGTTACATGGTGTTCCGTTGTGTATTGTGTCGGATAGAGATCCGAGGTTTACTTCTGAGTTTTGGAAGAGTCTGCAAGAGGCATTGGGTTCTAAGTTGAGGTTGAGTTCAGCATACCACCCTCAAACAGATGGTCAGACTGAACGGACTATTCAGTCTTTAGAAGATTTGTTGAGAGCCTGTGTTCTGGAGGAAGGTGGTTTGTGGGATACTTACCTTCCGTTGATAGAGTTCACTTATAATAACAGTTATCACTCTAGTATCGGAATGGCACCGTTCGAAGCTTTGTATGGTCGGCGGTGTAGGACTTTGTTGTGTTGGTATGAATCGGGAGAGAGTGTAGTACTCGGACCGGAGATTGTTCGGGAGACTACTGAGAAGGTGAAGTTAATTTGAGAAAAGATGAAAGCTTCACAGAGTAGACAACAAAGCTATCATGATAAGCGCAGGAAGGATTTAGAATTTGAAGTTGGAGATCATGTGTTTTTGAGAGTCACGCCTGTGACTGGAGTTGGTAGAGCTTTGAGATCTAAGAAGCTTACTCCTCGTTTCATTGGACAGTACCAAATATCAGACAGAGTGGGAAAGGTTGCATATCGAGTGGCGTTGCCGCCTAATTTGTCGAATCTGCACAATGTATTTCACGTATCGCATCTCCGCAAGTATATTTCAGATCCATCGCATGTCATTCCTATAGACGATGTGCAAGTACGCGATAATCTTACTGTAGAGACAAGGCCTGTGAGAATTGATGATCGTGAGGTGAAAACTTTAAGAGTAAAAGAGATTCCCTTGGTGAAAGTGGTTTGGTCGGGAGCTGCTGGCGAAAGCTTGACGTGGGAACTGGAGAGCAAGATACGGGAGTCCTATCCCGAGCTGTTTGACTGAGGTAATTTCGAGGACGAAATTCTCTTAGTAGGGGAGAGTTGTAACACCCGTTTTATTTCGATTAAATTTATTTATGACTTTACCGTGTTTCGTTGCGTCGTAGTCGTATTTGAAAATGTGTTTGTTTCGAATAAAGGAATTGAATCGGTCGAATTTCGGGCAAAAGTGCAGAATCCCGTAGCAGTTTTAGGGAAAACCTCGAAAATTCATATCTCTCGATCCGTAAGTCGGTTTTAGTCCCCGTTCAAAGTGTTGGAAAGCTTAAGAAATGTTTTGTCTAAGAAAAATGAAATTTTGCTGATATGACGGTCATCACAGGCATGTGACGGTCGTCACGGTCGTGACGCTCGTCAGGAACTTGTTACGCTCGTCATAGTAACGAAAAATCCAAATTAAAAACAGAATGGGGACGTGGCCACCTGAATGTTAAAAATTTAGTAACGTATCCCCATATTCCATTACGCTCAATTGAATTGGGAAGTTTTCACAAAAAGAGAAACCGTAAAGGAAGAAAATAGTGTGGTTGTGAGAAATTGATAATAGAAGAATTTTCCATCAGAGAACTTGGAAGAAAGTTGCAGGAGAGTTACCGTAAACCAGAACCGGAACCGGAAGCGTGGAATTGGCCTCTATTCTAAGATAAGGGTGGGGTTCAATTCTATAACCGTGGGTATGATCGATTTCATGTAGGGAATCGATTCCTAGGTATAATTTCCGTTAATCGATAAATGTTAGGGACGAGGTTTTTCTATGTAGAAATGAATGTGTTATATCGAAATTAGTACGATGCTCTAAGGTTTCCCTAATGGGGCGAATACGTAGAAATGAATGTGTTATATCGTTATTAGTACGACGCTCTAAGGTTTCCCTAATGGGGTAAATATGTATAAATGAATGTGTTATATCGTTAGTAGTACGATGCTCTAAGGTTTCCCTAATGGGGCAAAAGGATAGTTGTCCTCATTATTTCGTAATTAAACCTTGATAGAGATTTGTAATTAATTATGTGAATAGGAGCAGATATGTTGTCATTACGATCGTATGTTGAATTCTTAATTGTTGATTTAAGGTTGTGATTGCTCTCATACGCGAACAGGTGGAAAATGATAATGTCTTGAGTTGTATGAGAATGATGCTCTGTTATGGATAGTTTGGTTGTAAGCATAAAGCTTTATTGTATGGTCATTATGGTTGTGTTTTAGTCCATAATAGGTGCATTTCATGGCATATTATCTTGGTTGGCCGGAATTGGCGTTATTTGGAGTGTTGGCTCCTAAATGGGTTATTTGGAGTGTTGGCTCCTATCCCGAGTTTTGGAGTGTTGGCTCCTAAATGGGTTTTGGGGTGTTGGCTCCTATCCCGGGTTTTGGAGTGTTGGATCCTAAATGGGTTTTGGGGTGTTGGCTCCTATCCCGAGTTTTGGGGTGTTGGCTCCTAAATGGTACCACATGCATATGCACAGTTGATTGCATTGCTGAGTCGCATAAAGCTGCATAATTATGTTGGTTGTCGGTTGTTGTGGCATACGTGAGATATGAATTCGCTTGCAAACGATTGTCGTTGATGTTTATAAGTTTGCGAAGATTATATTGCTGTGATATGATTTCTAACATGACTTTTATCATGCCTTATGTCATGTTTTTGATATCTCACCCCTTTACGTTGTATGTTACCGCCATTGGTGGTAATTTGCAGGTGACCCGGAATAGAGTTTTCGCTTTGTCGTTAAGGTGTCGTTGGTCGCTCTGATACGTAGCACTCTTGGGGGGGGGGATGAACGATTTATATTATTGCTTTAGTTGATGTTCTTGTTGCTAAACTTTGTGAGGAATTTCTACTGCATTATTTTAATTGAACCGTTGTAAGCTTTTTACCTTCCTCCGAAAGTAATGACAAGTTGTTTTATGATTAAATGGTTAAGTAATACATTGTTGACTGTTCATCCAATTTCGTGCTACGTATGTCATTTGAATGTGGTTGCATAAATGCATATTGTCTGTTCATTTGAATGTAACATCTCTGATATGAAGAATTCTGGACGTGTGACGACCGTCACACCTTCATTACGATCGTCATGCGTGCAATTTTTATGTTGTTGCGCTCTGTTTGTTATATGAGTTGTTGTTTTTCCTGTTATCCGCAAGTGTTAGAGTTGGGGTGTTACAGTGGACACTAAAGAACTTACATTGACAGAAATTAATGACACCAAAAGGATGACGGTAAACTCAAAACTGTAAAGACCGTTGATACCAAAAGAATATAAGCAAAATTAACAAAGCTGGCTATCACCAAAGGATAATAGTAAGCTTATAACGACTTTCAAGAATTTCCAACACTAAAAGGATGATGGGTAAATCAAAATTTAACAAATGTCATCACCAAAAAAATGATGATTAGGCATCATGACCTGGGTCAACATCATCAAAAGGATGATAGTAAGATCAACAAAATTCAAGATTGCTATTACCAAAATCATAACAGTCATCACCAAAAGGATGATGAATAAATCAAAACTCAAAAATCACCATCATCAAAAGGATGATAGGATAACCATGAAGTTTACTATTACCAAAAATATAACAGCCATCAAATCAAAAAGCTTGCTATCACCAAAAGGATGATAATTAACTCAGCATCTTGAATGATCACCATCACTAAAAGGATGAAGGTTATATCAGGTTGACAAAGATCACCATCACCAAAAGGGTGATGGTTAGATCACAATAACATTTTCCTAGCACCAAAAGGATGACAGTAGTGCCACAATTTGCAAAGATCGCCATTGATAAAAGGGCAATGGTGGAATCATAATTGCGAAGAACATCGACACCAAAAGGATGATGGTTCTATCACCAAAAGGGCGATAGTGCACACACTCAACTCGCTATTATCAAAAGGATAACGGTAAGTATACATTCTTCATAGATTACCGAGACCAAAAGGATGAAGGTAACAACACCATTTTCTATCACCAAAAGGATGATAGTAAATACACCACTGTAATGATCACCAAGATTAAAAGGATGACGGTAACAACACCACTTGCTATCACTAAACAGATGATAGTAAGTTCCCAATCTTCAAAAATCACCGATACCAAAAGGATGAAGGTGACAACACAACTCGCTATAACAAAAAGTATGATAGTAAATTCCCAAATTTAAAGATCACCGACATCAAAAGGACGACGGTTCTATCATCAAAAGGATAACAGTAAACACACACCACTCACTATTAGCGAAAGGATAATAGTAAGTTCCCAATATTAAAAAATTACCGACACCAAAAGGACGAAGGTAACAACCCAAGTTGCTATCACCAAAAGGATTATAGTAACGACACAATTCATTATCACCAAAAGGATGATAATAAATTCCCAACTTTAATGATTACCGACATCAAAAGGATGAAGGTAATGACACAATTCGCTATCACCACAAGGATGATAGTAAATTCCTAACATCAAAAGGATGAAGGTAATAACATAATTCGCTATCACCAAAAGAATGATAGTAAATTCTCAACTTCACTCTAGGGGATAAAAAGTATCGCTGGTGATGAGTGTTGTTGAGAGAACAAAGTCCTGTTGTTGAACTTTACCTACTCTTGGTGGTAAACAAGTGCGACTTCTGGGGAGTGATATCTTTTACCGGTGTTTTCTGAAGAAAGTGGTCTGTTGGAGGAAGGGATTCCCACTCCTATAGATAATACTCTTCTGGGGATAGAAACCTGATCTTGATTCCTACGTTTATCTAAGGGGATATGAAACTCGACCCTTACCAGAGATGATAGATCAGATATTCCATCTCATCAATCTGAAGTAATGATCCTCTATTCAGGTATGTACTGATCACAAGAAATATTTTGATTCTGCATTTTAAACTTTAATTACTTTCGGAGAAGTTGTCGGTGTTCCTTCTTGTGTTTATTAATCAAAAGAAAATTGCAATCTTTATTTTTAAAAACAAAAGAAAAATTCAAAATTTTCATTTGTGAAAACAAAAGTAAATTCACTTTTGTGTTTCAAGAATGTTAATCATATCAAAATGTCATTTTGCAAAGTAGAATAAATAAGAATCGCGAACATAGGGCACAAGGGCTCAAATTTTCATTGATAGAATGGTAATCCGCCAAATGTGTGATTCCATGGAGCATTACAAAGTTTAGAAAAGGGTAATTTAAAGGAAAAAGGATATATTGAAACATAATGACAACTATCCTTCTAACAACTTTAAATTCTGGATATTCTTGAGCCTCCGTTTAAAGTGACTTGATCAATGATTCAGATGACATTCGTCTGAGATGATCCAATCTTTTTTAGTGCAGTTATTTGCCATAAATCCCTAACTTTTTCATAGATTGCGTTGCCATGTTTTCAATCTATCAGGATGATTATTTTAGGTTTATATCTCTAATTTTTCCTTGCCGCCCTTTCGGGTTTTCAATCCACCGAGACACTCTTTTTTTCCTAAGTCGCCCTTTCGAGTTTTCAACTTAGCGAGCTGTTGTTTTTTTAGGCAAAGTATTTCTTGACTGCATCGACCTTTGTAGGTCGAGTGTACTCTTCACCATCCATAGTTGTGAGTTTGAAAGCACCACCTGAGAAGGCTTTCTTAACAACATATGGGCCATCATAATTTGGAGTCCATTTTCCCCTGAAGTTGATGAGAAAAAATGGGATATTTTTGAGCACGAGGTCACCTTCTCTGAATACCCGTGGTCAAACCTTTTGGTTAAATGCTTTCTTCATCCTTTATTGATATAACTGACCATGGCATAAAGCCGTCATTGTCTTTTCTTCAATTATATTTAGTTTGTCGTATCTGCTTTGACACCATTCAACTTCTGTTAGCTTGGCTTCCATCAATACTCTCATTGACAGGATCTCAACCTCTATAGGGAGAACTGCTTCTGTTCCATATACTAGAGAGAAAGGGGCTGCCCCTATTGAAGTGCAGACGGATGTGCGATAACCGTGAAGAGCAAATGGGAGCATTTTGTGCCAATCCTTGTAAGTCACAACCATATTCTGAATGATCTTCTTGATATTTTTGTTAGCTTCTTCTACCACTCCGTTCATCTTAGGCTAGTAGGGGGATGAGTTATGGTGTTCAATCTTGATTTCAGTACATAATTCCTTCTTCATTTTGTTGTTTAGGTTCGATCCATTATTAGTAATGATTTGGCTTAGAACACCATAATGGCAGATTAGATTGTTCTTGATAAATCAGACCACCACTTAACTAGTTACGTTGGCGTATGATACTGCTTCAACCCACTTAATGAAATAATCAATGGCGAACATGATGAAAAGATGTCCATTTAAAGATTTAGGTTCAATCATGCCAATCATGTTGATTCCCCATATGGAAAAAGGCCGTAGAGAAGAAAGAAATTTGAGAAGAGTCAGAAACACATGAATTTTGTCGGTGTAAATCTAACATTTCTGACACTTCCTCGTGTATTTGTAGCAATCAAATTCCATTTTTAACCAATAATATCTTACTTTTAGGATTTTCCTTGACATTTTATGTCCATTGGCATGATTGCCAAAGGATCCTTCGTGAATTTCTTTCATTAATAAGTTTTCTTTGTGTCTATCCACGCATCTGAGCAAAACCATGTCGAAGTTTCTTTTGTAGAGTACATCATTGTTCAGGAAGAAGTTGCTAGCCAGTCTTCTGAGAGTCTTCTTATCTTTCCTTTATGCCTCAAATGGGTATTCTTGTTTTTGAAGAAAGCACTTGATGTCGTGATACCAGGGTTTGTCATTGATGAGTGCCTCCATTACAAATATGTAAGAGGTCCTATCAAGGCGTGTCACATTAATCTTGGGTACGTCGTTCCATTAATTCACAGTAACCATGGAGGATAAGGTAGCAATTGCATCAGCCATGTATTATCTTCGCGAGGAATATGATGAAATTCAACTTTGTTGAAGAAAGGTAACAACCTTCTTGCGTAGTCTTTGTATGGAATTAAACCAGATTGACGTGTGTCTCATTCTCCTTTGATCTGATTTATAACCAAATTAGAGTCTCCGTACACGTCCAAATTCTTTATCCTTAAATCAATGGCTTCTTCGAGAACCGTGATGCAAGCTTCATACTCGGTCTCATTGTTTGTACATTTGAATGCCAATCTAGCGGTGAAAGGAACATGGGTACCCTAAGGTATAACAATGATTGCCCCAATTCCATTTCCATAAGCGTTTACAGCTCTGTCGAATATTAATCCCCATTAGGATCCTGGCTCTGGCCCTTCGTCTGATAGCGTTTCATAACAGTCTTTCAGTTTTTAGGTACATCACATCCTCGTTTGGGAAGTCAAATTTGATTGATTCATTATCGTCAATTGGTCGGTGAGCCAGATGATCGACTAGAATACTTCCTTTGAAGACTTTTTAAGCGTGGTACTCGATGTCGTATTCTAATAGCAACATCTGTCAACGAGCAATTCTTTCGGTTAAAACAGGCTTTCGAAGACATACTTGATCAGATCCATTTTGGAGATTAACCAAGTGGTATGACAAATCATATATTGGCGAAGACGTTTAGCAGACCAAGCTAAAGCGCAACAAGTTTTCTCGAGCATAGTGTATCGAGTTTCATAGTCTGTGAATTTCTTACTTAAGTAGTAAATGGCATACTCTTTTCTTCTTGTTTCGTCTTGTTGACCATGCACACAACCCATGGAATCTTCTAAGATTGTTAAGTAGATAATCAGGGGTCTTCCTTCCACTGAAGGAGACAAAATTGGTGGATTCAACCGATATTCTTTGATACTTTCAAAAGCTTTTTGGTAGTCTTTTTTCCATACACATCCTTGGTCCTTTCGGAGGAGCTTGAAAGTCGGTGTTCATGTCGTTGTCATGACAAATATGAACCTTGAGATGTAATTTAGGCATCCCAAAAATCCTCTTACTTGCTTTTCTGTTCTGGGTGAAGGCATTTCTTGAATGGCCTTGACTTTGTTGAGATCAAATTCAATTCCTTTCTGGCTGACAATGAATCCCAAAAGCTCTCCTGAGCGAACACTAAATGTACATTTGTTAGGATTCAGGCGGAGTTTGTATTTTCTCAGACGCTTGAATATTTTTGACAAATCTTCCACATGTTCTTCTTCTGTTTCAGACTTAGCAATCCTGTAGTCCATATTCACTTCAATTTATGTATGTATCATGTCATGAAATAGAGCTTGGATTGCCCTTTAATAAGTTGCACCTACATTCTTTAATTCAAACGGAATTACTTTGTATCAAAAAGTTCCCCACGGCGTAATGAATGAAGTTTTCTCCATATCTTCTAGTGCCATCTTGATTTGGTTATAGCCTGAAAATCCATCCATGGAGGAAAATACTTTGAACTTTGCAGTGCTATCAATCAACATACCAATGTGTGGTAGCGATAAGTCATCTTTTAGGCTTGCTTTGTTTAGATCCCTATAATCTACACACATTCTGACTTTTCCATCCTTCTTGAGAAATGACACTATGTTGGCTAGCCACTGAGGATATTCTGACATGGCAAGAAAACCTGCATCAATCTGCTTTTGGACTTCTTCTTTGATCTTTATGGCCATATCTGGATGAGTCCTTCTCAATTTTTGTTTGACTGGCGTACATTCTGGCTTTAATGGCAAATAATGTTCCACAATGTTAGTATCCAACCTTGGCATATCTTGGTAGGACCAAGTAAACACATCAATAAATTCTTTTAGAAGTTGTACCAGACTCTTTCTGACAGTTACACTGAGCAGGGATCCAATCTTAACTTCTTTTCTTTCTTCTTCTGAACCCAAATTAACCGTTTCCAATGGCTCTTTGTGGGGTTGAATGGACTTTTCCTCCTGTTTAAGTAATCGAGATATCTCATATGGAATTTCTTCGTCCTTTTCTTCTTCGGCTTTGAATACCGAGAACTTAAAGTTGGGAGAATGCATTGGATCATATATTTCAACGGGATTCTTAGCAACTAATTTGAAAAATGTGATTGATGATTCCCTTTTTAGAGAAGATAGAAAAAATTCAAAAAGTGGTGTGTAGTGTATTTTTGAAAATGTTTGTTATTTTTGTCTGTTTTACGATTACAATTTTCTGAAGAAAAAAACAAAAAGCAAAAAAAAACAATAAATGTGGGAATTCATAATGACATCTTTATTTATAATTTTTCGATTCTTGAAATACAAGCCCTATAAAACAAAACTCATCTGCCTTGGGCAAGGCAGAGAGGTAATATTTAGAGGAGACTGTGCCCTATAAAACATCCTTTCACCCGGGCAAGGTGAGAGTTTAAAATAAAGACGAAGAATTAACTTTGAGATATGAACAACATTCGGAACATCAATAGAGTCTGCTTCCCATGCAGAGTTATTAGCAGATAAATTTTCCTTTTCACATGTATTTTTTTGATCAGGAGGATCTCCCCATCCAATTGGTTGGATGTCTTCAAACATGATGTGAGAGCTTTCAGGAGCAGTATATTTTACTAGAAAATCAAACTTTCCACTTGGCTACCCCAAGGTAACCCAAGTTTCTGAGAGGTTGTCTTCCTCGATGACATTGACTTCAGGTAGTGAAAATTTGATAAATTCTTATACAACAATTCTCGCGACTTTATTGAGACAATGATTAACATATTCAGGATTTTCTGAGTAAGTCCTCCATGCTTTTGAAGGAACAGATGAATCTTTTTCAGGGTTATCTGAAAAATATGCATTCTCGGACTGACTTTGATATCCTGGATCTTCCATGTAATGCTCCCAAATAGGTAAATCATCCATGGAATCATCGGTGTTGTAGTCAAAATTATCTTTCACCAGAGTATTAATTTCTAATGAATTGGAGGGAGCACGACATCCTTCAGTATCGTTATCTCCATAGATCATCTCGACATCTGATTTTGGAGCATATCTGGAGTTTTATTATGGATAGCAAAAATGGCATGTACGCCTCTTCTTGTGATATGTATCATTCATCGTTGAGGTATGATTTCCATTCTTCGCCTAGGTTCGAAGAATTATCTTTAAAGTCATTTCCCTCGATGGTGTCGACCTCTTGGGAAGTAGGATGGAGGAAACCTCCGTTGTGGAAGGAGTCCTGAATAGGGCAAAAGGCTTCATCCTTCTTTGTGCTCTTGGTACATGCTGGTGTAAAATTGATACCTTTTCTTGTTCTGTTATCGGTAGGAATCATAACTTGTCCCCATCCTTTAGTGGTACCGTTTTCCACTATTCGAACAACGTCTTGATATGAGGAAATATAGTTTCCTTTTTCTCGATTGCCTTCTTACTTACAGAAAGTGCCTAGAATTGGGTTCCAATAACTTCTTCTGGTTCCAAGTAGGAGAATAATGATAGGTTGCTTATAGTTAAAGCTCTTTCTCCACATACTGTGAGCAAATTGTTGTTCTTTACAAACTTCAGCTTCTGGTGAAGTGTTGAGGTGTGATAGGCCTAAAATATGTTGTTTATTTGACTCGATTCGCCCATGTTATTTAGGATTTTATTTCTGTTTTCTTGTATTATGCCTCTGTTTTGTCTCTTTTTCAGGAAGAAATGAAGAAAAACAAGCAAAAAGACCAGCTTTTCAGGAGATTGTACACATGGCACTCACCATGGCGAGCGCCATAGGAGAAGCCATGAGTGGGATAAGAGACCAACTTCTTACAACTGCCACGTCTCCCACTTCTTTCCACCCTAGTACACATGGCGGGCGCCATGAGGGCATGGCGGGCGCCACCCTTGCAATTCGTTTCCCTCCCAAAAGAAGTTGGGGGGCAGTCTAGTCTTTCCCTGTACTTTCCAAGCATTATAAATAGAAGAGTTCTGCCTCATTTCTAAGCATCCAAGCTTAGTTAAAGAACTCAAGCCATATATTTTCAGTATTGTAAAGTCACAAACTTCTCACATCGGGGAGTTATCACATTGTTCGATCGAGTTTGTAATCGAGTTTGGAGCACTTTGGTAGAAGTTAATCCTGCCGCCATTTTATTTCGGTCTTTGACTTCAAGTTATACCAAGATTTAAAACATCCCGTTTGAAGCAGGTTTCTATTTATTTTCTGCTTTTATTTATCTACATTTATTTCCTGCACTTTATTTATTGCACTTTAGTTATCCGCGTTTATTTCCTGCACTTTATTTATCCGCACCTTATTTACCGCCCTTTATTTATGCACTTTATTTATCATGTCTATTTACGTTTCCATGTCCGGCTAAATCTTAGAGGTTAGGATGTGAGGATCATAGTTAAAAGTGGTATTCCATACGGTTGTTGATAAATTCACTTAGGGGTTATTCTGACTATTTTAAAACTATTCACTTAGTCCAGTTCAGCAGGAATCTTTAATGCTTTAGAAAAACTATTTTAAAACTATTTTCGGACGCATTTATGGATTTAAAGTCTAGTTCGCAAGAACCTCTTTTTGTTAGAAATTCCAGGTCAAAATATTTTTCATCTAAGTCAAGAAACTATATTTCTTAAAAATAGATTTAATCACTCTAACGCAATGTACACCTTTTTATAAGTGACAATAAGAGGGATCGATTAGAGGATAAACTCGATTCTAAATACGCGAAAGCGACAGTTCCCGTTTGTCACACCCTCATTTTCATCTTTAGCCTTTATACCCTACATTCGCCATATCATACATCATTCTATTGCATATCAAGCATGTGGGTTCACAAAGTACGGATTGGGTCGATCTGTTATTTTCCATGAGATAGATTGCCTATCATAGAATACATGGAAAAAAAAGGTTCATCACCTAAGGCTTGATCTAAGTTAGAAACTCTACTCATGTAGATTACTTCAAGAAGAAGTTACTTGAAAAATATTGGGATATTCAAGATAAATATTCCTAATGAACATGAAATGCAAGGCCAAATTCAAGTTTGCTTTATCCAATTTTGTTTCAAATTCTTGTTCAAGTGGAGTTCAAATTTGCAAAGCATGAGTCAAGATCATAAGTCCATAATTCAATACTTTATTTTATATAATGGCATAAGAGAATCCATCATTCAAAGTCCAAGATTCATGAATTCAAGACTAGATTTAAGAATATTACAAAGAGAAATTTCATGACATTTGCAAGAATGTCATTTGGTACAAGATTTCCAACTCTAAGTAATGTTTAGAAACTAATCTATTTCTAATCTTCATTCAAGTCTCTAATCAAATCCATGATGTGGTAATCTTCATGCCATACCAAGTTTTCATGTGCTACATTATACCCACAAACATCCAAAGGAAAATACTTAAGAGTTAACATTGGTATGTTTCAAGATCAAGACCATGTGTGTTCAACCATAGGCAATATGGATGCAATCCAAAACAGCCCCATGCAAGAAGTGGCAATATGTATCATGTTACAAAATCATTTTATGTCACAAAACCAAGGGGATAAACTTAGGTTGGTGCATCTACACAATAAAAATCAGAATTTGAAAATTTTGTCCAAAAGGTAGTTGTATTGACTACATGAGTATGTCCAAGCATAACCAACCAATGGGTACAAGGATGGATGGCAATGTAGAGTGCTGCAGAAGAAAATACAGCAAAACATGCATATAAATGGAAAGGAGTGGGGTTGCACCAGAAAAGTGGTAATGAGTACCCCCAAATATGGAAAGTCTAAAGGTTGAAACATGTGCAAGAGCTGTTGTTTTGGTACAGCAGAAAAAGGCAGCAGAAAAGGTGAGATAATAGGGGAAGGAACTGTAAACAAAAAGGACATTACACATACATTCACACATTCACTACACATTGAAAAAACCAGAAAAATAGAGAGAAAAAAAACCAGTAAAAAACCAAGAGAGTTCCATAGAAACACAAGAGAACTTTTGAGAATGAGCACTTCCAAAACAGAGAGTGAAGAGTGAAGAAAGCACCCAACAAATATCAGTGGAGGCTTAACAAAGAAGGAGAACATCTTTGGTATCCATTCCTTTAAACTTTTCCCTTTTTTATATCTTGCACTTGTCTTTTGTTTTCTCTTTTGACTGTTGTTGTGCTGAGTATATTGTATAAGGTCCTAAGAAGAACCAAGGAACCTCTATAAGAACCATAAAAATGAAAGATAACAAAGAAAAAGTTCGTTTTTCTTCACCCTGGTGGGCTGACACGGGCCGTGTCGTGCGACACGGGCGGCCGCGTCACGCCACTGATTGAATATTTCATGTGCGCGCTTCCCAGACCCTGTGACATGGGCCGTGTCACACGACACGTCCGACCGTGTTGCACCCCTGTTTGAGTTTTCATCATGTATTTTTCTCACACTTCCTGACACGGACCGTGTCACACGACACGACCACCCGTGTTGCACCGCTGTCTCGCCTCCAAAAGCCATATTGCAGGCACCTCCTGACACGGGCCGTGTCACACGACACGGCCACCCGTGTCACACCACTGTTTTTTTACTTTTTTTGCATGTCTCGATCTTTTTTAGCCGACTAACCCCATATATTTGTATGATTTTAGTATGTGAATATTGCTATGGGCCTTGTTGACCTTTGATCCCAAAAACCATTTTTAAAAACAAACTCTCGATTTTATCGAGCCATTTTTAACCTTGTAAGTTGATTGCCTTGCGCATCACCATCGACCTTGTCCGTATCGCTTCAAAATGCATTTTGGCAAACAATAAACCTTGATCCAACATCAAGTGGTCCTTTTTCTTATAAAAAAAACCAAAAATACAATACATATATGGTTAGGGTTGTACACCATGGATTTTAAGGTGGTGGAGAAGGAATGAGAATGGAATCCTCCTACACTTGTTCTGAATGTTTTGGATACAAGGCGCTCGACTTGGCTATTTGAAACATTCATCTCTATCCAAAGTCTGTTTGTGTAATCCTAATCAAGAACCATTTCTCTTCAAAAAACCTAAAAATAACATCAACTCATCAAACTATTTTTTTGCCTTAGGGCATCAATCAAAAACCCTTTTTTAAGGTATAAAATCAACCAACAAACAATTATTTCATAAGCCTCCGAACTACGGAGCTCTAATTCTTCACTTCTTTTAAGTGAGGATACGTAGGCACAAGGGCCACAATCCTTGGCGAGCATTAAAATAAAAACCAACCCCCTCTTTTCCCTTAAGCAAGCACACTCTTAATAAAAACACCCATTCACGCCAAACAACCTAGAAGGTTCCCATCGAGTACGATGGATGCGAGGGGGTGCTAACACCTTCCCCTCGCATAACTGACTCCCGAACCCTAAGACTTGGTTGCGATGACCACGCTCTTTCCCTAAAGGTTTTATCGCTATTTCCCTTTCCCTCCTTGGGATAAATAAAATCCGATGGCGACTCTGTGTCATTTTTCGCGTAGCGACACCGTTAAATTAGTTCTTTTCATGATTAGAAAACATTACCCCTTAAGAAGTCTATTTGTACGCATTTGGAATACTGCCTAGCTATGTGAATTACATCCAAGCCTGCTGTTTTATTATTGAATTTATTCTCGCACTTTACTTTTATTTCGCACAACCCAACTCCAAATTGACTTACCTTAGATAAACACCATAATAACAATAATCGATAGATTGATGTTTGGTCTCTGTGGGATTGATAATCTTTTATATTACTCTGACGTTATTCGTGCACTTGCGAATCACAGCATCAAGTTTTTGGCGCCGTTGCCGGGGACCAATTACGTCAAAATTTCGTACCCTGTCGTTACACCGTCTAGACTAAGGTTTTACCTTCTGGTCAATGCGAAGAACTCGCAGCACCGGTAATGTTATATATCCTTTTGAAGAACCTGAATGTTACACTCGTGCACGTCTCTTATTTCATAGAATTAAGAAAGCTATGGACGAAGACCATAACCAAAGACCACTTAAGGATTTTGCCCAACCATCTAATGACGAATCTAGCTCTAGTATTGTGAACCCCAATATCCCTGCTCACAATTTCGAACTAAAACCCTCCTTATTACAATTCGTACAACAAAAACAATTCGCAGGTCTCCCTACTGAGAACCCGAACCAACATTTAAAAACCTTTATTCAATTAGCTAACTCTTTTAAAACCAATGGTGCTACTCTTGAGGCAATTCGTCTAAGACAATTCCTTTTTTCCCTCAGAGACAAAGCCCTTACTTGGTTAGATTCCCTTCTGGCCAATTCTATAACAACCTGGGAAGAACTTAGGAGAGTTTTCCTCGCTAGACATTTTCCCCCGAGCAAAACAGTTGTTCTTAGAAACCAAATAACTATATTCACTCAAAACCAAGGTGAATCACTCTTTGAGACTTGGGAGAGATATAAAGACCTGTTGAGAATATGTCCACACCATGGCCTGGAATCATGGCTAATCATTCACACCTTCTATAATGGACTTCACTATAACACTAAGATGACCATCGACGCTACCGCAGGTGGCGCTCTGATGAATAAACCTTACCCTGAAGCTAGCGCTCTCATCGAAGATATGGCTCAAAACCATTGTCAATTGGGGATAGAGCGAGCAAAGATTTAGAAGAAAGAGGCCCATCGAGGAATACATGAGATAAGTTCTATAGACATGATGTAAGCCAAAATGGACGCTTTGGCCCTGAAGGTCGAACATATGTACACAAACCCAGTTACTGCAGCAGCAGTCTCAACGGAATGTGAATTATGTGGAGCCAAAGGCCACCAATCAGCAGAGTGCAATCTGTTGAATGAAACTCATTTAGGAGAGGTCAACTATACTCAAGGGAACCCATTTTCAAACACTTACAACCCTGGATGGAAGAATCATCTAAAATTTTCCTACATAAAAAATAACCCTATCCAAAACCCTGCACCCCCGAGACCATCAGGTTTTCAAGCTCAACGACAAAACCCACCTATGCAAGTTGTGCAACCTAAGCCGAACCTTGAGAAAATCATGGAAAATTTCATTACGGCTCAAACCCAGCAAAACAAAGAATTCATGAACCAGAACATTCATGTTAATGAACTAATTACCCAGTTAGGAACTAAGGTAGACCAAATAGTCACCCATAATAAGATGCTTGAAACCCAGATCTCTCAGATAGCTTTAAAACAAGCCCCCGAAACTACACCCGGAGGGTAATTCCCTAGACAACCTCAACAAAACCCCCGATGGCAAGCCAATGCAATTACTTTGCGAAGGGGGACCGCTTACGATGAACCAGTTAACCTGACATTGAGAGAATCCAAGACTTCTGAAGAAAGAATAGTACCCTAGACAAAGTAGAGGAACCAGTAGGATCCAAAAAATAGAAAAACCAAGACAAAGAAAAAACTTTAGAAAAAACTAACGAACCACCTCTGCCATACAAACCTCTTATACCCTATCTGCAAAGATTAAAACAAACCAAGATCAATAACCGATATCAGAAATTCATTAAAGTCATAGAAAAACTTCATGTGGAGATCCCTTTCAAAGAAGCCATCACCCAGATACCATCATATGCAAAATTCCTCAAAGACATCCTTACCAATAAACGTAGACTTAACGATCCAAAACCATTGGAATGAAATTCCGTTTCCGAAAATAAACTTGCCAAAAAGGAGAAAGATCCTGGAAATTTCTCCATACCTTGTATTTTGGGGAGCCATGTCATCAATAAAGCTTTTCTAGACTTAGGAGCTAGTGTAAGCCTAATGCCTCTGGCAGTCTGTGAAAGGTTAAAACTAGGAGAATTACAGCCTACGAAGATGTCTCTTCAGTTAGCCGACAGATCCGTCAAATATCCGGTTGGCATATTGAAAGACGTCCCAGTCAGGATCGGTCAATTATTCATCCCGACCGATTTTGTTGTCATGGACATTAAAGAAGATGATGACATTCCAATCCTCCTAGGTAGGCCATTCTTATCAACTGCAGGAGCCATAATAGATGTCAAGAGAGGGAAGTTAACTTTTGAGGTAGGCGACGAAAAGATAGAATTCATTCTATCGAAGTTTCTTATGGCACCAGTATTAGGAGACACATGTTATGCCATAAATATCATTGATGAATGTGTTAGGGAGCTAGAATTCAAAGAGATCATCTTACTGCCATCAACCTTCATAAAGGAAGATGATGGATTTATGGAACCCTACATTGATGATAGTCTACACGAATGTTTATCCCTTACACCCAATCCAATGCCATGCCCTAAGAAACCTACTTTAGAACTTAAGGAACTACCCATGAATCTAAGATACGGATTTCTGGACGAAGAAATGAACCGTCCGGTTATAGTCAGTGCTGCCTTAAACCAGGTAGAAACGGACCAACTCTTATATGTTTTACGCAAATATCCCTCAGCCTTAGGATATAATATCTCTGATCTAAAAGGTATAAGTCCATTCGTGTGCATGCACCGGATCTCACTCGAGGAAGACTTAAAACCCTCTAGAGAACATCAAAGAAGGATAAACCCTATAATGAGTGATGTTGTAAAAAAGGAAGTTCTCAAGTTATTAGAAGCAGGTATAATTTATCAAATCTCAGATAGTAAGTGGATGAGCCCTGTGCATGTAGTACCAAAAAAGGGAGGCATCACAGTCGTGCAGAACGAAAAAGGAGAACATATAGCAAAGCGGATAGAGGGAGGGTGGCGTATGTGCATATATTATAAGAAACAAAACAAAGCTACTAGAAAAGACCATTTCCCCCTACCATTTATAGATCAGATGCTGGAACGTTTAACCAATCACTCCTATTTTTGCTATCTAGATGGATATTCAGGATTTTTCCAAATCCATATCCATCCAGAAGATCAATAAAAAACTACCTTTACATGCCCTTATGGAACCTTTGCCTACAGACGAATGCCTTTCGGCCTCTGTAATGCACCGGCAACCTTCCAGCGTTGCATGATGGAAATCTTCGCTGATTACCTAGATAGAATTATGGAAGTGTTCATGGATGATTTCTCGGTATGCGGATTTGATTTCAAAAACTATCTCACCAACCTTGAGAAAATCCTGAAAAGATGTGTTAATGTTAACTTGGTGTTGAACTGGGAGAAATGTCACTTCATGGTCACCGAAAGTATAGTTTTAGGACATGTAGTCTCTGAAAGAGATATTGAATTAGATAAAGCTAAAATATAAGTGATAGAAAACCTAAAACCCCCTAACACCGTCAGAGAAGTCCGAAGTTTTCTTGGACATGCTGGTTTCTACCGGCGTTTTATCAAAGACTTCTTTGAAATAACCAAACCTTTAACCGGCCTTCTAATGAAAGATATCGAGTTTAAATTTGACGAAAAATTCCTCGAAGCATTCAACTATTTAAAACAGACGTTGATCTCGGCACCCATTATCCAACCCCCAGATTGGGCCGAACCTTTTGAAATCATATGCGACGCTAGCGATTACGTTGTAGGAGCTGTTATAGGGCAAAGAAAGGATAAAAAATTGCATGTTGTTTAATATTCCAGCAGGATGCTAGATGTTGCTCAACTTAAATACGCCACCACTGAGAAAGAACTTCTTGCCGTAGTTTTTGCTATGGACAAATTTCGATCCTATCTGGTGGGAGCCAAAATTATAGTCTATACAGATCACGCTGCCATCCGTTATTTATTAAACAAGAAGGATTCCAAACCTAGTTTACTTCGATGGATCCTTTTATTGCAGGAGGTTGATCTAGATATTCGAGACAAGAAAGGCACAGAAAGTGTAGTTGCAAGTCACCTTTCTAGGCTTGAATACCTGAAACCTGATCCACTCCCTATAAACGATGATTTTACCTATGACAAGTTAATAGATAGGATAGAAGCCATAGAAGAGAATAACCTAAATCCTCATAAGACCCCCGAGAGATCTCTGGCAGTAAACAACGTACCTTGGTACGCAGATCTTGTAAATTATCTAGTTGCCGACATCATACCCCCTGACCTTAACTACCAGTAGAGAAAGAAGTTCTTTAGCAATGTAAGACACTTATATTGAGACGAACCACTCCTTTTTAAAAGAGGAACTAACGGTATTTTTCGCCGTTGCGTCCCAGAAGAAGAGGTAAGAAAGATCATAGAACACTGCCACTCTGCACCCTACGGGGGACACACTAGCACCTCTAAAACACACGCCAAGATTCTTAGAGCAGGCCTGTTTTGGCCCACAATATGGCGTGATGTGCACGTCTATATAGTTAAGTGTGATCGGTGCCAACACACTGGGAACATCTCCCGACGTGACAAAATGCCTTTAAGAAATATTCAAGATGTAAAACTCTTCGATGTTTAGGGCATTGATTTCATGGGACCATTTCCGTCTTCCGTAGGAAACAAATATATATTAGTAGCAGTTGAATATGTGTCCAAGTGGATTGAAGCCATAGCCTCATCCACCAACGACACACGTGTAGTGATAAAGCTGTTTAAGAATTACATATTCCCTAGATTCGGAACACCCCGTCTTGTCATCAGCGATGGTGGATCGCATTTCATATTAAGAATTTTCAACAAGCTTTTAAACAAATATGGAGTTAAGCATAGGATAGCGACACCTTACCATCCATAGACTAGTGGCCAGGTAGAGGTATCCAATAGAGAGATCAAACATATTTTAGAGAAAACGGTTTCTATATCGAGGAAAGATTGGTCTCAGAAGCTGCAAGACGCATTATGGCCCTATAGAACCGCCTTCAAAACCCCTATTGGAACGACTCCTTACCAATTGGTTAATGGAAAGTCCTGTCATCTACCATTTGAGTTAGAACACAAGGCTTATTAGGCCATAAAGACCCTAAACTTTGACTATTTGACTGTTGGAGAAAACCGTGTCCTTGATATTCATAAACTAGAAGAACCCCGCCAATCCGCCTACGAAAATGTCATCATATATAAAGAAAGAACCAAGGCTTGGCACGACAAAAGGATCGTAAAGAAGGAATTCCATATAGGAGACCCTGTTCTCCTATTCTATTCCAGATTGCGACTCTTTCCTGGAAAGCTTCGTTCAAGGTGGACAGGTGCTTTTACAGTTACTAAAGTCTTAAAATCAGGAGCAGTCGAGATCCAGAGCCAGTCATGTAGCCCATTCATTGTAAACAGGCAGAGATTGAAATACTATGAAGGAGGTGACATTCCCGATGATTACTTTAGCCACACCTTGATTGATCCACCACTGCGTACTTCAACCACATGGGTTCTACTCGTCTAGCTAACGACGTTAAACAAGCGCTTCCTGGTAGGCAACCCACAGTTTTATTTACTTTACTTTTCTTATCTTTTATTTTGTTTTATTTTCTTTTTAAGTAATTATTATTTTGTTAGGTTTCAACTAACTTTTTATGATTGTTGTACTTTCAGGTCTCGTTTTCTAAATTTTACTTGCAGGATGCAGCCTTTTGACGACATGCATGTCGCCTTTAGGGACGACAACCGGAGACAGAGATGCTTAATTATTCAGCAGCGTCCTATGGCACCTACCCGATACCCAGATCAGGCCTGCATGGAAGCCTGGGGCATTGAGCCCAGCATACGATTTCTCTGTCATCAGCTCCAGTGGGATGCATATGCTGATGAGTTACATCAGACCTACAGGAACCTTACTCTGGAGTTCCTTAGCTCTTTCCTCCATGAGCCATACGTTGGTCAGGATGGAATCACCATATTTAGACTTTTCGGGACAGAGTATGCCTTCACCATGAAGGAGTTCGGCAATCTGCTCGGATTCTAGACCACCCGGGATGCTATACCGGATCTGCCGATGGGTTATTTTATGAGTCGAGACATCAACCAATTCTTGAGTGACATTACAGGCGGAGGAAGCCTCGATCCATCCACTCAGTTATCTCCATTCATCTACAACCCAACTTTGAGATACTTTTAGATGGTTTTGGCCCACACTTTCCTCAAAAAGGTTGACTCTGATATTCATGTTAGTGAGGAAGAGATCTTTTTCCTATTTTGTGCAAACCAGTCACGCCCAGTGGCATGTGGAAACTTCTTGCTGAATCATCTCGAGGGCACAACTAGGTCCTCTGAAGGGATTATTCATGTAGGAGGCAATGTCACTCAGATAGCCACAGCATTAGGACTTACCAGCTGACTGCTGTACCTGACTCCATACTGCGGATACACCTTACTGGACATTGATTTCTGTTTGGATAGAGGGTTGATGAGGAGGGCATCCTTTCAACCTGATTATTTCAGACTCCTGATCAACTACCAGACTATCCACTATTTTACATTGCCTGATCCTGCTATGACCAGTGTCCATGATCCTTCCAACTGGAGCTACGCCTAGGAAGGTTATAGAAAGACAGTTGATGAGCCGCGCTCACCACATTCAGCAGAGTACCATCCTTCACCGCCCTTTTCGAGGACGACAATATTATCTAATAATCATTCACTACGAAGGACTGACTTATACACTCAGATAGCAGAGTTAAGCATGGAGATAACTAAGCTCCAGCTGAAAGTTGTTGACCTTACTTTGCAGGTACATATATCTAACATGACTCATGCAACAGAAGCTGACACTTTATACCAGGAGATCTTAGACTTGCACTGAGAGTTACACACACTCCGACATCCAGACCAGACAGAAGAGCACCCTACTCAGTGATGACATCGTCTTTCGTTATTTTTATAGTTTACGTTATTTCCATTTTCCTTTACAGACTTCTCTATATTTTTCATATGCTCACGTTTCTTTCTTCCATAACATTGACTATGCACTTTATATTTATATTTGCGATGATTATTGTGTTCTTATTTTATGTAATTTTAATTTATGTTATTTTACCCATTTTTTGTTTTCTAAATTTTTATGTCAAAAATAAGAAGAATATATATATATATATATATATATATATATATATATATATATATATATATATATATATATATATATATATATATATATATATATATATATATATATATATATATATATATATATATATATATATATATATATATATATATATATATATATATATATATATATATATATATATATATATATATATATATATATATATATATATATATATATATATATATATATATATATATATATATATATATATATATATATATGTATGTATATTAGGAGAAATGTTGGTAGGACAGATGATGTCTGCTATCTACACACCCTAGAAAGGGAGGAGCATAAAAGCCCAAAGGAGAAGAGAAAAAATCCGGCCCACACATTTAGTGAGGATGGCGCCTGCCATATAGCCTATGGCACCCGCCATGGGGTCTGGGCTATATGCGGGGAAGAACCTCCATAACCACCATTTTTGCATCCCTAAACCTTCAAACCTCCATTTTTACCCATACGGAAATCTCCCTCAAGCACCAAAAAGTTCCAAATTTTTTTACCCACTCACAAACCCATTAACCATTCCAAGTTCCATTTTCACTTCCCTCCACCAAAATCCATCAAAACTCCATTTTTACCAAATTCCCAAAAACTACCCATTTTCACTCATCTTCCACCCCAAAGGAGCATCTATGGAACATGACGGTTATGTTCTTCATCAAGGAAAGCCCGGAGAAAGACAACAGGAGATTCTCGACAAATTGCAGAACTGGGAAATCACTTCGACACGGTACGTAGACGAAAACTGTTTGTATGCTCTAGGCATTTACCATAATGTTTTTCATCTGTTAGACATTTTAAGTTTGCACGAAATTTTTGCTAGACAAGATCCTACCTTCGAAAGGCTGACCCGGGAATTCTTGAGTTCCCTGATTTATATTTTCAGGCCTAACACTGCTAGTACCGTCGGCACGGTACAATTTAGAATGTTTAATATTGAGTACGAATTCAGTACCGACGAACTAGTAGAGAGACTGGGACTGCCTTTTGGTGAGGATGCTATTTGTGAAGTACCCCTGGATTCTGACTGGTCAGTGGAGGCATTTTCCTTTTGGCACAGGTTGTCAAACTTTACGATTATATCTTTTGAAGGAATACTTTCCTACCGGATCCATAACCCGACCATCCGTGTTTTTCGTTACAAGTTGGCCTGTACTATTTTTGGCCGGGAGAATTCAAACAAGGTAAATGCAAAAGAACTTTTATTTTTGCAAGGGTGCCTCACAAATAAGAAGTTTAATGTGGTTCCTTTTATGATTGCCCATATGATTGCTGCAATCAAGAGCACAAGACCCATTGCCTTCAGAGGGCTTATTACGTCTATTGCAAACGCTCTAAACTTGGATGCCGAGATAGCCACTTTAGTGCCTCTCCCTCCTTGCACAATAATTTAAAATTCTTAAAAGACATGAAATTGTGGAAGGTAAGGAAGGAAGGGGGCTTCGAGCTTATGATCCATGGGAAGGCTATCCCATCTATCATTTTTCCTTGAACTAGACGTACGGATGTGCGTATCGCGAGGAACTGGACCTACGATTTGGATGCTCCACCTGTTACGGGTCCGGTCCATTACCTCCAAATATTCCTGTTAGTGACGGCGATGACATCGCTGACAAGTATGACCGGAGAGAGCAGTCTCCCGATCACCCTATGCCGCCTCACCATGTCTCACCCGCAGACACTGCACCGTCTTTCTCTTACCATTCTACAGGTACCGCCCCCGGTTTTTATATTTCTGAGCAGATGTGGCGAGACCAGTTAGCAAGAGAGGAAAGACGCGATAACTTGCTCAGTACCATACAACAGCAGTTAACCGAAAACATGAGATTTATGTGTCGCTACTGCGAAAATCGGCGCCGACAATACAGAAGAGTCGCCACCGTGCGTTATTTATCCCAAAGGAGGGAAAGGAAACGCTCGAAGTAAACCTAACGCAAAGACGGGAAAAGGTATGGTCATCGCAACCAAAACCTGGGGTTGGGAGTCGGTTACGCAAGGGGAAGGTATTAGCACCCCTCACGTCCGTCGTACTCGACGGGATCCACGCTTGCTTGGTTGTACGAATTACACTTCTATCTAAACTAAAGGATGAGGTCTGAAAAGAAAAGAAAACATGACTCGGCAAAGCATCGCACTTTATGCCTACGTATTCCCGTCTGGAACGAGAAATCAGAGTCAACGTAGTTCGCCTAACTATGGGGGAGGATGGGTGAAGATTGCTCGCTAGGACATCGCATCCTATGCCTACGTACTTCCACACAGCATGGAAGATCAGAGCAAACGTAGTTCGGGCCACGTACGACACAAGTTGTTCAAGTGTCTTTTATGAAAAATCTCACCTTAAACAAGGGTTTTCTTATTGCAAAAAGGTTGATGTTTGTTCAAATCTTTTGACGGAAGAAATGAATTGATTTCTGTTATAACCTTTATTAATGTTTTTCTGTTGTTTTGAAGAAAGAAGAGATGACACTCTAAAATCCTAGGGTTAAAAAAAAAGGGAATAAAATCTACCCTAATGTTATCATGCATGGGTTAAGACCTAATGTCTATCACATTCCTCTCTTACGCAGAGAGAAACAGAGATCCTAAGGGATAAATGGAAACAGAAACAGCAGATATATATACAATAAAGCAGTAAAATGCATGGATGCAGCAACACAAGCGAGGCAAGGGAGTCCCACTCAACCTCGAACCTAGAAAACAATAGGCAAAAGTGAACAGAATTCACTTTCAACCTAACAAGTTAAACAGCAAACAATACAGTCAGGGAAATTCAATCAATACATCAAGACTTATCAACAGCAAAAACTAAACAGCAAAGCAGTCTTCATCAACAGGCTCTCAAGCAAAGTCTCTATCCTCAATCTCCCAATGGCTTTTCTTCAAGTCCTAATCTCCCAGCTGAGGAATCAATCACAAGAATGAACTGGGTGTTAAGCAATTAGTTGACCACCAAAGGTGGCAAACAGACTGCTAACAACACATAGAATGTTTCTCTCAAGAGTTCTATCTCTTAGACACCATCACCAAGCCTTCTAAAGGAAGTGGTGAATGTCTTAGAGAGACTCTGCATCATAGAGAGGGATGGAGGCAAACAAGACCTTCCACGTTTGTGAATCAAGTTTTTTACTCTAGAGCTCTGCCTAACTCCTAGATCCTATAACCTTCAACAGCTGCCAGCAAGGGATACTCCTCATCAACTCTGGAAGTTGGTCTTCATTCTCTTTGATCTTCAAATGGGCTTCATCAGCACAGTCTTCAGCTCAAACCCCAAGCCCCAAACAAACCCAATACCCCACACAGTCAAAAAATAACCCTAGAGAGGGCACACCACACAATCAATCAAATACAAGCAATATACTAATAGTAATAGGGGAAGCCTAATATTTTCTAAGGGATCTATTATCTACCCATAACCCCTATAGTCCCATACCCCAAAATCAAATCTAAGATTCCTAAAAGAAATGATCTATCTCACCTATGTTCACTTAAAACCCTAATTTTAATCACTCTAACCTCACCTAATCAAATCATCTAAAAATTAATCCTAAAATTATGAATTAAATCCTATGAGGAAGCTAAAGTCCTAAGTTAACCACCCTAAAAAGAATGGACCCTAAATCTAAGGGGAGCTAATTGAACTAAAATCAACAAAATCAATTATAAACCTAAACTCATTAAAAAGCTATTAAAAATAAAAATGCACAAAAAATACTAAAACAAAACAAAATGCTAATTTTATCTATGGATATTTTTCTTAACAGAATTATTGATCTATAGAAAAAACAAGAAATGAAAAATATCAATTTTCCAATTTTATATGATTTTTTAAAGATGCTAAAAATATAAAAGAAAAATAAAATCCAAGAAATGAATTAAATTGGGAGGGGGTGTCACAAGTAACCACGCTCAGTTCAATATGGCTGATGGGCTAGAAAGGGGAGGTGCGGATAACAAACGCGCTAGGCCCATTGTGTTTCAGAAAATCAAACAGGAAATCAAAAAGAAAAAGAAACGAGAACGGTGCAAATAGTAACATGTTTCAGTTCATTTTGGTTGGGCTTTGCTAAGGGGGGTGGGGTTAGCATTTGAATTCAGGCCCATTGATGCGTTTCAATGAAACGCTGAGTTTTGATGCTCAGAAGCATTCCCTCCAAATTCTAATTGAATGTGAGCCCTTGGATCGTTCTCAGAGTCAAAGTTTAACATGCCATCCGACGATCATCCATCATCTTCTCCAATTAGCTTCTAGGGTTTTCAGAAAACCAGTCCCATGCACGCTCTTTCCATCTCCTCGTTCTCTCTCAATTCACCATGAAAACAAAAACTTCCAAAGCCAAAATTAATCTACTTCTTCCCCTCTACACAGCCATGGTATTAGTTCCTCTTAAAACTCACTCCTATGCAAAACCCGATGGCTGGAAATCCATGGTGTACCAAACTACCACTGAGATGGACTCTCACAATTCTTGATTCTAATGGTACTAATGCGGTCTTCACACCACACTGATCTCAACATGCTATGGTGTGTACAATAAAACTCACTAACCTAACCAATCTTGATCATCCAAGTTGCACTGCCCTAAAATCAAACCTCATCAATGGAACCCTAAGTCTCTACAGAGCATCTTCTACCTATCCCTAACAACTCTAGCCTAACAAATTCAGCTAACGAGGCATAATTAAGAGTGTAGAGATCAAAACACATACCTGAATTTCTTGATGAACAGATGAAGAAATAACTTGATTCAACACTTGCAATCTTTCACAAATGATCCTTAGATGATGCTCTTGTTTCTGTTTGCACAAAGTTGGAAGATGAAGGCTTGTAGTATGAGATTCGAATCTGATATGGATTCTTGCAATTTCAACCCTAACTCTTCAATCCTCCATGGATAAGCCTCTGAAGCAGCTTCTATGTACTCAACAAGATCAATGGATCATGAATGAAGAAGAAGAATCAATTGAATTGATGCTGAATATGGAGTTTCACTCTTTCTTACAATTGAAGCAACAATGAAATTCTCACTTTTCTCTCTCTCTTTTCACCAACCTTTTCCATCAATGATCCCAATTCATTATATAGATGATGATGGAAATGCCTAGAAGTTTCTAGAACAGTCTAGGAGAGTGTAGAAACTTATCATGTCATGATATGATCCTTTATCTCATCTCTTATGATATCTCATGCCTAGACTTGGTACATCCCTTTAATTATGCTTGAAAATCTCCTTACATGAGTTATTGGAAAGGTCTAGATGCATAGCAAGCTTATTCTTTGCATTTCATTAAGTTTGGCATTTGTACCTTATTATGCAAGTCATGGATTTACAAAGCAACTCCATTTTTAAACCCTCAAACCAAAATTGTGGCTGAACCAAAGTTTTTAAAATGTGGTTTAGAATCAATTTGGTATATTGAATGACCCATTTTGGATTTATAGGTTGCCCAAACCAATTTTCCATTTGAACTTTTTCAAGTTATATGCCATTTTTAAGCCATTTTCACCAACTTTTATCAATTTGAGTTCTATGCATTTCCAAACTTCCATGACCTCTTTTCTAGACTTAAAATGACATTTTGAGAAACTTTGATGCTGTGAAGTGTTTCATTTGAAGCTTCCTTGTATGAGTTATAGGCATAATCCAAGAATGACCTGTAATTCTCAAATGACCAAAATACCCTTTGCTTGCCAAGGCCATAAGTAGAGTTCCACACATCATATGAAGGCATACCATACCTTCCTAGAAATCTAAGACAATGAGGAACAACTCTCATGTTGGCCAGAAATCCATTTGAAATCTCCTTGAAGGTCAAAAGTTGCTTGGAAGACAAACAACTTTCAAAGACAAAATTCAGTGCCCTCAGATGACCTGTAACTTGCAAAAGCTATAACTTGAGTTCCATAAATCATCTTGATGACTTCCACCACTCAAATTAAAGCTATGAAGATACTCTACAAGTTTCATGTGGACCAGAAATTCATATGAAGCTTGCATCTTGAGTTACACTGCTTTGAAGTTTGACCTAAATCAGGGGATTTTACACTGAAACCCTAATTTGGTAACTCCATTTCTCCTTGACTCCTTCTGATTTTTCTTTGGCACAACACCATATCCATATCCATATAGCAAATAATTAATCCCACCTTCTTCAAATGATCCTTGATGCCTTTCAAAACAAGTCTTCGACCTAGGGTTGACCTAGTGTTGACCTAGATAAAACCCTAGTTGACTGACTTCAACTGAGGCTCTTGCAATCATTCCAATGACTTGGTTACTCCTAAAAAATGATCATCTAGGCTCTTCATAACATCCATACCCACCTCATGCTCTTGGCTCATGGCTCACACTTCCTCTGCTGATCCCCCAAATAACCTCAAGATAAGGGAGAACTCACTGATCAACCTGTCAACTCTTCAAAGCTCAAATTCTTCCCTGATGACCTGAGTAGTCTTGAATATGAATGAAACCCTTGAATATGCCTCTTGAGATAAGAATAGCACTTTGATCCCCTGATTAAGATAGCTTGCCTATGTTATGCAATGCAGATGAATACACTATGTACATGATGCCAATGCAAATGATTATGCAATTGAAACATAAACCTAGGTTAGAAAAGGTTGGGAAAATTTTGGGGTGCAATAGCTGCCCCTATTCAAGCGGCTTGGACCCGGCTGAATGAAGAGCGCGCAGCCTTCAGACATTCGAGGTACGAGACAATTGAATACGAAAGAACCCGGAAATTTGCCAACTGCAAAAAATAAATTGCGTATACGACTACTGCTTGGGGAAAACCCTTCAGGGAAATGACTTCTGTTGTCACAACAACAACTAGCCATCCATCTGTCAATCTGCTTTTGTAAAATAATCTGATATTGTCCGCAAACCACTCCATTCCGAAGAAATGAGCATACACCACACAACGAGCAATTGTTGACATCACTTATCAACCTTTGTTGATCTCACTTATCAACCAAGCACACGCTAACCAGCGGGAGAATATTGACTTCACTTGTCATGTTGACTTCACTGATCAACCTTTCGTATCCTGAAGAAACGAGCAAACGCTTAACCGAACGAGACAATGCTGATTTCACTTATCAACCTTTCGTTCGTACTTGAACAAGCCTCCTGCGGGGCCACGAGAAATTTAACCAAGCAACTCTGAGAGGCCAATTCTGACGACCGCCGTCAAACACCTGCTGGGGAAACTGGGAACTTAACCAAGCACCCTGACGAGAATAACCTTGTTGAAAAATAAGAGGAATTTAACCAAACAACTCCTGTAACGAGCACCCTGCTGGGGACTATGAGGGACTTAACCAAGTAACTCATTGAAGTAACATCCTGCTGGAGCACATAACTCTGCTAGGGGAACTACGGGTAACCACCCAAAAATCCGCATTACCATCTTCTAATGCCGGTACCACAGCATCCTGAAAAAGGCTCAGCCGGGGGAATACAAGTAACTTAACCAAGCGACTTGTCAAAGAATACCCTGCCGGGGACCACGAGGAACTTAACCAAGTATCTCGTTGAAGACCACCCCGCTGGGGATTACGTCTCTACTGGGGTAACTGTGGGTAACCACCCAAGATCTGCATCATGCCATTTCCACCGTACTCTGATAAAGACTCGACTGGGGAGAAAGAGAAGTGCTTGACCAAGCAACTCTTCTAGGGGGACATGTGGCATAGCAAACACGATCGCTGCACGTCTTACACCACAAATCCATAAAAATGAGACGAACACGACCGCTGCGTGTATCACAAACAACATCAACTAGAGGGACGAACACGACGAACACGATCACTGCGTGCTGTGTTACAACCAAAATCACATCGACCCTAAGTCCAACCGGATGAGATAAACACGATCACTGCGTGCCAGACGGAATAAATCCACATAGAAGAGGCGAACACGTTCACTGCATACTTCAACCACCAATATGATGAACACGATCACTGCGCATCTCGACCAACAAACCCCAAAATGATGACAACACGATCACTGCGTGTGTCACAGAACCAACCCATGTAATTGGACGAATACGATTACTGCGTATGCCGACCAACCAAACCAACTGATACGATAGCCACGCTCACTGCGTGCTCCGCATCACAAGTTCCCAGGGTACTATCAACACGATCACTGTGTGCTATACGAATACAACCACTGCGTATCTTGAACACGATCACTGCGTGTTTGAACACGATCACTGCGCGTTCTGAGCCACGATCCTCTTGACTGGAGAAAAAACGATCACTGCGTGCTGTGTATCTCAACTAACCCACATAACCGGACGAATACGATCACTGCATATTCTAACCATACATAGGGTGAACGCGATCACTGCGCGCTTCATGTCACGGCCCTCTTGACTGGAGGAAACACGATCACTGCGTGCCTTCAAACATGGGGCGAATACGATTACTACGTACTTCAGCCACAAACAACCAGATGAACACGTTCACTGCGTGCCTCACCCCATAACCAACCCGTATAACGGACGAATACGATCATTGCGTATACCGACTAACAAAACTGGATGAACACGATCACTGCGCGTCAATTTATAACCACTGTATAACGGACGAATACGATCACTGCGTATATCGACCAACAAACATCCCATGATATGGTAAACACAATCACTGCGTGTCCTGCACCACTAATAGAGTGAACACGATCACTGCGCGTCCTGCCCAATAAAACCCCGAGACGATACCAACACGATCACTGCGTGCCTTACAAAACAATCTTTCTTAGATCGGGACGAATACACTCACTGCGCCATTCGACCACAGATACACATACCAAGATCAACACGATCACTGCGTGTCCCACAACATGAACCCCATATATGGTACAAATACGATCGCTGCGTACTTGGGCCACAAATCAACATCTCAAAATCAACACGATCACTGCGTGCCTTACAATATGAACCCCGTATATGGTACAAATACGATCACTGCGTACTTTGACCATGAATCAACATCTTCCTGAACCACGACTTCTCTTATCGGCAAGGAACAACATGTCTGAAACGGAAGAGGTAACCAACCTGGCTTATGTTTCAAAAATGCGCGTTCGATAATGACGTAATGCTTCCACACAGCATGGAAATGCTACGTACTCGTGCAAAATGCAGATGCTCATGATGCATGCTTATGCAAAGAGTTACTTCAGCAAAATAAATGCTGAAGACAAACTGGATCCGCTGGGGACGACCGGAATACTACCGATACGCTTCCAACAAAATAAATGTTGGAAAGATGAACTAACTCCGCTGGGGATAACCATCCTGCTGGGAAGGTAGCTCACAAACTCAAAACTTCAAATTCTGCTGAAAAATGATCATCCTGACGAGGAAGGATCAACCTGTTGAGGAAAAAGAAAAGCAATCCCGGGGACTTCTTTCAAATGTATCAACACTCTGATTACGCCCTGTAGGGATACTTCATCCTGCTATCACTGAGCTAGGGGTTGACCGGTGTGCTCTGAGTCGCACTACGCAAGAAACTCTTTGAGGAAGTTAATCATATCCATCTCGACCTTTGCTGGGGAGGACTCTGCTCTGCTTGACAAGTCGATTCTGAACTACTGAGGCTGCATTATCTTTTCCTTTGACGCAATCTCCGCTCTCCTGGGGAGACAACATTCAATTTTTCCTGGGGCGACTTCACTGGGGAAGGACACAACGTCCATCCTCTGGCGAGGGTACCAGCCTGCCATGGACTCTGGCGGGGAACTTTGCGAGCTTTTGAATACCTGCAAAAGTTAACAAGCAGACACAAGGAAATCTATGCAAAAAGAAACATCTTGGTAATCACCCACGACAACCATTTAGGTAATTTCCGGTTTTAACAATCATCGGCCGAGGCCCGCCTGTTTACACGCATGTAAGTTTATCAAAAACATCGGCGCTTTTTACAAGCAAAACTGTAAAATTAAAACTAAAGTCACACATTACACTGAACAAAACACTTTATTGATAACGGCCTGAGAATATGCAAGATTTGTACATCAGATGCAACTCCTGAAAAGAGGTAGTCACACATAAACAAAATGCAGAAGTATACAAATATACAGAATAAAATTTGTACACATGTCGGCAATGTGTTACAGACGAACACCATGAACCGATCCTCCTATGACTCGTCGGACTCTGACGCTTTCCCGATCTTTGTCTTCGGAAGAAATTGCTTTGGATAATTGACCCCCAGATGCCCCCAAACCGTTAATCATCAAACTTGGACCGCAGTCATTTGCTTCTCAAATCCCTAACTTTTGCGTGAATCACCCTTTGCGGGTTTTCGATTCACCGGGATACCCTTTTTTGCCGAAGCCGCCCAGTGTAGGTTTTCGACTTCGCGGGTGTACATTTTTTTCGTTATATCCCTAACTTTTGCCCGAACCTTTTTATTCTGCTTTTCGGTTCGCCAGGATGCCCCATTTTTGCTTGGACTCTCTTTTTACTGTCCAGCGGGTCAATTTTTAAGCAAAGTATTTTTTAACTGCGTCCGAGTTCACAGGGGATGAAAAGTCTTCACCATCCATGGTGGATAACAATAAGGCTCCTCCGGAGAAGACCTTTCTCACGACGTATGGACCTTCGTAGTTGGGAGTCCATTTACCCCTGTGATTCGATTGCGGTGGGAGAATCTTTTTCAGCACAAGATCACCAGTCTGAAAGCTTCGAGGTCGAATCTTCTTGTCGAACGCTTTCTTCATCCGGCTCTGATACAGCCTACCATGAGCAATGGATGCCAGCCTCTTCTCATCTATCAAGCTCAGCTGATTCAATCTACTTCTCGCCCATTCTGCCTCATCAAGCTGAACATCAAGCAAAACCCTCAAAGATGGTATCTCAACCTCCAATGGCAGGATTGCCTCCATGCCGTATACTAGTGAGAACGGTGTTGCCCCGGTTGATGTACGCACTGTAGTACGATAACCGTGCAAAGCGAATGGCAGCATCTCATGCCAATCCTTATACGTTACCACCATCTTCTGAACAATTTTCTTTATGTTCTTGTTGGCCGCTTCAACAGCGTCATTCATCTTAGGTCTGTAGGGAGATGAATTATGATGCTCGATCTTAAACTCCCGACAAAGATCCCTCATCATCTTATTGTTCAAATTCGAACCATTATCAGCAATGATCCGTTCAGGAATACCGTATCTGCAAATTATATCCTTCTTGATAAATCTGGCCACCACCTGCTTCGTCACATTGGTGTAAGATGCTGCTTCCACCCACTTAGTGAAGTAATCGATCGCGACCAGAATGAAGCGATGCCCATTAGAAGCAGTAGGCTCAATCTTGCCAATCATATCGATTCCCCACATGGAGAAAGGCCACGGTGAAGCCATAACATTCAGTGGACTGGGTGGCACATGGATCTTATCTGCATAGATCTGGCACTTGTGACACCGCTTGGCAAATTTGAAACAATGCGTCTCCATTGTTAACCAGTAATACCCCGCCCGCAACAACTTTCGAGTCATAGCATGTCCACTGGAATGCGTACCAAAAGTTCCTTCATGGACTTCTTCCATGAGCAAGTTGGCTTCCTTCTCGTCTACACATCTGAGGAGTACCAAATCATGGTTCCTTCTATACAAAACGCCGTCGGGATTCAGATAGAAGTTGTCTGCTAATCTCCTTAGAGTCTTCTGGTCACGACTGGATGCCCCAGCCAGATATTCCTTATTCTTCAGGAAGTTCTGTATGTCGAAATACCAAGGTTTACCGTCGGATGCTTCATCAATTGCAAACACAAAGGCCGGCCTATCAAGGCGAGAGATGACAATCCTGGGAGCCTCATTCCAGTAGTTAACCTTGTACATTGATGACAACGTTGCAAGGGCGTCTGCCATTTGATTCTCCGCCCGGGGTACGTGATGAAACTCTACTTTATCAAAGAAAGGTAGCAACCTTCTCGCATAATTCATGTACGGTATCAGATTAGGTTGGCGTGTCTCCCACTCTCCCTTAATCTGATTCACAACCAATGTTGAATCCCCATATACCTCCAGATTCTTGATCCTCAGATCAATAGCCTCCTCTAACCCCATAATGCAAGCTTCGTACTCGGCTTCGTTATTCGTCACTGGAAAAGTCAATCTGGCTGTGAACGGAATGTGCGACCCGTGGGGAGTTGTAATGATTGCCCCGATCCCGCTACCGTACGAATTGACAGCCCCGTCAAAAATCAATTGCCATTGGGAACTCCGCTCAGGACCTTCACCAGGCAACGACTCATCGCAATCTTTAGCTTTCAAGTACATTATGTCCTCATCAGGAAACTCAAACTTCATAGGCTGATAATCCTCAATTGGCTGTTCGGTGAGATATTCGGACAGAACACTTCCCTTAATGGCCTTCTGGGAAACGTACTGGATATCGTATTCTGTCAATACCATCTGCCATCTAGCAATCCTTCCAGAGAGTGCTTGCTTTTCAAACACATATTTGATCGGATCCATCTTCGATATCAGCATGGTTGTATGGTTCAGCATATACTGTCTTAGACGTTTGGCAGCCCACGCCAATGCACAACACGTCTTTTCGAGCATAGAGTATCGAGATTCACAATCCGTGAACCTTTTACTCAAGTAGTAAATCGCATGCTCTTTCCTTCCTGTCTCGTCATGTTGACCGAGAACACAACCCATACTGTTCTCCAGAACCGTCAGGTACATAATCAGTGGTCGTCCCGCTACTGGGGGTATCAACACCGGAGGTTCCTGCAAGTATTCTTTTATCTTTTCAAATGCCCTCTGGCAATTGTCGTTCCAGACCACCGCTTGATCTTTCTTTAACAGTTTGAATAATGGTTCACACGTGGTCGTTAGGTGAGAGATGAACCTGGCAATGTAGTTCAACCTCCCTAAGAACCCACGAACTTCTTTTTCTGTTCTCGGTGCTGGCATCTCTTGTATTGCTTTTATTTTTGCAGGATCGACCTCGATTCCTTTCTTGCTCACAATGAACCCCAGTAGCTTCCCGGATCTCACTCCGAAGGTACATTTATTAGGATTCAGCCTCAGCCTGAACTTCCTCAGCCTCTTGAACAACTTCAGCAGATTAACTAGATGTTCTTCCTCTGTTTGAGACTTGGAAATCATGTCATCGACATACACCTCAATCTCTCTATGCATCATGTCGTGAAAAAGCGTTATCATGGCTCGCTGGTACGTTGCCCCAACATTTTTCAAACCAAAGGGCATCACCTTGTAACAGAAGGTTCCCCACGGGGTGATAAAGGTCGTTTTTTCCATATCCTCTGGAGCCATTTTGATCTGGTTGTACCCCGAAAATCCATCCATGAAAGAGAATACCGAAAACTGAGCTGTGTTGTCAACTAACACATCAATATGCAGCAGCGGGAAATCATCCTTCGGGCTCGCTTTGTTTAGATCCCTATAATTAACACACATTCGAACCTTGCCATCTTTCTTTGGCACAGGCACGATATTAGCGACCCAAGTGGGATAAGTGGTAACAGCCAGGAACCCAACATCCCATTGTTTCTGCACTTCTTCCTTTATCTTTACGGCCATGTCGGGACGAGTCCTTCTGAGTTTCTGCTTCACAGGCGGGCAATCTTCCTTCAACGGCAGACGGTGAACAACCATATCAGTATCCAAACCTGGCATGTCCTCGTAGGACCAAGCGAATATATCACTGTATTCACGCAGCATCTCAATAAGCTCCTGTTTGATGTCAACTTGCAATGCAGCCCCTATACGGATATTCCTGACGCATTCTTCAGACCCTAAGTTGACAATATCAATCTCTTCCTGGTGAGGCAGAATGACTCTCTCCTCTTGCTTTAATAACCGACTAAGCTCTTCTGGTAAGTCACTATCCTCCACCATCTCCTCCTCAGCTTGGAAGATCGGATGCTCGAAGTCTAAACGAGTCATAGGAAGTTTTTGATCGGTGTCATCTGAAAATTCATGAATCCTGCGAGGGAAACGGTTAAGTGCTTCAAAATGATGTACAAGCAAAATGCATAACCACGCTGCCATTTTATTGAAAAATAAAAACAGAAAGAAAAGGATCACAATATTTGAACGTAAAAAACGTCGTCATTTATTGATCATGCAAACATACAGGTAAACAGTTAGGCCCTAAGACAAGATCATCGATGCCCCGGGCAAGGCATGTGATCATACAATGATTGAAAGACAACGCATTACTGTTTGGTGACTTGGATGACGTCCTGGATGGACCAGTTGCATAGGCTTTGCCCCGGCGTGCTGGGTCGAATCCATGCGTCCATGTCGCAATCGCTATCCACTTCCTCCGTATCAGACACGGTGTTAATCCTTTCGAAGCTAACTCCTCCGGGCGTGAACACCACAGGTCCCTTGTACTTAGGCGCACTCTGCGAGGGAGATGGGCGATACCCCAAGCCATACCTATCTTGCTTCACTGGGATGTCCAGAATCTGCCCCCACTTCTGAGTCTCTCCTACTTGTACCAACGCCTTGGCTTCTTTATATGAGGAGACTACCACCTCTTGCCCTTCACTCTTCGACGGAGCCTCTTCTTTAACCTTCACCCCTTCGAACGTCTGGCACAACGTTTCATGGATCTCTCCATCTACCTCCACGTACTTGAAGGAAGACAAATGACTGACTAAGATATCCTCTTCGCCACACACCGTCACAATACTCCCCTCAACCATATACTTCAGCTTCTGATGGAGCGTAGAAGTTACTGCCCCAGCGGCATGAATCCAAGGTCTCCCGATCAAACAGCTATATGCAGGCTGGATGTTCATGATGTAAAACACTGTATCAAACACCTCCGGACCTACCTGGATGGGTAACGTCACTGACCCGAATACTGACCTCCTCGTTCCGTCAAAGGCCCTCACCACCAAATCACTAGGGGTGCACAACAACCCCCGAGTATCTAATTTCAACAGGGATTTCTTTGGTAACACGTTCAACGAGGACCCAGTGTCTACCAGCACATGGGATAAAATAGTGCCCCGGCATTCAATGGAGATGTGCAAGGCATTATTGTGATCACGCCCTCTAGGCGTTAGGTCAAAATCTGTGAATCCCAGACCATGCCCGGCGTTAACATGTGCCATAACTCCCTCCAGCTGATTAACTGAAATCTCTTGCGGCACGAAGGATGTCTCAAGCACCTTCAACAGGGCATTTCTATGCGCCTCAAAACACAACAACAGCGATAATATGGAGATCTTTGACGGGGTCTGCTGCAGGTGCTCTACAATCTTGTAATCACTTTTGCGGATCAACCTCATGAATTCTTCCACATCTTTGGTTATCGGCTCTTTCTCCTTACTCCCCGAAGATTCCCCCTCAACAACTTTATTCTTACCTCTGGCAAGCCTCTCTGCCTCGACCTCGGGTGAAGTGAAAATTCTCCCGCTCCGGGTTATACCACCCGCTCCCACTATGTTATCTACGGATCCCGCTGGCGGATCATTCAAGTCAATCTTTTCCCCGTTGCAATACACCTCAGCACCATAGCACCACGGGACTGCCTTTGTGCTTTCATAAGGGACTGGCTTAGCCTTGGTAATAGTAATGGTCGGCCTTTTCGATGATGCCGAAATCGTCACCGATTTGAACGGAATGGTGATCGTAGCAACCTCCCTACGCTCTTCTTCAGATTCTGTCTCAACAGACTTCTCTCGCCCCACAGACCTGTCAAACTGCAAGGTTCCTTCATCAATCAAACCTTGAACTCCCCTTTTCAACTTCTCACAGCCCTCAGGTTGAACCAAACAGTCATCACACTCTTCACTGCAACCGGGATAGACACCTCCTTTCAACAAGCGCTGCTTTACGTAACTCAAAGGGGTTTTCATCTCGCTCACTTCTGAAACCAAGTTCAACTCATCATCTACCAGGATTGCATTGGCCCCAGCCCCACCATGCTTGGGCATTGGCTGCTGCGTGATATTGGGATTGTCCTTCCCGAAGTTAATAGCCGTACTATCAAGCAAGTCCTGTACTTTATGCTTGAAAGCCAAGCAATTTTTAATATTGTGCCCTGGTGCACCCGAATGGAAGTCACAGTGCTCGTTAACATCATATCCGACTGGCGGCTGGCCAGTTGGTGGTGCTAAGGTCCTCTTCTCGACTAACTGCAATTTCAACAAAGTTTGAAGGAGTTCTGCATATGATACCGGCGGTACTTCGAATACTCTCCTCGGTCGTGGGTTCTGAAGTCTGCGCTGATTATTATTAGGCTGCTGTTGAGCCTGATGCGGTGGTTGTTGTCTCTGCTGCTGAGAAGGCCCTGGAATGGTTATACTTGCAACCTGCGACTGCTGACGCCAGTTCTGACCTTTATTCCTTCGTCGAGCATTGTATACGGCGTTGGTATCACCCTGCCTTTTACCACCAAACGTCTTCTTATTACCTCCTGCGGAACTGGACTCACCCGCTTGAATTTTTCCAATCTTTACCCCGTTTTCAATGCGCTCCCCCATCAAGATCAACTCAGAGAAAGTACTCATCGAAAAATTGAGCAACCTATCATAGTACATTCCAGAAAAGGTTCCTATGAACATATCCATCATTTCGCGCTCCACCATCGGAGGGTGCACCCTAGCAGCCAAATCTCGCCATCTCTGGGCGTATTCTTTAAAGCTTTCGTTAGACTTTTGAGACATGCTCTGCAACTGGACTCGGTTAGGGGCGAGATCGCTATTATATTGGTAATGTCGAACAAAAGCCTCTGCCAGCTCTTTCCAACTCCTGATCTGAGTAGGCTCCAAGCTCATGTACCACTCCAGCGATGGTCCTGACAGGCTATCCTGGAAGAAATGCATTAGCATCTTTTCATCCTCAGAATACGCAGACATGCGCCTGTAAAATGCGTGCACATGCACCCTAGGGCATGTGTCCCCTTTGTACTTATCAAATGACGGTGCTTTGAATTTCAGCGGGACCCTCAACCCTAGGACTAACCCCATATTTGACATATCCAGCCCAAGAGCATTCTGGCTGGCCAATCCGTTCACTTTCTCTTCTAGCAATCTCATCCGATGGTTGTCATCCCTGGCTCTCTCATAACCCTCGTTCTGACCAGAGAACACATCCTCCTGACGATCCTCCCAGCGAGGTACTGCATCATATCCAACGTAATCTGCATCACGGCCCGGACCCGTTTGGAAGTGCATGGGGTCATACCTCAGATTACCCATCTCTTAAGCGTTGTACGCGCCAGTTCCATATCCAAGATTACCATAGCCACCAAACCCATCTTTGGCGCCAGCAATGCTGCCATACCCCATGTTCACACCATTGAAGCCCTGGTTACCATTAATACCATTCATTCCGACATTCTCAACGCCCCCATTGAAACCCTGGTTGACATTACCCACAAATACCCCAGCAGTATCTGCATTGGCATTCATATTACCGGTGTTCCCACCTCCACCTACAGGACCAGTTTCTCCAGCATTCAAACCGGTTACGGGAATAGCATCAGCACTTTGACGATTCTCAATTCGGGGATAAGCAGCAATATTTTCACCATGCGGTGTCCCATTGTTTTCAGCCTGTGCGACCATCGGTTGAACCAGATTCTGCAGCTGCTCTTGTCCTTTGGCGATGGTCTCCATGGTTTGCATGAGCAGGGCCATCCTGTCACGCATCTCTTGCATTTCACTCTGCACGTTGTCCATGATCTTCTTCTGGTTGGTCCTTGTAGAGTAACGGTGGACCCGCTTTTCTGCAATCCTGAAAATACCTGGAACGGATGCAGGAGATAAGATACACGGATCACAAACCTGTAATGCAAATATGAGTATGTATGCAAAATGCAATATGTGTCTGTGCATTAGGGATTATCATTCCCCGATTCTAGTGTGAATGTGCCAGTGCAGTGACAGTGCTAGCAAAACAGTGATTGGAGCCGAATCATAGAAAACCTCGTATATTGCAGAGAAATCCAAGAATACAATATCACTGAGTGTACAAATAAGAAGGCATGACCTCAACCAACAATCCTGGCGATGGTCAGCACGAATGCCAATAAAGCATACACATCAATATATGAAATGGTCAAGCACGCTCATGAGCCTGGTACTCTTCTAGTAACTTCTTAGTCTCTGGATGACTTGGTCGGGTAAGCAGCCCCTCAACAAGTTGATTTCTTCGTTTGAGAACACGTCGCACGTCACCAGCAGTTTCCTCCCATGCCCCTTCTCCGAAGCGATCCTCTAGCTTCCGCTTCTGAGACACAACTTCGTTCCTGCCTTCGATGGCCTTGTTCAATGCATTCTGGAGGCTATATCTGGCCATTACCTCCTCTTCATGCTTCTTAATGCTAGCTTTCAACTGCCCTTCGAGTTCAGAAATTTGCTGCTTCAATTTATCTTCCCTCTTTTTGTTGTTGGTTAGCGTAGCATTCCACGTCTTGTTACAAGAAGAGATTTCTCGGTGAGCGGCGTCGAGTGCTTTCTTTTTGGACTCCAACATGTCATGAGAGCTTCTGAACTCTTGACCCAGACGTTCGCGCTTCTTTTTCTCTTCAGTCAACTCAGCACCTAGCCTGTTTACTAGTCCGATCTGCTGTTGGAAAGCATGCACAACCTTGTTCTTCTCACTGCGCATCTGAGCCAGTTCCTGCTCTAACCCTTCATTAATCTTCATCAAGGCTTCCTTTTCTCTCACAACTCGATCGTAGGCCTCCATAGTGACAGTGGTTGGCTCCTCCACCGGAATATGAACAGGGACTGGTGCAGCTGGAAATGGCATCAGTAACTGTCTTGCCCTCTCCTGGATCCAAACTTTGTAGGGTGCATAGGCCTGACAATCATTCTTCCCCAACAGTGGTTTCCCTTTTCTGTTAATACGCATCCAGGCATGCCGAAGCTTGGCTAGTAACTCTCCATTCAAATCACCGGTGAAGTACAGAGATTCCTGTACTTCTTCCTCCTGAGGTGGGTTCTTCAACGCATATCCAAACTGGCGAACAAATAGAGATGGGTTGTAGTTGATGCACCCTTTTCTCCCTATCAACGGAACATTAGGGTACCCAGAACAACTGAAAATAAGCTCAGACCCCAGCAAGTCTTGGTCAAACCACTCAATGTCTTCAGAAGATAGCCTCATCATGCGCTCTGGCCAGTCAGCTGTAGTTGCACTATCCACAAAAGGTCCCTTCAGGGGAAGATGGCTCTTAAACCACATGTACAGCAAAGGCACGCAACAAGAGACGTTCTTGCCTCTCCTGTTCTCATTTCTGTAGTGCATAGAATGGTGTTGCACCCCAAAATTTGACCAACATTTATTTATCCATCAAGTGTTTGAAAGTTGATACCTTCATCAGAAAGTTCAAGAGATCCTCAGAAGAGTGGATTGAAACCAGGGTTGTGTGCTTCATAGCTTGAGAGTTGTGGGTGCTCCTCAGATGATTCTGAGACTTTGAGAATGAACTTGATGTTTTGGGAAAGCCTATGAGATGTCTCGATAGCCATCATGAAGCCCAGGGAGGTCATTATGCAAGAATTCAGGAGATTCAACCATGAATGGTAGAATTAGGGTTTTGACTGGGTCAACCCTAGGATAACTGAAGATTTGGAGAAGGTTGAGACTTAATCCAAGGGCCATGAGATCATGGAATGATGCATATAGATGTTATAAGGATGATTCCTAGACCAACTCATCATGATTGAGGAGTTTGAGAAGTTTTGAGTTAGGGTTTCCAAGGATTGTCAGTGAAAAACCCTAATTTGATCCCTATTTTCCAGGCAGTTTTAGCTCTAGATGTGATTGATATCTCATCTTCCCCACAACATGAATGTTGTAGAGCTTGTTCTTAGCTTTAATTTTAGTGGTGGAAGTCCTTGATAGGAGTTACAGAGCTCAAGTTATGGTTTTGACAAATTACAGGTCAGCAGAGGTATGTGAATCTGGGTCCTTGAAAGTCACCCAACTTGCAGACAACCTTTGCCCTAGTAGGATGATTCCAATGATCTCTTGGTCAACATGAATGTTGAAGGGAATCTTCTTAGCTTTAATTTGAGTGGTAGAAGTCCTTGATAGGATTTGTGGAACTCAACTTATGGTTTGAACAAGACAGGGGTATTTTGGTCATTTGTCAGTTATAGGTCATTTTAGCCAATGCCTAAAACTCCTATTTCCAAGCCTCAAATGGAAAAACTCAAAACATGAAAGTTGTTCAAAATGTGATTTTAAGTCTAGAAAGAAGGTCATGAATTGTTGGAAAAGCTCATAGCATGGATTTGCATGATTGGTCAAAAATGAACTAAAAATGGCATATAAGTTTGAAAAGTTGAATTTGAAAATTGGTTTGGAAGATCTAGGAATCCAAAATAGGTCATCCAATATATCATTTTGATTGGAAATATCATTTTGAGAACATTGGTTTAAATAGAATTTTGATTTGAGGCTTTAAAATGGGACATGCTTTGGAAAACTGAAACTTGCATATTAAGGCACCTTTGGAAATCATAGCACAAGGCAAGGAAAGGCATGATTTTCACTCATTCCTTCTCAATATCTCACATAAGGAGAATTTCACACCAATTTTGCAAGGTTTAAGGCATGATGCATGAGATTTTCAACTTACCATCACATGAGATTCCAAGACTTTTCTAGATGATTCTAGAATGATCTAGTTGTTTCCATCCATCATTATAAAAAGAATGAATCACAAGGAGGAAAAGGTTGGTGAAACTTGGTGAATTGAGCAGAGAGGAGATAGATTCGAGCTAGGGTTTCAAGGTGCTCCATTATTGCATTTCAAGATCAAAGCCATTGTTGCAAGCTTCCTCATCCAAGAATTGTGCAAACAGAAAGTTTAGCTTCATTGGAGGATCATTGTGGAGAAGAATCAAGCTTGGAATCGTGCCCTAGCATCACCTACCATCATCACTTAACAGGTTCTTTCTCTTCTCTCTTTCACCTTAATTATGCATAGATAGATCGCATGTTAGGTTTAGGATGGCTAGGCTAGGCTAGGTGATGAAATTCTGAGAGTTAGAGCCAATTCCATGGAGTTTGATAGCAGGTGCAAGAATCTGTTGGGATTGAGAACAGGCTGGATTAGTGGCTTTAGATCATGATCAATAGCTCATGGTGGTAGGCATAACAAAGAGAACAAGATTGGATCATCAATTTTGAGTTTTAGGAGATTTGATTTCAGAGAAATATGGTGGTACCCGAACTTTGAAGTTCTCTGTTTGAAGGATTCATGGAGAATTAAGGAAAACTACTCGTCCAACCTTGTTCCTCTTGATGAGTAGTCCATTTTTCCTTTTGGAATCTTTAAAAATCATTGAGTGTGGAGGGAGAACGAGCCAGGGGAAGTTCTTGCATGAGGGGCTGCGTCTGAAAACCCTAGGGAGCCATTTGGGACGATGACCAACGTCCGTTGGATATTTCTGGAATGCTTGACTTATTATGCCTCATCTACGGCCCAGATCAATTCAAGAAAACAGAGGGAATTTTAAAAACCAAAACGCAGTCGTTTGGTTTAGTGACTGATTCTGGGCCTATCTGTTCTATTCACACCCCCCACGCGCGTTGGCCCAATTGAAACAACTACCTATCCCTTCTATTTCCACCCCCTCCCTTTTTTATTATTTTTATTTCTTCTTAATTCTTAATATTTTTTCAATCTTAATAAATTCATAAAAAATTGATAAATGATGATTTTTTACTCATTCTTTTTTCTATGTTTAGATAATTTTGTGTAGAAAAATATAAAAATAAAAATGAAATTTTATTTTTTAAATGTGGAATTTTTAGTGATATTTTCTTTTAAATGGTGTATTTTCTTTCCTTTAGTTTATACCTTATCTTGCAAGAATTGTTTTAGGACCTTCCCTTAGGTTTTTTAATTCATTCTTTTTTGTGTAATTAGATGTTGAACCCTAGTTTCATGTAGGATTTATCCCTTGATTTTAGAAATTAAATTTGATGTAGTTTGATTGTTGGACATTTAGGTGTTCTAATTAGGGTTTTAAGTTGTATAGGTAGACTTCAACATTTTATTTTTGGGTTTTATAGGCCAAATTAGTGTATGGGAAATACATGGGTTAAGGGTAAGTATGTATAGAATCCCCTAGAATTTTACTAGAATGTTGCATGGTATTTTAGTATTTTTCATTGATTTTTGAATGTATGGATGATATGTGTGTTGCTTAAAGGCATAAGTTGTATTGTTGTGTTTTCTTTCCTTCTCTGTTGAGTGTGTGAGCTTTGAAGATTGAGTTGAAGACCTTGTGGATCATCATGGAAGCTTTGAAGACCTTGCAGAGGAGTTTAGCATAGCTTTTGTTGTTTTGTTTATAGGTTTATAGGTGCATAGGCAGAGCCCTAGATAGAATACTTTGTTCAATAAACAAGGAGTGTCTTGTTCACCTCCTTTCTTCTCTGTGACATAGAGTCCCTTAAGGGTATTCACCTCTCTCCTTTGGAGGGATTAGTGACCTTGCCCTATAAGGTAGAACTTTGAGAGAGCCTTTCCTTTGATGTTAAGTCCTCAATGGTATCCTTTGGAAGTCAGTGAGCACTCTAACATCCTCACCTCATCTTGTTGATTGAATCATGTTTGTTGGAGCACTTGGGTTGTTGAAGACAAAGAAAGCAATGAAGATGATAAAAGATTTGATTGAAGATCTAAAAGCCATTGAAGATAGAAGCTAAAGCTTTGAAGAGGATGATTCCTTGGAGATTGTTGAAGTCTGAAGACTTTGTGAAGATCAAGCTGATACCTGAATATCCCTGAAGATAGTGAAGCCTGAAGGTGGAGCTGATCAAAGGAGCTGAAGCTCAAGGGAGAAGATGAGTTGATACTCATGCTGTAGGTTTGATACCTGGAAAGCAAGTGATCTCTGAAGTCTGAAGACTGGGTTGCTGCTGGAGGAGCTGAGGCTTTCTTCTGTTTTCTTTGATGTATTGTGTGTTTTGTCTGATTTGTCTGCTGCATTAGACTAAGCACATTTAGAATAAGTTCAGTCTAAGAGCATGAGTGCATCTGATTGTATTGTTACTGCCTGGCTTTGCTTGCGGGTATTCGGTAAAGCCCAGCTCCCTTGCCCATGTGTTTATTTTGCTTGATAGCATTTCATTTTCTGTCTGTATGATTACAGTTTACTATTTTTGCTTGATAGCATGTTGTTTATTTCAGTATGATTACTGTTATTTCATGACTGGCTTGAGGTTGAGACGAGCTTGTGGAGGCTGAAGCCCCACACACATTTCCTCCCTCACTTGCATTGCATGCATTCTACTGTTAAAGCTGATGCTTTGTCTGTTTGGTGTATCATTGACATGATCCCTTAGGACTCTCATTTCCTTTGATAAGGATTTGATGATAGACTTTTAGGTTGAAACCTATGCATGACAACATCTAGGAGTTCCCTGTTCAAACCTCAACCATAGGATGAATCCATGGCATGATAACAGTAGGACTTGATAGTCTCCCTCCTAGTTGGGCTTGTTCTCTTCTCATCTCGAAACAGTTTAAGATACAGTAATCATGAATGATTTCTTTCGTACGTTACTGTTGCGGTGGAAATAGGATCACAAACTATTAATGAGTTTGAATCACAATTTAGTTCACAACCGCTCTTTGATTTATCCGAAGGAAAAGGTCAAAAAGGGAAAACCTATTTTGCATCGTAAACACAATGCGGGGAAAGATCTAGGGTTCGGGGGTTGGTTAAATTTAGGGAAGGTATTAGCACCCTAAACTTCCGTAGTACTCTACGGGAACCTTTTGTTCAAATGTTTACTATTTGCTTTATTTATTTGCTTAAGATATATGTACATAAGGATTAAAAGTGAGAAAAGAGACCTAAGGGGTTAATTCTAAGTTTACTCGGCAAGACATCGCATCTTGTGCCTACGTATCCTTACGGGAGTGGAATCAGAGTAATCGTAGTTCCCCTCAAAAGGGAGGTTAGAGACTTCTTGACTGTGGTCAAGGTCTCAAGGGGAATAAACACATCTTAAGGACACGCTTACGTGGAGTGTAGAAACTCCAATTCTCTACGTTGAAATGTTAAGTTGTAATTAGGGTTAAATTAGGTTAGGGATTCCGCGGCGGGAAACCCTAAAATGAGCGCGGCGGCTCTTTGACCTAATGCTAGGGGTAAAGTTGTAATTTTGCCTGCGGCGAGGCATTTGTGAAAATTAGGGTTTGTGAGGTTTTGGAGTTGAGGACTATTGGCGCGGCGACCAAACAGTTAGACCTAACCTTTGGATGTGTGTAATATGGCAGAAATATGGGTGAAAGTGTGAGATAATTGAATCATGCAAACAGAGAGATAATGTCATAATTTAAACCATGCAGGCAGAAATCTAAAGGCAGAAATTAAAGCGCGATTGTTAGGATTCGCGAGGTTACATGAGAGGATCAGATACAATATGATAATGAAGTTTTAAATAAAACACACGAAAAATAAATCGACGGTAACATGACTAAGCTGCAAAACAAACGACGTGGTTAGTAAGCCGAAACAAGACAGCAGTCAGAGAAGTTGTGAGATTTGTTTGAGACTTTTATTGTTTATTTGTGATATTTATATTCAAGCTCTTAATAGAAAAAAACTAAGTTAAATTTGCAACAGGAATAATAGTTTTAATTTTGAAAAGAGTTTTAATTTATTTAAAAAAAGTTTTACTTAATTTTCAAAAAAGAAAAAAAAGTTTAATTTAATTAAAAAGTTTTATTTTATTTTATTTTTAAAAAACTTTAATAAGATTTAAAAGTAATAAAATTATAATATAACAAATAAAAATAAAAAATAATAAATAAAAGGGAATTGGGTCGGTGATCAACCCGAACCCAACCCACTATGATGGATGGCCAGACATCTTTAGGGTTTTGAGACCCTCATTCCTCGAACGACCGATTTGCTTCATCTTCTTGCATGCCTCGTTCTTGAATCATCCCCACCTATTTCATCCTCTAATCCTGCCTGAAACATACAACAAACATGATTAAAACACACGATTCAGAGTTTTCGTTCTACCTTTTAACGATCTAGCGGATACAGTGCGCGCTTGGAAGGCAATGATGTTTGCTGAGCCTCGAGGAGGGGATTGCCCGCCAAAAGGTGATGGCGGTCTCCACTTCCTTGGTGAAGGTGTCACTTTTGATGATCTTATGTCCGTTTAAGGGCTTCTTCTTTTCGGTCCCTTTTTGGGGTTAGGGTTTCACGACCCTCCTCTTCGCCGTTTGTCGCGCTCTCACCCGCTCCGTCTAGGGTTTGCGATCTTCGTTAGGGTTTCAACTCCTTTTCGCATCAGGTTGTATTCCCCTTTTTATAGTTTCTTTTTATCTCTCTTTCTGGGCCTTAAACTGAGATTTGATTCTATAGTGATATTATTTGATTCGGTTTTGTTTGGGTTTTTCCAGATTGAATTCAAATATGATGCTTTCTGATACGATTAGGATCTTGTTTCTTCTTTTGGAACCTGATTGGGGTTTTGTGCTGATATGATCTTCTGATTCGATTGGATTTCATTAATTTGCTTGATTGCTCTATACTGATTCGTTTGACTTCGAACTGATTCGTTTTTGACTGACTTGTTTGATTGATTTGTTTGATTGATTCAGATTGACTCAAATTGATTCAGATTGGTTCCAATGGAGATGTTTCCTGATGCACTTGAAACTTTCCCTTGCCAGCTCGATTGTGTTTGATCATTTTCTGATTGGGTTGCCTTTACTTGATCTGTTTGATATCGGGATTAATTTATTTTGCCCTGTTTGAATTCAATTTGGACTGTACTGATGCGTTTTCGATTTGGCAATTTTTGATGCAGCTAGCTTTTCCTCTTCTTCTTTCAGGGAATGGATGCTGATGCTTCGACTTAAGTTAGAGCGGCCGAGTGAAGGTTATTGGCGATGATGACCTTAGGGTCTGAGTCAGTTGATTTGGATGCCTTAGTGGTAATGACCTTCGGCGTGAACAACAACTACCGTATGTCCCGTAGTTCGATGTTTGGTAGGGAAGTAGTAGCGGCTCCGGCCGTGGCTCTCCCAGCCACTCGAACGCTTATGCCCGATGATGATTAGCTGAGGGCTGATGTAACTTTGAATTTCTTCGTTGTCCATTGTTTTTATGCAGTTTGAACCGATTGGCTGGCCTGGTATCTCATGCGTGATTGTGGCGTGAATCCCTGCTTTTGTATTGTGATTAACTTGTGGATTCATTTCGATGTTCAGTTTAGTGTGGTCATTCCTGTCCCGCTGCTGATGATTCTTAGCTTGCAAATGTCTGTTTTTCTATGATGTTTGTGACCCGTCTTGATGGCTTAGTTTAGATTTCCAGCAATTGGATCTTTCTATGACATTTTAGCAGCAGTCCTGTTCTTATGTTTTTCGTGATGCTTGATATTGAAACCTCTTGATATTGCTTTGCAGATATTGATGTTGCTGAGTCAAACGCTGCCGAGGATGGTCACATGGTAATGATGACCGCTGGTCTGAACCCTCTGCGTTACTTCTGATTTGATTCTCCAATTCTCAGGTGCTGAACTGTGATTATGATGCGTATGTCCCCTTTTCATCGATGCAGTTGCCGTTGACTCTCACTTGGTGTAGGCTGGTATTTGGACTGATGTGTATATTGTTGGGCTATGATGTTCATAACTGAGCCTATGCCCTGCATTCCCGATTTTCCAATGTGACCTTCTTATTTGGTTTGGAAATGCCGCAAACTGTTATGGCGTGTTATCGGAAATACTAACTGTTGCTTTGATTCTCCTTCTGCAGACGTTAGGCTGGATGCCTTTTGTCCCTGGGCTCGAACTTTTTCGCAGCTTGGCCTTACCATGATGCCTTTGACAGCACTATTGTTTGTGGTTATTCATTGATGCTTGGAGTTCCTTTATGAGTTCGTTTTGGGGCAGCTTGGTTTTCGTTCTGAACCATCTTGTTGCGATTTGATGCAGCCTTGGCTTCATTTCACTCTTCTTGTTCTGTTTGAACTTGGTTTTTCATGAACTTGCCTATGTGGTTCAGAGTTACTGCAGTTTGATGCAGTTTTAGCTTGCATTTCAGTTTGAATTTCCGCTTACTTGGGGCATCTTATGCACTGTCTTGTTTTTGACTTTCTGTCATCAATTTGTACTGATGCAATTGTGGAATTTCAAGTGTTGGAAATTTCGGGGCCAAAGCGACTCAGACCTGCCGGCATCCGGGTCTGAGTCCAAATTTGCCTATGTTGCCTTACTCTCGTATCAGTTTGGAAATCCAATCACGGCAAAACGAATCAATCCCGCTTCTTCTATTACTTCTGTCTCTCGGATGTCCCGCAACGATTAAGAACAGGTGTTACCTGATCTGACGCCTACGGCGCGGATCGGTAACGGGGGTAGGACGCAGCTTCGGTTGTGCCACTCCCGGCACTCGATGATGACATTGTTCTGAGAGTGTCGAAAAAACTTCTAACATTTTTCTGTACTGCTTGTTTTCTTTTGATGTGCAGGTTAGCTGAGGATTCATGAAGAAGTTCAAATACAACATGAAGACCTTTAGATACTCTTAGGATTTAGGATAGATGCCTTAGGATTGAGAATTTTAATGTACTTCCTTGTAACAGTACTTTGTAAAATATGAAGCAACATCCACATTCTTGTATGATAGCATTATTTATGAAATAAAATTCTCAAAGTTTTGAATTTATTTATATTTTATTCTTAGTTAAAAAATATAAACAATTGTGAATAAATCCACAAGTATTTAAATTCGTTAACATAGGCATAAAACATAAATGTTCCCAAGTGGTATTCTTATTGGTGCACTCGTCTCAATTGTAATCCTAATCTCATCATCTGATTAAAAATGTTAACCAACCATTTCAATACCAAACACCTATGGGCACTGCAATCACAACATTTTCAGCATCAACAGTAACACTACTCGTAATTAAATTCCAACTGACCAAACCGCTAAAATCTCAATATGATCAGAACTGGTGATGGATAGATGCCTCAAAACCAATATGTATCAAATGCCTCAGAATTTTAATAACAGCCCGTCTTCAAGGAATTGGTAGAATTTGCGTAAAATGACCAAAATACCCCTGGGACCAAATCTGCAAAACAAAACCCCTTCATAGCTTGTTAGTGGTTAGCAAATGTACATATGAGATGCTATGCGAAATGACTGACTAAATATAAGGGTAAAATTTGGGGTATTACAGTTGCCCCTATTTAAATAGCTACACCAGACGATTTGAGTGACAGAGACTCGAGGAATCGTGGTGGAGAGATTTAAATATAGATAACCGAAAATTTTGCCCTTATATGCGACGATATGCAATGCTGTGGACAAAACGGGAACAACTTAATGCAGATGATGCCATGAATATGATATGATGCGTATGAATGCGAAAATGCTGACGAACATGACGACACCGGGACAGACGCCACGAGAAGAACTCACTGGGGAAAATGACACGTTGAGACACGGTACAACACTGGGGAAATCTAAAAATGATAGTCAACTGGTGCGAATGACCAATTGTCACTTTGGGGACGAGATTCGCAAATGGAAATGACATCTGTGAGACGGCCTCCACTGGGGAACCTAAAGGATAAAAAACTGGATCGCGTACGATTGCAAGATCGCTTACAGAATGCTGGAGCATTGAGCAAAGAATAACATCCAAGCTTCTGTAAACTATCTCTCGTGACAGGATCAAACGGACTTTTCGGGAATCCGTATCAAATATACAGGGTAAAGACCGACTGTATGCCAAAATAAATGGACTTTGATGGGAACTGCCCTGATAAGCTTCTCGAGGGAGAACTGTCACTCATCGTTGGAAGGGACTTATATGCCAAAATGGATAAGCACTCAAATAAAGAGGTTGCTGCTTATCTGATAAATAAATCTTCTCGCATTTGAGGTCGGCGCCTGGAATACGATTCTGATTCTTCTCTTACTGAAGGATAAATAAACTGCTTCAAGATCGTGCTCTCTTGAACATGAAAAGGGTAACTGAACTTCCTCATACGTCAGAATCGTGCTCTCCTGAATATGAAACTGGATGACTGAATATACTCATACTTCAGAATCGTGCTCTCCTGAATATGATTTGGTTGTAAATGAATTTTTTTCATACTTCAGAATCGTGCTCTCCTGAATATGAAAATGGATAATCGAACTTCCTCATAACTCAGAATCGTGCTCTCCTAAATATGATTCGGCTCTTGAAATTTTCTCATTTTTCAGAATCGTGCACTCCTGAAAAACGGCCAACTGAACTTCCTCATAACTCAGAATCGTGCTCTCCTGAATATGATTCCGCTCCTTCTTTTACTAAAGGATAAATGAACTTCTTCATAACTTCAGAATCGTGCTCTCCTGAATATGATTCCGCTCAAACCTCCCCGTAACTCAAGATCGTGCTCTCCTGAATACGATTTGGTTCATACCTCAAGACGGCAGGTAAATGGAAGCCCAACTGCTCTATGGAGATGGCCATTTGCTGCGAGTCATAACGAGGATAGGATCGACTTCTTAGGTGAGAAATGTCGTATGTTGATGCTGTAAAATGTAAAGTGTAAAGGGTTGTTGTAACATGTAGGATTGTAAAGTGTTGTACTGATATATTTTCCAGGCGTGAACTGGCGTGTATCTGTAAAGGATTGTAGTTGATTTTCTTGAAAGATAGTGCAAAATAAATGCACGTCCGGGTACAGTGATAAACTTCTCGGGCGAGAACAGTCGAACATCTGTCATGGTATGGTGAAAATAGTTAGAGGGTGCAAAATAAATGCACGTCCGGTTGGGATTGACGACCGACATGACTGAGGTTCAATCTAGGATCGAGCTAGAAAGAAGACTGGTAATCAAGACTCCATCGAGGGAATGAACTCGAAGGGTACATATCTTATCCTGGTGAGGAAAGATAGCTGAAGTAACCGTCATCCACGAGGATCGAGCTCTGTGGGGAAACTGGAAACAAGTAAGTATTTTATGCTTAGGGCTGACAATCTATTTGAAGAGACCGGACGAACCCAGTTACTCGGCGGTAACAACCAATGATGGCGAAGCACAATGAACCTGCGAATGCTATGTTAATGTGAATGTATGTTAAAATATGCAAGATGTTATGAAATGAGTATGTAATGAATATGTAATGAATATGTAATGAAATAGGCATGTGATGCTTATGCCCATGCGTAGGCTGACGAAACAGACTAGAGACGAGACGAGAGATGAAATAAACATCTCGACGGGGATACCCTGCGTTCTCTGCAACCAATACGTCAATCATGGGTAGAAAGATCAATGGTAGAACCAAATCTAGTTTTAAAGTTCTGAATTCTCTGGGGAGAAGGTAATTTGCTTGGGTGTACAGTATCACGTCTTCTCATGGGGAGAGGAAAACCTGAGGGATACTTTTGAGTTACCCCAGAAGAAGTTGTCAGCTTATAGTCTCTCTGGGGACTGTGTTAGAGCAATGGTTTGAAAGTGTTTCTGCAATAATGATATTTCCGGGGAATGAAGAGATCCTTTCGAAATTTCCACTAGTCAAAGTAATTTATTACATTTCAAATTTGTTTTGTTTTTGAAAAACAGTTTTGAAAAATCTACAATGCACCTTTCATTTTCAAATTTTAAGAATAAACGCATTTTGCATAACAATAGAAAACAAAGAGCAATGCACCAAGGAATGTAAGTAACGAGATAGTATCTTTTATTTAAAGGGCGGTAGCTCGCTGAAGGCATAGCTCCACAGATGATTATGTTTTGAAATTGGCAACATGGGAAAAAGTTACATCGAACCCAATGACACCTACTGACACTAATAACTAAGACTAATCCAGAATCCTGCTTTGGGCAAGGATGGAAGAACTGAAACATGGTTCTTATGCGGAAAGTGTGTTCGAGATGATCAGTGTCCTCTGATGCAATGAAGTGCCTTTGTCCCTAACTTTTGCCTGGACCGCCCTCTCGGGTTTTCAATCCACCGGGACGCTCTTTTTTGCCTAAGCTGCCCTTTCGGGTTTTCAACTTAGCGAGCTTTTTATTATTATTTCTTTTTTTCCAACCCTTACTTTTGCCTAAGTCGCCTTTTGCAGGTTTTCGACTTAGCGGGTTTTTAGGCATAATATTTTCGGACTGCATCAGAATTCACGGGATGTGCTAGTTCTTCACCGTCCATTGTCGTAAGTATCAGAGACCCTCCAGAGAAAACGGTCTTTACAACAAATGGGCCTTCATAATTGGGCATCCACTTTCCACGCGTATCTTTGTGTACTGGTAAGATCTTTTTGAGTACGAGCTCTCCTTGACGGAACTCACGGATACGGATCTTCTTATCAAACGCTCTTTTCATCCGTTTCTGATATAACTGCCCATGGCACATGGCTGTCAAACGCTTCTCGTCAATGAGATTCAACTGATCCAGTCTGTCTTGAACCCACTCAGCTTCCTCAAGTTCAGCCTCCATTAACACTCTTAACGAAGGTATCTCTACTTCGATGGGGAGCACGGCGTCCATTCCATATACCAGTGAGAAAGGTGTTGCCCCTGTCGAAGTTCTCACCGAGGTTCTGTACCCATGCAAAGCAAACGGTAACATCTCATGCCAATCTTTGTAAGTCACAACCATCTTTTGCAGAATCTTCTTAATATTCTTATTCGCAGCTTCAACGGCTCCATTCATCTTAGGACGGTACGGAGAAGAATTGTGGTGAGTGATCTTGAAACTATCGCACAGCTCTTTCATAGTCTTGTTATTCAGATTGGTGCCATTGTCAGTTATTATCCGGCTTGGGACTCCATAACGGCAGATGATCTCTTTCCTGATGAATCGGGCAACCACTTGCTTGGTCACGTTGGCGTAGGAGGCAGCCTCTACCCACTTGGTGAAATAATCAATGGCAACAAGGATAAAACGATGACCATTAGAAGCTTTCGACTCGATTGCCCCAATCATGTCAATGCCCCACATAGAGAACGGCCATGGTGAAGACAAAACATTCAACGGCGACGGAGGTACATGCATTTTATCAGCATAAATTTGGCACTTATGGCATTTTCTAGCGTATTGGATGCAGTCGGCTTCCATGGTTAACCAGTAATACCCAGCCCTTAACATCTTCTTGGACATGGCATAACCATTGGCATGAGTTCCGAAGGTCCCCTCATGAATTTCCTGTAGTAACATGTCCGCTTCCCGTTTATCAACACATCTGAGCAGGACCATGTCGTGATTTCTCTTGTATAACACACCATTACTGATAAAGAATTTGGACGCCAGTCTTCTCAATGTCTTTTTGTCCAGACCAGTAGCACCATCGGGATACTCCTGCTTGACGAGATAGTTCTTGATATCATGAAACCAAGGCTTTTCATCCACCTCAACTTCTTCGACCATCTGACAATAAGCGGGCTCAACCTTGCGCTCAATATGGATAAGAGGTGCTTCATTAACGAATTTAACTTTCCACATGGATGCTAACATGGCTAAAGCATCAGCTACGTGATTCTCGGATCTAGGAACATGCTCGAACTCTACCTCGTCGAAATACCTGATCAGCTCAATAATATAGTCCTTATAAGGGATCAGCTTCTCATTCTTCGTTTCCCATTTGCCTTGTACTTGGTAAATAACCAAGGCTGAGTCGCCGCTTACTTTAAGAAGTCTGATTCGGAGGTGAATCGCCGCTTCGAGGCCAAGAATACATGCTTCGTATTCTGCGACGTTGTTAGTGCACTCAAAGTCCAACCTCGCTGTAAATGGAGTGAACCCGCCCTTTGGGTTCATCAAAACGGCGCCTATACCATGCCCATTGAAATTCGAGGAGCCATCAAACATCATCTTCCACCAAAGACCTGGTTCTGGACCTTCGCTCGGATCTGGCTCTTCACAATCTCTTTTAATCAACAAAATATCCTCATCAGGAAAATCGAGCTTAAGAGGTTCATAATCTTCAACTGGCTGGTCTGCAAGATAATCAGATAAAATACTACCCTTAATCGCCTTCTGGGGTACATACTGGATGTCATATTCGGATAACAACATGTGCCAACGGGCCAGCCTCCCGGTTTGAGCGGGTTTTTCAAAAATATACTTGATCGGATCCATTTTTGAAATCAATAACGTGGTATGACAGACCATATATTGCCGAAGGCGCTTAGCGGCCCATGCCAATGCACAACAAGTTTTCTCCAATGGTGAGTACCTGTTTTCACAATCGGTAAACTTCTTGCTCAGGTAATAAATCGCATGTTCCTTTTTCCCAGTCTCATCATGTTGTCCAAGCACACAACCCATAGACTTCTCGAGAACAGTAAGGTACATAAACAACGGTCTTCCAGGTACGGGCGGGATCAGAATAGGGGGATCTTGCAAATAACCCTTAATCTTCTCAAACGCTTTCTGACAATCAGGGTTCCACTCAACTGTCTGCCCCTTGCAAAGCAACTTGAATATCGGCTCACAAGTAGCGGTCATATTAAAGATAAACCTGGAAATGTAATTCAGACGTCCCAGAAAACCCCTAACTTGCGTCTCGGTTCGCGGAGCCGGCATATCTTGAATGGCTCGGACTTTGTCAAGATCCACCTCAATCCCTCGCTGGCTAACAATGAAACCAAGCAATTTTCCAGATCTGACACCGAAGGTACATTTAGCAGGGTTCAATTTCAACTGATATTTCCTGAGTCGTTCAAACAATTTCACCAAATGGTCTAGATGCTCCTTTTCACTCTGAGATTTGGCTATCATATCGTCCACATACACCTCAATCTCTTTGTGCATCATATCATGAAAAAGAGTGGTCATAGCGCGTTGGTAAGTTGCCCCTGCATTCTTTAAACCGAAGGGCATGACTTTGTAGCAGAAGGTTCCCCAAGGAGTAATGAAAGCAGTCTTCTCTCGATCATCTGGATCCATCTTGATCTGATTATAGCCAGAGAAACCATCCATAAATGAGAACAACGCAAAACTGGCTGTATTGTCTACCAGTGTATCAATATGTGGCAGGGGGAAGTCGTCTTTCGGACTTGCTTTGTTCAGATCCCTGTAATCCACACACATCCTAACTTTACCGTCCTTCTTGGGCACTGGCACAATGTTGGCAACCCAATCTGGATATTTTGCGACTGCCAAGAAACCTGCATCCAACTGCTTTTTGACCTCATCTCGAATCTTCAAAGCCATGTCGGGTCTCGTTCTTCGAAGTTTTTGCTTGATAGGCGGACAATCTGGCTTAAGCGGCAACTTGTGGACGACAATGTCCGTGTCTAGTCCCGGCATATCTTGATACGACCACGCAAACACATCAATATACTCTTTTAACAACTCAATCAACCTCGGCCTAATCTCCGTCCCAAGCATTGCACCAATCTTGACCTCTTTCTTGCTCTCATCTGTACCGAGATTAATCAGGTCCACCTGCTCTTTATGCGGTTGAAGCTCTGTGTACTCGTACTCAATCAATCTTGTCAGTTCCGCGGGTACTTCAAAATCTTCTTCACCCTCGTCCTCAGCTTGATTGATGGGTGCATCCCAGTCAGGTGTGTCAGCAAAGTCATTGGATCCAACAAGGTTTACGATATCTCTGCATGATGGAAGGCTTACTTAATTAAAATGCTCGAAGATATGTAAGAATGAAATGCTGTTTTTTTTTTTTTTTTTTTTTTTTTTTGGGAAAAAGGTTGCCAATTTCATTTTTAAAGGTGAAAACGAAAAACGCAAATGAACCAAAGTGGAATTGAACAAAATGCTTTTATTAATATCTTTTTGGGAATGAAAGGTGGCCCAATAAAAGACCCTATAGCCTTGGGCAGAGCTACGGATTTTTATTTGAAAATGTAAATGAAACTTTAAAAAAAACAATTACTTTGACAAGGGAAAGATAACAGGGATCTCTACGGCCTCCCAGTTGTTCAAAACTGCATCACCCTTAAACACCAGGTTGCTCAGCTCTTCATTTTCCTCACAGTCGATGATGGCATTGACTTGGAAACCTCCGCTGACAGATACCTCTTGGATAACCTTCGGACGCCCTTCGACGGTTGTGGCAGCTCCATTCTGAGTTGGTTTGTAACCCAACCCAGAGCGATCAGTCTTGGTCTTGACATCGATTACCTCTCCCCAACCTTCAGGAATGCCCCTGTCAATTGTTGCCCTGGTACTCTTCAGAGATGCAAAAGATGGATTACCCTGACCCACTGTCTCTTCGACTTCCAGCAGAACAGCATTGGCGATCTCAAGTGCTTGAAAGGAGATGTCTAAAGCATTCTCATCGGCCTCGATGTAACGGAAAGAAGACAGGTTACTGACCATCAGATCCTCCTCACCGTGTATAATAACCAACTTTCCATCGATCACGAATTTCATCTTTTGATGTAGCGTTGAGGTCACTGCCCCAGCGGCATGGATCCACGGCCTTCCAAGTAAACAACTGTAATTAGGATTAATATCCATGACTTGAAACGTGATATTAAAAACTTGCGGGCCGATCAGGATGGGAAGCTCAACCTCCCCCATTACCGACCGACGAGAGCCATTGAAAGCCTTGACGACCAAAGGAGTAGGTTTCAACACAGTCTCTTTACAAGCCAACTTATCAAGAACTCTCTTGGGTAGAACATTCAAAGAGGACCCGGTGTCCACTAGCACTCTCGCTAAATTGTCCTCCTGACATCTTACCGATATATGTAAAGCACGATTATGGTTCGGCCCCTCCTTTGGTAACTCTTCATTGCTGAAACTGAGGGTATTACAGGCGGTCAAATTGGCAATCACACTATCAAACCGACTGGTGCTAATATCTTGATCCACATGTGCTTGAGTCAAAACCTTCTGCAAGGCCATCCTATGGGCGGGTGAACTCATCAACAGAGATAAAATCGAAATCTTGGAAGGAGTTTGATGAAGTTGGTCAATAACTTTATAGTCACTTTTCTTGATGATCCTCAAAAACTCGGCATCTTCATCATTCGTAACGGCTCCCTTACCTTTGTCTTTGGCAGGCACTGGGATACCAGTTGTTTCCTTAGGTGGGACCTCGTTGGAATGGGGAGTGTACACACGGCCACTGCGAGTCATCCTGCTTACTTCTGCGATATTGGTCACCGCACCCTTAGCCTCTTCATTTGGGATAACCTTCCCCGACTCCTTGTCAATCATCGTCACGTCATATTTCCAAGGCACAGCTTTAGGATCACTGAAAGGAAACGGACTTGGTCTTCAAATAACTATAGGCTTAGGCTGATTCACTTCAGGGATGTACGACTTCGGTATATCGAACACGAGATTGGCAGAACCTGCCCCTGATAGATTAAACACTGGTACCTTACCCTTTGATTCAGGCTGATGGAAGACAGGCTCAACCACAGCGACCTCATCTTTCTTGTATTGGCTTGTCACTTGTAAAACACCCTCATTAATTAACCTCTGAACATCATTCTGAACCAACATGCAACCCTTAATACTGGCTTCACAACTTACGCATGCAACGTGGGAGGTATCTACTAAACCAGCTTCAAACAGTTTCGAATGGAACATCTTGAGAGGAGTCTTAATCTGTCCAACGTCAAGGGCATAACCTTCCCCCGAATTAACACTAATGGCATTGACACTCTCATGGTTAGGAAAAGGGTTCTTCTTAACATTCGGTTGAGGATCTTCAAATGACAAAATCTTCTTTTCCAATAAATCCCTGACAATATTTTTGAGAGCATAACAATTCTCCAGATCATGACCAGGCGCACCCTCATGAAATAAACAATGAGCGGCGGCGTTGTAATTGGCGGGTAGAGGATTAGGAGGCGGACCCAAAGCCCGTGTAGTGATGAGACCTTGCTTGACCAAAGAAGGATACAACTCGGTAAAAGTCATCGGAATCGGCGGACACGGTTTATACGTTCTTCTGTTCGGCATATTCTGGCGAGGAGCCGGACTCTTTGGCTGTTGAGGAGCAGGAGTATTGGGCGCCTGTAGGTAATTGACAGGAGGCGGATAAACAGGAGGTTGTTGCATAGGTTGATACATGGGAACCTGTTGATTGAAAGAAGGTGTAATAGCTGCCACATAGGGTTGTTGAGCATATTGGACTGGGTACCCTTGAGGTTGAGCATAACTTTGCGGGTGCCGATAAAAGCGTTCCCTTGGTCTACCAGAGGATATAGCATTAGTCTCACCCTCCTTCTTTTTCTGGGAGCTATACGGGGGTTTCTTCGGCTGATCCTTAGAAGTACCATGATTATTTGTCATTTTACCACTTTTCATACCCAATTCAATCTTGACACCCACAGCAACGATGTCGGAGAAATTTGAAGTCACACTGCCCACCATTCTCTCGTAAAATTCTGGACGGACCGTGTCGACAAACCAATCAGCTAACTCCTTCTCGGTCAAAGGAGGTTCTACCTGCGAAGCAGTCTCTCTCCACCTTTAGGCATATTCTTTGAATGACTCAGAACTCTTTTGTGACATACTCAGCAACTGTCTTCTGTCAGGAGCCAGATCCATATTGTACTTGTAGTGTTTGATGAAAGCGTCAGATAAATCTTGAAAGCTCTTAATGCGAGACTGGTCTAAAGTTAAATACCACTTGGATGAAGCACCCTTCAAACTATCTTGGAAGCAATGGATCATCAGTTTATCATTCTCAACATGGGCAGCCATTTTGCGATAATACATGATCAAATGACTCTTAGGACAGGTGGCACCTTCATAACGATCGAAGTTCGGAGTTTTGAACTTCGGGGGAATAACCAAACCCGAGACCAAACAAACATCCTTTGCAGCAGTCCCAAAAATTTGATCGCCCTCTACTTTCTTCAATCTCTGGACGATGGTGTTTACTTCCTCACGAAGCTTATCATGTTTCTCATAACCCTCAACATTCTCATCAAGATTATCAAAAACTGTCTCATTGAAATACGGTTGCGCACGAGTGTGTACAACAGGTGGTGCAAAGATAGGAGCCCCCCTAGAAACTTCAGAAAATAAAGGCACGGCTTGCTGAACAGGCTGATTAATCGGAACAGTGGCTTGAGGAGGCACAAAACCTGGAGCAAGACCATAAGGTGGGTCCCTTGCTACGGTCACACTTGGTGGAGGGTCCACAGTAACGCCGGTAATCTCAGAAACAACAGTGGGCTGGGTATCCATCTTAGCATTCATGACGTGTAACAATTCCATCATACGCCCCATACCTCCTCGGAGGTCTTCAAGTTCATTGCTAAGGCGATCAATCTCTTTAGCCTGATCCTCCATTCTCTTCCGAGTTTGAGCTCTGGTGTTGTACTGGTGCCGAGAACTCAGGGTGACGAAACTGGAAGGCGAGAGAATCGAACATGAGAAAACGGAAGACACATGTAATGCAAGAAAGTAAATGATGCAAAAATGTGAATGTAAATGAAGATTTCATGGAATTCAAACATTTATGAATGTCGTGGGGTACCCAGGAAATCTTTTTCTTGTTTTTTTTTCATTTTATATTTTTTTTTATTCATGGTATCCCGCGATATCCATAAATGGTATTTGAACTCCACGAAATACAATGCAATGAGATGCTGTAATGCATGCAAACACACAAAGTCCTAGGTTAAAGGAACGTGAGCGGAGTCAAGGTCTACCCATCCCAAAAGGAGTGTACTATAGGTTAGTTGTACCTTCCGAACAAGGTTCTACAAAGTGCCCAAAGTCATCAGCCCATCTTTCGGATATTATCAACCTCCCGACTGACTCAGGGGTTAATAATATTCTCAAGAGAACCTCTTTTGAGTGCAGTATCGCGTAGCAGCCATTGTAAGATTACTCCCACATAGCTCCCGCACTACGTCCTAAATAAGGCCAAGGTGGTGTTAAGGTACTACGGTTCTCAATATCACAGACTCCAATCGACCATGGAAAAAGTTTTCGCGATTACTCGTTCAACCGAACCATTTTCGAAAGGGTCTCAACTGAGCGGTGATTCTCGAATCAGCTTGGTCGGGATTCAACTCCCTATAAGCCTCATCGAATATATCCCCATCCTATAATAGTGTCACTAGTCCGGGCGTAGGACTTATCTCACAACACAAGGAACAATCCCAAATCAAAGTACAAATATATACATGCAACTGAATAATAAAACAAATAGTGATAAATATGAACAAATTAGGGATAACCCTCAAAAGTTTAAGAGTCCCCAGTGAAGTCGCCATTTTCTGTTGCGGTGGAAATAGGATCACAAACTATTAATGAGTTTGAATCACAATTTAGTTCACAACCGCTCTTTGATTTATCCGAAGGAAAAGGTCAAAAAGGGAAAACCTATTTTGCATCGTAAACACAATGCGGGGAAAGATCTAGGGTTCGGGGGTTGGTTAAATTTAGGGAAGGTATTAGCACCCTAAACTTCCGTAGTACTCTACGGGAACCTTTTGTTCAAATGTTTACTATTTGCTTTATTTATTTGCTTAAGATATATGTACATAAGGATTAAAAGTGAGAAAAGAGACCTAAGGGGTTAATTCTAAGTTTACTCGGCAAGACATCGCATCATGTGCCTACGTATCCTTACGGGAGTGGAATCAGAGTAATCGTAGTTCCCCTCAAAAGGGAGGTTAGAGACTTCTTGACTGTGGTCAAGGTCTCAAGGGGAATAAACACATCTTAAGGACACGCTTACGTGGAGTGTAGAAACTCCAATTCTCTACGTTGAAATGTTAAGTTGTAATTAGGGTTAAATTAGGTTAGGGATTCCGCGGCGGGAAACCCTAAAATGAGCGCGGCGGCTCTTTGACCTAATGCTAGGGGTAAAGTTGTAATTTTGCCTGCGGCGAGGCATTTGTGAAAATTAGGGTTTGTGAGGTTTTGGAGTTGAGGACTATTGGCGCAGCGACCAAACAGTTAGACCTAACCTTTGGATGTGTGTAATATGGCAGAAATATGGGTGAAAGTGTGAGATAATTGAATCATGCAAACAGAGAGATAATGTCATAATTTAAACCATGCAGGCAGAAATCTAAAGGCAGAAATTAAAGCGCGATTGTTAGGATTCGCGAGGTTACATGAGAGGATCAGATACAATATGATAATGAAGTTTTAAATAAAACACACGAAAAATAAATCGACGGTAACATGACTAAGCTGCAAAACAAACGACGTGGTTAGTAAGCCGAAACAAGACATCAGTCAGAGAAGTTGTGAGATTTTTTTGAGACTTTTATTGTTTATTTGTGATATTTATATTCAAGCTCTTAATAGAAAAAAACTAAGTTAAATTTGCAACAGGAATAATAGTTTTAATTTTGAAAAGAGTTTTAATTTATTTAAAAAAAGTTTTACTTAATTTTCAAAAAAGAAAAAAAAGTTTAATTTAATTAAAAAGTTTTATTTTATTTTATTTTTAAAAAACTTTAATAAGATTTAAAAGTAATAAAATTATAATATAACAAATAAAAATAAAAAATAATAAATAAAAGGGAATTGGGTCGGTGATCAACCCGAACCCAACCCACTATGATGGATGGCCAGACATCTTTAGGGTTTTGAGACCCTCATTCCTCGAACGGCCGATTTGCTTCATCTTCTTGCATGCCTCGTTCTTGAATCATCCCCACCTATTTCATCCTCTAATCCTGCCTGAAACATACAACAAACATGATTAAAACACACGATTCAGAGTTTTCGTTCTACCTTTTAACGATCTAGCGGATACAGTGCGCGCTTGGAAGGCAATGATGTTTGCTGAGCCTCGAGGAGGGGATTGCCCGCCAAAAGGTGATGGCGGTCTCCGCTTCCTTGGTGAAGGTGTCACTTTTGATGATCTTATGTCCGTTTAAGGGCTTCTTCTTTTCGGTCCCTTTTTGGGGTTAGGGTTTCACGACCCTCCTCTTCGCCGTTTGTCGCGCTCTCACCCGCTCCGTCTAGGGTTTGCGATCTTCGTTAGGGTTTCAACTCCTTTTCGCATCAGGTTGTATTCCCCTTTTTATAGTTTCTTTTTATCTCTCTTTCTGGGCCTTAAACTGAGATTTGATTCTATAGTGATATTATTTGATTCGGTTTTGTTTGGGTTTTTCCAGATTGAATTCAAATATGATGCTTTCTGATACGATTAGGATCTTGTTTCTTCTTTTGGAACCTGATTGGGGTTTTGTGCTGATATGATCTTCTGATTCGATTGGATTTCATTAATTTGCTTGATTGCTCTATACTGATTCGTTTGACTTCGAACTGATTCGTTTTTGACTGACTTGTTTGATTGATTTGTTTGATTGATTCAGATTGACTCAAATTGATTCAGATTGGTTCCAATGGAGATGTTTCCTGATGCACTTGAAACTTTCCCTTGCCAGCTCGATTGTGTTTGATCATTTTCTGATTGGGTTGCCTTTACTTGATCTGTTTGATATCGGGATTAATTTATTTTGCCCTGTTTGAATTCAATTTGGACTGTACTGATGCGTTTTCGATTTGGCAATTTTTGATGCAGCTAGCTTTTCCTCTTCTTCTTTCAGGGAATGGATGCTGATGCTTCGACTTAAGTTAGAGCGGCCGAGTGAAGGTTATTGGCGATGATGACCTTAGGGTCTGAGTCAGTTGATTTGGATGCCTTAGTGGTAATGACCTTCGGCGTGAACAACAACTACCGTATGTCCCGTAGTTCGATGTTTGGTAGGGAAGTAGTAGCGGCTCCGGCCGTGGCTCTCCCAGCCACTCGAACGCTTATGCCCGATGATGATTAGCTGAGGGCTGATGTAACTTTGAATTTCTTCATTGTCCATTGTTTTTATGCAGTTTGAACCGATTGGCTGGCCTGGTATCTCATGCGTGATTGTGGCGTGAATCCCTGCTTTTGTATTGTGATTAACTTGTGGATTCATTTCGATGTTCAGTTTAGTGTGGTCATTCCTGTCCCGCTGCTGATGATTCTTAGCTTGCAAATGTCTGTTTTTCTATGATGTTTGTGACCCGTCTTGATGGCTTAGTTTAGATTTCCAGCAATTGGATCTTTCTGTGACATTTTAGCAGCAGTCCTGTTCTTATGTTTTTCGTGATGCTTGATATTGAAACCTCTTGATATTGCTTTGCAGATATTGATGTTGCTGAGTCAAACGCTGCCGAGGATGGTCACATGGTAATGATGACCGCTGGTCTGAACCCTCTGCGTTACTTCTGATTTGATTCTCCAATTCTCAGGTGCTGAACTGTGATTATGATGCGTATGTCCCCTTTTCATCGATGCAGTTGCCGTTGACTCTCACTTGGTGTAGGCTGGTATTTGGACTGATGTGTATATTGTTGGGCTATGATGTTCATAACTGAGCCTATGCCCTGCATTCCCGATTTTCCAATGTGACCTTCTTATTTGGTTTGGAAATGCCGCAAACTGTTATGGCGTGTTATCGGAAATACTAACTGTTGCTTTGATTCTCCTTCTGCAGACGTTAGGCTGGATGCCTTTTGTCCCTGGGCTCGAACTTTTTCGCAGCTTGGCCTTACCATGATGCCTTTGACAGCACTATTGTTTGTGGTTATTCATTGATGCTTGGAGTTCCTTTATGAGTTCGTTTTGGGGCAGCTTGGTTTTCGTTCTGAACCATCTTGTTGCGATTTGATGCAGCCTTGGCTTCATTTCACTCTTCTTGTTCTGTTTGAACTTGGTTTTTCATGAACTTGCCTATGTGGTTCAGAGTTACTGCAGTTTGATGCAGTTTTAGCTTGCATTTCAGTTTGAATTTCCGCTTACTTGGGGCATCTTATGCACTGTCTTGTTTTTGACTTTCTGTCATCAATTTGTACTGATGCAATTGTGGAATTTCAAGTGTTGGAAATTTCGGGGCCAAAGCGACTCAGACCTGCCGGCATCCGGGTCTGAGTCCAAATTTGCCTATGTTGCCTTACTCTCGTATCAGTTTGGAAATCCAATCACGGCAAAACGAATCAATCCCGCTTCTTCTATTACTTCTGTCTCTCGGATGTCCCGCAACGATTAAGAACAGGTGTTACCTGATCTGACGCCTACGGCGCGGATCGGTAACGGGGGTAGGACGCAGCTTCGGTTGTGCCACTCCCGGCACTCGATGATGACATTGTTCTGAGAGTGTCGAAAAAACTTCTAACATTTTTCTGTACTGCTTGTTTTCTTTTGATGTGCAGGTTAGCTGAGGATTCATGAAGAAGTTCAAATACAACATGAAGACCTTTAGATACTCTTAGGATTTAGGATAGATGCCTTAGGATTGAGAATTTTAATGTACTTCCTTGTAACAGTACTTTGTAAAATATGAAGCAACATCCACATTCTTGTATGATAGCATTATTTATGAAATAAAATTCTCAAAGTTTTGAATTTATTTATATTTTATTCTTAGTTAAAAAATATAAACAATTGTGAATAAATCCACAAGTATTTAAATTCGTTAACATAGGCATAAAACATAAATGTTCCCAAGTGGTATTCTTATTGGTGCACTCGTCTCAATTGTAATCCTAATCTCATCATCTGATTAAAAATGTTAACCAACCATTTCAATACCAAACACCTATGGGCACTGCAATCACAACATTTTCAGCATCAACAGTAACACTACTCGTAATTAAATTCCAACTGACCAAACCGCTAAAATCTCAATATGATCAGAACTGGTGATGGATAGATGCCTCAAAACCAATATGTATCAAATACCTCAGAATTTTAATAACAGCCCGTCTTCAAGGAATTGGTAGAATTTGCGTAAAATGACCAAAATACCCCTGGGACCAAATCTGCAAAACAAAACCCCTTCATAGCTTGTTAGTGGTTAGCAAATGTACATATGAGATGCTATGCGAAATGACTGACTAAATATAAGGGTAAAATTTGGGGTATTACAGTTACGAGCCTTAAGCTATCTGAGAGAGGATTGTGGGAGAGCTTCTTTTCCATAGTCTGGATGTTTAGTATGGTATCCTTTGGGTGACATGCGACGCATTCACTCTCAGGTCATAGTCTCTAGTGCGATTGAAATCGCAAACGCAATAAAAAAACACTTCTTTCAGGAGATAACCCGTAGTTTCCCGAACTACGTTTGCTCTGATCTTTCATACCAGATGAAAGTACGTAGGCATAGGATGCGACGTCCTAGCGAGCAACCTTCCCCGCCTTCCCCCGTAGTTAGCCGAACTACGTTGACTCTGATTTCTCATTCTCTGATGAGAATACGTAGGCATAAAGCGCGACGCTTTGCCGAGTCATTTTTCTTTTCTTTTTCAGCCAGCCTTGATAGGTAGATAGATTAAAACCAACCCGTCCAAGTAAACAAACAAGCGAGGATCCCGTCGAGTACGACGGACGTGAGGGGTGCTAATACCTTCCCCTTGCGTAACCGACTCCCGAACCCAGACAATGGTTGCGATGACCTTGTCTTACCCTTTTTCGTCAGGTTTTTCCGATCGTTTCCTTTCCCGCTCTGAGGGATAAATAACGAAAGGTGGCGACTCTTCTGTTGTGCCGGCACCTTATTTTTCGCGCAAGCGACCAGCTGGCGACTCTGCTGGGGACAAGATAGTTTCCTAGGGATCCAACGTCCCGAAAGCAAGTCAGTTTAGGGATCCAACGTCCCTTAAGAGAGTCAATCCTATCGTTTGTGTGTTTGCTTGTTGGGTTGCGTTTATTTATCGCATTCTTACTTCTCGCACTTTATTACCCGCATTTTATTTCCAGTATAATATGATTATTTGTACTGTTGTGGGATGGGAGTTCTGATTGAGTGAGAAGCCAGACCCAGGCTTGAGTGCACCATAGACTTAGAGTGGAAATTAGTGGGCGCGTGCTTGCTTTGCAGGCACTAGTGTCTCATGAAATCCACGCTCAGACGAGGTTCATCCGGTTGGCTTCACTTTCAACCCTTTGGGTTGAGACGGTTGCTGGTTTGGTGGATTGTCGACTCTGGGGACCGATCATTTGTGATTCAGCTAAGTGAGGCCTCTTCAGGACTTGATGATGCCACTCCTTCTGGGAATCGTATCATCAGTTTTGAAAGTCTGTGACGCTGATGAACGCATAGGATGCCGTACCTTGAGTCAGTCTAGGTCCATACCTGTGAGTGGGACTGGGTTTATTGCAGGAAACTTAGACCTTCAGACTACCTGGTTTTCTTGACAGTGAATCAGTTATGTTGGGTTCTCAGTTGCAGACGTGTTCTTGATAGAGCGAGAGGTTTTTGATCAGAGGATCTTGTCGCCGGGTGTTTGTCTGTTCTTGATAAAGCAGGCTTTGATCAGTGTGTTGTCATCAGTGGTTTGTTCTGGATGGAGCAGATTTTGAGTGAGGTCTGAAGATCTCGTCGGCAGATGTTATTTGTTCTTGATAGGGCAGATTTTGAGTGAGGTCTGAGGATCTCATCAGCAGCTGCGTGTTTGTTCTTGATAGGGCAGATTTTGATTTGGGGTCTGAAGACTTCAGCAGATGTTCCTCGATCTTGCACCCGGGGTCCTTATTATTAGTCACTTACTCTTGTCAGAACAGAATTTTGACCTCGGTCCTATCAGATGGTTATTCTCAGCAGATCAGATTAGTGGTCTTACACCGGGGTTTCCTTCTCATCAGTGACTGTTGATACCGAATCTCCACGGCAGCCACCTGGATATATTATTGCATACCTGCATTTTGCATTAGTTTACGCATTCATCTGCATTCCATTAACGTGTGTCTGTGTTGCAGGTACCGTTTCCCCGATCCAGGATTTCTCGCCTTCTGCTGTTATTATGGCCTCTCTCAGGAAGACTGTTGCGTATAAGTTCCCGACCCCCGACGTGTCGAAGCTGATTGGTTTGATAGCCCTGGCAGGGGATTCTGTGAAGGATAGGTTCAGGAAGTCTTATGGCAAGTTGCTTAGTCTGGTCTGCAAACCTTCTACGTCCGAGTTGAATGGGTTACATGCTCTACTACAGTTTTATGACCCTCCCTTGAGGTGTTTCACTTTTCATGACTTCGTTCTCGCGCCAACATTGGAAGAGTATGCTGATATGCTGGGTGTGCCTATCAAAAGGCAGATGCCTTTTGTCCACATGGATGCTGAACCTGATCTGGTTGGTTTGGCTTCCTCACTCCATTTGAGCGCTTCTGAGTTAGTGGTAACGAGTTGGAACAAGGTCCCAGGGTTCTCTCTGCAGTTTCTGATAGCTAAGGCTCAGCAGTGTGCTAAGGACAAATGTTGGGACGCCTTCAGCGCCATCCTTGCTTTATGCATATATGGCATCATCCTATTTCCCAGCATGCCTGATTTCGTAGACTTTGATGCATTCCATATCTTTGCCTCAGGGAATCCAGTCCCTACTCTGATCGGAGACGTTTACCATTCAGTGCATTACAAGAATGAGAACCGGAGAGGGAAGAATGTTTCATGCTGCGTACCGTTGTTGTACAAGTGGTTTGATAGTCATTTGCCCAAGAGGGGTTCTTCTGTCTTGTCTGCAGCCACAGCTGAGTGGCCTGAGCGTCTGATGAGCTTGTCGGTAGAAGACATTGTTTGGTTCGTTGACAGAGGCAGGTTAGGCACCGAGATGATCTTCAGTTGTAGTAGGTTTCCTAACGTACCTCTGATAGGTAGGAAGGGTTGCATCAACTACAACCCATCATTGCTAGTTCGTCAGTTTGCATATGCTTTGAGGACTCCACCGAAGGAAGGAGAGGTACGGGAATCTCTGTACCTCACGGGTATTCTAGAGGGGGATTTGTTGTCCAAGCTTCAGTATGCGTGGAACAATATCAGTACGAGAGGAAAGCCTTTGTTGGGGAAGAGCGACAACCAAGCTTACCCTCCTTATTCAGATTGGATCAGAGCCAGAGCCAGCACTATAGGGATGCCATTCCCTCATGTCAGACCGGAGAGTCCTCCACCAGTCGAAGAGCCTACCACTGTGTCCATTCATCAGCACAACCAGGTACTAGCTGAGCGTGATGAGCTGAAGAGGGCAAATGCAGAATTAGAGAAGGAGTTAGCTCAGCTTCGAAGTGAGAGGAACGAAGCCGTGCATGCTCTCAAAAAGCAAACAGAGACGGTGAGCCGGCTGAGTGCGGACTTGGCAAAGCAGATTGCTGATCGGGAACGCTTAGGTCAAGACTTCAGAGCTGCTAATGATGTGCTGGCTACGAAGAAGACGCATTTGGAGGAAGCATATCGGAGAATATCTAAGTTCGACCAGCATTGGAAGACCTCCATGGCTACCAGGAAGGAGCGAGAAGACAAGCTGATGCTGCAGATTTCTAAGCTAGAGACTGAAGTGAAGGACAGTGAGCGGAGGTTTGATGAAGAGACCGCCCGCAGGTACTCCGCTGAAGCCCGTCTCAACAAAGCCATTGCTAGCCTGAAGGAGCATAAGCTGATGTTTGAGTCTAAGAAGCGGAAGCTGGAAGATTGCTTTGGCGAAGGCGCTTGGGAGAATTCAGTTCGGGGGCTTCAGCATACTATCAGGCAAAGAGAACTACTCGTCGAGGGGTTGCTCACTTCGCCAGATCATTCGGAGACAAAGGAGTTATTAGCAGAGTATCGTGCCCGTGGCCGTACTTGACTAGTTATATCCCTATTATTTTTGATCTTTGATGTATGCTGACCATCGCCAGACTTGTTGGCTGAGGTCATGCTGTTGATTTGTGCTCGCTGATACTGTGTACTGCCTTGATAGGCCTTTCCATATATATATGAGATTGATGTTTCCATGATTGGGCCCAGATTTCTTCTTCCTCTTGTTATTATCAGCACTGTCACTAAGGCACTAGGATCGGGGAAAGATCTCCCACGCGCACAGACACACGCATGCATCTGCATGAAGCATATTTGCATGGTGTATATCTTATTGCTTTTCCTAACCTTTATTATTAACAGGTTTTTCAGGTTCCGCGCTGCTTTCGATCTCCAGGATTGATCAAAGACCCATCCACCGCTACTCAACTCGCGCTAATCAGACGAGAATCATGGACCAGGTACAGTCAGATGTTCAAGAACTCCGTGAGCGGATGGATCGTTTTATGGAGCTGATGCAGGTGGTCGCGAATGGTCAAGACCAGCTTCGTACTCTGGTTCAACCTCTGATCTCCAGGGTTGACAGTAATGGCATACTTCACGGAGGGGCCGTGCCTACTCCTCCTCAAGGGGATACTCCGCAGAACGTTGTTCCCGCCGCCGGGGGCAACGGCAGTGCTAACGGCAATCTGATGACTAATCTCGGACTCAACGCGGCTGGCGCCGTCAATGGTAGTTTGGGAGCCAACGTTAACATGGGGCCGGTCAACGGCAATGCTGGTGCAGGAAATCTGGTGGTGCCTCAACCGTGGCTGGAGGACCATCAGGATGACATATTTTCTCAGAGAGGCGTAGAGGCAGAGTTGAATGCTGAAGCTCGACTCAGGTTTAAGGCGCTGGAAGACAAGATGAGAAGCATAGAAAATCAGAACACTTTGGGCGTTGACATGTCCAACCTCGGGTTGATTGCTGACTTTAAGGTACCCCACAAATTCAAGGTGCCCACCTTTGATAAGTATAAAGGCACTACTTGCCCCCGGGTCCACCTTCGATCTTATTATAGAAAGATGTTCGCTTATTCTGACGATGAGAAGTTGCTGATGCACTTCTTTCAGGATAGTCTTTCTGGTCCATCACTCGAATGGTATATGGGCTTGGAGCCCGCTGCTGTGCGCACCTGGAAAGAGCTTGCAGAAGCGTTTGTTCTCCACTATCAATATAACAGCGACTTGGCTCCCAACCGAGTTCAGCTCCAGAATCTCTCACAGCGGAACAATGAAAGCTTCAAAGAATACGCCCAGCGGTGGCGTGAATTGGCTGCTCGGGTTCAACCGCTGATGGTTGAGCGTGAGTTGGTACAAATGTTCGTGGCTACCCTTCCCGGAATCTACTATGAAAAGCTGGTCAGTGGCATGTCGGGAACATTCTCGGCTCTTATCACTTTGGACGAGCATGTTGAGAACGGCATAAAGATCGGAAAAATTCAGGGCGAATCATCCTCAGCTGGAGGAGGTAGCAAGAAACCCTATACTGGCAAGCGTCGAGAGGGAGATGCCAGTGCCGTCACTAACGCTAGGAGAAAGGGCAAGGGCCCTCAGCCTCAGATTGCTAGCATAAACATTCCAGCTGCTCCACCGCAGCCGCAGCCGCAACAACCTCAGCAGCAGAATAATCAGGGGTATAAAAGATATCAGAATTGGGCTCCCCTGTCAAGCCGTCAGTTTGATACTCCACCTATGTCATATGCACAGCTTTTGCAAACGTTGCTCCAGCTCCAATTAGTTCAAAAGAGGACAATGGCTCCCTTAACAGGGGCACCACCACCGGGGTATGATGCCAGTGCTACTTGTGAATTCCATACTGGGGCACCTGGCCATACGATTGAGAATTGTAAAGCTTTTAAGCACAAAGTCCAGGATTTGGTGGACGCCAAGGTTATCAACTTTTCTGACAACGTGCCTAACGTCACCAAAAACCCGATGCCTCATCATAAGGGGGGCGGAGTGAATGCTGTTATCACTGAGGAGAGTGCGGACTTGCTGACCAATGTCAAAGATTTGAAGACGCCGTTGAGTTTTGTCAAGGCTAAGTTGCTGAAGAAGGGCTTCTTCCCTGGATGCGGAGAATTATGTATGGCTTGTGCTACACTTCCTGACGGATGTGAGCAGCTGATCGAAGGTATCCAAAGTCTGATGTCCGAGGGTATTTTGCAATTCAGCCGGAGCGTCAAGAGTGCATCAGGGGAAGTTGTGCTGAAGCAGGCAGACGAAGTTGCTACCATTACCATTCCTCGCCACCCTATTACTATTTCTGCGCCTCGTCCGCCTACCGTCACCATCACCAGGGCCGGACCAATCCCATTCGAGAGTACCAATGCCGTTCCATGGCATTATGGCGCCGAGGTTTATTGTAATGGCCAAAAGATAGAGCTTGAGCCGTTCGGATCAACTATGCAGAACCTTACTGAAGTCAGTGGTATCACCAGAAGCGGAAGAGTGTTCGCACCAGCAGAGGTTGCAGCAGAGAAAGTGGTCCGGGCTGATGCTGTGGATAAGGGTAAAGGTAAAGCTGTTGAAGAGGTCCCTGCAGGGGCAGAGAAGGACTTGCTGGTTAAAGATGCTGAAGAGTTCATGCGACTAATCAAGAAGAGTGACTACAAAATCGTAGATCATCTTCATCAGACTCCGTCAAAGATCTCGATTCTTAACTTGTTGCTGTGCTCTGAGGCGCACCGCAATGCATTGCTGAAGGTATTGAATGCTGCATACGTGCCGCCGGAGATATCAGTAAATCAACTCGAGGAAGTAGTAGCCCATGTCAATGCTGGTAATGGGCTGGGATTTACAGATCTGGAGCTGACTCCTAAGGGAAGAGATCACAACAGCGCCTTGCACGTCTCGGTAGAGTGCAGAGGCACGATTATGTCACATGTCCTGGTGGATACGGGTTCCTCGCTTAATGTGCTTCCGAAGAAGGCACTGATGAAGTTGGATACCCGTGGACTGCTGTGCACGCCCAGTGATCTGGTCGTGAAAGCCTTTGACGGAACCAAGCGCCACGTCTTCGGAGAGTTGACCCTGCCCATTCAAGTTGGTCCAGAGACGTTCAATGCGGTTTTCTATATCATGGATATCATGCCCGCCTATAGTTGCCTCTTAGGTCGGCCATGGATCCATTCTGCTGGTGCCGTGACGTCCACGCTGCATCAGAAGCTTAAATACGCTGTTGGGGGCAGCATAGTGACAGTCTGTGGAGAGGAGGACATCATGGTAAGCCACTTGTCGTCCTTTAAATACGTTGAAATGGATGGTGAGATCCATGAGACTCTTTGCCAGGCATTTGAAACCGTCAGAGTGAAGGAGGTGGCTCCTGTCGTCGCAGAGAGGCAAGAGTTGAACCTCTCCTCGTTTAAGGAAGCTAGGGCCGTTGTCGAAGCCGGTTCCACCCCAGGCTGGGGGCATGTCTTGGATATACCAATCAAACAGGATAAGTTTGGATTGGGATATTCTCCGGAAGCTGAAGCTTCATCCTCTTCTGGCAACTCGTCTCGTGGGAAAGGGCCGATCCTATTCACCAAGGGGGGAGTAATTTTCGAGAGTATCAACGCTGCGTCGGAGGACAGCGGTGACAGTGATTGCGATCTTGACACCTGGATTCAACCGAGCAAGCCGGGCGAGCACCTCCACAACTTGACCATCAAGGAGATTATCAAGCTGACAAGTGAAGAGTAATGATTTGCTTTTTACAATCTTTGTACAGCCCTATGTCCTCCCCGGGGCATAGTGGTTTTACTGTCAGGGCCTTGTTGGATTATGTGTATGCATTTTGTTAATAAATAAAAGGCGTTTTCTTCGTAATCAAATATTGTGTTCTCTGTTATTCCTATTTTATGTTTATTTCGAAAAAACAGCAAAATGGCAACGAGGTTCGTGCTAACCTGCATATTCCTGCTTTAAACTTAACCCTTGTTATTGCAGGATCCACGTAACAGATGACATCGACTCTGGACCCTCTACGGCTCACTACGACTTTGATTGCCCGATCTATCAAGCCGAGGATGAGATTGATGAAGACGAAGACCTCCCGGAAGAATTGGCCCGCTTGTTGAGACAAGAGGAGAAGGTTATTCTGCCTCACGAGGAGGATATTGAGATTGTAAATCTGGGTTCTGAGGAGCTCGTCAGAAATGTCAGAGTTGGGGCTGCGCTGCAGAATGATGTCAAGCATAGGCTGGTCGAGATGCTTCGAGAGTATAGTGACGTCTTTGCTTGGTCATATGAGGATATGCCCGGACTCGACACTGATATCGTGGTTCATCGCTTGCCGTTGCGAGAAGATTGCCCTCCAGTCAAGCAAAAGCTCAGGAGGACGAGACCAGACATGGCTGTAAAAATCAAAGAAGAGGTCCAGAAGCAGTTGTACGCAGGATTTCTAGCCGTTACCACTTACCCTCCGTGGGTCGCCAACATAGTGCCTGTACCGAAGAAGGACGGTAAGGTACGCATGTGCGTCGATTATCGGGATTTGAACAGGGCGAGCCCTAAGGATGATTTCCCGTTGCCTCATATCGATGTGTTGGTCGACAATACAACCCAGTTTTCTGTGTTTTCGTTCATGGATGGCTTCTCCGGTTACAATCAGATTAAGATGGCACCGGAGGACATGGAGAAAACGACGTTTATCACCCCCTGGGGAACATTTTGCTATAAGGTAATGCCCTTCGGTCTGAAGAACGCAGGGGCCACTTACCAGCGAGCAATGGTAACTTTGTTTCATGATATGATTCATCATGAGATCGAGGTCTATGTTGATGACATGATTGCAAAGTCCCAAACGGAGGAAGAGCATCTGGTCAATTTGTTGAAGTTGTTTGAAAGGCTTAGGAAATTCAGGCTGAGGCTGAATCCTAGCAAGTGCACCTTCGGAGTGCGGTCCGGAAAGTTATTGGGGTTTATCGTTAGTGAACGAGGTATTGAAGTTGATCCTGCGAAAATAAAAGCTATCCAAGAAATGCCAGCGCCGAAAACGGAGAAAGAAGTTCGTGGTTTCCTGGGCCGAATAAACTACATTGCAAGGTTTATCTCTCAGCTCACGGCCACTTGTGAACCGATGTTCAAACTGTTAAAGAAAAATCAGGCAATTACTTGGAATGAGGATTGCCAGAAGGCATTCGATAAAATAAAGCAGTATCTTCAAGAACCTCCTATCTTGATACCCCCAGTGGCTGGACGGCCATTAATCATGTACCTGACGGTTCTGGAGAACAGTATGGGGTGTGTTCTCGGTCAGCACGACGAGACGGGCAGAAAAGAGCATGCCATTTATTATTTGAGTAAAAAGTTCACTGAGTGTGAATATCGATACTCGATGCTGGAGAAGACGTGTTGTGCATTAGCTTGGGCTGCCAAACGTCTACGACAGTATATGCTCAATCACACCACTATGCTAATTTCGAAGATGGATCCGATCAAGTACGTCTTCGAGAAGCAGGCTCTTTCGGGCAGGATTGCCAGATGGCAAATGGTGTTAACAGAATATGATATTCAGTACGTCTCTCAGAAAGCCATTAAGGGAAGCGTATTGTCAGATTACCTTGCCGAACAGCCAATCGAAGACTACCAGCCGATGAAGTTCGAGTTCCCTGACGAGGACATTATGTTTCTCAAAGCAAAGGACTGCGATGAGCCATTGCCCGATGAAGGGCCAGATAGGAAATCTCAGTGGAAGTTGATATTCGACGGAGCGGTTAATTCCTATGGAAGTGGCATCGGGGCTATCATCACGACTCCTCATGGATCCCACATCCCTTTTACTGCGAGACTGACGTTTCCAGTTACCAATAATGAAGCAGAGTATGAAGCATGTATTATGGGTCTAGAAGAGGCAATTGATTTGAGAATCAAGAATCTAGACATATATGGTGACTCAGCGCTTGTAATCAATCAGATTAAAGGGGAGTGGGAAACTCGTCAAGCGAATCTAGTGCCGTACATGAATTATGCCAGGAGGCTGCTTCCGTTCTTCGACCGAGTGGAACTTCATCATGTACCCAGGGCTGAAAATCAAATGGCTGATGCTTTAGCCACGTTGGCTTCCATGTATAAAGTCAATTATTGGAATGAGGCTCCAAGAATTGTACTTTCGCGTCTTGATAGACCGGCATTTATCTTTGCAATCGAGGATGCCACTGACGGCAAGCCATGGTTCCACGACATCCAGACCTTCCTTATGGCTAAGGAGTATCCTACGGGTGCATCCACCCAGGATAAGAAGACTCTGAGGAGGCTATCTGGAAACTTTTATCTCAATCCTGATGGGGTGCTGTATAAGAGAAACCACGATCTCGTGCTACTCAGATGTGTGGATGAAAAAGAGGCGAGTATGCTCATGGAGGAAGTCCATGAGGGCACATTTGGTACGCACGCCGGCGGGCACGCCATGACGAGGAAGATCCTGAGAGCAGGGTATTACTGGCTGACTATGGAGTCGGATTGCTTCAGATTCGCGAGGAAATGTCACAAATGCCAGATTTATGCTGATAAAGTTCATGTACCGCCGTGCCCATTGAATGTCATGTCCTCCCCTTGGCCGTTCTCCATGTGGGGCATCGACATGATATGCAAGATCGAGCCCACTGCATCCAATGGTCATCGTTTCATTCTGGTAGCTATCGACTACTTCACCAAGTGGGTGGAGGCAGCCTCGTACGCTAATGTGACCAAGCAGGTGGTAGCTAAGTTCATAAAGAGGGACATCATCTGTCGCTATGGAATTCCCGAGCGGATCATTACTGATAATGGTTCGAATTTGAATAATAAGATGATGAAGGAGCTGTGCCAGAGCTTCAAGATTGAACACCACAACTCATCTCCTTACCGGCCGAAGATGAATGGCGTTGTTGAAGCAGCCAACAAGAACATCAAGAAGATTGTTCAGAAGATGGTTGTGACGTATAAAGATTGGCACGAGATGCTGCCGTTTGCCTTGCACGGTTATCGTACGACGGTGCGTACGTCGACCGGGGCAACTCCTTTCTCCTTGGTGTACGGTATGGAGGCTGTCCTACCGTTAGAAGTGGAGATTCCCTCTTTGCGAGTTTTGGTTGATGTAAAACTCGATGAGGCAGAATGGATTACGAATCGCTTAAACCAACTCAGCCTGATGGACGAGAAGAGGTTAGCATCGATTGCATTTGGTCGTCTGTACCAAAGCCGAATGAAGAAAGCTTATGATAAGAAGGTGCGTCCTAGAAGCTTTCAGACGGGTGATCTCGTCCTGAAGAAAATTCTTCCGCCACACTCCGATCACCGAGGCAAGTGGACTCCGAATTACGAAGGGCCGTATGTCGTCAGCAAGGTCTTCTCAGGAGGAGCTTTGTTGTTATCCACGATGGATGGTGAAGATTTTGCATCCCCGGTGAACGCGGACGCAGTTAAAAAATACTTTGCTTGAAAGAGACCCGCTGGACAAAAAAGAAAGAGTCCAGGCAAAAAAAGGGCATCCCGGCGAACCAAAAACAGAATAAAAGGTTCGGGCAAAAATTAGGGATATATTAAAAAATGTACACCCGCGAAGTCGAAAACCTACACTGGGCGGCTTCGGCAAAAAAGGGTATCCCGGTGAACTGAAAACCCGGAAGGGCGGTTCACGCAAAAGTTAGGGATTTGAATAAGCAAATGATTGCGTTCCGCGTGTGGACTTTCATTGTTTAGTGGTTCGGAAGACCTGAGGGCCGTTTATCTGAATCAATCTCTTCCAAAGCTGAAGCGTCAGGGAAGTATCAAAGTCGAGTGGGTCTTAGAGGGATCAACTCATGGTGTTTGTCTACGCCTCGATTGCCAACATTTGTACATACTGATGTATATTTATGTTTTATTTTTTTGTGCGGCTTCCTCATTCCAGGAGTTTGCCTCTGTTGTAAAACATTTTTGCCCATTCAGGGGTTCATCATCAATAAAATGCACATTATTCAGCAATTCTACTTGTCTGTTTAGCATTTATCTGTTTTGTTCGCGAATGAAAACGCCGATGTTTTTGATAAAATGCGCATACATAAACTTGCGGGCCTAGGCCCATTGATTGTTGAAACAATTGATTAACTGAATATTGTCACGAGATAATAACCTGGATAGGACCCTTTGAGGGGGGAATCTTGTCTTGTTTGTTTGTGTTGTTGCAGGTGTAGCACCTTCCAGAGGATATGCCGTGCGTATCCCCGAAGCAGGGCGAGCCCTCCTTCTCCAGCAGAGTTCAGTAGTTTCCCCTTCGCAGAGTCTGAACGCAGAGCAGTGAGCATTGATATGTCTCCCCAGGCAGAGAGGATTCTCGTCCCCAAGCCGACGCATCCTGAAGGAGCGTCACCCCATCAGCTGAGCCAAGCACCGAAGAATGATGTCGTCTTTCCCCAGCACCGGGTCACAAGTGCAGATTTCATAGAAGTGTTCTGGTGCCGAAGCTCGTGTTTCCCCAGTAAAGTCTCCAACGGAATTGAGATTCCCCACCAGAGTCATGCTCTCTCCTGAAGTTGGACGATTCCCTCTTCCCCAGTAGAATGTTGGTACAGCCGATGTTGTATTCCCCTGCAGAGTTGCACTCTCCCCCGAAGTCAGATGATTCTTTCTTCCCCGGCGAAATTAAAATTCCTCATCAGAGTCGTACCCTCCAGTGAAGTAGAATGATTTCTCTCCCCGGCTGAGTCCGCAGAAAAGCAGAATCCTTGGAAGCAGTTGGGACCATGAGTGGATTTTCCCTAGCAGATGTTGAACAGCTGATGCCGTATCTCCCCAGAGTCGTACTCCCTTTGGCGAAGCAGAATGACTTCTCCTTCCTCAGCCGAGCTTGCAGATGTCCAGGAGGGCCGAGTCCTTGAAGGTTGATCAGATCATGATTGGTCTTTCCCCAGCGGAGTGTGGAGCAGCTGAAGTTGTTTCCCCACAGAGTTGTTACCCCCAGAAGAGTTAGCCGAGACGGCCACGCAGTTCACTCCCGTGATTGACATCACTTTCCTTCAGTAGGTTCAGGTTCTCGTAGAGCTTCGTCCCCTGCAGAAACCAGCTGAAGTTGTTTTCCATGCAGCAGTCTGCGGAAGATCAGTTCCCCAGACAGAGCCTGATTGATATTGGCGTGCCCGTGTTCTCCTCAGCAGGATGACTCCTCTATCTGAGCAGTTCTTTCTCCTTGACAGGAGAATCTCCCCTCGGCATTTATTTTGCTGACGAGGTCGCATCATTGTGCATGACTGCATAGCATTTAACACTGCATAGCATTTAACACTGCATAGCATTTAACGTTGCATAGCATTGTGCATGATTGCACAGCATTTAGCATAAACGCATATCATTCCCACCGTGTGGGGCATAGCGCAGAAGCATACGCATCATAAGCATGATCCAGGTTACTATCATTCTTGTCTTACAGGTGTTCCACCAAGAGACCAGTTGCTCAGGACGATTCCTGATATTCTCCCCAACGAGGTCGCTTCCTTGAGATGATTCCCAAGACCCCGGTATAATCCCCACAGTCGCTCGCTCAAGATGATTTTTGAGATCCCCAGTGAAGTCTTCAGTCCGAGACGATTCTTGAATTCCTCAGCAGGGCCGTTTGCTTAAGATGATTCTTAAGACCTCAGTACAGCTTCCCGAGTTGTTCGCCTAGTATGATGCTTGAGCTCCCCAGTGGCGTCCCCAGCAAGAGTTGCCCAGGAAGGTTCCTGGAATACCCCGCAGAATAAAGTCTCCATAATGGTTATCGGTTCAAGATGATTCTTGAAGGTGCCTGACGGATTTGTTTGTTCAAGATGATTCTTGAAGTCCTTAGCAGCGTGATATGTCTGCTCCAACAGTGATGTCTAATCTGAAGATGGACTTCGTAAACGCCTGAGGGCGATACCAGAGGGTTCCTGTAAGCTCAGATGTCCTTGTTGATGAATCAACGTGTGGCTGAAGACAGGGTTCCAAAGTTTGTAGATATACCAAGATGATCCGTGTTGGTCTGAAGACCAAGTCAGTTGCCCTAAGGTGATGATTGATCGCGATCTAGTGAATAATGTTTCTTCTGACTGAAGTCGAAGATGTTTCTCCAGCTGAAGCGGAGTTTTGCCTGAAGGCAAAGTGTTTGAATCCCCGTAGAGTCATGAATGGCTCAGGATACCATTTCTCTGACTGAAGTCACAGATTTCCTAAGCTGAAGCGAAGGTGCCTGAAGGCAAGGTTATCCCCAAGGTCATGAATGACCTAGGATTCATTTTTCGGACTGAAGGCCGAAGTATACCCCTGACTGAAGTCTCGGATGCTCTATAGCAGAGACGGAGTTGCCTGAAGGCATATCCATGTATCCTTGAAGGCCAAGGAGCATTTCTTCAGACTGAAGTCGAAGGTGCCTCCTGCAGAGTTGCCGACGGGCAAAGTTTACATCCTTGAAGGCCAAGGATGTTCTTTCTAGCTGAAGCTGGAATAGCCGACGGGCAGGGTTTCATCTATCTTCAGAAATACTTGAAGATTCTCCAGCGGATCTGGAGTGGCCAGGGGCCAGGGTTCCATCTATATTCGGAAATACTTGAATATTTTTTCCAGCGGATCTGGAGTGGCCAGGGGCCAGGGTTTCGTATATCTTTAATGTTGAAGTTCTACGGTGGGCAATGTGCAGCAGTATCCCGATGTTCGTTATGGTTCTGAGGGTGAACCCCAGATCAGAGTGTGCTCGGTTAAGTCTCTCATTCCCAGCGAAGTAGTTTCAAATACGCAAGTGTACCTTTTTGTTCCATTTACCAGGGGTGAACCCGGGTCAGATTATGGTTGTTCGACGGCGAGGTTGGATGTTTGCTTGACAGCAAGGTCAGATTATGTTTGTTCGACGGCGAGGTTGAATGTGTGTTTGACGGCGAGGTCAGATTAGGTTTGTTCGGCGGCGAGGTTGAATGTTTGTTTCGACGGCGAGGTCAGACTCTTTAAATCCCCAGCAGAGGTGATGTTCGCACGACGGCGATGTCGAGTGTCTCTCAGAGCGATGTTCGTTTCCGATGGCGATGTCAGATCCGGTTTTCCAGCGGCGATGTTGGGCATGTCAGGGGTATTCTGTCAGATGCAGGTCTCCAGCGGCGATGCGGGGTACTTTATTCAGAGATGTATTTTCTCCAGCGGCGATGTCAGGTGATTTGGTGTTCAAGCGGCGATGTTGGGTATATCATATAGGTTAGTCCTCCAGCGGCGATGTTGGGTGTTGTGGTTGTCTGAAGGCAATATCAGAAGATTAATATGGATGACTGACGGAGATGTCAGATCAGTATTTCTCCAGCTAGTTGCCGTGCAGCTAGTATCGCAGTATACGAAGGTTTGTTCCCCGCAGAGTATCGTGTGCTCGTGTAGTTGGCAAATTTTCGGGTTTACCGGTATTCAATCGTCTCGTACCTTGATTGGTTGAGAGCCGTTCGCTTCTCACCCAGTCAGGTTCAAGCCGTTTGAATAGGGGCAGCTGTTGCACCCCAAAATTTGACCAACATTTATTTATCCATCAAGTGTTTGAAAGTTGATACCTTCATCAGAAAGTTCAAGAGATCCTCAGAAGAGTGGATTGAAACCAGGGTTGTGTGCTTCATAGCTTGAGAGTTGTGGGTGCTCCTCAGATGATTCTGAGACTTTGAGAATGAACTTGATGTTTTGGGAAAGCCTATGAGATGTCTCGATAGCCATCATGAAGCCCAGGGAGGTCATTATGCAAGAATTCAGGAGATTCAACCATGAATGGTAGAATTAGGGTTTTGACTGGGTGAACCCTAGGATAACTGAAGATTTGGAGAAGGTTGAGACTTAATCCAAGGGCCATGAGATCATGGAATGATGCATATAGATGTTATAAGGATGATTCCTAGACCAAATCATCATGATTGAGGAGTTTGAGAAGTTTTGAGTTAGGGTTTCCAAGGATTGTCAGTGAAAAACCCTAATTTGATCCCTATTTTCCAGGCAGTTTTAGCTCTAGATGTGATTGATATCTCATCTTCCCCACAACATGAATGTTGTAGAGCTTGTTCTTAGCTTTAATTTTAGTGGTGGAAGTCCTTGATAGGAGTTACAGAGCTCAAGTTATGGTTTTGACAAATTACAGGTCAGCAGAGGTATGTGAATCTGGGTCCTTGAAAGTCACCCAACTTGCAGACAACTTTTTCCCTAGTAGGATGATTCCAATGATCTCTTGGTCAACATGAATGTTGAAGGGAATCTTCTTAGCTTTAATTTGAGTGGTAGAAGTCCTTGATAGGATTTGTGGAACTCAACTTATGGTTTGAACAAGACAGGGGTATTTTGGTCATTTGTCAGTTATAGGTCATTTTAGCCAATGCCTAAAACTCCTATTTCCAAGCCTCAAATGGAAAAACTCAAAACATGAAAGTTGTTCAAAATGTGATTTTAAGTCTAGAAAGAAGGTCATGAATTGTTGGAAAAGCTCATAGCATGGATTTGCATGATTGGTCAAAAATGAACTAAAAATGGCATATAAGTTTGAAAAGTTGAATTTGAAAATTGGTTTGGAAGATCTAGGAATCCAAAATAGGTCATCCAATATATCATTTTGATTGGAAACATCATTTTGAGAACATTGGTTTAAATAGAATTTTGATTTGAGGCTTTAAAATGGGACATGCTTTGGAAAACTGAAACTTGCATATTAAGGCACCTTTGGAAATCATAGCACAAGGCAAGGAAAGGCATGATTTTCACTCATTCCTTCTCAATATCTCACATAAGGAGAATTTCACACCAATTTTGCAAGGTTTAAGGCATGATGCATGAGATTTTCAACTTACCATCACATGAGATTCCAAGACTTTTCTAGATGATTCTAGAATGATCTAGTTGTTTCCATCCATCATTATAAAAAGAATGAATCACAAGGAGGAAAAGGTTGGTGAAACTTGGTGAATTGAGCAGAGAGGAGATAGATTCGAGCTAGGGTTTCAAGGTGCTCCATTATTGCATTTCAAGATCAAAGCCATTGTTGCAAGCTTCCTCATCCAAGAATTGTGCAAACAGAAAGTTTAGCTTCATTGGAGGATCATTGTGGAGAAGAATCAAGCTTGGAATCGTGCCCTAGCATCACCTACCATCATCACTTAACAGGTTCTTTCTCTTCTCTCTTTCACCTTAATTATACATAGATAGATCGCATGTTAGGTTTAGAATGGCTAGGCTAGGCTAGGTGATGAAATTCTGAGAGTTAGAGCCAATTCCATGGAGTTTGATAGCAGGTGCAAGAATCTGTTGGGATTGAGAACAGGCTGGATTAGTGGCTTTAGAGCATGATCAATAGCTCATGGTGGTAGGCATAACATAGAGAACAAGATTGGATCATCAATTTTGAGTTTTAGGAGATTTGATTTCAGAGAAATATGGTGGTACCCGAACTTTGAAGTTCTCTGTTTGAAGGATTCATGGAGAATTAAGGAAAACTACTCGTCCAACCTTGTTCCTCTTGATGAGTAGTCCATTTTTCCTTTTGGAATCTTTAAAAATCATTGAGTGTGGAGGGAGAACGAGCCAGGGGAAGTTCTTGCATGAGGGGCTGCGTCTGAAAACCCTAGGGAGCCATTTGGGACGATGACCAACGTCCGTTGGATATTTCTGGAATGCTTGACTTATTATGCCTCATCTACGGCCCAGATCAATTCAAGAAAACGGAGGGAATTTTAAAAACCAAAACGCAGTCGTTTGGTTTAGTGACTGATTCTGGGCCTATCTGTTCTATTCACACCCCCCACGCGCGTTGGCCCAATTGAAACAACTACCTATCCCTTCTATTTCCACCCCCCTCCCTTTTTTATTATTTTTATTTCTTCTTAATTCTTAATATTTTTGCAATCTTAATAAATTCATAAAAAATTGATAAATGATGATTTTTTACTCATTCTTTTTTCTATGTTTAGATAATTTTGTGTAGAAAAATATAAAAATAAAAATGAAATTTTATTTTTTTAATGTGGAATTTTTAGTGATATTTTCTTTTAAATGGTGTATTTTCTTTCCTTTAGTTTATACCTTATCTTGCAAGAATTGTTTTAGGACCTTCCCTTAGGTTTTTTAATTCATTCTTTTTTGTGTAATTAGATGTTGAACCCTAGTTTCATGTAGGATTTATCCCTTGATTTTAGAAATTAAATTTGATGTAGTTTGATTGTTGGACATTTAGGTGTTCTAATTAGGGTTTTAAGTTGTATAGGTAGACTTCAACATTTTATTTTTGGGTTTTATAGGCCAAATTAGTGTATGGGAAATACATGGGTTAAGGGTAAGTATGTATAGAATCCCCTAGAATTTTACTAGAATGTTGCATGGTATTTTAGTATTTTTCATTGATTTTTGAATGTATGGATGATATGTGTGTTGCTTAAAGGCATAAGTTGTATTGTTGTGTTTTCTTTCCTTCTCTGTTGAGTGTGTGAGCTTTGAAGATTGAGTTGAAGACCTTGTGGATCATCATGGAAGCTTTGAAGACCTTGCAGAGGAGTTTAGCATAGCTTTTGTTGTTTTGTTTATAGGTTTATAGGTGCATAGGCAGAGCCCTAGATAGAATACTTTGTTCAATAAACAAGGAGTGTCTTGTTCACCTCCTTTCTTCTCTGTGACATAGAGTCCCTTAAGGGTATTCACCTCTCTCCTCTGGAGGGATTAGTGACCTTGCCCTATAAGGTAGAACTTTGAGAGAGCCTTTCCTTTGATGTTAAGTCCTCAATGGCATCCTTTGGAAGTCAGTGAGCACTCTAACATCCTCACCTCATCTTGTTGATTGAATCATGTTTGTTGGAGCACTTGGGTTGTTGAAGACAAAGAAAGCAATGAAGATGATAAAAGATTTGATTGAAGATCTAAAAGCCATTGAAGATAGAAGCTGAAGCTTTGAAGAGGATGATTCCTTGGAGATTGTTGAAGTCTGAAGACTTTGTGAAGATCAAGCTGATACCTGAATATCCCTGAAGATAGTGAAGCCTGAAGGTGGAGCTGATCAAAGGAGCTGAAGCTCAAGGGAGAAGATGAGTTGATACTCATGCTGTAGGTTTGATACCTGGAAAGCAAGTGATCTCTGAAGTCTGAAGACTGGGTTGCTGCTGGAGGAGCTGAGGCTTTCTTCTGTTTTCTTTGATGTATTGTGTGTTTTGTCTGATTTGTCTGCTGCATTAGACTAAGCACATTTAGAATAAGTTCAGTCTAAGAGCATGAGTGCATCTGATTGTATTGTTACTGCCTGGCTTTGCTTGCGGGTATTCGGTAAAGCCCAGCTCCCTTGCCCATGTGTTTATTTTGCTTGATAGCATTTCATTTTCTGTCTGTATGATTACAGTTTACTATTTTTGCTTGATAGCATGTTGTTTATTTCAGTATGATTACTGTTATTTCATGACTGGCTTGAGGTTGAGACGAGCTTGTGGAGGCTGAAGCCCCACACACATTTCCTCCCTCACTTGCATTGCATGCATTCTACTGTTAAAGCTGATGCTTTGTCTGTTTGGTGTATCATTGACATGATCCCTTAGGACTCTCATTTCCTTTGATAAGGATTTGATGATAGACTTTTAGGTTGAAACCTATGCATGACAACATCTAGGAGTTCCCTGTTCAAACCTCAACCATAGGATGAATCCATGGCATGATAACAGTAGGACTTGATAGTCTCCCTCCTAGTTGGGCTTGTTCTCTTCTCATCTCGAAACAGTTTAAGATACAGTAATCATGAATGATTTCTTTCGTACGTTACGAGCCTTAAGCTATCTGAGAGAGGATTGTGGGAGAGCTTCTTTTCCATAGTCTGGATGTTTAGTATGGTACCCTTTGGGTGACATGCGACGCATTCACTCTCAGGTCATAGTCTCTAGTGCGATTGAAATCGCAAACGCAATAAAAAAAACACTTCTTTCAGGAGATAACCCGTAGTTTCCCGAACTACGTTTGCTCTGATCTTTCATACCAGATGAAAGTACGTAGGCATAGGATGCGACGTCCTAGCGAGCAACCTTCCCCGCCTTCCCCCGTAGTTAGCCGAACTACGTTGACTCTGATTTCTCATTCTCTGATGAGAATACGTAGGCATAAAGCGCGACGCTTTGCCGAGTCATTTTTCTTTTCTTTTTCAGCCAGCCTTGATAGGTAGATAGATTAAAACCAACCCGTCCAAGTAAACAAACAAGCGAGGATCCCGTCGAGTACGACGGACGTGAGGGGTGCTAATACCTTCCCCTTGCGTAACCGACTCCCGAACCCAGACAATGGTTGCGATGACCTTGTCTTACCCTTTTTCGTCAGGTTTTTCCGATCGTTTCCTTTCCCGCTCTGAGGGATAAATAACGAAAGGTGGCGACTCTTCTGTTGTGCCGGCACCTTATTTTTCGCGCAAGCGACAAATGGTAGAAGTCCCTGATCAGTGTGGGTACCGGGTTGCCAGCAACAAACAGATGAAATGCATCCATGTCCACGAAGTTTGGGAAATTGGGAAACAACACTATCCCATAAATGCATAGAGCCAAAACAACGTTAAAGACCACCCAACACCCATTCTTGGCGTATTCTTGAGCCTTACCAACCAGAAATTGGAGAGAGAAACCTGGAACCCCTCGCCAAGAAGTCATCAACAGCTCAGAAGCATTCATGTGCAAGGCCTTAGCTAAATCCTCCAACTTGGGCTCAGCGGCAGAGTGAATAAAAGGAACTGCATTCTGTACCGGCAGCTCAGTAAACTCCACATACTCCTCCATGGTGGGCCCCAAGATAAAATCAGCAAACGTGAAGCATCTCAAAGCAGGGTCGTAGAATTGCATCAAGGTGTACAGCCCATTCAATTCATCATCAGTTGATTTGCGAACCAAACTCAACAGCCGTCCGTAACTCTGCCTGAAGCTTCTACGGACATCCTCATCAGCAAGAGAAATCAGACCCAGGAGGGGAGTAATATCAGGGATAGGTAGCTTGTAGGCAATTGTCATCCTCAAACCAGCCATGATCAATGCTCAGAAGTCCAGACACTAGAACCAGGGAATATGCAAATGCACCTGCAACACAGACACACGTTAATGGGATGCAATGATAATGATTATGCAAACAATGCAATGCAAGTAACGTGCAACAGGGACCAAATGCCATAGCTGAGAAGCCTGAACCATATCAAAAATCTCAGATAGACCCTCCAGAATTCCTTAAATCCTGGTCTCAGATAGACCCGATACAAAGCTCCAACACTGGTCTCTGATAGATCCCACAACATAACTCCAACTGGTCTCTGATAGCCCTCATACCATAGCTCTGACTGGTCTTTGATAGACCTCACCACTGTCCATAAATACTCAGGATCTCAGATCGAGAAACAACCGGTATCTGAAGGTCTAGTTACCTGCATAACCCCAAAACCCTCTCACAGGTAGGTGTCCTAGTAACTGACAAAGGTATGGCATCCTATGCGGTCGTCGGCGTCACAGACTTTCTGGGTTGATGATACGATTCCCAGAAGGAGTGGCATCATCAAATCCTGAAGAGGCCTCACTTAGCCAACTTCCAAATGATCGGTTCCCAGAGTCGACAATCCAACTAACCAGCAACCCGAGCCACCCAAAGGGCAGGACAGGAGGCCAACCAGAAGAACCTCGTCTGAGTGTGGATTTCGTGGGACACTAGGACATGCAAAGCACGTGCGCGCCCACTAATTTCCACTCTAATTCTAGGTGCACTCAAGCCCAGGTCCGGCTTATCTCTCAATCATGGAACACCCGTCACACCCCAATACAGCAATAATAACAATAATATAATGCTGAAAGTAAATGACAGAAATATAAATCCATACAAAATCCTCGACGGGAAAATAAGCGCTAGGATTGACTCGCTCAAGGGACGTTGGATCCCAAATGCATAAGGAACTATCGCAGTCCTTAGCAGCCAGGGGACATTGTATCCCCAGCAGAGTCGCCAGCTGTCGCTACTGCGAAAATCGGCGCCGGCAATACAGAAGAGTCGCCACCGTGCGTTATTTATCCCAAAGGAGGGAAAGGAAACGCTCGAAGTAAACCTAACGCAAAGACGGGAAAAGGTATGGTCATCGCAACCAAAACCTGGGGTCAGGAGTCGGTTACGCAAGGGGAAGGTATTAGCACCCCTCACGTCTGTCGTACTCGACGGGATCCACGCTTGCTTGGTTGTACGGATTACACTTCTATCTAAACTAAAGGATGAGGTCTGAAAAGAAAAGAAAACATGACTCGACAAAGCATCTCACTTTATGCCTACGTATTCCCGTCTGGAACGAGAAATCAGAGTCAACGTAGTTCGCCTAACTATGGGGGAGGATGGGTGAAGATTGCTCGCTAGGACATCGCATCCTATGCCTACGTACTTCCACACAGCATGGAAGATCAGAGCAAACGTAGTTCGGGCCACGTACGACACAAGCTGTTCAAGTGTCTTTTATGAAAAATCTCACCTTAAACAAGGGTTTTCTTATTGCAAAAAGGTTGATGTTTGTTCAAATCTTTTGACGGAAGAAATGAATTGATTTCTGTTATAACCTTTATTAATGTTTTTCTGTTGTTTTGAAGAAAGAAGAGATGACACTCTAAAATCCTAGGGTTAAAAAAAAGGGAATAAAATCTACCCTAATGTTATCATGCATGGGTTAAGACCTAATGTCTATCATATTCCTCTCTTACGCAGAGAGAAACAGAGATCCTAAGGGATAAACGGAAACAGAAACAGCAAATATATATATACAATAAAGCAGTAAAATTCATGGATGCAGCAACACAAGCGAGGCAAGGGAGTCCCACTCAACCTCGAACCTAGAAAACAATAGGCAAAAGTGAACAGAATTCACTTTCAACCTAACAAGTTAAACAGCAAACAATACAGTCAGGGAAATTCAATCAATACATCAAGACTTATCAACAGCAAAAACTAAACAGCAAAGCAGTCTTCATCAACAGGCTCTCAAGCAAAGTCTCTATCCTCAATCTCCCAATGGCTTTTCTTCAAGTCCTAATCTCCCAGCTGAGGAATCAATCACAAGAATGAACTGGGTGTTAAGCAATTAGTTGACCACCAAAGGTGGCAAACAGACTGCTAACAACACATAGAATGTTTCTCTCAAGAGTTCTATCTCTTAGACACCATCACCAAGCCTTCCAAAGGAAGGGGGTGAATGTCTTAGAGAGACTCTGCATCATAGAGAGGGATGGAGGCAAACAAGACCTTCCACGTTTGTGAATCAAGTTTTCTACTCTAGAGCTCTGCCTAACTCCTAGATCCTATAACCTTCAACAGCTGCCAGCAAGGGATACTCCTCATCAACTTTGGAAGTTGGTCTTCATTCTCTTTGATCTTCAAATGGGCTTCATCAGCACAGTCTTCAGCTCAAACCCCAAGCCCCAAACAAACCCAATACCCCACACAGTCAAAAAATAACCCTAGAGAGGGCACACCACACAATCAATCAAATACAAGCAATATACTAATAGTAATAGGGGAAGCCTAATATTTTCTAAGGGATCTATTATCTACCCATAACCCCTATAGTCCCATACCCCAAAATCAAATCTAAGATTCCTAAAAGAAATGATCTATCTCACCTATGTTCACTTAAAACCCTAATTTTAATCACTCTAATCTCACCTAATCAAATCATCTAAAAATTAATCCTAAAATTATGAATTAAATCCTATGAGGAAGCTAAAGTCCTAAGTTAACCACCCTAAAAAGAATGGACCCTAAATCTAAGGGGAGCTAATTGAACTAAAATCAACAAAATCAATTATTAACCTAAACTCATTAAAAAGCTATTAAAAAGAAAAATGCACAAAAAATACTAAAACAAAACAAAATGCTAATTTTATTTATGGATATTTTTCTTAACAGAATTATTGATCTATAGAAAAAACAAGAAATGAAAAATATAAATTTTCCAATTTTATATGATTTTTTAAAGATGCTAAAAATATAAAAGAAAAATAAAATCCAAGAAATGAATTAAATTGGGAGGGGGTGTCACAAGTAACCACGCTCGGTTCAATATGGCTGATGGGCCAGAAAGGGGAGGTGCGGATAACAAACGCACTAGGCCCATTGTGTTTCAGAAAATCAAACAGGAAATCAAAAAGAAAAAGAAACGAGAACGGTGCAAATAGTAACATGTTTCAGTTCATTTTGGTTGGGCTTTCCTAAGGGGGGTGGGGTTAGCATTTGAATTCAGGCCCATTGATGCGTTTAAATGAAACGCTGAGTTTTGATGCTCAGAAGCATTCCCTCCAAATTCTAATTGAATGTGAGCCCTTGGATCGTTCTCAGAGTCAAAGTCTAACATGCCATCCAACGATCATCCATCATCTTCTCCAATTAGCTTCTAGGGTTTTCAGAAAACCAGTCCCACGCACGCTCTTTCCATCTCCTCGTTCTCTCTCAATTCACCATGAAAACAAAAACTTCCAAAGCCAAAATTAATCTACTTCTTCCCCTCTACACAGCCATGGTATTAGTTCCTCTTAAAACTCACTCCTATGCAAAACCCGATGGCTGGAAATCCATGGTGTACTAAACTACCACTGAGATGGACTCTCACAATTCTTGATTCTAATGGTACTAATGCGGTCTTCACACCACACTGATCTCAACATGCTATGGTGTGTACAATAAAACTCACTAACCTAACCAATCTTGATCATCCAAGTTGCACTGTCCTAAAATCAAACCTCATCAATGGAACCCTAAGTCTCTACAGAGCATCTTCTACCTATCCCTAACAACTCTAGCCTAACAAATTCAGCTAACGAGGCATAATTAAGAGTGTAGAGATCAAAACACATACCTGAATTTCTTGATGAACAGATGAAGAAATAGCTTGATTCAACACTTGCAATCTTTCACAAATGATCCTTAGATGATGCTCTTGTTTCTGTTTGCACAAAGTTGGAAGATGAAGGCTTGTAGTATGAGATTCGAATCTGATATGGATTCTTGCAATTTCAACCCTAACTCTTCAATCCTCCATGGATAAGCCTCTGAAGCAACTTCTATGTACTCAACAAGATCAATGGATCATGAATGAAGAAGAAGAATCAATTGAATTGATGTTGAATATGGAGTTTCACTCTTTCTTACAATTGAAGCAACAATGAAATTCTCACTTTTCTCTCTCTCTTTTCACCAACCTTTTCCATCAATGATCCCAATTCATTATATAGATGATGATGGAAATGCCTAGAAGTTTCTAGAACAGTCTAGGAGAGTGTAGAAACTTATCATGTCATGATATGATCCTTTATCTCATCTCTTATGATATCTCATGCCTAGACTTGGTACATCCCTTTAATTATGCTTGAAAATCTCCTTACATGAGTTATTGGAAAGGTCTAGATGCATAGCAAGCTTATTCTTTGCATTTCATTAAGTTTGGCATTTGTACCTTATTATGCAAGTCATGGATTTACAAAGCAACTCCATTTTTAAACCCTCAAACCAAAATTGTGGCTGAACCAAAGTTTTTAAAATGTGGTTTAGAATCAATTTGGTATATTGCATGACCCATTTTGGATTTATAGGTTGCCCAAACCAATTTTCCATTTGAACTTTTTCAAGTTATATGCCATTTTTAAGCCATTTTCACCAACTTTTATCAATTTGAGTTCTATGCATTTCCAAACTTCCATGACCTCTTTTCTAGACTTAAAATGACATTTTGAGCAACTTTTATGTTGTGAAGTTTTTCATTTGAAGCTTCCTTGTATGAGTTTTAGGCATAATCCAAGAATGACCTGTAATTCTCAAATGACCAAAATACCCTTTGCTTGCCAAGGCCATACGTAGAGTTACACACATCCTATGAAGGCATACCATACCTTCCTAGAAATCTAAGACAATGAGGAACAACTCTAATGTTGGCCATAAATCCATTTGAAATCTCCTTGAAGGTCAAAAGTTGCTTGGAAGACAAACAACTTTCACAGGCAAAATTCAGTGCCCTCAGATGACCTGTAACTTGCAAAAGCTATAACTTGAGTTCCATAAATCATCTTGATGACTTCCACCACTCAAATTAAATCTATGAAGATACTCTACAAGTTTCCTGTGGACCAGAAATTCATACGAAGCTTGCATCTTGAGTTACACTGCTTTGAAGTTTGACCTAAATCAGGGGATTTTACACTGAAACCCTAATTTGGTAACTCCATTTCTCCTTGACTCCTTCTGATTTTTCTTTGGCACAACACCATATCCATATCCATATAGCAAATAATTAATCCCACCTTCTTCAAATGATCCTTGATGCCTTTCAAAACAAGTCTTCGACCTAGGGTTGACCTAGTGTTGACCCAGATAAAACCCTAGTTGACTGACTTCAACTGAGGCTCTTGCAATCATTCCAATGACTTGGTTACTCCTCAAAAATGATCATCTAGGCTCTTCATAACATCCATACCCACCTCATGCTCTTGGCTCATGGCTCACACTTCCTCTGCTGATCCCCCAAATAACCTCAAGATAAGGGAGAACTCACTGATCAACCTGTCAACTCTTCAAAGCTCAAATTCTTCCCTGATGACCTGAGTAGTCTTGAATATGAATGAAACCCTTGAATATGCCTCTTGAGATAAGAATAGCACTTTGATCCCCTGATTAAGATAGCTTGCCTATGTTATGCAATGCAGATGAATACACTATGTACATGATGCCAATGCAAATGATTATGCAATTGAAACATAAACCTAGGTTAGAAAAGGTTGGGCAAATTTTGGGGTGCAACATTATGCAAGAGCCTCAGCAGTAGATGAGTCAATCCATGCACAACATTATGTAATCACAGGCTGCTTTTGTAACACCCATTTTAATTATTTAATATTTTTGGTGTTATTTTGTTTGGTGTGCCCTTTGGTGGGGCTGTGTTTGATTATGGTGGGTGAGTGTCCTTGGTATAGGAGAATTATTGGTGGTGAATTGGTGTGGATATAATAATATAATAGATAATAATAATATTGGTGGTATTATTATTATTATTATTATTATTAATATTATTAGTGGAATATTATTACTAATATAATTAATGTTATGATTTTGGTGAAATAATATTATTATTAATAATATTATGTATATTATAATACTATTTATTTTATTAGTATTATTAGTGATATAATTTTATTATTATTATTTGGGATTAGATATTAAAAAGGAAATAGGAGGTGAGAGGTTATTAGGGAGTTAGAAAGAGGGAAGTGAGAAGACACGATAGAACGGGAGAAGAGGGAATTGGGAGAAGAGCGAAGAATGGAGGAGAAGAGAGAAGGTCAAGGCTATCCAATCTTGGGAGGACTCTTCACCGATCAGAACAATTATCCAGGTAAGGGGGAGAAACTGATTGGGATTGGTAATTACATGAATTGGGTAGAGGGGATTCCTTAACCCCGTAGGAATTTTGATGAATATGACCTGTATGTTGATGAATTGGTGAATTGGTGTTTATAATTGTTGTTGTTGTTGATAAGGGTAAATTTGGCGTATGATATTGTAGAATTTGGTGCATCCATTGTTGTTGTAAATTTGGGTGGGGTTCTGAGTAACTCTAATAGTTCTAATGATGAACATCAGTGTGGGTTCTGAAGTTAAAACTGGTAGAAATTGATAGGACAATGTGTATTGGTTGTAGTATCGAGAGGACAAGAGATAGAAGTGGAGAAATAGGCTTGAATTTGAGCAAGATAACAGTTCTGGACAGTAAGGGTGGGTTTTCGTATGGTCATGGGGATGGTGTGATAGTGTGTGATGGGTAGGATCACATTTAGGATAGAAACCCCTAAATTCCATGGTTTTGAAAAGTATGGTTATATGATATATGATGATATGATCTTTAAAAATATGTTGTTGGCTGTTATAATTGTCATATTATGGTAGGATTTTGAATTTTGAAACCGGGGCTTTTTACGGAATTGAAATCGGAGGTCCGGAAGGCCTCCAACGGTGGAAAACACAGAATTTTCTGCATTCTGCGCTGCATACGTCGACTCATGCGTCGTAGCGGTCGACGCATACTGTTTGCGTTTTTCTGGATTTCGCGTCTGTTTGCTATGCGCCGACCCAGCGGTCGACTCAAAGCTGTATATTGGTGAATTTTCTGTTTTGACAATTTTGGCCATAACTTTTGATCCGTAAGTCGGTTTTAGTCCCCGTTCGAAGCGTTGGAAAGCTATTGAATAGATCTATAACATGGTATAGATAATATATTTATTTGCCAAATATTTTTATATCCAATATTTTTGGGGAGTCATTTTTTAATTAAATAGTAACTAAACCATGGATCGATTGAAATGATTTATTGATTATTTACTTGAGTTTAATTGTTGTGCACTTAGTGTGCTTGTGTTTATTTGTGGTGTAATATATATGATGTGTGGTGATGTGATCAGGAGGATCGTGTGCACTTAGTGTGCTTGAGTTTGTTTGTCGTGCATTGTTTTCGTGCATTGGTGTCGTACATATCATGGTGTTTGGTGGGATGAATCATTGCTCGGGAGGAGTGTATGTGATTCATCCTTACTCCTTTGTGGAGAATTGTGGGGCTGAATCATTGCTCAGGAGGAGTGTATGTGATTCATCCGTACTCCTTCGTGGAGAATGATGGGGATAGATCATATCTCAGTAGGAGCGTAAGTGATCTGTCGGGGATAGATCATATCTCAGTAGGAGCGTAAGTGATCTGTCCAGAGTTCGATTGAATGAACCAATGAGTCGGTACCGCATGCATGGTGTTGAGTTGCGTATTTGCATTATAATATGTTATATTGTAATTTGAACAGTAGGTTCGATGATTGGTGTTGTGGGGTGAATATTGGTGTGTTTTACTACCTTATTTGCATGTATTAAATTACTAATATATTTTAATCATGTTTTCTCCCCCCTTTGTTGTTGTTGTGGTCTGTACTTCTTCAGAAGTACAGATAATCCAGGTACTTAGCTAGCTTGGATTATGGTGTACCTGTCGAGTCTAGGATGCTCTGATACGTAGCACGGGACTTGGGTGTTTTTAGTTGTCTTATGCTGAACTTGTATTTTATTTCCTGTGGACGTATCAAACCTTTGTTGGATTTTTACTATTTTATTATTTCCGCTGTATTTTGGAGAAAAACCTTTTATAAAGGAAATGTTGGTTTATTATGTGATATCCCACTTGGGAAGAAAAACTCTGATGTTTATTTATAATGTCTATTATTTTAATTGTTTTGGGAAGTGGGGTGTTACAATTGGTATCAGAGCAGGTCGGTCTGTCCGGCCAGTGTAGTTGAGTTGAGTCTGTCCTTTAGGATAGAGTTGAGTATCTTATTTCTGTTGACTGTGTGAAGAGGATAGGATTGGTGTCGTCTACTCTTGAGAGACGAATGACTATTGAGACACCCTCTATTGGTTCAGTGACTACTTCTTTAGTATGTTTGAAGTGTCCGCTGACTATTTTCGGTAGAGACTTTAGAGTGGATCTGATTTGTCTACCACTTGGTAATTTGGAGGTTATTCTGGGTATGAATTGGTTGGAGTTCAACCGAGTCTACATCGACTATTTTCAAAAGGAATTGTTGTTCCTTACTCCTGAAGAGGAAGCGGTGGCGAATTCTTTATCTAATAAAGAATTGAGGATCTTGTTGGAAAACAAAGCCAAAGTGTTTGCTTTATTTGCATCATTATCGGTGGATAACAAAGCGTCGATGGAGGAATTAGCAGTGGTGAATGAATTTCTGGAAGTGTTTCCTGATGACATTACGGAATTGCCTTCGACGAGAGAAGTTGAATTTAGTATTGATCTTGTTCCTGGTACGAGACCTATTTCTATGGCGCCGTATAGGATGTCTGCAATAGAGTTATCTGAGTTGAAGTCTCAGATTGGAGAACTGTTGGATAGAAAGTTTATTAGACCGAGTGTGTCGCCGTGGGGAGCTCCAGTGTTATTGGTGAAGAAGAAGGATGGTAGTATGCGTCTGTGCATCGATTACCGTCAGTTGAATAAAGTGACTATTAAGAATAAGTATCCTCTACCTAGGATTGATGATTTGATGGATCAGTTGGTGGGAGCTCGAGTGTTCAGTAAGATCGACTTGAGATCGGGTTATCATCAGATCAGAGTAAAAGAAGGTGATATTCAGAAGACAGCTTTTAGGACTCGATATGGACATTACGAATATACTGTAATGCCGTTTGGAGTAACTAATGCGCCAGGAGTATTTATGAAATATATGAACAGAATTTTCCATTCTTACTTGGATCAATTCATTGTGGTATTTATTGACGATATACTAATTTATTCTAAATCCGATGAAGAACATGCAAGACACCTGAGAATTGCCTTGCAGGTGCTAAAGGAAAATAAGTTGTTTGTTAAACTGTCGAAGTGTGACTTCTGGATGAAGACGGTGAGTTTCTTGGGGCATGTAATATCTGGTGCTGGTATAGCGGTGGACCCGTCAAAAGTGAGTGCAGTATTACAGTTGGAACCGCCGAAGACAGCGAAGGAGATTAGAAGCTTTTTGGGTTTGGCTGGTTATTACCCCATGTTTATTGAAGGGTTCTCTAATTTGGCGTTGCCATTGACTCAGTTGACGAGAAAGAACCAAGTGTTTGTATGGGATGCTGCTTGTGAAGAAAGCTTTGAAGAGTTGAAAAAGAAATTGACTACGACACCGGTGTTAGTGTTGCCGGCTCCGAGTGAACCGTTTGTGGTGTACTGTGATGCGTCTAAGATGGGATTAGGCGGAGTTCTTATGCAGAATGGTAAGGTAGTAGCATATGCTTCGCGGCAACTGAGAGTGCATGAGCGAAATTATCCTACTCATGATCTCGAATTGGATGCGGTTGTTTTTGTGTTGAAAATTTGGAGGCATTATTTGTATGGTTCGAGATTTGAAGTGTTCAGTGATCACAAGAGTCTGAGATATCTGTTTGATCAGAAAGAGTTAAATATGAGGCAGAGGAGATGGTTGGAATTTTTGAAGGATTATGACTTCAGTTTAAGTTATCATCCAGGAAAGGCCAATGTAGTGGCGGATGCTTTGAGTAGGAAAGCAATTCATATGTCGGCTATGATGGTGAAAGAAATTGAGTTAATTGAATAGTTCAGAGATTTGAGTATGGTTTGGGAAACTACTGCAGATAGTGTAATGTTGGGTATGTTACAGGTGAATAATGACTCCTTGGATACGATTAGAGAGAATCAGAAGTTGGATGTGAAATTAGTGGATTTGATACCTGGAGTAGAAAGTAACTCCGATAGTGACTTTAAATTGGATAGTACAGGTGTGTTGAGATTTAGAGGCAGGATTTGTGTACCAGATGATGAAGAATTGAAAAAGTCAATTTTAAGTGAAGGACATCGTAGTAGTTTGAGTATCTATCCGGGAGCTACGAAGATGTATCATGATTTGAAGAAATTATTTTGGTGGTCTGGTATGAAAAGAGACATTGCTCAATTTGTGTATGCCTGTTTGACGTGTCAGAAGTCGAAGGTGGAACACCAGAGACCGTCTGGATTTATGCAACCATTAGAGATTCCGGTTTGGAAATGGGATTGCATTACGATGGATTTTGTTACAGGTTTGCCGAATACGGCGAGAGGTTTTGATGCTATATGGGTGATTGTGGATCGATTGATGAAGCCTGCACACTTTGTGCCGATCAATATTAGTTTCCCGTTGACGAAGCTGGCGGAGATTTATATTCGAGTAATTGTAAAGTTACATGGTATTCCGTCCAGTATTGTGCCGGATAGAGACCCGAGGTTTACTTTGGAATTTTGGAAGAGCTTACAGGAAGCTTTGGGTACTAAGTTGAAGTTGAGTTCAGCTTATCATCCGCAAACTGATGGTCAGTCAGAGAGGACTATTCAGTCGCTTGAGAATTTGCTGAGAGCTTGTGTGTTGGAGAAGGGTGGTGCGTGGGATACTCATTTACCATTGATTGAGTTCACGTACAATAACAGTTACCATTCGAGTATCGGAATGGCACCGTTTGAAGCTTTGTATGGGAGGAGGTGTAGGACTCCTCTGTGTTGGTATGAGACTGGTGAGAATGTGGTGCTTGGACCAGAGATTATACAGCAGACTACTGAGACAATTCAGATGATTCGTGAGAAAATGAAAGTGTCTCAGAGTAGGCAGAAAAGTTATCATGATGACCGGAGGAAAGAGTTGGAATTCAGTGTAGGTGATCACGTATTCCTCAGAGTGAACCCGATGACTGGTGTGGGTCGTGCATTGAAGTCCAAGAAGCTGGATCCTAAGTTTATTGGACCTTATCAGATTTTGCAGAGAGTTGGTGATGTGGCTTACAGGGTGGCGTTGCCTCCTGAATTGTCGAATCTACATGATGTGTTTCATGTGTCGCAATTGCGAAAGTATGTTTCGGATCCATCTCATGTGATTCCGAGGGATGATGTTCAGGTTCGGGAGAATCTTACTATTGAGACGATGCCGTTGAGGATCGAGGATCGTAAGATGAAACAGCTCCGAGGGAAGGAGATACCTTTGGTGAAGGTAGCTTAGGGAGGTGTTGCAGGAGGCAGTATCTAGAATTGTTTCCAGAATTGGAAAGCGGGATGCGGGAAGCGTATCCAGAATTGCTTCCATCAGGTAATTTTCGAGGACGAAAATAATTAAAGTGGGGGAGAGTTGTAACACCCATTTTAATTATTTAATATTTTTGGTGTTATTTTGTTTGGTGTGCCCTTTGGTGGGGGTGTGTTTGATTATGGTGGGTGAGTGTCCTTGGTATAGGAGGATTATTGGTGGGGAATTGGTGTGGATATAATAATATAATAGATAATAATAATATTGGTGGTATTATTATTATTATTATTATTATTATTATTATTATTATTATTATTATTATTATTATTATTATTATTATTATTATTATTATTATTAATATTATTGGTGGAATATTATTACTAATATTATTAATGTTATGATTTTGGTGAACTAATATTATTATTAATAATATTATGTACATTATAATACTATTTATTTTATTAGTATTATTAGTGATATTATTTTATTATTATTATTTGGGATTAGAAATTAAAAAGGAAATAGGAGGTGAGAGGTTATTAGGGAGTTAGAAAGAGGGAAGTGAGAAGACACGATAGAACGGGAGAAGAGGGAATTGGGAAAAGAGCGAAGAACAGAGGAGAAGAGAGAAGGTCAAGGCTATCCAATCTTGGGAGGACTCTTCACCGATCAGAACAATTATCCAGGTAAGGGGGAGAAACTGATTGGGATTGGTAATTACATGAATTGGGTAGAGGGGATTCCTTAACCCCATAGAAATTTTGATGAATATGACTTGTATGTTGATGAATTGGTGAATTGGTGTTTATAATTGTTGTTGCTGTTGATATGGGTAAATTTGGTGTATGATATTGTAGAATTTGGTGCATCCATTGTTGTTGTAAATTTGGGTGAGGTTCTGAGTAACTCTGATAGTTCTGATGATGAACATCAGTGTGGGTTCTGAAGTTAAAACTGGTAGAAATTGATAGGATAATGTGTATTGGTTGTAGTATCGATAGGACAAGAGATAGAAGTGGAGAAATAGGCTTGAATTTGAGCAAGATAATAGTTCTGGACAGTAAGGGTGGGTTTTCGTATGGTCATGGGGATGGTGTGATAGTATGTGATGGATAGGATCACATTTAGGATAGAAACCCCTAAATTCCATGGTTTTGAAAAGTATGGTTATATGATATATGATGATATGATCTTTAAAAATATGTTGTTGGCTGTTATAATTGTCATATTATGGTAGGATTTCAAATTCTGAAACCAGGGCTTTTTATGGAATTGAAATCTGAGGTCCGGAAGGCCTCCAACGGTGGAAAACACAGAATTTTCTGCATTCTGCGCTGCATGCGTCGACTCATGCGTCTCAGCGGTCGACGCATACTGTTTGCGTTTTTCTGGATTTCGTGTCTGTTTGCTATGCGCCGACCCAGCGGTCGACTCAAAGCTGTATATTGGTGAATTTTCTGTTTTGACAATTTTGGCCATAACTTTTGATCCGTAAGTCGGTTTTAGTCCCCGTTCGAAGCGTTGGAAAGCTATTGAATAGATCTATAACATGGTATAGATAATATAGTTATTTGCCAAATATTTTTATATCCAATATTTTTGGGGAGTCATTGTTTAATTAAATAGTAACTAAACCATGGATCGATTGAAATGATTTATTGATTATTTACTTGAGTTTAATTGTTGTGCACTTAGTGTGCTTGTGTTTATTTGTGGTGTAATATATATGATGTGTGGTGATGTGATCAGGAGGATCGTGTGCACTTAGTGTGTGTGAGTTTGTTTGTCGTGCATTGTTGTCGTGTATTGGTGTCGTACATATCATGGTGTTTGGTGGGATGAATCATTGCTCAGGAGGTGTGTATGTGATTCATCCGTACTCCTTTGTGGAGAATGGTGGGGCTGAATCATTGCTCAGGAGGAGTGTATGTGATTCATCCGTACTCCTTCATGTAGAATGGTGGGGATAGATCATATCTCAGTAGGAGCGTAAGTGATCTGTCGGGGATAAATCATATCTCAGTAGGAGCGTAAGTGATCTGTCCAGAGTTTGATTGAATGAACCAATGAGTCGGTACCGCATGCATGGTGTTGAGTTGCGTATTTGCATTATAATATGTTATATTGTAATTTGAACAGTAGGTTCGATGATTGGTGTTGTGGGGTGAATATTGGTGTGTTTTACTACCTTATTTGCATGTATTAAATTACCTATATATTTTAATCATATTTTCTCACCCCTTTGTTGTTGTTGTGGTATGTGCTTCTTCGGAAGTACAGATAATCCAGGTACTTAGCTAGCTTGGATTATGGTGTACCTGTCGAGTCTAGGATGCTCTGATACGTAGCACGTGACTTGGGTGTTTTTAGTTGTCTTATGCTGAACTTGTATTTTATTTCCTGTGGACGTATCAAACCTTTGTTGGATTTTTACTATTTTATTATTTCCGCTGTATTTTGGAGAAAAACCTTTTATAAAGGAAATGTTGGTTTATTATGTGATATCCCACTTGGGAAGAAAAACTCTGATGTTTATTTATAATGTCTATTATTTTAATTGTTTTGGGAAGTGGGGTGTTACAGCTTTGACCACTAGATTCGACGAGTTCGACACTTCTCAGAGCGATCGTCGTCGCAGCAGATCTCGTCTTCCTAAGTACTCACCACACGCTGGCGACATTACCAACAACATGCCTTAGGACTTTAAGGTAACTCGTCCCTATCTTATTTTGAAACATTGGGAACAATGTTCGATATAAGTGTGGGAGGAGACTTTATTTATTTTCTCGCATTTTCATTTTCTTTCTAGTTTATTTCACCTTCATTTTCTTTTTTGTTTTTTAGAATACACATGTATTTAACGAGTTATTTGCAGTATATCCTTCTTTGAGGCAAGTTCGAGTTAGGATGCGGATGATTTGGATAAATTCTCTGTGAAAAATCGATATCATTGTAACACCTTAGGCTTCACGAATGTAGAAATCTGTCGCGGTGAAATTTGGATACCAAACTATTGATTAGTTTGAATCGTTAATTCAGTTTGCAACCAAACTTTGATTTGTCCAAAGGAAGGGATAAAGATCGAAATTCCCACAATGCAATGCAAATGCAAGGTTTAGAGAGTTATAGGTTCGGGGGTTGGTTAAACTTAGGGAAGGTACTAGCATCCTAAGTTTCTGTAGTACTCTACAGGAACCTCTTGTTTTATGCTGTTTATTGCTAAGTGTTATCTGCTTAAGATTAGAGACCTAAGGGGTTTATTTCTAAGTATACTCGATAAGATGTCGCATCTTATGCCTACATATCCTTACGGGAGTGGAATCAGAGTACTTGTAGTTCCCCTAAAGGGTTAGAGGAGCTCTTTGACTGTGGTCAAAGTTCCTACGGGTTTAGGGTAGTTGTTTTGATTGGGTTTAGGAGAAGAGATGAGTCTTCATGTTAAGGGAGATGTAACCACCACAAGTGTAAAGGGGGTTGTAGGAAAATAGTCTTTGCATCGTCTTAAGAAAAGAGCTTAAGTACTCGGATTGTTTGACGAGTATGCCTTTATCGCTCTTAAGGCAAAGTCCCTACATGTTTGATTGTATTGTTGTGGGGGTGGAGATTATATCTCACTTAAGATGATTAACATCTATTCTCTAATGTGTTTGAGAAAGTTGTATAGTGTTGTTTGATTGTTTTATTTCTATGTTGTAAAGATAAGACAAGGTCCTTCCTATGGGGTAGGTCCTATCCTAAAATGATCGACTTGAATGGGATCAAGGATCACGGGGGAGTATGATGCAAATGATGTGCAACTACACACAACGTTGAATTATGTGTAGGTTTTTCCTTTGGACGGAATGCAATGCGATGCAATGATGATAGATATAAATTGCGGTAAATAAAGAAATCGCGGATAAGTAAAGGCATACACGAACGCATGAAAGCGCTAGGTGAGTGTGTGCTTTGTGGATAAATAAGAGCAGGTGAGAATAAAGCATACATACGCATGAAAGCGCTAAGTGTAGGTGCATGTGTCGTGAGTGCATGATTGATTTGAATATATTTTGCGATGTTGTTTGATCAAGCGGCTTGATTAATTTTTAAATTGATTGATTTTAGTTTGAATAAAAATGTTGTTTTGAGCGAGTTGATTTTAAGAAAGTTACTTAGAAGTTATATTATTTGTGAAAGTGGATTGAATTATATTTTTTAGTAAATTTAAGGTTACACAATAGGTTTTGAAAATAATGAAAGGGGTGCTTATTAAATAGGTTGGTTTCCAATTATCAAAGATGTTTTATTAAAAGATTTTACCCACTTATAAACTTAAGTTATTTATTTTAAATTAAAAGAATTCAATTAAATAAAAGTTATTTATATTTTTATTAAAAATAAAAGGCAGAAAATTGATTTAGATAAAAACTTATTTAGAAAATAATTTAAATATTTAATTAACAAAACAACTTAATTAAAAGTTGATTAGGGTTGATTTTAGGTTAATTAAAATGGTTAATGGAGATTAGGCAGGTTAATGGTGTGTGCGTGGTGAGTTAGTACTGTTGCGTGTGTGGTGATTAATACAACAAGAAAATAAGATAAACAAAACAACACGAAGAGCAAACCCTAATCCCCAAATCAAACCCGTCCCCTGTCGTGATTCGCTCCCGTCTCTCCCTCAAATTCTCATCCGCTTCTCTCCTTCGATCGCTATCTTCTTTCTTTTCTTCGCGTTCAAACCTGAAACACAGACAAACGCATCAAAAGTTTCCACGGATTTGGCTCAAACAGAGAGATTACCGCGAGTTATGGCCGGCGTCTCGAGGTTGCGACGGCGACGGTGGCGTCGGTTGTTTGAGGATGTTGATTCACGGTGGCCGGAGGTGACGAGGACGGAGGTTTCAAATATGGGGCTCGCAGGGGTGCGCAATGGCTTCGTCAACAAGAGAGATAAGTGCTTTTTCTAGGTTTACGAACATGAGTTTTGTTTTGATGATTTTTCAGTCTTGTAGGATAGGTTTTTTTCGCCTAGGATCGTCCTTGAAGTCACGAAATTCATTCTCGAATGCTATAAGCCCAGGATCGTCCATTTCCTTCTCAGCATGAATATTCTGAAAGTCAGCAAACGGGTTATCTTGCACAGGCTGAAGTTGCATAAGAACAAAGTTGTCGGAGGGACGGCGAAGTGTCGAATTAGACCTTACTCTGAAGCTAGTCATGCGATCCATATCTTCGTTCTCTTTGCTATCCTTAGGTAGTACTTCAAGCTTGGTCAGATGGTCGAGACGGCGACTGACAACAAAAGATGGAAAACCGAAATGAGCCACAACAAAGGAAAGACACATGCACAAATGTAAAATGCCATGCTAAATGCAGAATGTTAATGCGAAAATGCAGATGTAAGAGGAGACTTCAAGAAACTCAAAGTGTTTTTCAGTATTATAATGTAGAATAATTGAAAAACTTTTTATTCTCGAGAAACAATGTAAAGCAAAGTACTCTTTTAAGAGTTTATCACATCGAAAGCAAAAAGAAAACTTAGAACTCTATCCCACAGTCTTCTCCTTTGTACGGAGCTCCTCGGTCAACTGATCAATACGCTCCTGCAACGCCGCTTTCTCGATGATGAGTCATTCCACACACTCCTTCCAAGCCATGGTAGTTGAGGGGAGATCATCACTGGTGACATCACTTGTAGAGGCACGAGGAGAAAATAAATCTCCTTGCGCCTTTCTCTTTCTGGAAACTTCTATTTCCGGAGTCTTTTGAAGTCTTTCCTTCTCTACCTTGAGGGTGAGGAACTTGTTCTTCCAAGCAGTCCTCAATTTCCGGGCTTCATCTAAAGCAATCTTTACTTGTTCTATTTCGTCCACATCGAACCAGTCGGGGTCATGAGGAAATAATACCATAGGTTCATGAAAAGGAAAATGCATCTTGAGATCGAGATCCCTTTCTCGCACCCAATGCAGATAATCCTCAGAAACAGCACAGCTGGGGTATCCTGAAGCAGCTGTTCCTTCCATATCAATATATTTCCATGCATAAATGATGACAGTCCTTAGATCTAGATCCTCTTCTCCTTTGAAATAGATCTCTTCCAACGAAACCAGGTCAGGCACTTGGATCATAGGGTGCCCAAACTGTCTACGGGCCAAGACGGGGTTGTAAGTTATACATCCTTCTCTTCCAATAAGCGGTACGTTGGGGAATCCTCCGATGCTAGGAATCATAGGCATGCCTCCATAGGCGGGATCATACTAAACAATGTCCGAATGGGTAAGGGCCATAAGTATCTCGGGCCATCGAGGTGTTTCTACTTCATCCCAAAGGGACGGATACCAAGTCAAACGAGCGATGAACCATGAGTACAACAAAGCGGTACAACATACAATGTGTCCTCCTCCTTCGGAATTCTTCGAGTGAATCGAGAAGTACGAATCAGCAAGCAAGGTGGGTACTGGATTCTTGAGTATGAACAGCTTGATTGCATCCATATCAATAAAACCGTCAATTTTAGGGAACCAGAAAGTCCCATAAACCAACAAAGAAAAATTGGCTTCCAAGATGAGAACCTCCTTTCTTTCAGCATGGTAACGAACTTTTTCGATCAAAAAGTCAGCGGGGAAACCAAGGACTCCTTCCTTGGTGATCAGGTGTGTTTGAACATCTTCAAGGCTAAGATGAGTGGCATTTGCAATTTCTTGGTGACTAGGCGTGCCTTCCCTTCCGGTGAATAGTGAAGGTGAGATATTACTTAGAAGGGGGGGTTGAATAAGTATGGAAAATTAATACTTGAAAATAATCACACAATTATTTTTATCCTGGTTCGTTAAACAACTACTCCAGTCCACCCTTCCAGAGTGATTTGCCTTTCTCAACAAGGACTTAATCCACTATTAAATCAAACTGATTACAATAGTATCACCTAAGAACTACAGTTCTTAGTCTTCTCAAGAGCTACTGATTCACACTGAATCCTCTCAAGGAATATCCTTTACAAACAATGTAAATTAAATACAAGAGTTTTTAATGCTTCTATAAAGCTATAATCACAACAGTGATTTTTCTCTTAAGTTTTAAGTACAATAAGATTCTATGAAGAATAAGAATGAGAGCTTATAGAATATGTGATTTCTTTTCAGCAAGTGTGTAGCACTAAAGAATGAAGTGAGGAACTCCTTTTATAGGCAACTGAAACATGTACGTTGAAAAGAGAGTCCAAAAGGTCTGAGCCTTTTTGTCTTCACATGTACTGACCTTTCCTTGAAATAGATGGCACAGATAAATCCTTTTTGTCTGTGTAAGTGTGTCTAGCACAAATAAGGAAAGAGACGTTGAATGGTTCCAACGGATACATTCTTGAAAACACTTCTTCAGTTTCAGCAAGTTCTTCAGAGTTTGAATGGATCAGAGTCTTCTGATGAGATTCAGAACTATGTTGTATCAGAGTCTTCTGCAGCGTTGTGTGCTTCTAGCGTGTTGATCATCAGAGCATTTTGGCACAGAACTTCAGTACAAGGCAGCGTAGGTACTTTCAGAAACTTCTGTAGGTCAATGCTTTGAGAAACTCTTCAATCAATATTCTTCTTTACTTCAGATGCTTCAGCTTCAGATGCTTCTGATTATCTTCAGATGCTTCTGACTCAGAATGTTCTGGAGCTTCTTGCTTCAGATCCTTCTGGAGGCTACGCTCAGTATCTTCTGTAAGGAGCAAACAGATTCTTCTGTAGGGTGCATCTGGCGCTTCAGAGTTAGAACAGCTTCTTGTATTCAAGGCAGATTTGCTTCTAAAGAGTTAATATAATTTTAATCTGCAGCAAAACTCTCAAACAAATTTTAGAGTATATAATTCTTAAATATAAATTTCCTAACAGTTATCATCAAAACAAAGAGTAATTATTAAGAACCAATCTGTGTTCTAACAATCTCCCCCTTTTTGATGATGACAAAAAGTATCAGAAATTTTATTTAATTGAACATAAAGAATTATAACTCCCCCTGAGATGATGAGTCTCCCCCTGAGTTGAATATGAAAAAAGGAATAGAAACTTCCCTTTTTATCTTGAGTAATCTTCAGAGTCAGATCTTATTTGTCTTGTAATAATCAAGGGTCAGACTATCTTGCAGATATAAGATTCAGAGTTTGATAAAAGATAATTGATCTGAGAAACTCAGAGGTTCTTTTATAGAGTGTTCTTATCAAAAGTTCTGAAATAGTCAAATTAGATATTAGAAAGAATAGATATGTCTGAAGATTCATTCTAGTGAAATTATATTAAATAGTTTAGATCTTTATTTTCTCCCCCTTTTTTGTCATAAGCAAAAAGTAAAAACTTTTAATAAAGACAATTAAAAGGAATAATAGCAGATAATTCAATGGAGAATAACAGTCTGATTCAATTAATCATAACAGAGCAAAAGTACATCAGAAGATATTATAAAAACATACAGATGCATAAACATGAGAAAAAAATCTAAGTGTGTTTAGACAAAATCATCTTCAATAGGTCTGTGATCTCAGATTGTGATTGCTCTTGCTTTGACATGAACTTAGTTATTGTCTCATTCTTCTCATCTTGTTTAGTCATCCATTCTGACATGTCCTCAGATTTCTTGTCTTGCTTCGCCATCCAAGATCTGATTTCAGATTGACCAGCTTCTAGAGCAGCAATCTTGTTTGCCAAATCTGGATTTTCTGTCTTGATCTCTGATGAAGGAGGTTCTGCAGCCTGAACAGAGTCAATTGCCATATGTTCTGGAGATCCTGAAGAGGGTTCTACCAGAGTCATAGTTAATGCAGTGGCAGTTGGTTCTGGTGGAGGAGGAGGTGGAGGAGCATCCAAACACAGCAGAGGTTCAGTCTTGTTGTTAATCCAGAATTGAGTTCTTTCAGCTCTGAGCTTTACATCATCAGAACAGATGTCCTTCAGATTAGAAGCCACAGTGTTGAATCTATTTAGAAATCCTTTCCAAATGATTTCAGTCTCATTTGCATCCATAGTTTCAGAACATCTTTTCTGAACAGTACCTAAAGACATCTGTATTTCTTGCAAAAACGTTTGAAATAAATGTTCAATATTAAGTCTGGGTGGTGGTTTAAGCAAGGTTTCCAGAGTCATCTGTTTAGGCTTTGGAGTGGGTGGTATCAGTGATTTTGGAATGGAAATCAGAGGAGGGGGAACATATGGAAAGAATGGAATTTCTGGTTTCTGAGGAAGGGATCTGTTTAAAGCATTAAGCAGATTTGGTTGAGGTCTGGTGCGTGGGTAAACATCATCAAAGACTGCATTAGAGTATGGTACGAAAGCAGAGTTTGATGGTTTATCAGATGCAACTGTGTTGTCAGATGCAGGATGCAGAGCTGAAACAACAGCTTTACCAGATGTAGCAGAAATGGGGGCTAAGGATCCTTCATTTTCCATAGATTTAATATATGAAAGGATTACAGATGGAAGGGTTGGTTTGAGTTTAGGTCTCAGAGGTTTCAAGGGTTCAGATGGCTCAACTCTATCATAAAAATCTTTAAGTTTGAAACCATAAGATAAATTATGATACAGAGAAGACACTTGAGCACAAGAAATTCCAGATGATGATGGATTAGATGTAGGAACAATCATCTCAGATGAAGGTACAGGTGGAGGCATAGGTTCTGGAATGGTAGTTTTGGTAGGTACAGATGATTCAGGTTCAGGGTCATGAACAGGGTATTTGTCAGATGGATTAATCAGAAAGTCAGGATGAATTTCTGATTCAGATGAATTTGAAGATGTTTCAGGTGTACAAGACGTAGAAGAAACTTGAAACACGGTTTTTAATGGAGTGATATCAAGAACTTCTGCTTCAGGGATATGAGATGGTTCTGAAGGAATATCAGGTTGTTGAGATGGTGGTTCAGATGAAATAGGAGCAGGAGTTACTTTAGTGGGTTCAGAAGTAACAGTTGCTACAGGTTCAGAAGATTGAATTGGTGATAGTGGAATGACAGATTCTTTTTGTGGTTGATCTTCTGTGGTTTGTTTTTCTAGATGATTTTCTGTTTGTGGTTGTGCAGAGTTTTGTTTGTCAGAATTTTGTGGTAGTTCTGATGGTTGTGGTTCTGTTTGTTGTGGTTCAGTTGGTTGTGGTTCTGTTTGTTGTGGGACTGTTTGTGATGGAACAGTTGGTGATGGAACTGATGGTGATGGACGTGGAGTGAAATGTTTGATGTGTAATTTAGGTTGAGGTGGTTTTGATACAGGAGCAGTGGGTTGTTTCTGAGGTGATACAGAACTGGGGTCAACAACAGATGTAGTTTGAGTGACAGGGGGTTTTGGAACAGACTTAATAGAAGAATCATTTATAACAACAGTTTTAGAAGTAACAGAAGCTTTAGTACCTTTGAGTTTAATCCTCTTAGCAGAGACAGCTTCTCCAGAGTCCTTTCTCTTCAGAAGATCCTTGGGTTTCTCAGCAATCTTAGCCTTCTTCTGGACAGGTTCAGATTCTGCAACATGTTGAGGTCTTTTCCTCTGAAGTGGAACTTCTGCTTCTTCTTCTTCTTCTCCTGCATCTGGCAGGGGTTGCTTGACAAGTTGAAACACATTTGCAGGAACAGGCACTCCTTCCCTTTTGCATTCCTCTATATACATCAGAACAATGTGTCTAGGTTCTTCAGCAAAGAATAAAGGAAAATCTGATACTGGAATCCTTTTATTCAGATCAGACATGTTTAAGTTCTTTGGAGCAGTGGTAAGTTCATCTACAATCTTGAGTCTCAGAAGGCTCTTAGCGTTCAGAGGCTTTCCCATAATGAACTCTAGTTCCTCTGTTACACCAGCATCATACAGAGCAGCCACTAAACCATTTTCAGTGAGAAGATCTGAGAGCATCCTTCCAAAAGGTATCCAATTCCTGATCTTCTGGTTCTTTTCTTTCACAGATTCTCTGGATGCATTTATGTGGTTCCACAGATGCATGAACAACAAGTAAGGAAGATCTACCTTATTACTCTGACTGAGGCAGTACATAAAATAGATCTGTTCATTGTTGACATAATCTGGGGAATTTGTTGACTTTCTGTGATGTATACATCCCATAAAGATCTTGGCCCAGATCTTGTAATCTGGCTTCAGATCTTTGAATCTGTTAGAGGCTTGTCCAGCAGTCATAACCTCTTCATAGACTTCATCCATATCAACACGCCCAACTGGCAGATGTGAAACACCATTTGTTTCTTCATAACCAATCAGTCTTCTAATCAGATCTTCTGTGATTATGATCTCCTTTCCCAGCACAGATGATAGAATAAACTTTGGATACACAGATGCATGAATCCAGAATTCCTTAACAAGAAGAGGGTAAACTGATCCAAACAGTCTATCAAAGTATTTCGCCCAACCTTGAGCCCTAACAATGGAGCGAAAATCAAACCCATTTTCAGCCAGTGAGTCAAATTCAACCATGGATTCACACAACACTTCTAACTTTTCAACAGGTGTGAGAAGTGTTCTTTGTGGAGGAGTGTATGGATTAGCACCTAGATTATCTGAAGTTACAACAGCCATTGTTGATTGAAACTGAGCAGTTGTTGATGAAGAAGACGCCATTGAAGAATGCTTTTTAGAACACTTAGGTTTTGAGTTTTTGTGAAGAGAGAACAAGAGATGAAAATGCATATAAATTATGAGAGTGAAAAGTGTGAAAGTGAATACACTTCAAGTATTTATACTAAACACATAGGCACACCAAGAGACAGAAATAACGCACGTTTGAGCAGCATTAAATGAAAAGAATAAAATCATTTCAAATAATAAATGCTTTTGACAGATTTGGGGGGAAAACCAAGAATTTTACTATTCAAATTTCACCTCAAATGTCTTTTCAGTTGTTCACACGCCACCTCTTCAGATTTTGTGGGACACGTATTTGCTTGCATGCTGTTCTGAATTCTCTCAAGAAATGAAACGTTAGCCACGTTCAGATCTTCTAAAGATGGTTAGTTCAGATTTTCACATCAGAAATAATAATCAGAATAGAATAAATGAACAGAAGAAATACTTCAGATCATTAAACATTTTGCATCTGAGAGGTTCCCTCTGATAAATATTACTCTGGACAAAAATCCATACAAATATTTTTCAGAATGAACTTAAATCTATCTTCAGCAAGGGGTTTTGTGAAAATATCAGCCCATTGATGATCTGTATCAACAAAAGCTAAATTAATTACACCCTTCTGAACATAGTATCTGATGAAGTGATGTTTAATTTCTATATGTTTTGCCTTAGAATGCAAGATTGGATTTTTTGACAAACATATAGCAGAAGTATTATCACAAAAGATAAAAAGATTACTCTCATAGATTTGATAATCTTCTAATTGACTCTTCATCCAGAGCATCTGAGTACAACATCCAGCAGCAGCAATGTATTCTGCCTCTGTAGTTGATAGTGCAATGGTAGGTTGCTTCTTGCTGTACCATGAGATCAGATGACTTCGAAGAAACTGACAGCTTCCAGAAGTGCTTTTACGTTCAACTCTGTCTCCAGCATAGTCAGCATCACAGAATCCAACTAATGAAAATTCATCAGATCTTCTGTAACACAAACCCATGTTAGCAGTACCTTTCAGATACCTTAGAATCCTCTTAACAGCTGTTAAGTGTGATTCTCTAGGATCTGATTGGAATCTAGCACATAAGCAGACACTAAATAGAATATCTGGTCTAGAAGCAGTCAAGTATAGAAGAGATCCTATCATACCTCTGTAGAGTTTTTGATCTACCTTCTTACTTACCTCTTCCTTACCTAGAGTGCTTGTAGGATGCATTGGAGTCTTTGCCATTTTGCTATCAACCATGTTGAACTTCTTCAGAAGCTCTTTAACATATTTGGTTTGATGTATGTAGGTGCACTCTGGAGTCTGATTGACTTGGATTCCCAAGAAGAATCTCAATTCTCCCATCATGCTCATTTCAAATTCTTCCTGCATACATTTAGCAAACTCCTTTCCAAGCGTAATATTTGTTGATCCAAAAATAATGTCATCTACATAAATTTGACAAATCAACAGATCTTTCTTAACAGTTTTACAGAATAAAGTTGTATCCACTTTTCCTCTGATAAAATTTTTCTTCAGAAGGAAGTTGCTCAACCTCTCATACCAAGCTCTGGGAGCTTGTTTTAATCCATAAAGGGATTTCTTTAATTTGAAAACATGATCTGGAAAATTTTCATTTTCAAAACCAGGAGGTTGGTGGACATATACTTCTTCTTCTATAATGCCATTAAGAAAGGCACTTTTAACATCCATCTGATACAGAGTGATGTTATTCTGTGCAGCAAAAGAAATCAGAAGGCGTATAGATTCTAACCTTGCCACTGGAGCATATGTCTCAGTGTAATCAATACCTTCTTGTTGACTATTTCCTTGAGCAACCAGCCTTGCCTTATTCCTTTCTACTTCTCCCTTTTCATTCAGCTTATTTCTGAAGACCCATTTTGTTCCAATAATATTGAATCCTTTAGGTCTAGGAACCAGATCCCAAACTTCATTTCTGGTGAATTGATTCAGCTCTTCTTGCATAGCTATAATCCATTCATTATCTTCCAGAGCCTCATCTACAGATGTTGGTTCTATTATTGACACTAAGCCAAATAAAGAAGATTCAGAAGTTCTGAGAAATGATTTTGTCCTTATTGGATCATCTTTCTTTCCAATTATCACATCTTCTGGATGAGAAGATTTGATTCTGGAAGAAGATCCTCTGACAGTTGGTCTTTCAGAAATTTGCAAGTTGTTTAGTTGGGAAGTCAAAGGAGTAGCATCTGGAGTTGCTTCAGATTCTTTGATTTTTGCCTTTTCTGCCTCTGAGCCTTCAGAGTCTGTGAGAATCACTTCTCTATCTGCAGAACTTTCAAACTGCTTTGGCTTTTCAGAGCCAAGCTTATCATCAAATCTAACATGAATAGATTCTTCAACAATCTGTGTTTCAGTATTGAATACTCTGTAGCCTTTAGAGCGTTCAGAATAACCAAGCATGAAACACTTCTGTGCTTTGGAATCAAACTTGTTCAGATTATATTTAGTATTAAGCATATAACAAATACATCCAAAAGGATGAAAATAAGAAATGTTAGGCTTTCTGTTTCTCCATAATTCATAAGGAGTCTTTTCCAGAAGAGGTCTTACAGACACTCTGTTCTGAATATAACAAGCTGTGTTAATTGCTTCTGCCCAAAAATGTTTTGCCAGATTTGTCTCATTGATCATAGTTCTGGCCATCTCTTGCAATGTTCTATTTTTCCTCTCTACAACTCCATTTTGTTGTGGAGTTCTAGGGTAGGAGAAATCATGTGCAATGCCTTTTTCAGAAAAATATTTTTCAAAATGTTTATTTTCAAATTCTCCACCATGATCACTTCTGACTTTAATAATTTTGGAATCTTTTTCAGTCTGGACTTGATTGCAGAAGTCAAAGAACACAGAATGAGACTCATCCTTGTGTTTTAGAAACTTTACCCATGTCCATCTGCTGTAGTCATCTACAATGACTAACCCATACTTCTTCCCTCTGATGGATGCAGTTTTCACTGGTCCAAACAGATCAATGTGAAGTAATTCCAATGGTCTGGAGGTAGACACAACATTTTTTGATTTAAAATGTGATTTTGAAAATTTACCTCTTTGACATGCTTCACACAGAGCATCTGAGTTGAACTTCAACTTAGGAAGTCCTCTGACCAGATTGAGTTTATTAATCTGAGATATACGTCTCATATTAATATGCCCCAATCTTCTATGCCAGACCCATTGCTCATCATTCACAGATAAGAGGCATTTTACATTTTGAACTTTAAGTTCTGAAAGGTTAATTTTATAAATGTTGTGTTTCCTCTTTCCACTGAATAGGATAGAGCCATCCTTTTGACATACAGCTTTGCAACATTTTTGATTGAAGATTATATCATAACCATTGTCACTTAATTGACTTATGGACAATAGATTATATTTCAATCCTTCAACTAACAGAACATTAGTAATAGAGGGAAGCTTACCATTTCCAATAGTGCCAGATCCAATGATCTTGCCCTTCTGGTTCCCTCCAAACTTCACGTCCCCTCCAGATCTAAGTTCCAGGCTTTGGAACATAGACCTTTCTCCTGTCATGTGTCGTGAGCATCCAGAGTCCAGGTACCATGATTGGTGTCCTGACTTTGCTGCTAAGAACATCTGCAACAGGAATTATTTTGTCTTTAGGTACCCAGATCTTCTTGGGTCCTTTGGGGTTAGTTGGTTTGCAGGTTTGTCTAAACTTCTGTTTTGCAACATAATGTTTATTCTGACTTGCCTTTGGTTTAAACACATAAGTACTCTTCTCAGAGCTTGTGTGTTTAATGTCATTCAGATGACCAAATTTGAATTGAGAGTACAGAGGTGTCTTCCTGATGAAAAGTTTATCAACAGGTTTTGGATTGCTTCCAGATGAAGACTCATATCCAATGCCTCTTCTGTTGTTTCCACTAACACCATAGATCATGGAAGCCATCTTGCTTCTGTCTATGCTCTTAGTGAGAAACCTCTGAAAACTAGAGTCATATTTTTCTAAAATATTTTCACAAGACTTAGTTTCAGAATCAGTTTCTTGTTGAGTTTTATCAAAGTCATTTTTGATTTTTAAATTTATTTCCTTCTGCTCAACAAGTTCTGTTTTTAGAAGATCAATCTCAGATTCAAGATTTCTTTTCAGCTTCTTGTATTTGAGTTTGATGTTGTTGTAACTTTTAAGAACTTCTGTTAAAACTTTAATGAGTTCTTCTTTGGTAAGTTTGTTCATTACCTCTTCTGCATCATCATCAGATTCAGATTCTGATTCATATCCAGAGGTACCTTCTTCTTGATCCTCTGTCCTGGCCATCAGTGCAACGTTTGCACATTCTTCTTCTGATTCAGAAGATGACTCACACTCATCTGAGTCATCCCATGTTGCCATCAGAACCTTTTTCTTCTTGTTGAACTTCTTCTTAGGTTTTTCTTTCAGAAGTTTAGGGCAGTCATTTTTGTAGTGCCCAGGTTCTTTGCACTCATAGCACACCACTTCTTTCTTGGCAGATCTTCTGTGACTAGAAGATTCTTTTCTGTTGTCAGATCTTCTGAAGTTGTTAAACTTCTTTCCCTTGTGCTTCCAGAGTTTGTTAATCCTTCTGGACAGCATGGACAACTCATCTTCTTCTTCAGAAGAAGATTCTTCAGAGCTTTCTTGAATAACCTGCAAAGCTTTAGCAGTTTTGTTAGATTTTAAAGCTATGGATTTACCTTTATCTTTCTTCTGGGGTTCATCTTCCTCCAGCTCAATTTCATGGCTTCTCAAAGAACTGATAAGTTCTTCTAAGGAGATCTTGTTCAGATCTTTTGCCATCTTCAATGCAGTCACCATTGGTCTCCATCTGGTGGGAAGACTTCTGATGATTTTCTTGACATGATCTGACGTTGAGTAGCCCTTGTCCAGAACTTTCAGACCAGCTGTAAGAATCTGAAATCTAGAAAACATAGTTTCTACATTTTCAGAGTCTTCCATTTTAAATGCCTCATACTTCTGTATGAGCGCCAGAGCCTTTGTCTCTTTAACCTGAGAGTTTCCTTCATGAGTCATTTTGAGTGATTCAAACATGTCATGAGCAGTATCTCTGTTAGTAATCTTCTCATACTCAGTATGAGAGATTGCATTAAGCAATATAGTTCTGGCTTTGTGGTGATTCTTGAAGTCTCTTTTCTGCACTTCAGTCATTGATTTTCTATCAATCTTTTTGCCATCCTCTCCAGTAGGATGTTCATATCCATCAATGACCAAATCCCAAAGATCAGCATCATACCCAAGAAAAAAACTTTCTATTCTATCTTTCCAATAGTCAAAATTTTCTCCATCAAACATTGGAGGTTTGGTACTGATCCTATCCCTCTCTTCATATTTATTGTTGATATTTGACATTGAATTATCAGCCATGATAACAAATAAATATATAGATCAAAGTATATTTCCTCTGGATCTTTACTGACACTGTTAAGTGATAGCACACTCAGAACCGGAGCTCTGATACCAACTGAAGGTGAGATATTACTTAGAAGGGGGGTTGAATAAGTATGGAAAATTAATACTTGAAAATAATCACACAATTATTTTTATCCTGGTTCGTTAAACAACTACTCCAGTCCACCCTTCCAGAGTGATTTGCCTTTCTCAACAAGGACTTAATCCACTATTAAATCAAACTGATTACAATAGTATCACCTAAGAACTACAGTTCTTAGTCTTCTCAAGAGCTACTGATTCACACTGAATCCTCTCAAGGAATATCCTTTACAAACAATGTAAATTAAATACAAGAGTTTTTAATGCTTCTATAAAGCTATAATCACAACAGTGATTTTTCTCTTAAGTTTTAAGTACAATAAGATTCTATGAAGAATAAGAATGAGAGCTTATAGAATATGTGATTTCTTTTCAGCAAGTGTGTAGCACTAAAGAATGAAGTGAGGAACTCCTTTTATAGGCAACTGAAACATGTACGTTGAAAAGAGAGTCCAAAAGGTCTGAGCCTTTTTGTCTTCACATGTACTGACCTTTCCTTGAAATAGATGGCACAGATAAATCCTTTTTGTCTGTGTAAGTGTGTCTAGCACAAATAAGGAAAGAGACGTTGAATGGTTCCAACGGATACATTCTTGAAAACACTTCTTCAGTTTCAGCAAGTTCTTCAGAGTTTGAATGGATCAGAGTCTTCTGATGAGATTCAGAACTATGTTGTATCAGAGTCTTCTGCAGCGTTGTGTGCTTCTAGCGTGTTGATCATCAGAGCATTTTGGCACAGAACTTCAGTACAAGGCAGCGTAGGTACTTTCAGAAACTTCTGTAGGTCAATGCTTTGAGAAACTCTTCAATCAATATTCTTCTTTACTTCAGATGCTTCAGCTTCAGATGCTTCTGATTATCTTCAGATGCTTCTGACTCAGAATGTTCTGGAGCTTCTTGCTTCAGATCCTTCTGGAGGCTACGCTCAGTATCTTCTGTAAGGAGCAAACAGATTCTTCTGTAGGGTGCATCTGGCGCTTCAGAGTTAGAACAGCTTCTTGTATTCAAGGCAGATTTGCTTCTAAAGAGTTAATATAATTTTAATCTGCAGCAAAACTCTCAAACAAATTTTAGAGTATATAATTCTTAAATATAAATTTCCTAACAGTTATCATCAAAACAAAGAGTAATTATTAAGAACCAATCTGTGTTCTAACAAATAGGGGTCGAACAGTCATAGGTATCCTTAAGAGTTCTGAGTACTCTTCCAAGGTCGGCATCAATTGGTAGTCCGGAAAAGTGAAGCAGTGATACATCGGGTCATAAAATTGAACCAATGTTTCCAACAACCCTTCTTTCATCCTCAGCTCGAGGAAACGGAAGACTCCTCCATATTCTGCTGCGAAGGCAAAGCGATCCTCTACGAGTTCGGCTAGTTCTCTCAAGCTTTCGATGTTGGGGCTCTGAAAAGTGTACTTCAGGGTTTCTCTTCTGAAATCCATGATTACAACACCTACAGAACGAAATTGAGTTTCTTGAAGTGAACAAGGGAAAAGAATGCAATGCAAGATGATTAGGACTTCATGGGATTCTTCTATTTATAGGCATTGCAGTAAAAGGGAACGTTTTATTAAATTTGAAACGGACTACATAAATATTCTTTTAAAGAGTCCCAAATAAAAGCTAGTAAAGACACTAAAGAAGCTTTGAATGCTACTGCTTGAGCTGTTCTTCTAGTTGCGTCTTCTCACGGATAAGGTTGTCCACAATTAGTTTCCAAATAGTACATTGTGGGTCGGAGAAAAATAAATCCTCCATGACTTTCCTCTTCTTGCAAGGGAGTAGCTCTTCATCCTTCAATTGTAGCTGTTTCTGAAGTTCATCCCTCTCCTTTTGAAGTTCAGCCTTCTGCTTCTGACAGTCATCATTTTCTGCCACTGCTACATGGTACTTGTTCTTCCAGGATTCCAGCTCATGTTGAGACTTCCTTAAGGACACCTCTAACTTCTCGGCTTCAGACATAAAGACATAAGTGGGCTCTCTCCTTGGAGCTATGGGGTCTTGACGGGAATAGGGCATCTTTAGCTTGGTTGCCCTTTTTCTGACCCACTGGAGGTACGGTTCTAAAGACACACAATTAGGCCTCCCTAGACTTCTTTTCCCCTTCTTGTGTACGCTACGCCATGCATCTAGAATCTTTCCTCGGAGTTCCATATCATTTTTGAAGACTATACCCTCTACTTGAACACTCTTGGGAGGTTCCTTCAACGGGTATCCCAACTGTCGACGAGCTAAAATAGGATTGTAGTTGATTCCTCCATCAAAGCTGAGCAACGGTACATTAGCAAAGTCACCACAACTATCAATGATTAATACTCCATCATACGATCGGTTGTACCAATCAATGTCAGAATGGGTCAAAGCCATAACTCTTGGAGACCAATGCTCTTTGCCAATGTTTGTAAAAGAGCTAGACTTCGGCAAGTGCGAAATAAACCACTTGTAAAGTAAAGGTACACAGCAAGTAATCATCCCTCCACCACGAAGGTTTCGGAGATGTATAGAGTGATATGCATTTCCCAACAGAGATGGCACTGGGTTTTTCTTCATAAAGATCTTGAATGCTTTGAGATCGATGAAACTTTCAAAACTCGGAAATAAAAACAACCCATAAATAAGCAGAGCAAAAATTGCCTCAAACGGAGCCCTATTAGAATAATCAGCATAGAATGAAGCCTTCTCGATTAGGAAACCTGTCTTTAAACCAAGAATTCCATCCTTAGTAACTAGGTTGGCTTTGACGTCAGATACCTTCAAACGGAGGGCTTTAGCAATATCTTTCTCATCAGGGTCCCTTTCCAAGAAGGGAAAAGGAGATTCTTCTAGGACAGGTAGACCAACTAAAAAAGAATACTCTTCCAATGTAGGTAACAGCTGAAAGTCTGGAAAGGTAAAACAATGGTAAAGAGGATCATAGAACTGTAGCAGAGTGGCGAGAAGTCCTTCATTCACTGAGCAACCCAACAAAGATACCAGCTTCCCATACTTGTTCTTGAATTCTTCTTGATCTTTGATGAAAACCCCACAACTTCTTTAGGTCATCCAATTTGGGACTCTTAAAAGTATATTTCACAGTACGTCTTTCATTTGAAGTCATAGTGACCTACAATGTTCATAAACGAAAGTGAATCCCATGAAGTCCAATGCGGAATGATGCTATATGAATGCAGCAAACACAAGTATTCACATAAGGACACAAAGATAAACAAACAAAGGGGCACCCTAGGTTTGCAACGAGCATTGAGCACAGGGTGTACCCTTCCCAAAGGTTTAAGGACTAAAGGTTGTTTGTACCTGCAGAACAAGGTTCTAAAGGGACTCAGAATCATCAGCCCATCTATCGGATATTATCAATTTCCCAATTACTCGAGGATTAATAATATTCTTAAGAGAACTTCTTTTGAGTGTAGCTTCGCGTAGCACTACTTCGGAAGTACTTCCTCATAGTCTCGCACTACATCCTAATAAAGGCCAAAGTTGGGTTAAGGTAACTACAGTCCTCAATATCATAGGCTCCAAGGTCGAAAATAGTGAGTGTCTTCACGATTACTCGTTCAACAGTACTATTTCGAAAGGGCCTCAACTGAGCGGGATTCTCGATTCAACTTAGTAGGGATTCAACTCCCTATAAGCCTCCTCGACTATATCACCATCCTATCTTAATTTCTCTCAAGTTCGGGTGTAGAACTTTATCTCACCACTCAAGAACAATAATCCCAAAAGAAATACAAGAGAAAGCATATAAACAATTAATCAAGTAGGCAGATGTATAAAGCAGTAAACAAATAAAATAAGATAGGGAAACCCACTAGAGAAATCCCCCGTGAAGTCGCCATTTCTATCGTGGTGAAATTTGGATACCAAACTATTGATTAGTTTGAATCGTTAATTCAGTTTGCAACCAAACTTTGATTTGTCCAAAGGAAGGGATAAAGATCGAAATTCCCACAATGCAATGCAAATGCAAGGTTTAGAGAGTTATAGGTTCGGGGGTTGGTTAAACTTAGGGAAGGTACTAGCATCCTAAGTTTCTGTAGTACTCTACAGGAACCTCTTGTTTTATGTTGTTTATTGCTAAGTGTTATCTGCTTAAGATTAGAGACCTAAGGGGTTTATTTCTAAGTATACTCGATAAGATGTCGCATCTTATGCCTACATATCCTTACGGGAGTGGAATCAGAGTACTTGTAGTTCCCCTAAAGGGTTAGAGGAGCTCTTTGACTGTGGTCAAAGTTCCTACGGGTTTAGGGTAGTTGTTTTGATTGGGTTTAGGAGAAGAGATGAGTCTTCATGTTAAGGGAGATGTAACCACCACAAGTGTAAAGGGGGTTGTAGGAAAATAGTCTTTGCATCGTCTTAAGAAAAGGGCTTAAGTACTCGGATTGTTTGACGAGTATGCCTTTATCGCTCTTAAGGCAAAGCCCCTACATGTTTGATTGTATTATTGTGGGGGTGGAGATTATATCTCACTTAAGATGATTAACATTTATTCTCTAATGTGTTTGAGAAAGTTGTATAGTGTTGTTTGATTGTTTTGTTTCTATGTTGTAAAGATAAGACAAGGTCCTTCCTATAGGGTAGGTCCTATCCTAAAATGATCGACTTGAATGGGATCAAGGATCACGGGGGAGTATGATGAAAATGATGTGCAACTACACACAACGTTGAATTATCTGTAGGTTTTTCCTTTGGACGAATGCAATGCGATGCAATGATGATAGATATAAATTGCGGTAAATAAAGAAATCGCGGATAAGTAAAGGCATACACGAATGCATGAAAGCACTAGGTGAGTGTGTGCTTTGTGGATAAATAAGAGCAGGTGAGAATAAAGCATACATACGCATGAAAGCGCTAAGTGTAGGTGCATGTGTCGTGAGTGCATGATTGATTTGAATATATTTTGCGATGTTGTTTGATCAAGCGGCTTGATTAATTTTTAAATTGATTGATTTTAGTTTGAATAAAAATGTTGTTTTGAGCGAGTTGATTTTAAGAAAGTTACTTAGAAGTTATATTATTTGTGAAAGTGGATTGAATTATATTTTTTAGTAAATTTAAGGTTACACAATAGGTTTTGAAAATAATGAAAGGGGTGCTTATTAAATAGGTTGGTTTCCAATTATCAAAGATGTTTTATTAAAAGATTTTACCCACTTATAAACTTAAGTTATTTATTTTAAATTAAAAGAATTCAATTAAATAAAAGTTATTTATATTTTTATTAAAAATAAAAGGCAGAAAATTGATTTAGATAAAAACTTATTTAGAAAATAATTTAAATATTTAATTAACAAAACAGCTTAATTAAAAGTTGATTAGGGTTGATTTTAGGTTAATTAAAATGGTTAATGGAGATTAGGCAGGTTAATGGTGTGTGCGTGGTGAGTTAGTGCTGTTGTGTGTGTGGTGATTAATACAACAAGAAAATAAGATAAACAAAACAACACGAAGAGCAAACCCTAATCCCCAAATCAAACCCCTCCCCTGTCGTGATTCGCTCCCGTCTCTCCCTCAAATTCTCATCCGCTTCTCTCCTTCGATCGCTATCTTCTTTCTTTTCTTCGCGTTCAAACCTGAAACACAGACAAACGCATCAAAAGTTTCCACGGATTTGGCTAAAACAGAGAGATTACCGCGAGTTATGGCCGGCGTCTCGAGGTTGCGACGGCGACGGTGGCGTCGGTTGTTTGAGGATGTTGATTCCCGGTGGCCGGAGGCGACGAGGACGGAGGTTTCAACTATGGGGCTCGCAGCGGTGCGCAATGGCTTCGTCAACAAGAGAGATAAGTGCTTTTTCTAGGTTTACGAACATGAGTTTTGTTTTGATGATTTTTCGGTCTTGTAGGATAGCTTTTTTTCGCCTAGGGTTTTTTTTTCAACTGAATTCTTCTTCCTTAATTTATATAGACTTTTTTGAGAACGAATCTGGAATTCTGATTTAAAGCATTTTAAAACCCGATTGGACCTTCTGTTTTGGTGTGGATATATTTAGAAACTTTCCTTTCTCGTTTCGATGGAATCTCCTCTCTGATTTGGGCGTAGCTATCTTGTTAAATGCTCACAGTTTCTGATTGGAATATTCTTCGAATCCTTTTGTGGAATATTCTCTAATGGTTATACTTCTGCTAATTCAATACTCGTGTTTTTGGTAGGTGCGGAAAACAAATGCTTTGGGCCAGGGAGGAAATATGCAGCCCATGGTAGATTGTGGTGCAAAGGGATTGGTAATAGTTTTAACAATTTCTTTTAAACTTCTGTTCGTTGATAACAACATTCTGAATAGCCTCTTGTGTTAAAACAGAGGGTGGATATGGATGATGTTAGCAAGAGAAGTCACTATGTAAGCTTTGATTTTTCTTTTTGGAATTAACCTGAGTTCTTGAATCTTTGTGAACATAAATGCTTAATTTTCAAGTGCTGGCTTTTGAGACTCTTTCTCTTCCCTTTTCAGTTCACATGTGTTATCAGTAAGGTGACAGAGATTGCCCGCCTTCGTTGGAGTGGTTTATGAGTATCATGATGAAGTTGAATCACATTTCAAGAAACGTGCTTTTGAGATGTGAAGATTTTCGATTCATCCTGTCTAGAACAACCCTTCAGTGTTAAGTTATGGTTAGGTTGTAATCAACTACTTGCTCATTGTGATTGTTCATTATTGTTTGCTTATGTTGATTTGTTTAGCTTCCACTTGCAGTCTGCTCCACCTCTCTGCTCCACTTATGTTTGCTACTCAGGATTTTGGCAAGACAACTGTTAGAGCCCTTATGTGAAGGACATCCTCTCGCGGTGGTCTTGACCAGTTCAGAGCCAGGTTTAACCGAAGTAGTCATTCCATCACTCTCAGCAGGAGAAATCAAGGGTGAAGAAAGAGCATCTATCGAATTTGCTACTGTAATTGAACCTTGGTAATTGCATCTTTCAGCTTTAGGAAACTCTTCTGGTGTTATATTGTTGTGTGGCAAAGACAAACGGGGTCCGCGCGGATCTGACGTTTCTTTTCTTGCAGGCAAACGTGGGGGTCACATAAAGGAACTTTGGTGGTCTTACTCATCAACACGCAACAAATCAATCAAGCTTCCGCATAAGTCAAGTTGAGTTGTTCTTTATGTGTGGCCGATTTGGATTGCTAGTAGTGGTACCATCTCATACGAAAAAACTACATCCATTGTCTTCAACTGTTCTTTTATGTGTAGCATCCCAGTTTTGGTCGGTGGCTACGTGTGTTTAGCATTCCCGCAGTGTGGATTTCACACGCCTTCGAGGTATAGCATGCCAATAACCAGGCCAGGCTGCATTTGTACTGTTATTCTCCTCTCAACGCTTGCATTCTATTCTTGTAAGCAAGATTTGATTTTTTTTATGCGTTAACGAGAACGATTCGTGCTGGTTTCATTGCAGATGTAAATGAGCTTGTGTTTCGACGGATGCCTTTCTTCTAAGCGGAAGCTCTCTCCTCTTTTTAATCTTCTCTCGACTCTCTGGTCTGGAATAATGTTAAGAGGTATGCGGGATTTGTGTGAGGATTTGTTATTGGTTTTGAACATACTTAGACAATATGAAGCATGTCTGATTCTCTCCTTTTAAGTTTTGGCATAACACTGAAGTATTTAAAGTGCTCAAAGATGACTGCTTGCTGCCATCTTTTTTTTAAACCGTCATGAATATATGCTTTCTCTTGACGCTCGTTTCAGTTGTGTTAAAGCGGTGGCGCCGGCGGTTCTATATTGTGGGCTTTGAAGAGTTTAAAACATTGTCGACAATGCAAGGTAGCATTTAATGTTTTTGTAGCAATCTCGCCTAGTATTACAATGTTGGCATGATGTTTCTTTCAATTCTCATGAGATTGTATGTGTGTTTGCAGGACTAAATGTTGTGTCCTCATCAAATCGTATAGTCACATAATTCTCCAGTACAGTAGGATTTTCATCTGCAAGAGTAATATCTTCTAGACTCTTCATGTGATGATCCTCATACCCATTAACATCCATTCCATAGCTCAAGTTAAGCGCATCAAGGTCAAAAGTGGCTGGCATGGTGATAGTATGAAGAGGTGCTTGCATTCCATCCTCGGGTAAAGTATGATTTGATACATCAGCAAATACTTTGTATAAAACAGTACGAACAATATTGCAATCCTTGAGAAGATAATCAACTTTCTTTGAATAAATACGAACAACACCTAAGAGTAAGTGAGCTGACATTCCAAAGGCTTTGTCTTCTGTAGTTTCTTTTTCCATCACAACATTGATAATGTCATTTATTGTTGTTGCAGGCTTAGTTCGAGAAGCTGAACCGGCAATGTCTTCATTGTTGCAGGTCAGGATGTTGGATGGAGCTGGGTCTGGGAAATTACTATTACACGACTTGGTTCATAGGTGATACTTACTGTCTATGAAGCTGTGAGTTCAAACATTATGCCCGTGTTATGCTTCTCGTGTTAACCGTTTCTATCACCGTTTATACTGACAGCACCTTTCTTCCAATCAGTGCTTACTGTTGTTGCTTGTACTTCTTTTTAATTACGTATGTTGGCTTAGGTTCGCAGTTCGTGATGCTGTTGCTCAAACTGGTGTCGAGGCGCATGACGGTAGTTAATACTATGGGATACCTCAGAAGTCCAGCCTTGGAATCACTTTGTCAACACGGGGTTTACGAACCCGTGCAATCCATTGCCCATTTTGAGTATCCAATATATCCTATCGACAACCTTCAATACCTGCTTACAAACACTGGCAGTTTCAAATGATTTTCCTGCTAAACTTCAACTTGGTGCAGGTTTCGGTTTATGTTGTTTTTGGCTTTTGCTTTGTAATATGATTGTGTCACAATTGTATTTCGGATTTCTAATCGTCTTCTCACTTTCTACTTGCAGAGATTTTATGTGTTCAATATTAAGCTTCAAGGTTTCTTTCGAACAGACCAGTGGTTGGGAGGAATGCCCACGCTTGCCGTCGTGACTGCGCTGAGAATGCTGGTATTGTTGCTTGCTGTTAGGGATGTAACACGGTTTTATACTTGATTGAAAGTGAAGTCTTCATGGAAATGAAGCCAATTTTCCGCCATTGAGTGAAAGTGAAGTTGTTTCTTTCTCGGAGAGTGTTGTGTTCACCCTTTTTTCTGCTCGTGGAGAATGTTGTGTCACGTTGTTGGTCTCAATACTAGGAGTTATAGCAGCAGATCTTGTAAAAAGAAAATTGGCTTTCTGGTGCATTAATGTACAAGGAACTTGTTGTATATATTCGTTTTAGTACATCAACATGCTATTATTGCTTTAATCATGTGACCATGCCATTAATTCACCGTTATTGATTTCAACGTTTCCCGCTAGTGCCTTTAAATATCTAAACATCCTGTTTTTGCTAGAACTTGAGCCTACGTGCATGGGTCTTGGAACATCTTGTATTTTGTAAAAGAAATGGGCTTTGAAAATCCTTTTAACATATTATTCATCATCATGAGAACATTGTCAATCTGATGTTTGCAATCTCGATTTGTGTTACTTCTTATAACCGTGTACGGAGGCCTACGAGCTTGAAACTCCTTGTAATCAATAAACCTGTCACTTTGGATTTACGCTGTCATGCTCGAAATTGTGACCATGAGACAGTTACGAAAGTGGCCCAACCCAACTTGAAACTTTTAGAAACATCTTGGATGAGAACCAAATGACCAAGCCTGGAAGGAATCGGACCAGGAGTGCCATTTCTACTGGAATTTAATACACCTGCACGAATTGGTTAGCCATAATAAACATGCGTACATAGTAGAAGATAGTACACCAAAATGCACGATGGAGGCAGGATCCTAAGGTCAAAAATTAGGGTGCAACAGATGCCCCTATTTAAGTTACTCTTATTCGGAGATATGGAGATTGGAATCTTCGTCTCGACGAGATAGGAGGGACTTAAATACAAACATTGCACAAAATTTTTGGCCCTAAGAGGCCACCGAATGAAGATGATATGCAATGACATGAAGATGCAAGATGGACAAATCTGTGAGGAAGAGGTCATAGGGGATGAACTGGATACGACATGCCAGACAAAAGAGCAACAGATCCAACAAGGCGGGACCCTACGAGGATAGGAACAATCACCCATGGGAAATCTCCAAACGTGTAACGGTAACTCATACATCAAGGATGCGGTGATTTTGACGATTTGTGATCGAAAGATACTTTTATTACCAAGGTGGTGGTCAGTAGTAACTCAAAATGGATCTTTTTTATTGGGGCGCAATGTATTCTTCGCCATTTTTTTTTATATATATTATTTTATTATTTTGTAACTCGACTGAAACGGTAAAATGTGTAACCTCCCCGAGCGTCATGGTACAGGGACCATGGGCTGGTCTCAGTCTTTGATGTCATTGTAGTTGTAGATGTTGTTGTAGTTGTAGAACTTCCCCTTGCATCATGGTACGGGGACCATGAGCTGGTCTCAGACTCTGATGTAGAACTTCCCCTTGCATCATGGTATGAGAATCATGAGCTGGTCTCGGTCTCTGACGTAGAACTTCCCCTTACATCATGGTATGGGAACCATGAGCTGGTCTCGGTCTCTGACGTAGGACTTCCCCGAACGTCATGATATGGGAATCATGAGCTGGTCTCGATCTCTTCCCGAAATGATGGAAACTCGTGAGAGCACCTTCACAGGGGGTTGTAATTTTGTAGATTGTAGATGTCGTTGTAGACTGTAAATGTAGTTCGCTGTAGAACCCTGTAGATGTAGTTCGTTGTAGAACCCTGTAGATGCAGTTCGTTGTAGAACCCTGTAGATGTAGTTCGTTGTAGAACCCTGCAGATGATAAATGTTGTTGATGTAGTCTGTAATGTACTCTGTTGTAAATGTGATTGTAAATGTAGATGAGCTTTACTGAGGATCTTTGGAAGAGATGTGAGCCGGTTGAATTGTAATGTATGTCTTCTCAAGTACGGAGACTATTGTGGTAAACTTATTTGACTTCTCTGGGGAGATGCCACTTGACGGAAGTAAACTTGTGTGATGAACTCACTGGGGAGGTTATTCCTGAGAGAAATGTCTGTAACTGTCTTCTTTGATGAATCAATAATGTTGAAGGACCCAACGGAGGGTAAATGGTCTGTCTTGTAGAACTGTTGTTCGTCGTTTTGAATAAGATCCTGATCAAAACGAGTTGCTCAAATAAAGAGATAGATGTAGCTGCTTGAGAAAAATTTGTTGAAGAAATGTATGTCTTCATGAATACTCTTCCTGGGGAGTAGGGTGCAAAAATAAATGCACTCTTAATCCATGTTCAAAGGTTGGAGACGTCCACGATGTGATTGTCAAAAGACCGAAGTTCGATTCGGGAAGTAGCCGAAAGGAAATTGTCAAGCAAGACTTGACCATTGAGGTGTGAACTCAAATGGAATTGTACTAAAATAACCGTCTTCCATGAGGGTTGAACTTCACGGGGAAAATGAAACATTATGCTCTTTCTGTCTAGGGATGAATCTAATTGGAAGGATAAGACACACCCAGACGCCTAGGGATAACTACAGCCAAGGCGATAGAAACAAACGCAAGGAATGCAAAAATGCACATGCCATGCTGTCTACTTATATGCTATGCGTATGCCTATGCTGACAAAACAGACAGAAAGAGGTGACGGAGATGAAATAATCATCTCGAGATAAACATCTCGACCAATCTTTGAAGATAGAAGTATCACTGAGGATAGATGGAGAACTAAATATAGGATCCCAATACTGCTTCAAGACTTCAAAATATTTGGGGAATAGGACGCATTCCACTTGGGGATGTAACATCTTGATAGGTGCGAAGTCTGAAGTCGCAGACGGAGGTACCCAAACTGAAATTTCATAGGGGATAAATTAAATATCCTGGCCATCAAAGTTGTTGAACATGTTGGAGTTGAGCTTCTTGAGGATGAACGTCCGCTTTGCTTCAAGTTTCAAATGCCCCAAGTCACATGGTTTAAAAAACAACATCTAGAGAGGATTTTACAGAAAACCCGATGTCCAAATGCCCCACTGTTTTCAAACTCTCTAGAGATTCGCCGAATCTCGACGTAACTGCACCTGATTGGCGGTATAACTGAGTCTTCCAATTTGTGCTTTAGAGGAAACCAAACTCGTACGGATCAAACATCTTGAAAAATAAATTGCCCCAGGTTGGCAAGGTCTTGAAGTCCATCAAAGTCCGTGTAATCTTTCTAAGATGTCAAGCGTATTTTAGCAAGTCAGAAATGTCGATTTCGGAACGGTTAATGCAACACACGTTTGTCTTGAAGTTTTGAAAAGAGATATCGTTATAACTTGTGATCGAAATCACTAGTTGGGATATAAATTAAAATTATTTATAAAGCCGATTTAATTTGAGCGTAGCTCAAGGAGTCAGGAAACAATATCTCATAGAGTATGCTTTCGAACTAAACCTTACTTCAATCAGGACTTTGAAGGTTGTATATGGGCTTAATTTATGACTGATAAAATGGAGGAATAAAGGGTTAGTATATTTGTGCCCACCCAATTTTGAAAGATGTTTATTTTTTGATGATACCCTGCCCCAGGCTAAAAACGAGGTTTCGGTTTGGGGGAAAAAACAAATCTTTTCTCACAGGCTTGAAAAAAAAGAGGGTTTAACTATGTCGGTGTTTAGGTGGTTGAAACAAGGCCTTACATCATCAGTAGGGGTTCTTATTCGAAGCATACAACAAGAGATCATGTGTTTTACTTCATCATCCTCCTTCCAATTCTCTGTCAGAGTAAGAGATGGGTAAACGTCGGCATTATAAATAATTTTGAAAACAATTTGAGTGAAAACGAATGGATTTCTTCAAGACAAACAGTTATTGCATTACTTATTCAAAATAGAAAGTTCTTACATGTCAAATATGCTTTCAATCAAAGAAATAAACATGAACAAAATGAAATAAACTTCTTCGGAGAGTCCTTTCTAGGATCTTTATTGTGCTTTCATGTAGACTGGAGAGACATGCAGAAATGTCTGGTGCGCAGCTTTCAGACGCGGCGTTGACGACCTTGAATCATGCCCGGGGAGGACGAACCTTGTTGAGATATGGGGCTATCTCGCACATAAGGGACGGAACCCTCAAAGAATAAGACTCCACATTTGACCAAACTTTGAACGTCTGCTTTCATACCGTAACAACTCTCAATGTCGTGCCCCGGAGCACCTCGATGATACAAGCAAAATCTGTTGGCTTTGTACCAGTATGGAAACTTCTTAGGTATCTTAGGTGGAGATCTTGTCTGGATATGACCTCTTTGAATTAGAGCTGGAAACAAGTCAGCATACTTCACAGGGATGGGATCAAACTGATGAATTACTTCTCTTGGAGTATCCAGAGGCATCCTTTGATACCTTTTCCAAAATCGTCGATTCTGTGGTTGATCTGGAGAGGCCAACCTCTGCCTAGGAGATGGTTGTTGTTCACGCTGAGCGGGCATTGCATACTGGTGCTGAGGATGGGGTACCAGAGCTATGAATTCTCTGGAAGGTCCACTGTCATCTTTATTGTCTGGGGCCATCCCCAAGTTGTGATGGTATTGCTTCATAAAAGCAAAAGCTAAGTCTTCCCAAGACTAAATGTGATTCCTTTGTAGCTTCATATACCATGTTAACGGTGCTCCACCCAAACTTTCTTGAAAGCAGTGAATCATTAGTTTGTCGTTCCCAAGGTAAGCAGTCATCTTCTGACAAAACATCATCAAATGATACCTTGGACAAATCGAACCTTTGTACACTTCGAAGGTGGGCATTTGGAATTCCGGAGGGACAACTAGGTTTGGAACTAGGCGCAGGTCATGAGCATAAAAATCAGGTGCACGGTTCCTCTTCATCATTTTCCATCGTTCCTTGAAGTCACGAAATTCATTCTCGAATGCTATAAGCCCAGGATCGTTCATTTCCTTCTCAGCATGAATATTCTGAAAGTCAGCAAACGGGTTGTCTTGCACATGCTGAAGTTGCATAGGAACAAAGTTGTCGGAGGGACGGCGAAGTGTCGAATTAGACCTTACTCTGAAGCTAGTCATGCGATCCATATCTTCGTTCTCTTTGCTATCCTTAGGTAGTACTTCAAGCTTGGTCAGATGGTCGAGACGGCGACTGACAACAAAAGATGGAAAACCGAAATGAGCCACAACAAAGGAAAGACACATGCACAAATGTAAAATGCCATGCTAAATGCAGAATGTTAATGCGAAAATGCAGATGTAAGAGGAGACTTCAAGAAACTCAAAGTGTTTTTCAGTATTATAATGTAGAATAATTGAAAAACTTTTTATTCTCGAGAAACAATGTAAAGCAAAGTACTCTTTTAAGAGTTTATTACATCGAAAGCAAAAAGAAAACTTAGAACTCTATCCCACAGTCTTCTCCTTTGTACGGAGCTCCTCGGTCAGCTGATCAATACGCTCCTGCAGCGCCGCTTTCTCGATGATGAGTCGTTCCACACACTCCTTCCAAGCCATGGTAGTTGAGGGGAGATCATCACTGGTGACAGCACTTGCAGAGGCATGAGGAGAAAATAAATCTCCTTGCGCCTTTCTCTTTCTGGGAACTTCTATTTCCGGAGTCTTTTGAAGTCTTTCCTTCTCTACCTTGAGGGTGAGGAACTTGTTCTTCCAAGCAGTCCTCAGTTTCTGGGCTTCATCTAAAGCAATCTTTACTTGTTCTATTTCATCCATATCGAACCAGTCGGGGTCATGAGGAGATAATACCATAGGTTCATGAAAAGGAAAATGCATCTTGAGATCGAGAGCCCTTTCTCGCACCCAATGCAGATAATCCTCAGAAACAGCACAGCTGGGGTATCCTGAAGCAGCTGTTCCTTCCATATCAATATATTTCCATGCATAAATAATGACAGTCCTTAGATCTAGATCCTCTTCTCCTTTTAAATAGATCTCTTCCAACGAAACCAGGTCAGGCACCTGGATCATAGGGTGCCCAAACTGTCTACGGGCCAAGGCGGGGTTGTAAGTTATACATCCTTCTCTTCCAATAAGCGGTACGTTGGGGAATCCTCCGATGCTAGGAATCATAGGCACGCCTCCATAGGCGGGATCATACCAAACAATGTCCGAATGGGTAAGGGCCATAAGTATCTCGGGCCATCGAGGTGTTGCTACTTCATCCTAAAGGGACGGATACCAAGTCAAACGAGCGATGAACCATGAGTACAGCAAGGTGGTACAACATACAATGTGTCCTCCTCCTTCGGCATTCTTCGAGTGAATTGAGAAGTACGCATCAGCAAGCAAGGTGGGTACTGGATTCTTGAGTATGAACAGCTTGATTGCATCCATATCAACAAAACCGTCAATTTTAGGGAACCAGAAAGTCCTATAAACCAACAAAGCAAAATTGGCTTCCAAGATGAGAACCTCCTTTCTTTCAGCATGGTAACGGACTTTTTCGATCAAAAAGTTAGCGGGGAAACCAAGGACTCCTTCCTTGGTGATCAGGTGTGTTTGAACATCTTCAAGGCTAAGATGAGTGGCATTTGCAATTTCTTGGTGACTAGGCGTGCCTTCCCTTCCGGTGGATAGGGGTCGAACAGTCACAGGCATCCTCAAGAGTTCTGAGTACTCTTCCAAGGTCGGCATCAATTGGTAGTCCGGAAAAGTGAAGCAGTGATACATCGGGTCATAAAATTGAACCAATGTTTCCAACAACCCTTCTTTCATCCTCAGCTCGAGGAAACGGAAGACTCCTCCATATTTTGCTGCGAAGGCAAAGCGATCCTCGACGAGTTCGGCTAGTTCTCTCAAGCTTTCGATGTTGGGGCTCTGAAAAGTGTACTTCAGGGTTTCTCTTCTGAAATCCATGATTACAACACCTACAGAATGAAATTGAGTTTCTTGAAGTGAACAAGGGAAAAGAATGCAATGCAAGATGATTAGGACTTCATGGGATTCCTCTATTTATAGGTATTACGGTAAAAGGGAACGTTTTATTAAATTTGAAACGAACTACATAAATATTCTTTTAAAGAGTCCCAAATAAAAGCTAGTAAAGACACTAAAGAAGCTTTGAATGTTGCTGCTTGAGCTGTTCTTCTAGTTGCGTCTTCTCACGGATAAGGTTGTCCACAATTAGTTTCCAAATAGTACATTGTGGGTCGGAGAAAAATAAATCCTCCATGACTTTCCTCTTCTTGCAAGGGAGTAGCTCTTCATCCTTCAATTGTAGTTGTTTCTGAAGTTCATCCCTCTCCTTTTGAAGTTCAGCCTTCTGCTTCTGACAGTCATCATTTTCTGCCACTGTTACATGGTACTTGTTCTTCCAGGATTCCAGCTCATGTTGAGACTTCCTTAAGGACACCTCTAACTTCTCGGCTTCAGACATAAAGACATAAGTGGGCTCTCTCCTTGGAGCTATGGGGTCTTGACGGGAATAGGGCATCTTTAGCTTGGTTGCCCTTTTTCTGACCCACTGGAGGTACGGTTCTAAAGACACACAATTAGGCCTCCCTAGACTTCTTTTCCCCTTCTTGTGTACGCTACGCCATGCATCTAGAATCTTTCCTCGGAGTTCCATATCATTTTTGAAGACTATACCCTCTACTTGAACACTCTTGGGAGGTTCCTTCAACGGGTATCCCAACTGTCGACGAGCTAAAATAGGATTGTAGCTGATTCCTCCATCAAAGCTGAGCAACGGTACATTAGCAAAGTCACCACAACTATCAATGATTAATACTCCATCATACGATCGGTTGTACCAATCAATGTCAGAATGGGTCAAAGCCATAACTCTTGGAGACCAATGCTCTTTGCCAATGTTTGTAAAAGAGCTAGACTTCGGCAAGTGCGAAATAAACCACTTGTAAAGTAAAGGTACACAACAAGTAATCATCCCTCCACCACGAAGGTTTCGGAGATGTATAGAGTGATATGCATTTCCCAACATAGTTGGCACTGGGTTTTTCTTCATAAAGATCTTGAATGCTTTGAGATCGATGAAACTTTCAATACTCGGAAATAAAAACAACCCATAAATAAGCAGAGCAAAAATTGCCTCAAACGGAGCCCTATTAGAATAATCAGCATAGAATGAAGCCTTCTCGATTAGGAAACCTGTCTTTAAACCAAGAATTCCATCCTTAGTAACTAGGTTGGCTTTGACGTCAGATACCTTCAAACGGAGGGCTTTAGCAATATCTTTCTCATCAGGGTCCCTTTCCAAGAAGGGAAAAGGAGATTCTTCTAGGACAGGTAGACCAACTAAAAAAGAATACTCTTCCAATGTAGGTAACAGCTGAAAGTATGGAAAGGTAAAACAATGGTAAAGAGGATCATAGAACTGTAGCAGAGTGGCGAGAAGTCCTTCATTCACTGAGCAACCCAACAAAGATACCAGCTTCCCATACTTGTTCTTGAATTCTTCTTGATCTTTGATGAAAACCCCACAACTTCTTTAGGTCATCCAATTTGGGACTCTTAAAAGTATATTTCATAGTACGTCTTTCATTTGAAGTCATAGTGACCTACAATGTTCATAAACGAAAGTGAATCCCATGAAGTCCAATGCGGAATGATGCTATATGAATGCAGCAAACACAAGTATTCACATAAGGACACAAAGATAAACAAACAAAGGGGCACCCTAGGTTTGCAACGAGCATGGAGCACAGGGTGTACCCTTCCCAAAGGTTTAAGGACTAAAGGTTGTTTGTACCTGCAGAACAAGGTTCTAAAGGGACTCAGAATCATCAGCCCATCTATCGGATATTATCAATTTCCCAATTACTCGAGGATTAATAATATTCTCAAGAGAACTTCTTTTGAGTGTAGCTTCGCGTAGCACTACTTCGGAAGTACTTCCTCATAGTCTCGCACTACATCCTAATAAAGGCCAAAGTTGGGTTAAGGTAACTACGGTCCTCAATATCATAGGCTCCAAGGTCGAAAATAGTGAGTGTCTTCATGATTACTCGTTCAACAGTACTATTTCGAAAGGGCCTCAACTGAGCGGGATTCTCGATTCAACTTAGTAGGGATTCAACTCCCTATAAGCCTCCTCGACTATATCACCATCCTATCTTAATTTCTCTCAAGTTCGGGTGTAGAACTTTATCTCACCACTCAAGAACAATAATCCCAAAAGAAATACAAGAGAAAGCATATAAACAATTAATCAAGTAGGCAGATGTATAAAGCAGTAAACAAATAAAATAAGATAGGGAAACCCACTAGAGAAATCCCCGGTGAAGTCGCCATTTCTGTCGCGGTGAAATTTGGATACCAAACTATTGATTAGTTTGAATCGTTAATTCAGTTTGCAACCGAACTTTGATTTGTCCAGAGGAAGGAATAAAGATAAAAATTCCCACAATGCAATGCAAATGCAAGGTTTAGAGAGTTATAGGTTCGGGGGTTGGTTAAACTTAGGGAAGGTACTAGCATCCTAAGTTTCTGTAGTACTCTACAAGAACCTCTTGTTTTATGCTGTTTATTGCTAAGTGTTATCTGCTTAAGATTAGAGACCTAAGGGGTTTATTTCTAAGTATACTCGATAAGATGTCGCATCTTATGCCTACATATCCTTACGGGAGTGGAATCAGAGTACTTGTAGTTCCCCTAAAGGGTTAGAGGAGCTCTTTGACTGTGGTCAAAGTTCCTATGGGTTTAGGGTAGTTGTTTTGATTGGATTTAGGAGAAGAGATGAGTCTTCATGTTAAGGGAGATGTAACCACCACAAGTGTAAAGGGGGTTGTAGGAAAATAGTCTTTGCAACGTCTTAAGAAAAGGGCTTAAGTACTCGGATTGTTTGACGAGTATGCCTTTATCGCTCTTAAGGCAAAGTCCCTACATGTTTGATTGTATTGTTGTGGGGGTGGAGATTATATCTCACTTAAGATGATTAACATCTATTCTCTAATGTGTTTGAGAAAGTTGTATAGTGTTGTTTGATTTTTTTGTTTCTATGTTGTAAAGATAAGACAAGGTCCTTCCTATGGGGTAGGTCCTATCCTAAAATGATCGACTTGAATGGGATCAAGGATCACGGGGGAGTATGATGCAAATGATGTGCAACTACACACAACGTTGAATTATGTGTAGGTTTTTCCTTTGGACGGAATGCAATGCGATGCAATGATGATAGATATAAATTGCGATAAATAAAGAAATCGCGGATAAGTAAAGGCATACACGAACGCATGAAAGCGCTAGGTGAGTGTGTGCTTCGTGGATAAATAAGAGCAGGTGAGAATAAAGCATACATACGCATGAAAGCGCTAAGTGTAGGTGCATGTGTCGTGAGTGCATGATTGATTTGAATATATTTTACGATGTTGTTTGATCAAGCGGCTTGATTAATTTTTAAATTGATTGATTTTAGTTTGAATAAAAATGTTGTTTTGAGCGAGTTGATTTTAAGAAAGTTACTTAGAAGTTATATTATTTGTGAAAGTGCATTGAATTATATTTTTTAGTAAATTTAAGGTTACACAATAGGTTTTGAAAATAATGAAAGGGGTGCTTATTAAATAGGTTGGTTTCCAATTATCAAAGATGTTTTATTAAAAGATTTTACCCACTTATAAACTTAAGTTATTTATTTTAAATTAAAAGAATTCAATTAAATCAAAGTTATTTATATTTTTATTAAAAATAAAAGGCAGAAAATTGATTTAGATAAAAACTTATTTAGAAAATAATTTAAATATTTAATTAACAAAACAGCTTAATTAAAAGTTGATTAGGGTTGATTTTAGGTTAATTAAAATGGTTAATGGAGATTAGGCAGGTTAATGGTGTGTGTGTGGTGAGTTAGTGTTGTTGTGTGTGTGGTGATTAATACAAAAAGAAAATAAGATAAACAAAACAACACGAAGAGCAAACCCTAATCCCCAAATCAAACCCCTCCCCTGTCGTGATTCGCTCTCGTCTCTCCCTCAAATTCTCATTAGCTTCTCTCCTTCGATTGCTATCTTCTTTCTTTTCTTCGCGTTCAAACCTGAAACACAGACAAACGCATCAAAAGTTTCCACGGATTTGGCTCAAACAGAGAGATTACCGCGAGTTATGGCCGGCGTCTCGAGGTTGCGACGGCGACGGTGGCGTCGATTGTTTGAAGATGTTGATTCGCGGTGGCCGGAGGCGACGAGGACGGAGGTTTCAACTATGGGGCTCGCAGCGGTGCGCAATGGCTTCGTCAACAAGAGAGATAAGTGCTTTTTCTAGGTTTACGAACATGAGTTTTGTTTTGATGATTTTTCGGTCTTGTAGGATAGCTTTTTTTCGCCTAGGGTGTTTTTTTTCAACTGAATTCTTCTTCCTCAATTTATATAGACTTTTTTGAGAACGAATCTGGAAGTCTGATTTAAAGCATTTTAAAACCCGATTGGACCTTCTGTTTTGGTGTGGATATATTTAGAAACTTTCCTTTCTCGTTTCGATGGAATCTCCTCTCTGATTTGGGCGTAGCTATCTTGTTAAATGCTCACAGTTTCTGATTGGAATATTCTTCGAATCCTTTTGTGGAATATTCTCTAATGGTTATACTTCTGCTAATTCAATACTCGTGTTTTTGGTAGGTGCGGAAAACAAATGCTTTGGGCCAGGGAGGAAATATGCAGCCCATGGTAGATTGTGGTGCAAAGGGATTGGTAATAGTTTTAACAATTTCTTTTAAACTTCTGTTCGTTGATAACAACGTTCTGAATAGCCTCTTGTGTTAAAACAGAGGGTGGATATGGATGATGTTAGCAAGAGAAGTCACTATGTAAGCTTTGATTTTTCTTTTTGGAATTAACCTGAGTTCTTGAATCTTTGTGAACATAAATGCTTAATTTTCAAGTGCTGGCTTTTGAGACTCTTTCTCTTCCCTTTTCAGTTCACATGTGTTATCAGTAAGGTGACAGAGATTGCCCGCCTTCGTTGGAGTGGTTTATGAGTATCATGATGAAGTTGAATCACATTTCAAGAAACGTGCTTTTGAGATGTGAAGATTTTCGATTCATCCTGTCTAGAACAACCCTTCAGTGTTAAGTTATGGTTAGGTTGTAATCAACTACTTGCTCATTGTGATTGTTCATTATTGTTTGCTTATGTTGATTTGTTTAGCTTCCACTTGCAGTCTGCTCCACCTCTCTGCTCCACTTATGTTTGCTACTCGGGATTTTGGCAAGACAACTGTTAGAGCCCTTATGTGAAGGACATCCTCTCGCGGTGGTCTTGACCAGTTCAGAGCCAGGTTTAACCGAAGTAGTCATTCCATCACTCTCAGCAGGAGAAATCAAGGGTGAAGAAAGAGCATCTATCGAATTTGCTACTGTAATTGAACCTTGGTAATTGCATCTTTCAGCTTTAGGAAACTCTTCTGGTGTTATATTGTTGTGTGGCAAAGACAAACGGGGTCCGCGCGGATCTGACGTTTCTTTTCTTGCAGGCAAACGTGGGGGTCACATAAAGGAACTTTGGTGGTCTTACTCATCAACACGCAACAAATCAATCAAGCTTCCGCATAAGTCAAGTTGAGCTGTTCTTTATGTGTGGCCGATTTGGACTGCTAGTAGTGGTACCATCTCATACGAAAAAACTACATCCATTGTCTTCAACTGTTCTTTTATGTGTAGCATCCCAGTTTTGGTCGGTGGCTACGTGTGTTTAGCGTTCCCGCAGTGTGGATTTCACACGCCTTCGAGGTATAGCATGCCAATAACCAGGCCAGGCTGCATTGGTACTGCTATTCTCCTCTCAACGCTTGCATTCTATTCTTGTAAGCAAGATTTGATTTTTTTATACGTTAACGACAACGATTCGTGCTGGTTTCATTGCAGATGTAAATGAGCTTGTGTTTCGACGGATGCCTTTCTTCTAAGCGGAGGCTCTCTCCTCTTTTTAATCTTCTCTCGACTCTCTGGTCTGGAATAATGTTAAGAGGTATGCGGGATTTGTGTGAGGATTTGTTATTGGTTTTGAACATACTTAGACAATATGAAGCATGTCTGATTCTCTCCTCTTAAGTTTTGGCATAACACTGAAGTATTTAAAGTGCTCAAAGATGACTGCTTGCTGCCATCTTTTTTTTAAACTGTCATGAATATATGCTTTCTCTTGACGCTCGTTTCAGTTGTGTTAAAGCGGTGGCGCCGGCGGTTCTATATCGTGGGCTTTGAAGAGTTTAAAACATTGTCGACAATGCAAGGTAGCATTTAATGTTTTTGTAGAAATCTCGCCTAGTATTACAATGTTGGCATGATGTTTCTTTCAATTCTCATGAGATTGTATGTGTGTTTGTATGACTAAATGTTGTGTCCTTATCAAATCGTATAGTCACATAATTCTCCAGTACAGTAGGATTTTCATCTGCAAGAGTAATATCTTCTAGACTCTTCATGTGATGACCCTCATACCTATTAACATCTATTCCATAGCTCAAGTTAAGCGCATCAAGGTCAAAAGTGGCTGGCATGGTGATAGTATGAAGAGGTGCTTGCATTCCATCCTCGGGTAAAGTATGATTTGATACAACAGCAAATACTTTGTATAAAACAGTACGAACAATATTGCAATCCTTGAGAAGATAATCAACTTTCTTTGAATAAATACGAACAACACCTAAGAGTAAGTGAGCTGACATTCTAAAGGCTTTGTCTTCTGTAGTTTCTTTTTCCATCACAACATTGATAATGTCATTTATTGTTGTTGCAGGCTTAGTTCGAGAAGCTGAACCGGCAATGTCTTCATTGTTGTAGGTCAGGATGTTGGATGGAGCTGGGTCTGGGAAATTACTATTACACGACTTGGTTCATAGGTGATACTTACTGTCTATGAAGCTGTGAGTTCAAACATTATGCCCGTGTTATGCTTCTCGTGTTAACCGTTTCTATCACCGTTTATACTGACAGCACCTTTCTTCCAATCAGTGCTTACTGTTGTTGCTTGTACTTCTTTTTAATTACGTATGTTGGCTTAGGTTCGCAGTTCATGATGCTGTTGCTCAAACTGGTGTCGAGGCGCATGACGGTAGTTAATACTATGGGATACCTCAGAAGTCCAGCCTTGGAATCACTTTGTCAACACGGGGTTTACGAACCCGTGCAATCCACTGCCCATTTTGAGTATCCAATATATCCCATCGACAACCTTCAATACCTGCTTACAAACACTGGCAGTTTCAAATGATTTTCCTGCTAAACTTCAACTTGGTGCAGGTTTCGGTTTATGTTGTTTTTGGCTTTTGCTTTGTAATATGATTGTGTCACAATTGTACTTCGGATTTCTAACTGTCTTCTCACTTTCTACTTGCAGAGATTTTATGTGTTCAATATTAAGCTTCAAGGTTTCTTTCGAACAGACCAGTGGTTGGGAGGAATGCCCACGCTTGTCGTCGTGACTGCGCTGAGAATGCTAGTATTGTTGCTTGCTGTTAGGGATGTAACACGGTTTTCTACTTGATTGAAAGTGAAGTCTTCATGGAAATGAAGCCAATTTTCCGCCATTGAGTGAAAGTGAAGCTGTTTCTTTCTCGGAGAGTGTTGTGTTCACCCTTTTTTCTGCTCGTGGAGAATGTTGTGTCACGTTGTTGGTCTCAATACTAGGAGTTATAGCAGCAGATCTTGTAAAAAGAAAATTGGCTTTCTGGTGCATTAATGTACAAGGAACTTGTTGTATATATTCGTTTTAGTACATCAACATGCTATTATTGCTTTAATCATGTGACCATGCCATTAATTCACCGTTATTGATTTCAACGTTTCCCGCTAGTGCCTTTAAATATCTAAACATCCTGTTTTTTCTAGAACTTGAGCCTACGTGCATGGGTCTTGGAACATCTTGTATTTTGTAAAAGAAATGGGCTTTGAAAATCCTTTTAACATATTATTCCTCATCATGAGAACATTGTCAATCCGATGTTTGCAATCTTGATTTGTGTTACTTCTTATAATCGTGTACGGAGGCCTACGAGCTTGAAACTCCTTGTAATCAATAAACCTGTCACTTTGGATTTACGCTGTCATGCTCGAAATTGTGACCATGAGAGAGTTATGAAAGTGGCCCAACCCAACTTGAAACTTTTAGAAACATCTTGGATGAGAACCAAATGACCAAGCCTGGAAGGAATCGGACCAGGAGTGCCATTTCTACTGGAATTTAATACACCTGCACGAGTTGGTTAGCCATAATAAACATGCGTACATAGTAGAAGATAGTACACCAAAATGCACGATGGAGGCGGGATCCTAAGGTCAAAAATTAGGGTGCAACAAAATCGACCCCGATACCCTATGTACCATGGCCTTAATAATAATGTTCATAGTAAGTCCTTAGTAGTTTATCCTAGCAATCAGCTCCGGCCAAAGCATGATCTAAGTGAAGGACCGATGAATATAAGTGAATGATCTGCATGTTCAAAAACAATAATTGCAACTCGGGTATAGGTAACCCTCACAAGGTCATTTAACCCAAAAAGTTGTAAAAATTCCGAAATAAAAAATAAAAAAATAAAAGGAAAACAAAATAAAATATCTTCCCATTGATAGTTGGTTCAGAGGTGTTTGGTGCTGAACTTGGTATGGCGGGTTACGATACAATCCCCCACAACTACAATAGGGTTAACAAAAGGGGTTACACCAATTTTTGTACCAGAGCCCCATGCTTGAGATCATAATCACTAACCGGTCACTTCACTATGAGCACATATAGATAACGGGCTTAATGTGATTACGCCTTAATGAAAAGGATCCAAAACGAGATTTAAAAGTAGGCCTAGGTACAGTAGGGTAGTACGAATTGATTTTTGTAAGAACGAAGCCTATGTTCGTATTTACGGAGAAGTGTCATTCTGATACCCGCGGTTCACTGAGTTAATACCTATCACTTCATCCCAGCTTGAAATTAGAAGCCCTTTTTGCCCAGATCATTAAAGGATATCACCTTTATTTTGTCATGATGTTTTGCTTGAGGACAAGCAAAGGTTTTAGTGTGGGAGAATTTGATAGGCCTAAAATATGCTTTTCAGGAGATTGTACACATGGCACTCACCATGGAGAGCGCCATAGGAGAAGTCATGAGTGGGATAAGATACCAACTTCTGACAACTGCCACGTCTCCCCCTTCTTTCCACCCTAGTACACATGGCGGGCGCCATGAGGGGATGGCGGGCGCCACCCTTGCAATTTGTTTCCCTCCTAAAAGAAGTTGGGGGTAGTCTAGTCTTTCCCTGTACTTTCTTAGCATTATAAATAGAAGAGTTCTGCCTCATTTCTAAGCATCCAAGCTTAGTGACAGAACTCAAGCCATATATTTTCAGTATTGTAAAGTGATAATCTTGCCGCCATTTTATTTCAGTCTTTTACTTCAAGTTGTACAAAGATTTAAAACCTCCCGTTTGGAGCAGGTTTCTATTTATTTTCTTCTTTTATTTATCTGCGTTTATTTCCTGCACTTTATTTATCGCACTTTATTTATCTGCGTTTATTTCCTGCACTTTATTTATTGCACAACCTTTTCTTGACTTGGCTTTTGTTTCATTTCATTTTCTTCTAGCATTTCTGCATTGTATAACATTTGTTCTTGAGACAGGGGATCGATGTTTTCCTATGGCTTAGTGTTCACCTTCAGTGCAAGCAATCAAAGCAGCGAGTATCAGGCGACATTTATTTTGCCCAGCGGTCGGGCGACCGATTTTATTTTGTTTTGCAGGTTATTTTCAGCAAAGAAAGTTGCGTTCCGGCTATTGTGAGCAATATCATAGTTACAACATTCAAGAACACATTCCAGAAGCTTAATAGGGTTTGAAACAACAAAAAACAAAAAAAGGGCAAGTTTCCCTCCAAAAGGCGCCAGAATTCAAATTTTGAAGGTGTTAATCGGTTAACGCGTATGGTTAACCGATTAACCAATGAAAAATCACCCCAGATTCAAAAATTCAAATGGGTTAATCGATTAACCTATATGGTTAACCGATTAACCAATGTGATTTTTGCCTCTGTACGTGATTTTTCAATGCAGAGCCATTTGGGGTCCAATTTTGGTCATTTGAAAATTCATTTTTACACTTGGGAAGGATCTAGAACCATTTTGAAATTTGGATTAGTTTTCAAATTAATTCAATTCCCTCCCAAATCCCACTCCTAGTTCCATTCCAAATTTTCCAATCCACTCTCCAAACCTTGCTTTGGATCCAAGCCAAAAGAGTACTTAAGTGATTCACTCTAAACCACACTCATCTAACTCTCATAATTCCCATTTCAAATTCAGAATTACTCTCAATTCTCTCTCAATTTTCTCTCAATTTCATCACTTTCAAAACCCTCACCAAAGCTCTTCATCCATTGAATTAATTGATTCTTCATTGGAATCCATTAATTCTTGAGCTTAAACCTTCATCTATCATCTCTATTGGATCAGTTTCTTCATTTAATTTTCGTGCAAATTCAGATCTGAAATTTGAAGTGAAGCTGGAAGTGATTATTAGAAGTAATTTAGCTTAATCTTGAAGGATCTCCATCTCTACTACAAAGATTAGCTTGGATCTTGAAGTATTTTGGGTTTCTTGCTTCGATCTATTCATTTCCAGCAAATCAATATCAACCGAAGCAAATCTCCGCTTCGTAGGTTGGAAATTCTCGATCCGATTCTGTTTTTAGCTTAATTGCATGTTCATCATGATGATTTTCATTTTTGATTGATTTGTTGCATTTTGATTCATATGATCTGTGTTGATGCTATTGGGATCTGTATACATGCTGTTGGAATCATGGTTTTCTGATTTAATTTTGTGCATGGCTTATTATGTGATCATTGGCATGTTTGGAGAAGTGATAAGCTGTTGAAAAGTGATTCTGCTTTGCTGTTTTCTGCTGTCAGCACAATGTTAATCGGTTAACGCATATGGTTAACCGATTAACCAGTTCAAATTTTCAGATTTTTCAAAGTTTTCACAGTGTTAATCGGTTAACGCATGTATGGTTAACCGATTAACCAGTTCAAAATTTCAAATTTTTCAAACGTTAACAGTGTGTTAACCGATTAACCCTAGGGGTTAACCGATTAACACTGTGCTGGCAAGCTTGTTTTTCTATTTTGTTTGATTGATCATGATTTTGTCGATACTAGTGTTCATTTTCCACTTGGATGCATACTTATGGATGTGGTACAAAGTGATGACTCTTTGCATGTTCGTTTGTTTCTATCTCTGGCTTTCCTTTCCATGTTTGCATCATTCTCGCATCGCTGTTGAGGTTGAGACGAGCTTGTGGCGGCTGCTGCCCCACACACTTCTTCCTCCCTCTCATCATTCTAAGTATGCATTTATGTATTCATATGTTTCATTCTATTTGTGTTTTCTCCTTTTGGTCTTTCCTTGCCATGTTCCCCTTAGGACATAACCTTCCTTGCTTAAGGATGGTTATAGACATTAGGGTTCGAACTATGCATGCTAACATTAGGTAGTCCCCTTTTGCATCCCAACTCTAAGTCCACTATGCATGATAACTTTAGGGTTTTGAGTTAGTCCCCTTTAGAGTCCTTTCTCTCTTCCTCATCTTCATTCAATTCTAACATACTTAATAAAGATAATGGATGTTGTGCCATGAGCCTTGTACTTGGGAAATGGTGATTGAGTGGCTACCTCTCAATTGCCTAGAGTGTTTAGTATACGTCCTTAGGACGATATGTGACGCATTCGCTCCTAGGTTTTAGACTTTAGTACAACATACATTATAAACACTCAATAATCAAAACACTTCTTCTCTAAAAAACACAAAAAGAAATCATTGAACTTCTTTTGTCCTTTGGGACTCTTAATAATGGAAAATCTTTTCAGATAAAAAGAGTGTTGTTAACTCTTAGTTCTACCGCAAATGGTAATGCCTAAGTCTCCAATGGTCGAGCTGCATACACCAACTGCTAGAACTGCTTGTTAACCCTACTCGGGCCTAAAAACTTTTGAACCAATCGGTGATCTTTTTAGCCCGAACTACGTTTGCTCTGATCTTTCATACCAAATGAAAGTACGTAGGCACAAGACGCGATGTCTTGGCGAGCAACCTTCCTACCTTTCACCCGTAGTTGGCCGAACTACGTTGACTCTGACTTTCCCATTGCACGAGGGAATACGTAGGCACAAAGCGGTGATGCTCTGCCGAGTCCTTTCTTTTTCTTTTGTCCCTTGACCTTTAGCGTAGATAGTTTCAACACACCTTTTTAGATAGACAACTATGCATGGATCCCGTCGAGTACGACGGACGTGAGGGGTGCTAATACCTTCCCCTTGCGTAACCGACTCCGGAATCCAGGACTTGGTTGTGATGACCTTGTCTTTCCCTTTTTCGTTAGGTTTTTCCGATCGTTTCCTTTCCCTCTCTTTGGGATAAATAACGAAAGGTGGAGACTCTTATGTTTTTCGCCGGGTGTTTTTCACAGTTGCGACAATTATTTACCGTCCTTTATTTATCGCACTTTATTTACCATGTCTATTTACGTTTCCATGTCTGGCTAAATCTTAGAGGTTAGGATGTGAGGATCATAGTTAAAAGTGGTATTCCATATAGCTGTCGATAGATTCACTTAGGGGTTATTCTGCACTTAAAATCTGTTGGGTAAGATCGAAAGTCCTCCAACCTTTAGATAAATTTGGTTAGTCTTAACTGTTCAAAGGAAGCGAAAGCGCTTAGTCCAAATTAGCAGGAATCTTTAATGCTTTAGAAAAACGATTTTAAAACTATTTTCGGACGTGTTTATGGATTTAAAGTCCGGATCGCAAGAACCTCTTTTTGTTAGAAATTCCAGGTCAAAATACTTTTCAACTAAGTCAAGAAATTATATTTCTTAAAAATAGGTTTAATCACTCTAACACAATGCGCGTCTTTTTATAAGTGACAATAAGAGGGATTGATTAGGGGATAAACTTTGTTTTGAATACGTGAAAGCGACAGTTCCCGTTAAATTAGTTATTTTCATGAGTAGAAAACATTACCCCTTAAGAAGTCTATTTGTACGCATTTGGAATACTGCCTAGCTATGTGAATTACATCCAAGCCTGCTATTTTATTATTGAATTTATTCTCGCACTTTAATTTTATTTTGCTAACCCAACTCCAAATTGACTTACCTTAGATAAACACTGTAACAACAGTAATCGATAGATTGACGTTTAGTCTCTGTAGGATTGATAATCTTTTATATTACTCTGACATTATTCCTGCACTTGCCAATCACAACATCAAGGTGACTGCTCCTGCTTCATGGAGTAAAGTCTGAGACACATGGATTTTGTCAGTGTAAATCTAACATTTGTGACACTTCCTCATGTATTTGTAGCAATCGGATTCCATTGTCAGCCAATAATATCCCGCTCTTAGGATTTTCCTTGACATTGTATATCCATTGGCATTAGTGCTAAAGGATCCTTCATGAATCTCTTTCATTAGCATGTTTGCTTCGTGTCTATCCACTCATTTGAGCAAAACTATGTCGAAGTTTCTTTTGTAGAGTACATCATTGTTAAAAAAGAAGTTACCAGCCAATCTTCTGAGAGTCTTCCTATCTTTTCTTGATGCCTTAGGCGGGTATTCTTGTCTTTGAAGGAAAAGCTTGATGCCGTGATACCAAGGCTTGTCGTTGATGACTACTTAAACTACAAAAATGTAAACGAGTCTGTCAAGGTGCATTATGTCAATCTTGGGTACGTCATTCCATTGATTCACAATAATCATCGATGTGCATGTCACTGTCATGAGAAATATGAACCTTGAGATGTAATTTAGGCGTCCCAAGAATCCTCTTACTTGTTCTCGGGTCTAGGTGAAAATTTCTTGAATGGCCTTGACTTTGTCAGAATCAACTTCAATTCCTTTCTGGATGACGATGAATCCCAAAAGCTTTCCTGAGCGAACACCAAATGTACATTTGTTGGGATTCAAGCGAAGTTTTTATTTTCTCAGACGCTTGAAGAGTTTTGACAAGTGTTCCACATGTTCTTCTTCTCTTTTAGACTTAGCAATCTTGTCGTCCACCTACACTTCAATTTCTTTATGTATCATGTCATGAAAAAAAGTTGTCATTTCCCTTTGATAAGTTGTGCCTGTATTCTTTAATCCAAACGACATTACTTGGTAGCAAAAATTTCCCCAGGGCGTAATGAATGAAGTTTTCTCCATATCTTCTGGTGCTATCTTGATTTGATTATAGCCTGAAAATCCATCCATGAAGGAAAAGACTTTGAACATTGCAGTGCTATCAATCAACATATCAATGTGTGGTAAGGGAAAGTCATCTTTCGGACTTGCTTTATTTAGATCCATGTAGTCTACAAACATTCTGACTTTTCCATCCTTCTTGAGAACTGGCACTATGCTAGCTAGCCACTGAGGATATTCTAACGTGGCAGGAAAGCCTGCATCGATCTAGTTTTGGACTTCTTCTTTGATCTTGATGGCCATATCTGGATGAGTCCTTCTCAAATTTTGTTTGAATGGCAGACATTCTGGCTTTAATGGCAAATGATGTTCCGCAATGTTAGTATCCAACCCTGGCATATCATGGTAGGACCAAGTAAACACATCTAGAAATTCTTTGAGAAGTTGTACCAGACTCTTCCTGACAGCTACACTGAGCAGGTATCCAATCTTAAGTTCTTTTATTTCTTCTTCTGAACCCAAATTAACTGTTTCTAATGGCTCTTTGTGGGGTTGAATGGACTTTTCCTCCTGTTTAAGTAATCGGGAGATCTCATCTGAAATTTTTTCGTCCTTTTCTTCTTCGGCTTTGAATATCGAGAACTCAAAGTTGGGAGAAGGCATTGGATCATATATTTCAACGGGGTTCTTACCAACTAATCTACATAATGTGATTGATGATTCCCTTTTTAGAGAAGATAGAAAAAATTCAAAAAATGGTGTGCAGTGTATTTTTGAAAACGTTTGTTATTTTTGTTTTATTTTAGGATTACCATTTCCTGAAAAAGCAAAAAGCAAAACCAACAATAAATGTGGAAATTCATAATGACATCTTTATTTATGATTTGTTAATTCTTGAAACACAAGCCCTAAAAAACAAAATTCATCTACCTTGGGCAAGGCAGAGAGGAAATATTTATAGGATACCATGCCCTATAAAACATCCTTTCACCCGGGCAAGGTGAGAGGTCAAAATAAAGACGAGGCATTTACTTTGAGATGTGAAAAACATTCGGGACATCAACAGCTATCCAATTATGATGAAATCCTCTGTGAATTAAAAAGTCTGGCACTTTCCTTCCGGGATTGTCTTCGGTAATGACACTGACTTCTGGCGGAGTCGGATTACTAGAGTCTTCTTCCCATGCAGAGTTATTACCAGAGAAATTTTATGTTGTCATTTCACATGTATTTTCTTGATCGGGAGGATCTCCCCATCCAGTTGGTTGGATGTCTCCAAACATGATACGAGAGCTTCCAGGAGCAGTATATTTTACTAGATAATCAAACTTTCCGCTGTGTTATCCCAAGGTATCCCAAGTTTCTTAGGGGTTTTCTTCCTCGATGACATTAACTTCAGGTAGTGGAACGTTGATAAATTCTTGTCCAGCAATTCTTGCGAATTTATTGAGACGATGATTGACACATTCAGGATTTTTTGAGTAAGGCCTCCGTGCTTCTGAAGGAACAAATGGATCTTTTACAGGGTTATCTGGAAATTATGCATTCTCAAACTGACTTTGATATCCTAGATCTTCCATGTAAGGCTCCCAAATAGGTAAATCATCCATGGGATCATCAGAGCTATAGTCAAAGCTAACTTTCATCAGAGTATCAATTTCTAATGAATTTGGGGGAGTGCGACATCCTTCAGTATCGTTATCTCCATAAATCATCTCGACATTTAATTTTGGAGCATATCTGAAGTTTTGTTGTGGATAGAAAAATGGCATGTACGCCTCCTCTTGTGATATGTATCCTTCATCATTGAGGCATGATTTATATTCTTTGCCGAGGTCGGAAGAATTATCTTTAAGGTCATTTTCCTCGATGGTGTGGACCTCTTGGGAAGTAGGATGGAGGAAACCTCCGCTGTGGAAGAACTCTTTAATAGGGTGAAGGCTTCGTCCTTCTTTGTGGTCTTGGTACATGCTGGTGTAAAATCGAGACATTTTCTTGTTCTGTTATCGGTAGGAATCACAACTTATTCCCATCCTTTAGTGGTACCATTTTCCACTATTCAAATACCATCTTGATACGAGGAAATAGATGTTCCTTTTTCTCGATTGCTTTCGTTACTCATAGAAAGTGCCTGGAATTGGGTTCCAATAACTTCTTCTAGTTCCACATAGAAGAATGATGATAGATTGCTCATGATTAAAGCTCGTTCTCCACACACTATGACCAACTTGTTGTTCTTTACAAACTTCAGCTTATGATGAAGTGCTGAGATGATTGCTTCTGCTTCATGGATCCAAGGCTATCCCAAATAACAATTGTATGCTGCTCAGATATCCATTACTTGGAAGGTGAGTTGGAAAGTGCGGGGGCCAATGGTTATTGGAAGGTCTACTTCGCTAATAACTGTCTTTTTGGATCTGTCAAAAGCTTTGACTATGATCTCATTACCTCTCATTGGAGTGCCTTTGACTACTTCTCCCTTTTTGAGGTTACTTTGATCATTTCCTTCCCCCGTCGGGATAAATAATGTTCGGTGGCAACTCTTTCTTTCCGCCAGTTGTTTTTACGTAGCAACAGCTGGCGACTCTACTGGGCATACTAATTCCCTATGTGAGTCAATTCTATTGCTTGTATGTTTCTGTTTCATTCAGTGTTTATCTTTATGATTTTATTTGAATTTTTTTTGTATATTATTGCATTAATTTGCCTTTTATTGCATCTGTTTATCATTGTTATACTGTTTTGGCTGGCTGCTGCGCTGTTGGGTGGGATGGTTCAATGAGAGATAAGCCCACTACCCAGGCTTGAGTACATACATAGGATTAGAGTGGATTGTCGTGTGGCTTACATAGCAGCTTGTTACATTTAGTTGACACGAGACTCACATTCAGATGAGGTTTTCTTGGGAGATATTATATCCTGCGTGTCTTATGCATATGACAGGGTGTTCCTATAGAAAGCTTATGACTCTGGAGACCATTCATGGAAAGTCAGTGGAAGCCTCCTTGAGGGTTGATAATGCCAAACCAAAAATGGTAAACATATTATAATTTCTCGACTTGAGATCCCGTGAGACTGAGGACCTGTTAGGATGCCTTGTCCAAGACTAGAACCAGCGTGCGAGAGGGGATGAGTTTTGTAGGAAACCTTGAATTTCAACCTACTCGGTTTTCTGGTTTTCTTATCAGTATGGACTTATGAACCTGGTATTCTAGTATTCTTGTCTGAGCAGACCTTTAAACTTATACCGTCAGCAGCACAACAATTATTCAGAACTAGTGGCAATCTTGATCCTGTGTATTTGCATTTGCATAACATCATATACGCATCCTAACATTCATGTTTGTTTATTTCCAAGGTTTTGTATCTTATCCTTGATTCTAGTTGTTGAAGATCTTCAGAGATGGACACTGGCCGGAAGAAAAATGTTGCCTACAAGTTCCCAACTCCAATTCTGAGTTCGCTTTAAGGTTTGGTTGCTTTAGCAGATCCAAGTGTCTTGGAAGATTTCGAGAAAGACTATGGGACGATATTGACTTCTATCCATACCATCAGTAATTATGAACATGATGCCATCCATACTCTTCTGTAATTCTATTACCCTCCATTGTGGCGCTTCATTTTTCTAGATTATCAATTGGTGCCAATGTTGAAAGAGTATGCTTTTATTCTGGGAGTTCCTATCAAGGATAAAGCACTTTTATATTGTTTCGAGGAGACTCCTAAGCTTGGTGATATTGCTATTGCTCTTTATTTGAGCAAGTCAAAATTGGTGGGTAATATGATTAGTAAAGAAGGTTTTCAAAGATTCCGTCTGAGTTACCTGGTGGGTGAAGCCCATAAGTTTGTTGAAGCGGACAGTTGGGCTATTTTCAATGCTATTATGGCTTTATGTGTCTATGGGATTGTCTTATTCCCTAACGCGACTGACTTCATTAATATGAATGTTATTCGTATCTTCATCATGAAGAACCATGTGCCTACCCTTTTGGGTGATCTCTATTACTCAGTGCATTTCAAGAATGATAAAAGGAGATGGGGGCTTGTTTCTTATTATGCACCACTCTTCTGTAAGTGGTTTATGAATCATCTCTCTTGCTTTGGAGCTTTTGTAGAAACTAAGGATTCCTCGAAGTGGTCTAAGAGATTGACAGGTCTAATTGTGAAGGATATTTTCTGGTGTAATCTAAGTTTACTTGGTAAGGAGATTATCTACAGTTGCGGAGATTTCCCGAATGTACCTCTGGTAAGGAGGAAATGGGGCATTAGTTATAACCATTCCCTTGCTATTAGAAAATTTGGGTATGCTTTGAGAGAGCCACCGAAGAACCAAGACACTCAGGAATCTTTGTTATTCTATGAGGCAGGTAATCATGAGCTACTGAAGAGAGTTGTGGGTGCCTAGGGAAGATTCATAAAAAGGGAAATACTTCCTTAGGCAAGGGTGACTGCAAAGCTTATCCTCCTTACTTTGAGTGGATCCAGAAGAGAGTTGAAGAGGTGATTTTTCCTTTCTTTGTGGAGGCTCTTTTGTACCTGTTGGTTATTGAGCAGCCTATATCTGTGAGTGTTAAGAGGTACAATAAGTTGTGGGCGAAGAAAGAGGAGCTTCGCAAAGAAAACGAAGAGCTGAAATGTGAAGTCCGCTGGATGAGTCATGCTAAAGATGAATCAACATGTATAGCCAAGATGAAGACGAATCTACTAGCTGAGAAGCTGAGAAAGAGCAGGAGTTGGAGACAAAAATCAAGAGCAGAGAACAAATTGGCAAAGATTTGAAGAGTGCCAATAGCCTCCTCCAATAGAAGAAGGAGCTAAACATAACCTATCTTGATATTTCCAAGTTCAATAGTCAATGGAATGCCACTGTAACTTCTTACAAGAAGAGGGAAGATAAGCTCACAGTCCAAGTTGAAGAGTTGAAGCAACAGCTTGAAGATAGGGAAAAGAAGGCCAGAGAAGAACTTTTCCATAGAATCAGAAGTGACAAGCAACTCAAGGAAAAGCAACTACGATTGAAGGAAACCTTATCATTCGTGGAGGGGCTTAAAGTTCAAGCGGTGGTGAAGAAACCCAAAATTGAATATGTCTTTGGAGAGGATGCTTGGGAACTACACTGTCGTTATTTGGAGGGGATCATGCACAGGCGAGATGTTCTGATTCAAGAACTGATCCATAGGCCAAAGCATTCTGACACTAAGAAGCTGTTCAAAGAGGTTCAAGCCTGGATTAGACAACACAGTGGATGGGGTGGATTGTCTCAAGTGGATATTGAAGATACACCTTAATTTCTTTTTCTGTATTTGATCACCATCAGACCTGTTGATTGGGATTAATGGCTTTGTATTTGATTATATCGCTTCTGTATAAGCTTATTATATCAACTCTTTATTGACTCTTTTTCAACTAATATATGAGTGGTTTTGCAAGTGTTCTATCTATCTCTCGTGTTTATTGCTTTTAAAACTTGAATCAAGGTGTAGACCACCCTGTGAATAATCAAACATGGAATTTGGATTGCATTTTCATAATCATGTGCATAACAGGTGTTCTTGGCCGGCTTTCTTATCTTCATCTGGTTTTCTTAGCAGGATTGAGGAATCGGGTATTCATTGTTACTCAACTAGAAGAAATCAGAAAAGAGTCATGGACCAAGTACAAGCTGAACTACTAGAGGTTCGGAACCGTATGGCACAATTTATGGTGTTAATGCAAACCGTAGCGCAAGTCCAAGAGCAGTTAAGGGTACTGGTTCAACCCCTTATTAATCCTGGAGATGGTGATATAGGTGGGGCTAATCCTCCTTGCAGAGGTGGTGTTGGTGGTGCTAATCCTTTTGGAGGAGGAGATGGCATTGGTGGTGTTACTCCTGGCAGAGGTGTTGTTGGTGGTAAAGTTCATCTGGAAGTTGACCGACAGGAAGACGCATTCACTATGCTTGACTTGGAAGATAATCTCTCGACAGAAGCTGAGAAGAAATTTAAAATGATAGAAGAGAGGATGAGGGCCTATGAAAATCAGAACACTTTAGGGATAGATATGGATGAGCTAGGCTTAGTGCCTAGTGTCAAGATCCCAACGAAGTTTAAAGTCCCTGAATTTGACAAATACATAAGGAGAACCTGTCCGAAGACCTATATCAGATCCTATTACAGAAAAATGTTTGACTATTCTGAAGACGAGAAACTACTTATGCATTTCTCCAAGACATCCTAGCTGGGGTGTCCCTGGAATGGTACATGGGGCTAGAGAGAACTTATATCAGGAGTTGGAAAGACTTGGCTGAGGCCTTTGTTAAGCACTATCAGTATAACAATGACATGGCTCCTAACCGGACCCAATTGTATGGACTCACTCAAAAATCCAATGAAAGCTTTAAAGAATACGCCTAGAGGTGGCGTGAACTTGTTGCTAGGGTTCAGCCTCCGATGATGGAGAGGGAGCTTATGGACATGTTCATGGGCATGCTACAAGGGTCATACTATGAGAGATTGGTAGGGTGTACGTTGGCAAAAATTTTAGATGTTATAATCGCCAGTGAAATAGTGAAGTGTAGGATTAAGGCTGGTAAAATTCAGACAGGTGCTAGCTCCTCATCTGAAAGAGGGAAGAATCCTTTTAGTGGAGCCCCGAAGAAAAGAGAAGGGGAGACTAATGTTTTTTCTTCATACAAAGGCAGTGGAAGAATGAATCAGAATCCTCCTCATCAAATAGTTGATGTGAATATTCCTGTTGTTGTACAACTAACTCCTCAGTAGCGCCAACCGTATATGCCTCAACAGACAAATCAACAAAGACCAAGAAGAGATAAAAGGTATTTGATCCTCCCCCATTCCTTATTCACAATTATTGCAACACTTGCTTCAGTTGTGTCTTGTTGAACTTCAAACTATAGCTCCACCGGCTGGCAAGCTTCCGCCAGGGTATGATACTAATGCGCACTGCGATTTCCATTATGGTGCATTAGGGCACCAAATTGGTAATTGTAAAGCATTCAAGAATAAAGTACAAGACTTGATTGATTCTAAAGAAATTGAGTTCACTTCCGCTAATGGTCCTAACGTAATTCAAAATCCTATGCCACAACATGGGGTGCAAGTGTACATGCTATTGAAGAGGTTAGTGGGCTGAATTTGGTGATCGATGTTAATATGTTGAAAACACTGTTTCTATTTGTAAAGGAACGTCTGATTAAAGGAGGTGTGTTTCTTGGTTGTTCTGAAGATTGTCAAGGATGTATAGCTCAGCCCGAGGGCTGTGTTTTGTTGAAATAGGGTATTTAAAGGTTGATTGACGATGGTCGACTTCAATTTGATAGAACTTCCGTTGATAATGTTGATGATAATGAAGATGTTGCTACAATTTCCAATCCATATACTACTATTCGTATTTTAGCGCTGGCAAGGCCAGCTCCGGTTATTATCACAAGACCTGGACCAGTGCCTTATGAAAGTACCAAATAGTTCCATGGAATTATGGGGCGTAGGTGCTTTATAATTGCCAAAAACAAGAGATTGAGACTATGTCGGATGTTGAGACTGATATTGATAATGTCGTTTGTAGTGGAAGAATCACCCGCAGTAGTCGGGTTTTCTTTCCACAGATTTTTACTGATGTTAACAATGATGTTGTTGCCAAGAATAAAGGAAACAAGGTTGTTGCTAATGATGTCGAGCAGAATCAGACACCTGAAACTGCTTTTTCTAAAGATGTGGAAGAACTTATGAGGATAATCAAGAAGAGTGATTATGAAGTGGTGGACCAATTAAATCAGACTTTGTCAAAGATTTCAATTCTATCTTTATTACTCTGTTCTAAGGCGTATCGTAATGCTTTATTGATAATCTTTAATTCAACTTATGTACCTCACGAAACTTCTGTCAACCAATGGGAAGGTGTTGTAGCAAATGTTAATGACAGTAACAGGTTAGGGTTCACTGATTTTGATCTGACTCCAGACGGAAGGAATCACAACAAAGCATTACACGTTTCTATGGAATGTAAAGGCGTTGTGTTATCTCATGTTTTAGTGGACACTAGATCTTCGTTGAACGTATTACCTAAGAATGCATTGATGAAACTGGATATACAGGGAGTAATCCTTTGGCCTAGTGATTTGGTTGTCAAAGCTTTCGACGATTTGAAGCGTCTGTCTTTGGAAAACTGGTATTGCCTATTAAGGTGGGCCCTGATATCTTTAAGACTATATTCTTTACCATGGATATCCAACCTGCCTACAGTTGTTTACTGAGACGTCCATGGGTACATGCTGCTGGAGTTGTGTCATCCACCTTTCATTAAAAGGTTAAATTTGTGGTTGGTGGGAAGGTCGTCATTGTCTGTAGTGAAGAGGATATCTTTGTCAGCCACTTGTCTTCTTTCAAATATGTTAAGGTGGAGTGAGAAATCCATGAAACCTTATTTTAGGCATTTGAAGCAGTAAATATTCAGAATGAGCCCCCTGTGGGAGATAAAATGCCTGAGTCTTCTATGGCCTCATTGAAAGAAGCTCGTGTAGTGGTGGAAGCTGGTAGTTCCAAAGGATAGGGTCAGGTCCTCGATGTGCCAGTAAAGGTGGATAGGTTTAGTTTAGGATATAAGCCTTCTCAAGAGCCAGCAAGGATTCAGAGTCGTTAGGGTCCTATCAGATTCTCAAGTGCTGGAATTATTTATGATCACGTCAACACTGCAGATTGAGATGATGCTGACAGTGATTGTGACTTTGATAGCTAGATTCACCCCTGTGTTCCAGGGAAAGCACTCAAAAATTGGTCTTCTGAGGATATTGTCCAAGTCACCCTCCTTGAAGAGTAATTTTCTTGTGTTTTTACATATGTTAGATCCTACGTCCTGCCCAAGATGTAGTGATCCGTTTGTGGAGCTTCATGTTTTTGTTTACAATGATTATCATGAATAAAGGACGTTTTTTACATTCAAATATTTTTCTCTCTATCTTTCATTTTTGCTTTTACATTTTAAAATGGCAATGTGTTTTTGTTTGTTTTTCTCATTCTAAATAACACATAAAACATCAATCATGCAGATCAATCATTCTTGATTCCGTCAATAATGATTCTTCTATGGCTTAGTATGATTTTGACAATCCGATCTACCAAGCTGAAGAGGAGGTTGAAGAAGATTGTGAACTTCCAGAAGAATTGGCCAGACTATTAAGACAGGAGGAAAGGGTCATTCAACTGCATCAGGAAGATTTTGAGATTGTTAATCTGGGAACTGAGGACGCAAAGATAGAAATTAGAACCGAAGCTTCCTTAGAAGAGGGTGTCAAAAGAAATCTGATCGAAATACTGCATGAATATGTTGACATCTTCACTTGGTCTTAGCAGGATATGCCTAGACTTGATACAAATATTGTTATGCACCATTTTCCTCTCAAAGAGGATTGTCCTTTGGTCAAGAAGAAGTTTAGAAGAACGAGACCAGATATGGATGTTAAGATCAAAGAAGAGGTTCGGAAACAATTGGATGTCAGATTTCTTGTTGTCACTAGTTATCCTACATGGGTTGCCAACATCGTGTTTGTGCCTAAGAAGTATGGCAAGGTCATGATGTATGTTGATTACAGAGATTTAAATAGAGCAAGCCCGAAAGACGATTTCTCCCTTCCTCACATTGATGTGTTAGTTGACAATACTGCCCAATATTCAGCGTTTTCCTTCGTGGATGGCTTCTTTGGGTATAACCAAATCAAGATGGCCCCAGAAGACATGGAGAAAACAACTTTCATAACACCGTAGGGAACATTCTATTACAAAGTGATGTCCTTTGGATTGAAAAATGCTAGGGCAACTTATCAGCGGGCGATGGTGACTCTCTTTCATGATATGATTCACAAAGAGATCGAGGTCTATGTTGATGACATAATTGTGAAGTCCCAAATGGAGGAGGAACATCTGGTTAATTTGAAGAAGCTATTTGAAAGTTTGAGAAAGTTCAAGTTAAGGTTGAATCTGAACAAGTGCACCTTCGGGGTGAGGTATGGTAAACTACTGGGTTTTATCGTCAATCAGTGAGGTATCGAGGTTGATTCGGCTAAAATAAGAGCAATACAAGAAATGCCTGAGCCGAAAACAGAAAAAGAGGTTCGTAGTTTCTTGGGGAGGTTGAACTACATAGCTAGATCCATATCTCATCTTACAGCCACGTGTGAACCAATATTCAAGTTGTTAAGAAAAGATCAAGCAGTTAGGTTGAACAAAAAATGATAAAGAGGTTCTGAAAGAATAAAAGAATATTTGCAGGAACCTCCGATCCTCATGCCTCCAATAGCAGGAAACCCGCTGATAATGTATCTGACGGTTCTTGAGAATTCAATGGGGTGTATTCTCGGTCAACATGATGATAAAGGTAGGAAAAAGCATGTTGTATACTACATGAGTAAGAAGTTTACTAACTGCGAGTCGAGATACTCAATGTTAGAAAAGATATGTTGTGCATTGGCATGGACAACCAAGCGCCTAAGGAAATACATGTTAAATTATACAACCTTGTTGATATCAAAGATGGATCCGGTCAAGTATATGTTTGAGAAGCAAGCTCTTACTGGAAGGATTGCCCGTTGGCAAATGGTTTTGACAGAGTACGATATACAATATGTTTCCCCGAAAACCATCAAGGGAAGTGATCTGTCAGACTATCTTGCTCAATAATCGATTGAGGATTATCAACCAATGAAGTTTGAATTTCCTGACGAGGATATTATATACTTGAAAGCCAAAGATTGTGATGAAGCGTTTCTAGATGAAGGATCTAAAATTGGATCCCAGTGGGGCTTAATTTTTGATGGGGCTATTAATGCTTGTGGCAATGGAATCGGGGTAATTATCACCACTCTCAAGGGTTCTCATATCCCTTTCACAACAATATTGACATTTGATTGCACCAACAATGAAGCAGAATGTGAAGCTTGTATCATGGGGTTGGAAGAGGCCATTGATTTGAGGATCAAGAATCTTGATGTGTATGGTGACTCTCGTTTGTAATCAGTAAGATAAAAGGTGAATGGGAGACTCGTTAGGCCAAATTGGTACCTTACAAGAATTACGCCAGAAGATTTTTTCCTTTCTTTGACAGGGTTGAGTTTCATCATGTTCCCCGAATTGAGAATCAGATGGCAAATGCGTTGGCATCTATGTATAAGGTGAACCGGTGGAACGAGGTACCTTCAATCCATATCACGCGCCTCGAAAGACCTACTCATGTCTTTGCAACAGAAGAGGTAGCTGACTATAAACCTCAGTTTCATGATATCAACTGCTTTCTTAAGAGTCAAGAATATCCATCTGGGGCATCCGACAAACATAGAAAGACTTTGAGAAGATTGGCTGACAATTTCTTTTTGAATGGGGATGATGTACTGTATAAAAGGAACTTTGACGTGGTCTTGCTACGTGTGTTGACAAAGATGAAGCAGACCGGTTAATGGAGGAATTTTATGAAGGTTCATTTGGTACCCATGCCAATGGGCATGCAATGGCCAGAAAACTATTGAAAGTTGGTTATTACTAGATGACCATGGAATCAGATTGTTTCAAATATGAAAGAAAGTGTCATAAATGCCAGATTTATGCAGACAAAGTGCATGTGCCACCGAACCCTATGAATGTGTTGTCTTCTTATTGGCCCTTTTCTATGTGGGGCATTGATATGATTGAAAAGATTAAGCTGACTGCGTCTAACGGACATCGTTTCATCCTCGTTGCCATTGACTATTTTACCAAGTGGGTAGAAGCAACTTCTTTTGCCAACATTACTCCTAAGAGAATCATTACTGATAATGGTTCAAATTTGAACAATAAGATGATGAAATAGTTATGCTAGAGTTTCAAGATCGAACATAACAATTCTTCACCATATCGTCCAAAGATGAATGGAGTTGTTGAGGCATCTAATAAGAATATTAAGAAAATTTTGCAAAAGATGGTTGTGACGTATAAAGATGGGCATGAGATGTTTCTATTTTCCTTTCACGGTTATTGTACTTCGGTGTGTACATCGATAGGGGCAACTCCTTTCTCGCTGGTATATGGTATGGAGGTGGTCCTACCATTAGAAGTTGAGATCCATTCACTACGGATTTTGATGGATGTGAAGCTTAATGAAGTTGAGTGGGTACAGACCAAACTGAACCAACTAAACCTCATTGAAGAGAAGAGAATGACAGCCATTTCTCATGGTCGGTTGTATCAGAACAGGATGAAAAAGGCATTTGATCAGAAAGTGCGTACTCGGTATTTCTAGAAAGGTGATTTAGTATTGAAAAAGATCATCCCTCCTCAGACAGATCACAGGGGCAAGTGGACTCCAAATTATGAAGGACCATACATTGTGAGAAAGGTTTTCTCTGGCGGAGCCTTGCTGCTCTCAACTATGGATGGTGAAGATTTTTTGTGCCCTATGAACGCAGACGCAGTCAAAAAATACTTCGCATAAAAGAGACCCATTGGACCACAACAGGAAAAGGTCCAGGCAAAAAAGGGCATCCCGAAGAACCACAAAACAAAAGGTTCGGGAAAAAATTAGGGATAAAAAGAAAAGAATTGAATAAACCCGCAAAGTTGAAAACTTGAAAAGGAAACTTTGGAAAAAGTAGGTATCCCAGTGGATTGAAAATCGGAAAAGGCGATCCAAGAAAAAGTTAGGGATTTCAAAGCGAGAGGTTGCGTTCTACGTTTGATTTATGAGCTCATTTCAATTGTTTAGAATTCCAATGGATAGGAATCGGTCTAATCATCCTTCTCGAAAAGCGAAAGTATTTGAGAGCGTCAAAGACATACAGGTCATAGCCGAAACATAACTTGATGGAAATATGTTTCCACATTGTCAATCTGTGTATTTTTGTTTTCTATTTGTGCAATTGCCTCTTTCTAGGAATTGCCTCTTGATGTAAATGCCTATTTACAGGTGAATTCAATCAATAAAATTTCATTTCACTCAAATAGCTTTCCTGTTGTTGTTTTCATTTTTACTGTTTTGTTTGCAAAAACGTCCAATATTTTTTATAAACATTGCTTATGAAAACGTGGAAGGTTTACACATATGAAAACGGTTGAAATTACTTTAAAGGTTGAGTGTCTTGGGCAGTAAATACAGTTGCCATGTTCTCCATGGAGACACTTTAGTTTGTTTCAGGTTGGCAGGAATTGCAGTTCAAGGGTCATCCCAAGCACGTGGCTTATTTGGCCTCTTTTATCCCTAGTAGAGTTTCTCTCCCTGCAAAGTACTGACATACCCTTTCCTCAGCAGATCAGAAGGTGCGATTTCCCCAGAAGAGAACTATGAAGTTTATGACTTTTCTCCCCATCGAGGTTCCAGAAGTTGGCTTTTCACAGCCAGGATTGGAGTTTTTGTTCTCCTGCAGAAGTTCAAGTCCCTAGGCGGGGTAGGGATGGTTTGTTTGTGCTTCTTAGGCATGTTTTCATCTCTAGCAGTGGTGTTTCCTGATCCCCAGCAGAGAAGGGTGAAAAATGTTTCTAGATGGAGTAGATGGTATCTCCAACAGAGTAATATACCTGTATCAGTAGTTCTCATTGGAATGGTATTCCCAATGATATTTCCCTAACGGATTGGCATCATTGGATTTTGTCCCCTAGCAGGTTTTATATCATTAATTATTATCCTTTCTCAGCAGAGTTGGTCATTGATTTCCTCAACATGGGGAAACCAGTAATGGTTGATTTCCTCAACAGGTGGAAACCAGTAGTGGTTAATTTCCTCAATAGGTGTAAACCAGCAGTGGTTAGTATCCTCAGCAAGTTAAAGAGTCCAATCGTCATTGGCGCATCTCTTCATCAGAATCCCGATGATTCTTTTCCAACAGTAATCTGTTATATCTATTTTCCCGTAGAATGGATGTTTAGTGGTTGTCTTCATCAGAATTTATGACTTTGAAGGCATTTCAGTTTTTCTTCCCCCAGCAGAGTTGGTTTTGGCTTTTCAACGCTTCCCACTGTAGAGCTTCCTTTTGCATATCATAAGCATTGTTGCATTACATCCTCAAACCGCATAGCATTTCCATTTGATATGGAGCATTACGCCATAGAAAATTCAAACATGCATACGGAGCATAAGCCATTGTTGGCACCATTCCTTCCCATTTTGTGGCCCAAGGGTAGAGTAATGTTTCATTGCCAGAGAGGGAGTGTTACTTTACCCTCCAAATAATAGATTTGCCAATCTTATCCTTATTTCCTTCTAGAGGAATCATATCACTTTTCCCCTGTAGAGTTGTCTGTTCAAGATTTTCTTTCCCCAGCGGAGTTGTCTTCTCTTTGCTTTGGGTCGTAGCTCCGTTGATTTTACTTCCTTTCACCCATTGTTCGGGTGTTAGATCCATTGATCTTAGTTCTCGAAGTTGTAGATCAGTTGATCTTACCTCTTTATTTTGTTGTAAGTTCACCTTTTGTTCGGCGTTCTTTCCAAAACCTAGTTCTCGACTAGTACCTTGATTTCCGACCTATCCTTTCTAGTTCCCAACTAGTACCTTGGTTTCCGACCAACCGTTTTCGGTTCTCGACCGTCCTTTGTTGTATGTACGCCTTTGTTCGGCGTTCTTTACAAAAAATAGTTCCTAACTAGTACCTTGGTTCCTGACCAACACTTTTAGGTTCCCGACCTATCCTTTCTAGTTCTCGACTAGAACCTTGGTCCCAACCAACCCTTTTTCGGTTCTTGACCGTCTTTTATTGTAAGTCCGCCTTTGTTCGGTGTTCTTTCTAAAAATCTAGTTCCCGACTAGTACCTTGGTTCCCGACCAACCCTTTTCGGTTCCCGACCGTCCTCTTGTTGCGAGTTCGCCTTTGACCAGTGTTCCTGGTTCCCGACCAACCCCTTTTGGTTCCTGACCAACCTTTTTTTGTAATTCCAGTTCTAGACTGGTATCTAATTTTCATGTTCTCTCCCCACAGATTGCTAATTTTAGTGTTTGGTATTTAATCCCCTTCTACCGTGAATGTCTGAACATCGTTACCTTTCATACCTTCAGGTCCAAGTTGATTGAATAGGGGTAGTTGTTGCACCCTAAAATTTTGCCTCCTTTTTGTTAACCTTAATTGGCTTATGCTTGATTCATTTGCATAATCAACCATGTATTGCATTGAGTGTTTTAGACATGGATGACATTTTTTTATGGCTCGAGACTTCTTTTTATTTCAACCTTTTAAGCAGCGAGCATTAGAGGCTCCAACATTTATTTTGCTAAGTGATTTGGTATCAAACCATATTTGTCTAGCAGGGTATCTTGAGTACAAGAGGGAATTCACAGCTTATTTCAGGCATTATTCAGGTGCAATATCAAACAAAAAGCTTCAGAGGCAGAGCCATGCTCAGAACAAGTGGCAAAGGTTGATTTTCCAAGTTTCCCCCCTTTTAGCACTAAAATTAAAAAAATTTAATGTGTTAATCGATTAACCAAATTGTAGACAAAAATGCTTAATCGAATACCATGTGGGATTTTTGCCCAGATTTTCAGTTTTGCAGCACTGTAGCAGTTTGGATCATTCTCACTTTGATTTTCATCAGTCGAAGGATCTAGAATGCTTCCAAATTTTGGTTCATTTCTAAATTAATTTCGTTTTCCCTCCATAATTCAAATAATTTATACTCCTAATTCCAACCCTCATTCAAACCAAAACTCCAAACCTCACTTTCATTCCATACCTAGAGCTTATTTAAACCAATTTGCTCCAAACCACATACAACTTCACTCATTTTTCTAATTTCTCTACACTTCACACTCAAATTCTCTCAATTATCTCTCACTTTTTCACTTTTCATTTTCATCTTTAACCTTCACCAAAACTCTTCCATTATAATTTTAAAATTCTTTATTGGATTTTGTTAATTCTATAGCTAAACCATCATCATTTCCTTTCATCAACATAAATTCTGCAGTAGAAGTTAATTTGGATCTAGATCTGAAGTTTGAAAGCAGTTTCTTGAAGAAACATTGAAGCAAGTTTATCTCATTGCATTGTTCTTCAAGTTTCTTGCTAGGAATTCATTGGATCTTGGATTTTCTTTGCTTGATCTGTGAAATTCTGTTTGCAACACTTACCAAAGCAAATCTCTGCTTTGTAGGTTAGTGATTCTTAGATCCAAACCCATTTTAGCTTATTTTGTAATTTTCACAATGTAGATCCATTGGCTTTTGATGTGAATTGATCCATTGATTAATTTAATTGTTGATATTGATGTTTGATGGATTCAATTGGTGTTTAGTTATTGCTATTTGATGTAACTCTCGTGTACAATTGCATGCCCTAACATGTGGATGATTGGAGAAATGATTTGTTGCTGAATGTGCTTTTGAAATGCTAATTGTTTGTTGTTGGTATAGTGTTAATCATTTAACTTGTTTAAAGGCAAAACTGGTTAATCCAGTAACAATATTTTTTGTGTATTTTAGATGTTTTGAAGGTGTTAACCGATTAACCAACTTAAAGTAAAAACTCGTTAATCGATTAACACTAATGTAGAATGTGATTTATGTGCTTTTTCAAGCTTGTTTTGATTCCTTTCCATGATTAAACTTCATTGATTGATATGATACATATTTGTCGATATCTCTTGAACTATTTCACTTCACTTTGCAGTATGAATGTGATACTTCGACACGCGATACATTGATTTTCATGATGCATGTTCTTGACTAATTGCTTTGCATTTTTTATGCATGCTTCGTGTTGCTCGTTCACTTGTATGTTCATGCTTGTTTGCTTTGGGTGCTCACTTTTGCTTGATGCATGATTCATGTTCATGTTTGCTTTCAATTCCGCGAACACGTGTATATTTGAGATGATTAATTATTGATGAGCATTCATGTTGTTCTTGATATGTGCTTTGCATAATTGTTGCTCATATTTGATTCTTTATATGATCATGTACATTGATTGATCTTACTTGATACATGTTCATACTTGATCCTTGCTATTCAAGTGCATTTATTTAAATGTGGAGGCATGCTTGGGTTCAATTCTTTTGACGCATGTTTATGCTTGGTTGTCAAACATGTTTATTGTGGATTGTTTAATCTTAGATGCATGCTTAACTTAATGTTGTAATGTTACATGTTCATCTATGCTTGATGCCTATTTGATACTTTGCATGTTGTTATATACACTGCTGATGTGTTAATCATGTGCTGCTGCATTCACACATGTTCTGTTCTAGAAATACATGTTATTAAACTCTATTCTTGCATGTTCCCTTAAGGCCTCATAGTCCAACTTAATTTTTGATTAAGCTTGGAGTAAGATAGACATTAGATGCTAATCCATCCATGTTAATATTAGGATAAAGATTCCTTTCAACCTCAACCATAGATTTATTATTGCATGCTAACATTAGGATAAAGATTTCTTTCGCATCCCAATCTTAGGACTACTTTGCATGATAACATGTAGGACTGAGTTCCCCTTGGACCTTTCGTGCGTCTATATTTTCTCTCTCTATCAAATCAAATAAAACACGTAATAAATACGATGAGTATTGTGTACCACGAGCCAAAAATACATGGGAAATGATGAGCAGGAGTCTCTCCTTACCTTGTATAGAGTGCTTTGTATACGTCTCGTCTTAGGTCGATCTTACGAAACATTCGATCCTATGTCATAGACTTTAGTGCAATACGCATCTCATACAAAGTCAATTCACTTCTTTTAAAACTCTTGAACAAACTACAAATTATTTTGTCCTTCGAGATTTTCCGTTCAAACTTTTTCAAAAGAGGGCATGTTATTTCCGTTCTACCGCAAATAGGTAACTCGTAAGACTCCAGACAACGAGCGACAAACACCTAACTGCCGGAACGCGAACGTTAGCATCGTCCATAAAAGACACTTAGCCACTCGTGGTAGGCCGAACTACGAACACTTTGATTTCTTCATTCTTGTCCTAATGAGGATACGTAGGCACAAGACAGCAAAGTCTTGGCGAGCACCCTTTCCCCCTTTCACTCGTAGTCCTCCGAACTACATTGACTCTGACTTTCCCATTGCACGAGGGAATACGTAGGCATAGGACGACAAAGTCCTATCGAGTCTCCTTTTTGTTTTTTTTCTCCTTATTTCCTTCGATTTCCGTTAGCATATAGGTTTTAGATAAACACAACATTTGATTAGAACAACAAGAGTGGACCCCGTTGAGTACAACGGATGCGAGGGGTGTTAATACCTTCCTCTCGAGTAATCAACTCCCGAACCTAGGATTTGGTTGCGAGACCATGTCTTCTCCGTTTTTGAGATTTATTCGATCGTTTCCTTTTTCCCGTTGAGATAAATAACGTTCGGTGGCGACTCTGTTTTTTCGCCGGTTGTTTTTTCTCCAATATGATCCTCCAATTATCGCTATTCCATTTACCGAACCTTTTTTTTTCAAGTTTAAAGATTTCACTCGATTGAATCCAATTTGTGAAATCTTGTCCTAAGCATCTCAATTAATTTTTTTATTTAAAAAAAAATTGTCTAAAAAACTTTTTAATATTTTTTAAAATTAGCTTTATAAAATTAATTTTGGAAATATAAAAAGTTCTATTTTTTAAAATTAAAACAAAACATCCTTATTTTATATTGAATAGTTTTTTCAAAAAAGATCATAGCTTAGTCAATGTTTTGAAAAATAAATTCTAATAGTAAAATAGGTTATTATATTTCCTTCCCTAGTTACATTTTGACACTTCAATAGCATATCATATCACATCTCTCTTTTTTTTTACAACAATGATATTTCCTTCCACCTGTCTCTAACAGTCCACCTCGAAAATTTTGCTTTGAATAGTAATACTAAATCTTTCATATTTTGCGTCTTTGACTACGACGAAATTGTAGTACACAGTTATCATCCACGGAACTGTAAGTGCGTTTTGCAGTCAAATAAAATTGGTGACACTCCTTAGTCATCATTCAATTATTTATTATCATTTATATCTTTTATGTTTAATTCGCGTTAAAATACATCCATTTGACATTATATATATTTCAATTTGTATGCAATATTTAACCGAAAATGACAATGACATTCATATAATGCCAATTCCACTTCTACTACTTTAATAAAATTATAGTTCAGTTCAATATGTTTAGTCTTCTCATCAAGAATAATTCAAGTTTGGATCTTTTTAAATCACACTTGAAAGTTATGAAAAGCTTTTTAATTATGAAAGTAGGTTTTATACTTAAAGACAGATCGATATATAATAAGTAAGGCACAATTAAAGGTTCAGAAATGTATATGGTAGGTGTAGGGAATATTTGGTTTTTAAGATAATGAAAGAAAAGAGAGAATGATCAAAGAAATAATAAGAGATGCAGACTCAAATAGTATATATATATATATATATATATATATATATATATATATATATATATATATATATATATATATATATATATATATATATATATATATATATATATATATATATATATATATATATATATATATATATATATATATATATATATATATATATATATATATATATATATATATATATATATATATATATATATATATATATATATATATATATATATATATATATATATATATATATATATATATATATATATATATATATATATATATATATATATATATATATATATATATATATATATATATATATATATATATATATATATATATATATATATATATATATATATATATATATATATATATGGCCTAAGGGGTAGGCACCAAGGCTAGCGCCTAAGACCGCATATTTTTATATTTATATGTTTTTAAATTAATTGACTTTAAAAAATTAAATTTTAAAATTATTTTCTATCCCAATTAAATAATAGTATTTATTAAGAATTTATAATAATAACAATCATTTAAAATGTGTATTATAGAATTGATTAATTTAAAAACAAAATTCTTTTGAGTTTTTGGAGATTATTTTAGGTGTTTTATGATTTAAATGCGAAAAATAATAAAAGCCTTATTTTATTATTGTTTAACTATAATCAATATTTTTTAGACCCTTTTTAACTACGATTTTCCTGTAAAAAAAATTTGAATCATATGCAGGAGTCTTATATGCACACTCTCAAAAACAGCTTATTAAAAGTCATATTTATAAATAATAAATTTTTAAGTTCTCTTACATAAAAGAATATTTAAATTTTTATTTTTTAAAGAATTTAGTAATGTATTTCTTTTAATGATAAGAAGAGTGTTTTGCTGTGTTAGTCTTATTATCAATTGAAAAGAATATTAAATAAAATATATTAGAATAATTTAATGATTTTAAATCCTAAAAATATATAATTAAAATATATTAATCTGAGAGAGAGAGACCATTGATACCCGGTGTAAATCTAACTCCATCGTTAATATGAATAAATGAAACGGTCATATAAGTTGCCAATTTTTTAAGAAAAAGAAATGATCATTTATTTTTTATTTTTTATTTCATTTAATATAATCATCTTATTCAATCTTATTAATGGTGGAGATTTGATGTAAGTCTTTTAGACTTAACAGATCTTGAATATATATAATTCAATCGTTAATATGAATAAATGAAACGGTCATATAAGTTGCCAATTTTTTAAGAAAAAGAAATGATCATTTATTTTTTGTTTTTTATTTCATTTAATATAATCATTTTATTCAATCTTATTAATGGTGGAGATTTGATGTAAGTCTTTTAGACTTAACAGATCTTGAATATATATATATATATATATATATATATATATATATATATATATATATATATATATATATATATATATATATATATATATATATATATATATATATATATATATATATATATATATATATATATATATATATATAAAAGTGGGGATCAACTTAAGAGTAAATTTTTTTAATTTACTCCAAATCATACTTTTAAATTGAATCTAATATAATGGTTAGATTAACCTTTTGCTAATTAATCATTAATTTATATTTAATTCAAAGGCTATGATTTGAGTAAGTTAACAAAACTTATTCTTAGAATAAGTCGATCTTCAATATATATATATATATATATATATATATATATATATATATATATATATATATATATATATATATATATATATATATATATATATATATATATATATATATATATATATATATATATATATATATATATATATATATATATATATATATATATATATATATAAAGACAAGTAGATATATACACTACTACAAATAATATAGTTTATGATAATTTTCACCTCACTCAACAAAAAATCGAGGTATAATGTCAAAGCCTACAATGTTTTATTTTTTTTATAAAATAAATACCACATATTCCTCCGGTTTCTAAATATAACTGAGCAAAAAATAATTCAAAACATTATTCGAATCCCAACAACATCAATTTATGTTTTTATTTCTTTCAAAAAATATCCTTTCTGTTTATTTTATTTTTTATTTTTAAATTAATGATCTATTCCTTCGATTATCTTTAATATCTGAGGGATTAGATAATCATAATTTTACTATAAAAACACTCGTTAATCATATTTTACTCTAAACTTAACTTATATGTAATAACTTCAAACTTGTATGCATATACTTTGGGATGAATTGTAAGACAGAAAAAATGTTTAATATTTTTCTATCTTAAACACAATTTTTTTTATTACAATTCATTACAACATAATGGTGTTGATGTTGTTGTTGCGTTTTTTTAATAACTTTCATATGTTGTCAACAAAAAAAAACACTCTATAATTTATTGATTTCCTCAGTTGACAACAATAATAATATTATTTCTAAACATGTTGTAAATTACAAGAAATTGCAGTACAAAAAAATGGTGAATGATTAAAAAAATATTAAAAATGAAACAAGACGTGTTACTTTCAATTTTTTATCACTCACCATTTTTTTCACGTTATATATTACCTCATTTTTTTTATGTTATATATTACCTCGTTTTTTTTTATAAAACCGAGGGGAAATTCTTATTTTAACAACACTTAAAATATTGCCAACACATCAATGTACAATAAATTCTTTACATCCACCACTATATATCTTGTTATCTTTCTTTTAAAAGCATTTGCCATGAAAATATTTGTTCAATCAAGATAATGAAATCTTTAAACAAATCTCTGGGATGAATTGCAATTGCAAAAAAGAATTCCAATGGTTGTAATAAATAACTTATCAGAAATTGGATGCATGCAATCCATTGAACTTGAAAATATTTGTTGTTCTCCAAAAATTCATTGTCAAAATCTGGATTTATTTAAAAAATGTATGTTAATATTCTGTTTAAAAAATATAATTAAAAAATATCTTATTTCTCTCGGTTATTTTAAAGAAACTAAAAGGTATATGACACTTCGGATGAAACATTTTTTATTACATTTTTTATTTAAAAAGAAACACATTTTACCTCGGATTTGAGTAATAACTGAGAGGAAATATAAGCGTGTCTATTGAGTTTCTTCACCGTCCTTAAACAAATATTTGTCGTCTATTTAATGAGTATCAATGCTAAGGACATTGTAATTAGTGATTCGCGTGAAAGCTAAAAGACATTATGAAAGCATTATAAATATTAAAAATTGATAAGAAACATTTAACATGAAAATTTTAAAACTTAAAGAAGCGTTTATTTTATTTGGGAAAAGTTCTCTATGATGGATTCCAATAACATAAAATTATTTGGGTTAAAGGTTTTTGTTCTTAAATAATCATATAATTAAATATTTATTTTATTTATCTAACTTTTTATTTATTTATATCATAAACAAATTAACGCAAAAGTCATGGATAATATATTAAATCAAACATTTGTTCTTCCCCAAAATATCCAGCATTTGTTCTTCACCAACAACGATGACGATGAATCAGATTCAAAATTTATTATTTTCCAAGATATTTTTACTTTAATATTTTGTGTAAACAAAGCAATATTTTGAGTAAACAATGTAGTTTATAAATAAATTAATTTATTAATATTATGTGTAAATAATGTAATGAGTATTTAAGAAAAATAATTTATTTCTCCCCTGAGTTTTGACCAAAAACCGAGAGGTATATGCTGCTAGTTTTAAAAATATAAAAAAACTATTGTTGGAGATCAAACCAATGATCATTTCAACTATCTCCTCGATTATTCTAAAATCGAGGGATACAGTGGAGAACTTTCATGACATACTTTGTCACCTCACATTTGTAACCGATGTTATATCAACTTCACGTTTGATATTAAATGTGCTTTTTGTAATAATGATAATAAGTAAAAAACAATAAATAAAAAATATATGTAATAAGTGTTGGGATTATTTTATTTTTAAGATGATAAAAAAAATAAAGAGATACATATTCAATTAGTGAAGATAGATTTTTCTTTTTATACATATATATATATATATATATATATATATATATATATATATATATATATATATATATATATATATATATATATATATATATATATATATATATATATATATATATATATATATATATATATATATATATATATATATATATATATATATATATATATATATAACTTGACTAACTACATAAACTACCATCTGTTAGAGTTAGTTTGTATTGTAAGTTACTTACGTGTAACACAAGCAAACTACTACTAAAAAGATGAATTATATTTTTAATATTTCTTCTAATTCATATTAGTTAGTTTTCTTATATTTATCAATTTCTTTAAACAATCAAATCCTGTTCTCTTTTTTTCTATGACTTAGTTAAGATGTTTTCAAGTTGCAGTTATGTCTTGCAAGACTCAATCTCTAATTTGGTCTCTTAAAAAATGATACTTTCTCTCAACATGTTTATTTATACCATGGGACTATTAGATGATTAGAAAAATCAATTAGTTTTTTTTGTTATCAATCAACACTTTTATCATTATGACTTCATTGATCTTCAGCTCTTCTAATAGAATCTCCATTCAAAATGCTTGACAAGTTGCAGATGAGGTTGCTACATACTCTACTTCACAAGATGATAGATTCATTATCCATATCTTCTTCGAGCTCCATGAAATTGGAGCTGCTTTAATCATGAACAAGTATCATATTATACTTTTTCTATCATCTTGGTCTCCTCCCCAATCTAAATCAAAATAGCCATACGCATTTTCCTTCGTGCTAGTATTCTTCTAATTTGGCATGTATACAACATGGTTTACAATGTCTTTGATGTACTTGAGAATTCTTTTGGGTGCTAATAGGTGGCATGATCTAAGCTTTTCCATGAACCTACTTACTATTGCACCCCAAAATTTGACCAACCTCTTTTCTTAATCTTTGGCTTATGTTTCATTGCATTTTAGCATTTTTGAATTTTGCATAGCATAGTTCTTACAGGGGATCAAGTGTTTGTATGTGTCCTATCCAAGAGGAGAGCCTTATTGACCACAAGGTCAAACAGAGACACAGGTACAAGCCATCAAGTGGGTGTTATTATCAGGAATCATCAGAAGGATGTCAAGGGGTCCATGAAGATTTATCATTGATGTGGACATGAGGTATAAGCTTTTTGAGTTCCTCAAAGGTCATTATGAAGTTGGAATAGTCACTCAGTTCATCTGAACAATGTCTAGGCAAAAAAAGGGTTAAATTAGGGTTTCATTTTTAAGCAGGCTAAATTTGTTTTTGAGAGCAAGACTTGTTTCCATGGTCTTCCATATGTCCTAAGGTGTTTGGGGATGAGAGATTGACCATCAATTTTAATCAAAAGAGCTTCAATTGATCAGTCAATTGAAAATCAGGGGATTTGGAAAAAAAGTCAATTGTGCAGTGAAAAAGTCAACTCTTGACTTTTTGAGGTCAAGATCATGATCCTTAATTTCAATATGACCAATGGATGGAATTTGATCAAAAAAAAGTCAAAGGAATCATGAAAAATCAAGAGTTGTTGAAAGTTGCTATTTTGGGGAATTAGGGTTTTAGAAACCTTCTATTTTTGGAAAGTTTTATGGTTGAAGCAGCCATCTTCAAGGCCATTTTTCTTTATGATCAAGGTTTCAAATGGACTTGGCTCAAAAATCGAAGTTGTTCCTTGTATTTCAAGCTTTCTTTTGAGTACCAATTCATAATCATATGATACTTGGAACTCAAGTTATGATTATTCAAAGTTGAGGATTTCAATGATTTCAACATTGCCAAGACTGGACAGATTTTTGGACTCACTTTGCAAGCCAATTTTCAGCACTTTCTTGATGTCAAATGAAACTTTGACCCAAATGAAAGTTATCATGTTCCAAGCTTTCCAAAAAGTCCAAGAAGTCCTCAATATGATTTGTGAAACTCAAGTTATGGATGTTCATAGTTGAGAAAAAATAAGCCTAAATCCATAACTTAGAATTTTTTCTAAGTTATTTATGGACAACTTGCATGACCTGATTTTCACCATCATTTTTCATGGTCTTCCAATCCTCAAATCAAGATGATTTCAACATGAAATTTGTTCTACTCCATGCCTTCTTTCATTTGAGCACAAGACCTAAGCAAATGGAGTTGTGTGCACAAAGTTATCTTTGCTCAAAGTTGGTGTGTTGAACACTTTTTTCAAAAGATGAAATATATGACTTTCTGATTCACTCATTTATGCAGCACACTCATGTTTCTCTTTTCATGCGCATGATGCTGATTTGGGAGCATGCCAAACACTGCCAAAAATGAACCAACACCCAATGTACCATTTTTGCTCATTTTTGAAATTCTTACCAAAAACAAGGAATGGACAAAAACTGCCATATGCTGCCTCTATTCTCTCCTTCCACTCAAACAGAAAACAATAGGAGGCAAGAGGATGCAGGCTTGCTCATGTACCATTGCACAATCCATCATTGAATTAAAATATCAATTAATCTCAGATCTGCACCATTGATCTTTTACCATGGTAAAACCCCCAAAACCCTTTTCTCACCTCATATTTAAGCTGAGGAGCAGCTGAGCAAACCCTAGCCACCACTTTGTGCAAAAATCAGAATTTGAGTTTTTGCATCCTTTGATCCAAGCCTGCGAGTCTCACTCAATATTGAACCATTTCCCATGTTTCTTTCCATTCCATACTCTCTATAACACAACCCTCAAACTGTTTGCAAAAAAGAGAAGTTGTAGACACTTTTTCTCAAACTGCTCTAAAGATCACTTGCTGTTCCAAAAGGAAAGAATTTCAAAGTTATCTCAAAGGAGGGAGGGGTATCTTGCTGCTAGCTTGCTCAAGGAGGTCTACAAGAGGTATGTAGTCCTAAACCTCCTCATTATGCTTCATGTTTACGTTGTTGGATGGTTTGGACATTTTTATGATAAATAGTGGTTATGCTGTCAAAATGCCTTGAATATGGTAAGCTCATAACTATTGTGATTTAAACTGGTTCTGCTTGCTATCATGAAGTGGTAACTGTCATTTGAAGCAATATAGTGAATTGATGTTTGATGTTGGCATTGTTATGTCAACCTACTATTGTTTCTGTTTAAATGTGGCTTTACTGATTGTGGATGTTTGGTTGTAAAACTGTCAATTCTTTGGGCATACAAGTATTGCTAGGCTGCAGTTTAGGTCAACATGTGTATGTGTTGCTTTTGTAAGAACATGGTTGTTATACCCTTGGTGTATGCTGTTGAAACATGATGCATTGATTTGCTCTCATGTTTCTGTTTGAAGTTTGTCTACTCATTGGTTCACCACTGTCCTAAAACTGTTTTTCATATTAAAACTTGTTGGTGATGTAGCAGCTGCCCTGTCATGTATGTATTGATCAGTTTGTTTGACCTAGCATTATAATGTGTTGCTGCTCCTACCAAAACTTTCTAGCTCAATTGAGTTTTCATCCTGTTTTCCATGATCTGCTGTTGAGGACCATGTCTTTGTAAAGGCATATTTCATTTGGAATTCATCAAATGAATGAAACATTAAGGATGTTGTCCAGTTTTAGGTTTTTGAACTTTGAGATTTGTGTGCTGTTGTTGCAATGATTCATGATTGTTGGCATGTTGTGCTAGGGGTTTTGGTGCTAGAATGGTTGATTCTCTTTGAGATATACAAGTGTTGTTGGATTTCAATTGAGAACAATATGTGTGTGGGTTGTTGTTGTGTAAATATTTATGTGTCCTATTGAGATAGGTGATGTATTGTTGACATTGATATGTTAAGTTTGTGTTCCTTAGCATCCAGAACTGTTTTGAAAGCTGTTAATATGAGAGGCCTAGGTTATCTGCTTAGATTTCAAGCATTGTTATGCTTGTTTGTCTCTCATTAGAGATTCACTTAGTGCATACTTGGATTGGCCTAGCATTTTGTGGTGTGCATGGGGCTGTTATTAAAGTTTATGCAGAGGGTTGTTTTTGGAATTGGTGTTAGGGCTGGATCTGTTAACTCATGTTGAATGCTCAGAATTGATGAACTCTTTGTGTTGGCTTGTATTCATTAAGGCTTGGCATGGTCATGTCAAGGTTTTGTTTCAGTTCCAGTTCCACCCTTGAGTTGTGGCATGTTCAGATTTAGACTACAAGAGGTTGTTAGGTTTATGATATTGATTTGGAGCAGAGTTGGAGAACCAGTTCTTGGTCATGAGAATTGTGGACTTTCTAGTGCAGACAGTGAGAGTTTAGCTTGAGTGTCTCAGGCCTGCTGAGCTTTGTTTAGTGTTGTAGGCAGGCTGGTTGAGTCTATAGGGATATGATCAGTAGGTGAGCTCTGATGAGAGGAAGACTTTCATCATGAGTCTAGTTGAATTCTTAGCAGAATGGATGATAATTGGTGGACCTATTGCACTGATGCTTAGCTTGTTATCCATGTTTGTATGGAGTTTAGTCAGCCTAGATTCCATTAGAATTCTGCTAGTTGGTTGATGCATGATTGTGAGAACACCATGATAGGATCTGTTTCAGTTCTTGTGATGATATCTTTGGCTGTGAACTTGACTTTCATTTGATACCAGTATCAACTGTTTAAGCATAACTTATATTTCCCTTGTCATATATGTTTTGAGAATCATATGCCATGTTTTGCTAGCTAGTGTCATTGGCCACTTTTTGAAGTTTAGTGCTAGCATTCTGCTAGGAATCAACTACCATGTTTGACAGTCATCATTGGTGAAATTAAATTGGATTTGTCTAACTTGTGAGGTTTGCATTGTGACTATAATTGGAGTCCCTTGATTGCATATGAGGCTGCTGTTAGAATTTAATTGGTTGTTTTAAGTTTGATTTTGACATGTTCAAGTGATGACTATGCTTTCAATGTCTGAACTGAGTTTGTCAACTCAGGTTTAGTGGCCATCAGGTTGTTTCCCTTGTTAGGTGTGTAGGATTGTCTTGTGGTTGTTTTCTAAGAGTGTTTGGAGCAGAGTTGTTTAACAATGGAGGGCTTGTCTTAAGGACTTAAGATTGTTTCTTTTTGATCATTGAAGGCAGGTTTTGGGTAGTCTAGGTGAGGCTAGGTTGTAGTACTTGGTAGGATTTTGTGATTGGCTTGTATGAAGGTGTTGAAGAAAAGTCATCATGTATGTCTGGTGAATTTATGCCAAGATTGAATTTCAGACTTTGAGGATTGAATACCATACCTGCTGTCCAGTTTCTGTTTGGAGTTTGTCAACTCATTGATCCATCAATTTCAGCTTGAATCTTTTAAAAATCATTAGCTGTCTGAATTCATACTATGCTGAAATGTAAGTTCATGACATTGGTGATATTGGTGAGGGATATTGGATCCATCACAACTGCTTGTTCATAAAGCACCATTTGTAAGTCATGAATCCTTGTTGCTACTCATGTGTGATGTGTTAATTTAGTGTGAATTTGGACCTGCTTACTATCTGGAATCATTTAGCAACATATTTGAAACATGTTCATGTTTTCCTTTGGACCAGATTGCATCTGTTTTGATCCATGATTTCAAAATGCATTTCAAAGTCTCGTTTGCATTTCCATTCCTTTTTTAATTTGTGTGCATTATTTGAAAAAATGGACAGCACCATTGTGTTCCTCTTGAAAAATCAAGTGAGTTAGACCAAAATTTCATGAGATTTGGTTGAGTTTTGAGTGAATTGGAATCAAATCGTTTTTAGAAGTGTTGCCTTTATTTTGCCTTGCATCTGCCCAGCCTATGCACGCCCTTTTGGTATATAACTTGATGGGGTGGCTTGATACAATGGATGTATCGCCACCCCAGTGGTTAGCACCTTTCCCTTAAGTATCCTTGCCATGCGCCTGTACCCCTGTTCGACCCCCAGCAGGGGCATTTTTGTTTTATATTCATTCTTTTTTTCATGTTTTAATATTTTTACTTTCCTCTTCTATTTACTTTCACATGCGTTTGGTGGTTGATTTGGTTGTATTTTGTGCTTGCAGCCCCAAGGTCTTAAGTTCAAGCCTTGGGTGTTGCATTTCTTATTTTTAGCCATTTATTTTCTTGTTTATTTCATTTCTTTTATTTTACTTTAATTGTTTCTTGTTTTTGTTTTATTTATTTGAAAATTAGTTTTAAATATTATAAAATCCACAAAAAATCATTTCTTAATATTTGGTTGTGTTAATTATTTTTCTTCTTCTTATTTTTAATTTTCATTTTAGTTTATCATTTTATTTTTGAATTTACAAATTAATGAGCTTAGTGGTTTATCTTTTATTCCAATTAATTTCTCTTCTTTCTCATTACACTTGTGAGTGAATTATTTAGTGTTTACTTGGCCTTGTGTCATGATCCCCCTAGGATTCCTAGTCCCTCCGTTTAGGCTGGGAGTAGGAGAGACATTAGGTGTTCAATCATATACATGACAACTTTAGGATAGTTCTTCCCTTTCATCCCAACTTTAGGAGCATTGTGCATGATAACTTTAGGGTCCAGTTTCCCCTTAGTTTGAGTCTTTCTCTTCTCATCTCCTAAACAATTCAAAACACTTAATAAATAAATATTTGTGTCGTACGCTACGAGCCTTAAGTATTTGAGAAATGATGGTTGGGGGGCCTCCACTCAACTGTCTATAGTGTTTAGCGTATGCCCTTTGGGCGATATGCGACGCATTCGCTCTCGAGTCATAGTCTTTAGTGCAACATGAGTTTCAAACCATAACTCAATCCACTTCTTGTATTAAAAAACACAAAATAAAAATATCAAACCTTTTTATCCTTCGGGATTAACGAAAATCATTTTCAGAAAGAGGGTGTTAAGCTTTGGTTCTACCGCAAACAGGCATCGTCCCTAACTGCTGGAACCACCGTTTAACCATACTCAGTTAAAACACTTAAACAAATATGTGGTCGTGTCAGCCCGAACTACGTTTGCTCTGATTTCTCGTACCAGACGAGGATACATAGGCACAAGATAGTGATGTCTTGACGAGCAACCTTCCCCACTTTCACCCATAGTTTCCCAAACTACGTTGACTCTGACTTTCCCATTGCATGAGGGAATACGTAGGCATAGAGCGACAATGCTCTATCGAGTCTCTTTTCTTTTCTTTCATCCCCGTGAGCCTGTAGCTTAAATAGTTTTACACCCTTTTAGATAGACAACAAGCGTGAATCCCGTCGAGTACGACGGACGTGATGGGTGTTAATACCTCCCCCTTGCGTAACCGACTCCCGAACCCGAGATTTGGTTGCGATGACCTGTCTTATTCCCCATGTGTTGGCGACTCTTCCGTCTTTGTCGGCCCCTCTTCGCAGCAATGCGACACTTACCAAGCTAACACTTTGACAAATATTATGTCTTGTGTTGCATAGGCACCTTCGTGAGCCAATGATTTGTTTATACAAGGTTGCATCTACAAGCTCGTCATTTGTATCTGTCTTCAATTTTATTCATGTTTCCATGGGAGTTATTACATGATTGCAACTGCTCATTTTGAATTTGTTCAAGATGTCTTATGTATATTTCTCCTGATGCAAGAAAACTCCACCTTCTGTATTCACAAACTCCAACCCTAAGAAATTAGCTAAGTTCTCTATAACAGACATCTTAAACTCATTTTTCATGCTGGCTTTGAATCTTGTTAGTTCAACTTCATTTGATCTTGTGACCAATAGATTATGTACAAGGAGGCATAGCATGATCCCTTTTATTTCAAGCCTTTACACACATTCCATGTTTTAATGTGCATTTGTTGAATCATATCTTGATGAGGAAATTGTCAGTTTTTTTCCATGCTTTAGTAGTCAATTTTAATCCATACATTGCCTTTCTTATCCTGAACACCTTCTCTTCTTGCCATTTTATTTCATAGTTTGGTTATTTCTTAACATATACCTTCTCCTCTAGTGGTCCACTAATAAAAATAGACTTTAGATCCAATTGTTGCATATTCCACCCTTTGTATACTGCAATTGCGACCACTACACTTATAGTTTTAAGTTTAAGAACTAGGGCATATACTTCATTGAAGTTAATTCCAGACATTTGAAGGAATCATTTTGCGACTAGCCTTACCTTGTACTTAACTATCTCACCATTTGGTCCAACCTTCATCTTGTATAACCAATTCACATTTATTGCTTTTTTGCTTAAGTGATTTACCAATTATCATGTCGGATTCTTCTCAATGGTCTTGTCTTCATCCTTCATAGCTTCTCACAAGTTCTCATCTTTTAGGGCTTGATTGAGGTAAATTTACTCTTATTTATCCATCATGGCTTCTTCAATTAGGTCACCATATTCATCTACTGATTAATTAGGGAATCTCTCATAGTTGGTTAGCCTAACTAATTGAGTTATTTCTCTAGTTGACATCCTAACCTCATGCTTTTATACAACTTCCTTTACTTGATCTTCCAATATTAACAATACCATCAACACATTTATTCCCTTCACTATAAATGTGAGAGATAATAAAAGTCACCTTCTGTCGCTACTGCGAAAATCGGCACCGACTATGACAGAAGAGTCGCCATCGTGCGTTATTTATCCCACAAGAGGGAAAGGAAACGCTCAGAGGAAACCTAAAGCAAAGAGGGAAAGGAATGGTCATCGCAACCAAATCCTGGATTAGGGAGTCGGTTACGCAAGGGGAAGGTATTAGCACCCCTCACGTCTGTCGTACTCGACGGGATCCACGCCTGTTTTCTATCTAAGGGTATGTTATTCTATCTACTCTACAGGTCTGGGTTAAAAAAGAAAAGAAAATGACTCGGCAAAGTATCGCACTTTATGCCTACGTATTCCCGTCTGGAACGAGAAATCAGAGTCAGCGTAGTTCGCCTAACTACGGGAAAAGAGGGGAAGGTTGCTCGCTAGGATATCGCATCCTATGCCTACGTACTTTCATACAGCATGAAAGATCAGAGCAAACGTAGTTCGGGCTACGGAAGACACAAGCTTGTCTGGCTGGTTTTTATTACCTTATGAAAGGGTTTTTCTTGATTAAGAGTCCAAGCGGACAAAAATAACACTTTGATGTTTGTTTGGAATCTTTTACGAAAGAAGTGTTTTTTAGTCTGTTTGCAACTTGTACTGTACTAAAGACTTGTGATCTGAGAGTGACTACGTCGCATGTCACCCTAAGGGTACCATACTAAGCAGTCAGATTACTGAAGAGTGACCCTCCAACAACCTTTTCTCAAATAGCTTAAGGCTCGTAACGTACAACACGCGTTATCCTTATTACTGTGTTTTTGAATTGTTTTGAGATGAGAAAAGAGAAAGGAGCTCTAAAAAGCCTAGGGTTGAAAGGGAATAAAACTAACCTAATGTTGTCATGCATGGATAAGAATCCTAATGTCTGTCATAATTCCCTCCTGCACAGAGGAAATCAGAGATCCTAGGGGATAAACAGAAAAGAAAGCAAGCAAATACAGTAAAATGCATGCGATGCAACAGTACAAGCGAGGCAAGGGAGTCCCATTCAACCTCGAACCTGGGAAAACAACAGGCAAAGTGAATCAACATTCACCTCAAACCTAGTGGGCAAGCTACACAAGCCAACAAACAATACAGAAAATAAAAGCCACAGCAGAGAAGGCAGCCCAAGCAGCAGCACCAATCTTCTACAGCAAACAGCAGCTCTGACAGCAACAGATGATTAACCAGCAAAATGTTGACAGCAACAACCTTCATCTTCATGAATAACTCCTATCTTCAAGCTTCAATAAACTTTCAATCTTCAATAGACACCAAACTTCAACAAGCAACCAGCTTAAACAAGCTCAAACCCCAGCCAGTAAACAACTTCAACCAGCTCCTGACCTCAACAAGCTCCTAGCTTCAACAAGCAAACAAAATCCTAGCTTCAACAAGCTACCTCATCTTTTCCTTACCAAGATTCAACAAGCACCCCCAAGGGCGAATCATTCAACAAGATCAAGTTGAAATGTTAAGTAACTTAATGACAACCAAAGGAAGCCACTAAGAACCTAATCATTGCAAATGAAAGATATCCTCAAAGTTCTACTCACTTGGGCATACCACTCATCCCTCCTAAGGAGAGATGGAGCTTCCCAAGGAGGACTTTATGTCATTGGATAGAATAGAGGCAAACAATGCACTCTATGTTTGAAGAAAGAAACAAAACTAGGTTTAAGGCACTTCCTAAAACCCTAATTTTCCTAAGCTCCTGACAAGCACTCCAACAGATGAGAAATCTTCAACTCCAATCTCCTCTAAGCTCTCCAAAGCACCTTCAATTGGTCTTCATGATCATCCAAGCTCAAAAGCACCACCACCCTAGTCTAAGGGGAACTATTGAATTAAACTAGTCAAGTTAGTTCATCAGAAACACCTAGAAGTTAGTTCTAAAACTAATTCTACTTAAAATATCAAACATGATTGTAAAATCCTACAAAAATTACTAAGGGTTCCTAAACCTCTTATAAATCACTCCATACAAAAACCAGGGGGTTAACCATTCATTTGAACTTAAAACTATGCCCTAAACCTAAGGGTATCATCTTAAAAACCTAATTCTAAACCACCTAATATTCAATGTTTAAACTAACCTAAATTTATCTCACAAAAATATGAGAAAATTACTAGGGGGACATGCATATCTAAGCTATCTAGCCCAAAAAGAAACAACTCAAAATTCATCACCAATCATTCACAATAAAATCAACAAAATGGCATACCAAACATATCAAAATAAAAAGCAATTAAAAATACAAAATGCAAATAAAATATAAAATGCATGAATTAAAGAAATTTTAATCCTATTAAATTCTACACATTCGAAGGAGTTAGGGAAAAAAATCTAGCTTAAAAAGATTAATTTTCCTAATTATTTGGGATTTATTTCTATACTATATGAAAAATATGAAATTAAAAGAAAAAACAATGAAAATTAAGAAACCTGCGTGCCAAATAGCAATTTAATTCAGTTAAAATCCAAACCTGGGCCAAAAAAGGGGGGTGCGCATATCAAACATTTCATAAGCCCAAACCAACTAACAGAAAATAAATGGAAAATGAAAGGAAAATGGAAAATGTCTGCGTCAAATAGCAATGATTCTCAGTGTATTTTCTCATTGGGCCTAAACCAGGGGTGTGGAAAGCAAGAACTACTTAAGCCCACCCAATAACATTTAAATGAAACGGAGCGTTTTGATAAAATTCAATCCCTTCAGAACTTAACTTGTAATCGTGGCCATTGGATTAAGCTTCAGTCAAGGGTCAAACTAAGATCCTAGGGTTTTGGTACATCGTCCCCAAAACATTTGAAACTGAGGGGGAAATGCTCAGACGGTGGCCTGAGCTTGGCGCCACCGTCTTCTCCGGTGAAGACATCCCAAAACCGCATCACACACAAAAATGAAACACCATATCCCACTTAAAATCATCCCCTGAGTCCAAAAATGACCTCCATTCTTATTGATTCTCCCTCTAACTCCAAATCCGATCCTAGTTGCAGAAAATTCATCCAACTTCAATTGTCACGATTCTTGAAATTAAAGGCACTAACATGAACTACACTCTTCACTGATTAAAACTTGCTATCCAAACACCATTAATACCTCAAGAATCTCAAGTTATAAGCTTCAACAGAAAATGGTATCACACTCAAAATGCCTCTAATCCTCAATCTTTTGCACTGAAATCCACCCTAACATCAACACTAACCTAACCACATAACAATTTCTATGCATCTCCCTATGAATTAAGCTAAAAGAAGAAAGTTGCAGACCTGGTTTGAAATGATGAACAGATGGAGATTTTGCTTGAATCAACCTCCAATCTTTTGCAGAATCACTCAAGAATCACTTCCCAAGCTACTCCAATGATCAATTTGCACTGAGTTCCCCTTAATCCTCAAAACCGATTCTTGATGCAATGGTGAAATTTTCAAATGCTCTCTCTCGATTCTCTCCAATGCTGGCCCCAAAAAATGATCTGGATCATTTGCATACAATATATAGAAGTGACTAGAAACCTCCGGAACCTTCTGTAACAACCTGAATGAGAAATTCAATTTCTCACATTCTTTGAAAATCTCATATGTGGAAATCATGCCTTGCTCTGTTTCAGCTCTCTATCTGTCTTGAATTTCTCTCCTCATGATATTTTGAACTGAATTGGATGTGCATTCTCCTTGTTTTTGATCTTATGGAATGTGATG